>CM056549.1:10601856-11201856 GCA_029721515.1 Synanceia verrucosa
AGAGGAGGGAGATTAAATCAGAGAAAGTAATCAATACCAGCATGTTGAGTGAGCCACCAAAGACTGGGACTGTCACACTCACCTGATGGTCTCCTCAGACAAAGTGCTCTACAGTGGAATGTGTCTTATACATTCATTCATCCTTTATCCAATAGACAGCATTAAGGAATACATCCTTTCACTCAATTATTGAGTATATCTTAAAGAAAATTGACATAATATGAAGAATTAATTTTGGCTCTGGCTCAGATGCTGTTAATGTGATGCTTCTTTAAGTTGAAAAATATTCAAAAATCATATTTTTAGGTACACTCACTATAAGAGTTGTATTAGAAGTTCCCTATTATCTTATTAATTACTTGTATAAAATCCACTGGAGCACCTGAAGGAGGAAACCCTCAAAGACCCTGGAAAATACAACAAAAAGCTTCACACAAAAAAGCCCCAGTGGGCCAGTAGATTCAAACACAGCTCCTTTTTTCCTAATTAATACTTCAAGCTGTAGTGTATAGTACAAAGTTAATATAAAGTTAATATCATAGAATCTGTAAATGGTGCATCGCTGCTACATAATGTGCAAGTTATGGAAATAATTGTGATTTTCTTTTAAATTCTCCTGCATTTTTACTGTGGTTCAAAAGAGCATTTACAGACTTACATTCATTCATTTATAATGAGTAATTTTCAAAAAACAGTGAAAATAACTTTTCCTTTGACTCTTTTTTGGCTATTATTGGTGCCTGGGAAGCTTTCAAAATGGTGCTGACAGCTATTTTTGGGAGAGGTGCAATTGTAAGATTTTCTCCACAACTTCTATGTTCATGTTGTGCAAGAAATGTGACCAAAGAGTATGAACCTCATTTATGTTCATTCTGAGTAACATAGAGACTAAGATTCAGTGGTTTAGCTATATGTTTAGTTAAGACTAGAGATGTACAACTAATTGAATAGTAATCATGATCACGAGTTTGGCTTTTCAGAATTAAATAAACATGATTGACTGTGATATTGACATTTAAAATGCTGCTCTGCACAAAACTGCTGCACAAATCAAGCGCTTCCTGAACCACCAGCTAAAGATGCACCATCAACCAGCAGCTGTTAAAGTCTCATATATCTGCTCATACTGCCGGTCATGTGCAGCCATCACATTTTAGGTTTTATGGAATCACACAAACAGGCAGTACACACACACACGTTTACTTAAGTCACTTTTGCGGTATTTAGGCCTTTTTACACCCTCTTTGGGAACAAACTTTGATTTCCTAAGCCTAACTACAACAACTAACCCCGTAATCTTAACCCTAACCTCAACATAAGGCAGACATTATGAGGCATCCGAGCTAAAAATAATATTGGGTGATGGTAAATCATAACGCTTTGATGAAACATGTATATTCAATCTTGAATATTGTGTTTTACTGACAAATATTTGTTTGAAGGAGGTGTTTTCATAGCAATATATGAAAATAGTTATTAGAGAAGGCATAATGACTTTTTCATTTCCTAACATTAGCTCTTAGCAGCTTACAACGCTGTGGCCTGATTGCGTAGCATTGAACACTGTCTGTCCACACTGATGCTGTTAAATCTGCACGTTTGTTACATCATGTAAACAAACCATGGACCTATCAGCTGTGTGCCAGAGGCCTAACCATTTTAAAGAAGGGTGAGTAGTACATGCTGTCTTCCCATTTGTGCACTTTTTAATCAGAAAGCAACAATAAATATACTTCTACAAGAAACATTGAGCTCGGTGGTCATCTCTCTCCACCCAGCCGCCACCTAATTTAGGTTTTTGTGGTGAAATGAGAAGTAATGCCAATGTTTGGTCAAAGCATAATAATACTCAAATAAAATTACAATAATTAATTCCATAATCATTTATTCTGATTCAAAAAACCACTACAGATGAGGATAACCTTAAGTGAAAGCAACACACTGTTTATTTAAATGTAAAATTGCAATTACAATATTTTGTCCCAAAAATCAATGAATAATTGTGATAAATAATCATTAGCTCAATATTGATCAAAATAATAAGGATGAAATTTTAGCCATAATTATACAGCCCTAGTTAGAAAAGATACACTGCCGTCAGGATATCATGATAATATGAGTCAATATGACAAAAGTTATTTTAAAAGTTAATTTATCAATTCCTGACCACTAGAGAACCAAAAAGAAAACATATAATAATAAATCTTGGCATTAATCAAGTTTGTTTATAATATGAGCAGAAACAGAAAAGCATGGGCTACCCTCAGGGCATCCATCAGTGTACTGAATGTGAGGACAAAAATATGTTTCTGTGAAGTCATTTAATCAGTTTTTCTTGACCTCAGAGCACATAAATTACCTAACAGAAACAAATTATTTCCTGCATATGTGAGTAGTGCAGTCACAGAATATAAAGAATATAAAGAAACAACATCATGAATGTGGGTAAAAGACTGACTGGCATAACACACCATCTTGTGTTATTGCCAAACCAGAACCTCTCACAGCCAGTGCTCCTAGCAGTGGCCTCAATCTAAAATCATTGTATATACATCCAAACAACACACTGTCTAGAAGTACATTAGCACTCACATAGTTTGATTTAAACAAGAAAGAGGATTAAAACCTTTTCCTTTCCTTTGGAGCAAAGTCACAGTCTGCTGATGGCAAACTCAGCCTCACCTGACAAAGCAGACACCAGACAGAGGCAGCATCTCATCCTCCCCGAGAAACAAATGTGTCTCCTGCAGGCGCCACATTTCAACAGCCAATGCACACACTCACAAACACACACATATGCTTTATGCTAAAGCAAGCGTGGAAAAGTGCAGGGAGATACCAACTAAGCATAAAATACATGCTGAGTTTCCCTGATGCTGTCAGATTGCAGGTAATTAATTTTACATTTGAAAGGTTCCCCATTACCAGTGCCTGTGCACCATTGATCACAACACATCAGCAAGGACGAGGCAAGCCCCAAAAACTCCTGCAGGAATAAATGTCTCCTGGGAGTCAAGATATACAATAAATATCTGAGATACTGACTTCTGCTTTTTAAACCCTGGCAAATACTAAGAACATCTATGACAAGTGAATTATTACCATATAGCATTTGCAGATATACAGGCGTGTCAGGTAAACATGTGTGACAGTTACATAGCAGCTCCTTAATTCCACTCCAAGTCATGCTAATAACAACTAGAAAAGCACTCAGAGACCACAGACCTCCACCAAGGTGACAGCAGTGACTTTTTATTAAAAGTTACCCCCGCCGCCTAGGAGGTTATATTTTCACCGGGGCTTGTTTGTTTGTAATTTTGCAAAGTAAATCAAAAAGTTGTGGATGGATTTTGACGAAATTTTCAGGATTGGCTGGAAGTGGTCTAACTTAAAACTGATTAATTTTTGACGGTGATCGGAAGTTAGGCCACTTCTGACCAACCCTGAAAATTTCATCAAAACCTGTCCACAACTTTTTGAGTTATTTTGCACAAATACAAACAAACAAACAATCCCCGGTGAAAACATAACCTCCTTGGCAGAGGTAATAACTGATACTGTACAAGCTAGCAACAGCAAAATGTTCATATATGGAAAGTAATCTAACATTTGAGTGTAGCTATAGTTAACCTAGACTCAGAGTTTTATAATTTGATCAAAATAGTGGTGGGATGCCTGCATAAAGCACAGTTTACAAGACTAACAGGCACTACAAATAATAAACTGGAAAATACCAAAGGCAAATTTCCAACATGTGGCCAAGAGCCTGACTGAAATTTGACAGGTCCCTATTGGTGGCCCCCCAGACTCGGATTGTTAGTATCTGTATGCATGTGTAGTTTCTTATGAGAAAGTCAAAAATACAATAACAAATGGATGCAACACAATCAGAAAGAGATGTATAACTACTTCAAAGAGAGAGAAAACTACCAGAAAGAGACACAAAATGATCACTAAGTGATGCAAGACGATGGGAAGAAGGTACGGCAATGCAGCCACATCACTTTGGGTCCTTTCAGTCTGGGTTTGTTAATACTGATATACAGAATATTTGGCCAAAATATGCTCAAACCCGAAGCTGAAAGGTATCACAGTTGACATCCCATATTAGAAATTAATTATTCAGATGACTAAACCGCAGTTAGAAGAAGTTCACTGTGAGCAGCTCCTCGTGAGCACGACACAATGAACAAGGGCAACTGGTGTTCAGCTTTTCCTGACAGTCCTGTGGGAACGCTGGGGAAAGACTCATCTGTATGTTACAAGAGGACAAGAAGGTCAGTGTGGGTGGACTCTGTATTCTGTGTGCGTACACCACACGTGTGCATTCATACGTGTGCAGCCAATCAGAGGAGATCAGTACGTTGTTACGGCAGAATGCAGTTAGTTTAAAGATCTTAACTGAAGGGACAGAAGTGAGTTTATTTAAAAGAGATCAAGTCACGGTCAATCAGAAAAGCAAAGAAGAGGGTCAAATGGACTTGCATGTTTTTTTTGAAGAGGCTGAACTGACTAAGCCTCTTGGATGAGAGACGGTAATAGATCGACTAAGAAAAAAACATTTTAATAAGGAAAAAAAGACGGTAGAAACCTCAGGAAGCACAGCAGAAGAAGGACAGATGTGCAATAGACGTTGTTTGTACATAGTAACAAACAACGTAGTGTATAGCTTTTTTTTATGCCGGACCATGTAGTTATTTCCTAAACCTAAATGTAGTAGTTTTATCGTCTGAACCTATGCAAGCTTCTCTGTTTAATTCACAACATTAAGCACAGACTGTCAAACTGTCAGTTTATAACCAGTCGGAATGAGAATGTATTTGTCCGTTTATCCTCAAGACATTTTTATTATTATCATCTATTTGACAAATGATGAACTTCTACACCACACGGCCTGCGGCCATCCCTGTGGCGGAGGAATTAAGAGGCCTGGGAGATAACAGGGAGGCTGGTCACTCCCCGGTCGCTCTTGTGCTGTCTAATTAAATCGGGCTAAATTGGCTCGACCAGGTGAGAGCCTTCAGAGAATGCATTATTTCAACATTTTCCCCCCTCCTATATAAAGCTGCAGCTTGTGAAGTAAAAACACAGTAATGGACCCACAGTAAATGCTTGGGACAGTTAAAACTAAATGTCCCTTTAACGTAATGTGGTAAAAGAAAACGGCCATGTGTCCTTTCCTTCTTTAACCACTTTCTGAAAATTGTAAACAGGCCAGTAGTTATCTCCACAGTGGAACATTGGACCCTTGGCCTAAAGCCGATGGGTGGCAGAGGGTAGGGGCACTTGTTTTTCCTCTTTCCCCTCGTTGCTCACTACAGATTTAGATGAACCATCTGGTGTTGGTACCCAACCCTGGACTCCTTGCACATTTGGAACAGCCATATCAGCAACATATGCTTCTGCTTCTGGCAGCCACACAGCCATCACTGGGATGGGAGATGACATCACTGCACCTCTCAGGTGTGCACTGCACTTGTAATGACAGTGGGGGAGGGTTGGGGTGGTATGGTGAGCCTGTCTGCCATCTTGAATCTCAAGATATTTCTACACTGCAGACCTTCATCCAGGTGTTATCCCTTGTCCTCAGACAATGATAAGCCCAGGTAGTTCCTCTTATCACAACGTCAGCATCATACTCCTCACCCTGACCTTGTCTGTGTGTTGTTACACCACAGCAAGGCAGCAAGATATTTTCTGGTATTTCAACAACTTGCTGAAAAGTCATATTTTACATGCTACTGGCTTTAGCTTAATTTCAGTGCTGCATTTCATTGTGTCCTTTAAACAGAGATAAAGTTAAGAGGAGTTTCGTGAAGTATCCTGTTATTGTGACATTACTCAGTGATGACCTGGTTTCATGAGTTTGGCTGGGTTTAGTCCAATGTGTTTGTCTAAGAACTGTTGTTCTTTTATTGTAAAATGAAAGAGCCACGTTACAGTTTCTAAATTACAAAATAATTATTCAAAATACGTTTTCAAAACTCAACCATCTGAGTCTATTTAAAGATGTTTAAATGTTTTTGGGCCACTGGAGACTTTTTAATTGGCAGTTTAAACCATCAGTACAAGTCACAGATGAGGCCCAGGCCCTTCAAATGTCCCTCGCTGACATGTCCTTTTATTCCCTTCGACATTTGCTGCCCCCAAAGTCACACACCAGCATCAGCCTACACAGGTACAAGCCGAAAAGCACCAAAAGAACCCCTCAACCTTAGAAAAAAAAAAAAGAGAGAGCAAACAAACAAAAGCAGCTTGATGACGAGGAGGAGAGTGGGCAGCCATGAAAGTGCTGAACACAAGCCCACGCCACCTTGGTCCTCCCAGCATTTTTCCCAGACAGGAAGATGGATGGGCCCAACTCTATTAATAACTACACTCCACTTACCATGACGCCAAAACTGCTAACACTGCAACTGCCCCCTGATGCTAGCTCGAAAAACCACCTCCCACAATGTCGCCCACGTCTCTCCTGATAGGAACACTGTGCTAGGCAACAACAAAGTAAACGGGTGATGAAATCTCCAACCTGTCCACCTTTCCTCACCAAGGACTGTGAACCAAAGAGGCGCCTCTGGTAGTTTTGGTCGGTGTGATGTGCTGACAAGTGTATACTGCATGATTTACAATGACATGAAAACACGGCTGCTTCTTGGCATTTAGTTTGGTCACAGTGCAGGTTGGTATTCAGTATGGGAAGGCATACTTTGTGTGAAATCGAGGGCAGAAAAATATGGGGAAAAAATGAGACGGTAAATGTGAAAAGACAAGAGTAGAGAGAAGGAGGAGAAGGAAGAGGAAATTCAGAAGGAAAATATGTAGAAAGGTGGTTGAAAGAGAGAGAAAGAAGAGCTAATCTAAATGTGCAGAAGCATCAATGGAGCAGCGCTATTGTTCCTAATGAGATGTGACAGCGAACGCAGAATAAACTGGAATATGAAGTGAACCATGATTACTGAGGATTAGATTAACAACCACTATGTAGTGCAGTGAGAAAGCGTTTCAGGCCTGGCATTGTTCCCGAGTATAAATACTCTATGTGCTGTGTTTCTGTTCATGCATGCACAAATATGTGTGTGAGAGAGAGCGTTGGGGTCGCTGGTGAGTGACTGCTTTGCCGTCATGTGAAGCGAGGGCAGCGCGCTATACCAGAGATAGCAGTAAGGTCAGCTCCACCTTCACAATGCTACGGGCTATGATATGCAAACATGGCTGACAGTAGGTGCTTCATCACACGGTGGCAGCTTGACACAGGAGCCTTTACTCTTGATTAATCCCCTCTGCTTTCTTCCTGCTATGAAACACACTGCAACCATACAGTATAAGCAAACCATAATAACCCAGAGCTCCGTTCGTTCAGCATCCAATCTGTAAAACCTGCAAGGAAAAAAACAGCCAGCGAGTTGCATGCTCGCTATATGTAAATGTGTGTGTCGTCAATGAGACAGATTACCCGTAGCTCAATAGCTTTGATATACACTACAAGTCGGCACATTAAATTTGATGTAAACTTTTAACACACTACAACAGGAGATGTATCTGTTCAGTTTGCATATTTTTCATTTTGCACCTACTTTCTCTCTGGAACGAGAAAAGTTCCCAAAGTGCGAATAACTTCCGCCCCTTGCCCAATGAGCCGTCACCATGTTGATGAAACACCTCTGCTGTGGTTGTGACATTTTCACTTTTAGGAGCGCGTGCTCTCTTTTTATGCCAAACATCACTACAGAGCATGGCTAAACATTTCCCATGCGCAGCTTTCTTCATGACGCTCCTTCACTATCTCAGGAAGCCAATGAGCCGGCTAATGCAGGCTGGGAGGGGAGGGGTGGAGGTGGAGGTGGAGGTGGTGGGGCAATCCACTTTCCCAGGTAGAGTCAGTGGAGCAGCTAACAGATTCCTCTCCCACATACATTTTCATTTTGATGTCTGTGGTTTACTCTCCCACTGCCGCCGTCTTGCATTCTCTCAGCTTCACTCCATCATTCCACGCGCCCATAAAAAAAGGTTTATTTCCTCTGCCCCATTTCCCTAAAGGTGAGTTTAGCAATCAGTCTTTTTCCCCCATCTGCATTCTGAAAGCAAACACAGACATGGGCTCAATGGTGCTTACATACCTTTACGACCCAACAAAGTCAACTCACAGGTAGGTGATGTCAAAGCGCTGACTTCAGAAAGCAGCCCACCTCCGCCCCGTCGTAAAACATGATGATGGTGCACGGGCATGGCGCTCGTGAATGTCATTTAAGGAGGCTAATGGCCGCAGTCTGTTTGAGATGTGGATTGATACGGTAATGAGGAGACGGGGGCACGGGCGTAATCACTGAAAGCCCAGCAGTGCTGAAATCCACAGAATAAAACAGAACAGGCTCCTGGAGGGAATTAGGCTGACTGACACATGCAGTGAGACGCTCTCTGATTCTAATGACGAGGCCTTAATGTCAAGAGGAGGCCTCTTTGTTTCTCACTGTGCTGATTCTCACTACGTCACTGTCTTCTGTCTAAAAATCTAACAGATTGGCAAAAACACCTGATGTGATGCCAGACCCATAAACGCCTCCATTAGGGCAAAGCACAGCAAGAGGTTTAAGGTATAGTGGAGATGTAACTCACACATTACTGTAGCTCATGCCTGGTGGATTAAAATGGAATTTCATTAAAGCTAAATGAAAGAATGATGACTTTTACAACTCCCACTGGCAGCATTTTTACAGGCAGACATTTTGCACTAATGACTTGAATATGAAATAGTGACCCCATCGCACTAAGCACAGTTTGAGTAAATTGGGCTCACTGGTAAAATAACCTTCACCGCAGTGACTGGTTAATGGTTGTTAGAGTGTCTTACAGTTTTTCAGAATCTGGACCAGAACTTTAGTCTCTTGCCCCTCGACCTGAGCTCATTTGAACATACTGGCAGTCTTGTTTTGTGATTACTCAACAACAGCAGCAGGCCTGTGACCCAGTTATTGGCCGACTCTTAGCTTAAGCAGGTATTTCACAGGTTGAAAGACAATGGGAAATACAGCATGTATAATTCATCACTGTACACTAAATGGTTCCTCTGAACAACACCAGACAATCACAGTAAACATACGTACGTCTCTGTGTCACGCATAGGGATGGAAATACATGCCATCACTGACCCTGATATGAAATGAGACACATGAGGGTTGTACTGGCTATGATACAAGAACAGCGTGAGTGTCGGCACCGCCCACTGTTGACGGTGTGTCTGTGAAATCCATCTGTTTCTGGCCATGACCTGCTAACTGAAGGGAACCAATGGAGTGAGACCTGATTTGGTGTCAAACGGAGTACTTGGATGAGGTAGTGTGCATGTGTGCGCGTTGGACCCTGTATTACAGCTTATGGTGTTTATGTGCATCCTGGAGAGAGTTTGTGCTAAGAGCCAGGTCTGAGTCAGACTCACTGGACAGAATGGAAAGACTGGAGAGGGCAGGTTTTACTGAGCGCAAAAAAATAATCTGTTTATGTTGCGACTAATCAAAAGAACAGCTGTGATGTGACCTCATGTCCATATGTCATACCAGTATTTCACATAATCATTTTAAAGTGGAAAAAACAAAGACCACAACCAGCAGGTCAGAAGTTTAACACGACTTTGAGTGAAAAATAAAAATAAAGTATGAATCGTAAAACCAAAAACTAAGCAACGATGCTTAGAAATCATAAAAAACACGCTCACATATTCAGTCAAGAGCAGTTTTTGGCAATTTGTTGGCTATAAGGCTATACTATACTGTACTATATTAATTACAT
Source organism: Synanceia verrucosa (assembly GCA_029721515.1). Lineage (NCBI taxonomy): Eukaryota > Metazoa > Chordata > Actinopteri > Perciformes > Synanceiidae > Synanceia > Synanceia verrucosa. The sequence goes on from CM056549.1 coordinate 10,611,640, forward strand.
TAAACAACTGTAATTGTTTAATGTAAAGACACATGACGGCATGTATAGTGAGACAGTACAAAAAGCTTATGAGAAATTAAGAGTGTGATATCATCAGCTCCTGCACTTTAAAATGTCACTTAAAATAAAAGCCTGTATTGTCAGCGAGCAGGATGAAGAGGGCGGATGTTTAGTGTGAAATGATGAATTGGTCTCAGTTAACTTATGGACGCTGAACAACCTAGAGGTTGTCACTTAATGATAAATGGATGTAATACTGAGCAATGGGGACAGGAAGTCAAGGACTTGGGGAGGGAGACTTAAAGCATGATGGATGATAATCATGCATACCATGTGGCATTTAAGCTGTGTGATATGGGATGCATGTGTGTGTATGAGAGATGCTAAAAAATGTACATGTACTAGACATACATGCTAAAAATGTTGAGTTATATAATAAAAAGGGGCAACCTGTGTGAGGCCACTTCAGAGGACTGATAAAAAGTGAAGCCTCTCCTGAAAGTCGCAGCTCACCCACGCTTTCTATTTGCTCAGGACTCCATAATGGACACCGGTGGTGGTGTTAATGTTACATAAACAATCTGTGGTCAATATCATCTTTCAGCGCAGATGTTAGCTATAAATCATATCATATCATACTGCTGACAGTGGTACAATCAGTAAAGTTCGCTTTGCATCAGGTCTTCAAGACACCTCCATAGTAGAAATGAATGTTTAGATAGGACCAGAAGGAATGAATGCAAACAACAATCCTGTAAGCCTGTGCCATTTTTTTCAAAACATCTGCTCACAAAAGTGTATCTAAGTCATTTTGAATCATATGATGCTGCATTTATGAATTATTTCAAATTGATTTGTAATTTCATCACGTGTTGTCACAAAAGTCTGATTGGGATGTCTTTATGGCAAATAAGTAGCAAAGTTCATGTCTGTCGATGCTAAGGTTCATTTAAGTAGATCTCTCTAACGGGAACACGTCACAAAAAAAGGAAAAAGATCCTCTTCCTGGATTGATCTAGTATCAAGAGTAAAGAAATAATACTGTAATACTGTACTGTACTGTAATACTTTAATAGAAATAAATACTGTATTAACCTTGTAGCAAACAATATGCATACAAACACATTTTCCTTTTATGCTTAATTGTTTGAGTTTGACACTACAATATGAAGTTGCATCATTAGTATTTTCCAATATGATAATATTTCTGGCATGTGCACCAACCGTATGCTCTGCACATGCCAGAAATATGTAAGGCGTCATTTCAAAGTCTGCTGATGCTACCTATAGAAAATCCACATTTTCAGGACTCTCTAGGAGCTATGATGTGATTATTTGAAGCCAGCAAAGATACATGAAGGTAAAACATTTGTACATGAAAATTTGAGTTCTGATTTTCTATCAAACATAACACGATTAAGCTCAGAGCACAGAGATAAACACAGAAAGTAATGTTTGATTGGGCTTTTGACAAAGGTAATATGTTTAAGTGTGTCTCAATCGATCACTCAATCAGTTAACTTTATTTATAAAGCACATTTAAAACAACCATAGTTGACCAAAGTACTTTCCAGGTTAAAAACAAAAACATGATATTATACATAAATTTAGAGCAACAGAAAGACAACAGGAGGAGCAGGGCAGGACGTTTGAGCTCAACTCCTATTAAAGGCCTGAAGGTCTTAAGCAAAGACTTGAAATCCCTACACGCTCTGTATTTCTGAACTGAACAACTAAAATGTTTCACATTTTAGGGCCCACCACTAAAAAGGGTCAGTCACCCCTGGTTTTTAACCTGGATCGAGGAACATCCAGGACCATCTGATAAGCTCATCTCTAACAGGAGCGTGAACATGTAAAAGCGCTGATAAACAAGGAGGCACCGACCCATTTAAAATCTGAAAACAAGCAAGAAAATGATATTGATCTAATTGATTCTACAATGGACAGGAAGCCAGTGCAGTGATGCTAAAACCTGAGTCATGTGGTTCTGTTTTCGTGTTGCAGTTAACAGCCGAGCTGCAGCGTTCTGGACTATCTGTGACCATATAAAGGGACGTCTGGTCTGAAAAGATACAGTAGTCCAGACGTGTTATGAAGGCATTATATGGCAGGTAAGGCTTTACTTTAGCCAAGAGCCTTAAATGATAGAAACTATGTGCCACTTCCAAATGATTTCAGAAGAGTCTGCTACAGTAGAAAAAACACCACCAGAGAGTCACTCACACCTCCCTGTTTCCAAACTCTCCAAATTCAAATTGTAAAGCCAATAAATAGTCACGTCTACATCAAAAACAAACCAATCTATCATGTAAGAACAATGTTAACTATGAGACAGTAGCTTCACTCACCCTTCCCTGTTTTCATCTTCATCTGCGTTGGAGAGGAGCTGCGAACCAGCCAGCGAGAGGTCCAGCGCTGCGAGGGGCAGATCTCTGTAGCCAAAACTCACCAGCTGGACTGGAGGAGCCAAGTACTGGTTCTCATCCTCCACTGGTTGGGAGATGATCTCCAAGTCCGACAGACCGGCCTGCTCCACTTCCCTAGTTACATGCCAACACCGACAACAGGAAGACACACATGCAAGCACAAAGAGGAGACAGAACTGAGGAAGGCATGTTACTTTAATGAAAAAAAACTATTTCTCAGATATGTGCAGAAATATTACATCACACTAGTACAATACATTTAATTCATTGATGCTACTGGAAATACTGAAGGAGTTGATGCCATGTCATTCTCTGGTTAAATAAGTTAGCATTTGTTTTTTTACCTTTCAGGTAAATATTTGTTTAATAGTTTATACATCAGAACCACAGTATAATGTCATTCAGAATCAGAATCAGCTTTATTTACCAGGCATGTTTTCACATACTAGGAATTTGACTCCGGTTTTACAGCACTCTCTTTGTACCAACACAGAATAAAAAAGACTACAAGTGACAAACAGCAGCACAAGTTGTAAAATATGTAAAAGATAAATAACAAACAAACAAACTAGCAGCAGCTAAACTGAACATAACATGACTTTTATTGTGTGAGATAAAAAAAGTGCAAGTGACACATGAGATAAATAGTAAATAGATATATAGATAAATGTTATAAACAGGTGTAAATTCATCAGTTATTATAAAGTAGCAGATACAGCCAAGATAACAGAGCAGAGGAAAAGGACAGAGGGTTTAGTTGAAGAAGCGTACGAGCACAAAAGCAGTGCAGATTAAAACAAAGACTAATTATTCAGACTGGTAACTTCACTAGGAACGCATTCTTATTTACAGTGATGGCCTCGCACCCACACAGTCCTCCACTGATTACCAGGAGCTGCAGGTAAACAGTGCTTCAACGATTACTGAAGCAACTGTCTGGATTTTCTACAGCAGTCTGGGAATTTTAGCCAGTGTCATTCAATTGTAAATAAACTTATTTCACACACAACATACTGAAAAGGAGGACGAGGAGTGACAAGAAAAGAGTGAGGGCTGAGAGGCAGACAAAAGATTCCTGAATTAAACAACTCCAAAGGTTCCTCTGTGTTGAACTGCATATTGCCACTGATAGATTCTATATAATGGATTCACTCTATTTATTTGACTCAAAATAATTATTGAAATGCAACACCAGTAATATTTGAAGTTTGTGTTGTTTACTTATCATCAACTTATCGTTCGTGCTTAGAGTTTTCATGGTGGTAGTTTTTTCTTCCCGTCATAAGAAATAAGTTGTTTAATGTTTGTTTTGGGGCGACGCCATACAGTAGAAGAGCATATGTGCCTGGGTTGTGCACCAGACAGGCCTGTTTTGATGTGTAAAATAATGTTAGCTAGATTTTAATTTCAATCAGTGTTGAGATGTGGTCCACAGAGAGAATGGTGCTTAGACCTCATAGAAAATGTGTATGGATATTTTTTGACCCACTTGGAGTAATAATAACAATAATAATAATAACAATAATAATGATAATACATCTAAGAGATTCTGAGGAATATTTAAAATACTAAACAGTGAAATAATTATGTCACATAGGAATTTACAAGGAAACAGACTAGTCTGATCCTTTATGCTGTGCATGTAATGCTAATAATAATAATAATAATAATAATAATGTCCAAATACATCAAGGCTCACCAGTTGTGTAAAAGCTGGGCCATCTCAGTAGAGTGTGGAGGTGGAAACAAATGCTGAGTGCAGCTGCAGACTGACTGTGTGTGCCCTGTGGTGTGTATTTTTAGACCAGAGCAGATGCTGGTGTATCATGTCTGCTGTGACATCATTGCCTCTGCCTTTGTCAGCTGAGTGGATCCCCACTCTCCTTCAAACGTCAAAGGAAGTCAGGAAACGGGTGAACGGGGAGAGGAAACTAGAGCAGGAGTGGGGTAAAAGGGGGAAGGATATCAGAGGTTATATAAGAGGGCCAAGTGAGGACAATAAAGGGAAAAAAGAGCTATAATAATAAACAGAGAGAAGATGGATATAAAAAAAATGGACCAGAGAGACCGGGCAGGAACCAGAAAGAGGTGCAATGGAAAGAGACAAAAAATGGAGACAAAGGTTCTGCAGTGAGAATACGAGATCACACGTAAAAGTAGGAAAATAAGCTTACTAGTGATTATTAGGTTTAGTTTAGTATTATAACAACATTCTGAGGACAGACATGCAATCTGATAGAGAGGCATGCTGTTAGGACTGGACAGACAGGTAAACAGGCTGGACAGGATAGACAGATGTGCAGGCAGATAACCAATAACCCTCCAACACATCATGACCCTGTGACCCACAAAACAACCACGGTTTATTAAATATACAGTGATAATATCAACCCTAAAGGACCTTTGACACAATCTGGAGTGACCTGAGCTGTTGGAGGGCATCCTAATATCTGTGAGTGTGTGTGTGTCCACTTTATATCCACATTGGGGTCACACACTTGACTTAATACCAGTTGACTGGGGACGGCATGTGTAACTGTAACTGTGGGAACACTTCACAGACTGATGCTTCTTCCTACTGATATAAAAAGTTAAAGGTGAAAGCGTCTTTAAAAAAAAAAAAAAAAAAAAAAAGTTTAAAAAAAGTGGTTGAAGTTCCCAAGAGTTACAATCTCTGCATGTATAGCATGCAGTGTAATTTGTTTTTCATCAATAAAAAAAAAAACCTTTGTTTTCAGGAAGAAGTGTTATTGCAGTCTCGTCTCAAGAGTTGCTGCCCTCATCCTAATTCAATGGGATTATTTCCCTCGGCAAGAAGTCCTTACATTTCTTTGAAGATACACTCTCCATATAGTCAAAATGATGTCACCAGAGGCTGTGATGCTGTTGACTCATGTACAATGCAATATGTATTACAGTATATGAGTAAACTGAAAAAAAAAAAACAAAACAGAATATCACTTTTTCTGTAGGCAGCAGCGTCTTCTACTCTGTTCAGTAATGCACAGGTATAATTTTATACATGGATACAAACATAAGAGAGAATATCACAAGATGTAAGAAAACCTGTCTGAAAATAAAGTGACTTTAAAGAGTCTTTATCCTCCAAACTATTTGTAAAGAGGTAAGAATGTGTGTGATGTAGGAAGAGGCCGCTCTGAGGCCGAGATCAACTGATGCAACAATTTGACACTCATTAATTTCCTTTAAAGGATCAGAAAACCTGTTCTATAATCCCCCTCTTACTGTGGGTGTTGTGGTCCTACGTAAAAGCTGTAAAAGTTTATTTAATTTAAGAAATGTGTGTATTTTGTCTGTGATCTTCCTGTGTTTTGAGGTGGGCCGATGTATTTCTGAACACAAATCAGGATCATTTAAAGAGGGCATACTGTGCGAGAACATGTTTAAATGTTTTAACATTTAAAAAAAAAAAAAAAAACATAATTTTTCTCATACTGTCTGTCTACATATACTTCACCGTCAGTCTGAAATGCTCAATTTTAAGGCCCTGTCACTTTAAGATTGTCCCGAAAAATCCCATTCTGCTCTGATTGGCTTGTGAGAAAAAAAATGGTGCACCTTTGCAAAGGTGGGTGATACATTCTACTGATGTGACGGAGTAAGCAAATCTTAATGGCTTATATAATACCATGTTAATACAATACAGTACTGTACAGGATGTTACAGTTATGGATAAATACATGGATTTAGTTTCCTAGCACTTAAAATTAAAATAGAAAAGTCTACCTGAACTGGAATTTGATGACTAAAACCAAACTATTTGTGTAGTAGAAGTAACAGTTACATTTAATTTGCTCCATTGCAACATCACATCACTAGCTTAGGTCTGCAACCAGTGCCGCACCAAACAAATGACCAACCAATCAAGGGGATCTAACATATGCCAGGATGAACTAGTGCTGTGGAAGTTGTCAGTGTGCCTCGCTGTCCCGCTCTGAGACCGTTGGATATGCAGTATTACGCCACAAAGGGTCGGTCTGACAGACGCTGTCCTCTCCGCACTTCATCTCATCCATACCACCTCTCATCTACGGCACAGCAGCAGCTTTGGCTCTCTTCCCAAACAATCAGGACCATACACATAACCACTCATGACAGATACAAGCTGTCCAGAGCCTGGCGGCTCACAGCTTACAGTAATGTACCTGGTGCGCTGCCTGGCTGCCAGTTGAGATATCAGGAAAAGCTGCTGACCCAGCCCATGGATTTGTACAGCAAAGAGTTCTTATGTGAAGCAACGGCATTAGGCGTGCAGTTTGAGATATCTGTGATATTTCAGTTAAGGTCTGTAACTCTGTTCCACTCACAGAGATTTAAACGTGCCGTTTTTTTGTAAGTTATATTAACGATGTATGAATATGTGAAAATACAGATTCATATACAAAGTGGGTTATATATCAAAGCTGATATTGAGACATAATTAACTAATTAACTAAATAACTTTAACAGCATTAAAATGGTGTAGTTCAGCAAATAAGAGTTACAATGAAATTAAAAGACACCTCTGTTTCTGTCCAGCTACAAAAAAATTCAACATTTTTTACATCTAAAACACAAATGCTGACCTTTCCCAGATGTTCTTATCTAGCAGACAGTGGCAATTGCAAAATTCTCAAAAACATTATTATATGGAGAGATGAAAAAAGCCTGCAACAGCAGAAGAGCACCCACAGGAAAGAAGTGATATTCAGGGGAGCAGGATTCCCTCGGGGTGGCAGATAAAAGTACACAGAGGACTGCAGAGTTGTGGGTCAGGTAGGAAAGGTCATTATGTGACAAAAGTTGCTCAAGGGACCAAACCAGAAGGTCATGTAAGTAACTGGGAGCCGGTGGCAATGAAGAATGTTCTGCCTCCAACGACTGGAGGTGTCTCGCTCATGACCCCATGACCCCCCCACCCCCCCACGCAATACGATGTTTGCAAGAAGCCTTGGGGAAAAGAAAATTATTATTATACATCCTTATTAGCAAATGTTAGCATAGGCACCTAAGTAACATCAGCATGTTAGCATTGTAATATGAGCATGCTAGCGTTAAAGGGACACCATGTGAGTATTTTTTTTTATCTCAAATCAACGTCTTCATTCATAAATAGATCCTCATTGGTATAAAATAACATATGCCAATAATCTGACTTATCCTCCTGGGCGAAGAATCAGTTATCTGTCTTTACATAGAGCAGGTCGCTCATATGGAGGCGTCCATGTTTTTCCGGTCTATCAAAAACTACGAACTGCAGAGAGGGACATAAAGCACTACCTGCTAGTACCCATAGGACAAAATGCATTTCTGTATTTTGCGATTCACTTTTAACAGAGAAGCAAGGTGGAGACGCCGGTTTTACTTACCCGGCACTAAACTAAAACCCGCACTGCACTTTTGGTCATAATACAAGACCATACTTATGCTGCGCCGAATCCTCAGCTACAAAAAAGCCTAAAAGGGCCACCTTCTTGCTGTGAGGTGACAGTGCTAACCACTACACCACCATACCGCTCAGCAGTGATACAGTGTTGGGTAATTTAGGTATTGGATATGTGTATGTCAGGAACTAGATAAAAATGGTGCAAACTGTTAATTATTTCTCGATAATTTCTATGAAGAAAATTGAACCTAAAAGCTATAAATGAAAACACAATTTCAGTGAGAGTGAAGGAAATATATTTCCATCCAGGCACATTTTATCCTGAGCCCCACTCCACTCTGTCCAAGGCCTCAGTGCACCACAAGCTCAACACACAAACGGCTGGCTGACCACAATGCCTGAGGATCTAAAACACAGCCGAAACTTGGCCAGAACATGGAGACGCAAAGCAGATGTTCTGTGCTCCCACCAGCTGCTGTGGAGAACTTTGGAGAACCCGGACATCATTGTGTATTAGTGTTACAGACTCATCACATAGGAGTGTGCACACTGGTGATGGTACAGCAAACACTGCAAACTATCCCATAACTTCTAGCTTATAGTCAAACTCCAAGTGTTATAATTATATAAATAAACAGCACAGTGGTGTGTTTTAGCACCACACGCTAAAGAAATGTCTTTTTCTTGTTTCTAACAAAGTGAAGACGGTGAGTAATGTTTGTCTTCACTGGTGACTCACACACAACGTAATATGGATTTCACATCAGAAGATGAAGACGAGGCAAAAAGACTGTCAGCTTTTACCTGCAGGACCTCACTGGCATCCAGATTAAACCATGCTAAAAACAATGATACCAGCAGAAAAAAAAATAATACTTCACCTCGCCTTTCTTACATTTTGGTCCAGAAACACCTCGCTCAAACACCCACTAACTCTTTTAAAGGCAATAGCTTAGAAACCATAACATGATGTTTAACACAGCGTTCATGTTGTCGGACAAAACACCTGTCACTTCTGCAGAATTCACAGATCACTTCAGGTCATTTCTTCGAGCACCCAATTCAACTTCCAGAGAAACTTTAGTAATTTCATGCCAGTGGATATTAATGAAGTCTGCCAGGCACATTAGCTCATTAATAACATTACAGATTAAACTATGATGAATTGGTGGACTGCACAATGGGCTGTTCTGGCCCTGGTGTGACCAGTCTCTTATCTGACCTTTACAGATACACGCTGTACAAGACACAGGAGACACAGAGACCCTTGTGGGGCAGGACTAAGACAGCAGATGCACATAAACCTTCCTCATAACGGAGAGGTCTGTGGACCTTTTTACACTGTGTCAGTTTCCAATAATAGATTATTTTAATTTCCACAGACACTTATGGGAATATAGGCCTTGAAAGACTTACTGAGTGGAAAGACTGTTTCCTCTGCATATATGGAAAAGTCAAAGTACGTTCCGTATGCCTGTTGCATCTTGAACGTTATGCAGAATTTGTAGCAGCAGCTGTTATCTTGTTAAATTGTGAATGTTTAATTCGGTAAAAGCCAGAGTGAATGATTATAATTATAATGGCATTCCCAGGAACAATTTATCATAGGTAGATAAGAATGGAAAATGACAATATTATGATAATATATAGGGTATGGAGCTTTAATGATATAGGTGTTTACTTGTCAAAAAAATGAAGTCATGGAAGACGGCTCCAAATATCATCCACAATAACATTCAGAAATTACTTCTGCAGAACCAGTACTTATATTTTTAATGCTTTAAGTACATTTTGCAGCTGATCCTTCTGTATGATTTTGAATACGGTAATTTTAGTTTTAATGTATAGAGTATTGTTGTACTTTGACTGGTAGAGCACTGATTCTTTATGTACTTGTAATCTAAACTTTTATAAAATACATGTTTCCCTGATAATAACTAAGTATAAATTATGCTTTTACAGTACATCAAATACTTTCAAGTTAAACAGTGTTTGTTTCTCATTTATACTCCACCTTAACACCATGATCATCCATCTTGTGTCAGAAGCATTAATAGTACAGCTGATAGTCGTCTGTTTGAGGATGCATTTCACCTTAAACACAGCACGATATGATATTGCTGTGGAGACCCGCTGAGCCGAGCTCTGTATGGGACCACGAGCAGATCTGGACCTCTTATAAAAGCACAAATGGAGCAACGATTTAGGGCTATTCATCTAGGTCAAGAGAATAAATGCAGCTAGTTAAGATGAGACAAATTAGAGAGTCATGCTACACCAGCAAAATCATGAGTTAACAGAGAAAAATGGTTTTCAGTGTTCTCCCTTACCTCTTTACTTTGTCTTCACACACACACACAGTCACAAACATACACACAGTTGTACAGCAGCACGTTCCCTCGGTAATGCATCAGCTGTTCTCACTACGCACTTAGAGAACACAGTTTAAAAATGGAAAGCTGGAAGGAAACTGGAGGTGAAGAGGAGTTGTTGGAAGACTGTGTCAACTTGTAATGATCATGGATAATAATAAGCAATATCTACAGTGCTGAACAAATGTATCAGACCACCTCAAAGAGCCTCCAGCATCATGAAGAGCTTTAATTCAGACTTTCTTTCTCACTGAGTTCACTACACGTCACCATTTTGAACAAGAGTGAAGAATTTAAACTGAATTTGGGTTTTTATTCCCAAATTTGAGCCAGAACACTGGAATTCTATGAGAAGTCAGAAATTCATAAATAATAATAATTAAAAAAATCACTAAAACACATTTGTTGTTCAAGAATGACAGTAAACAATTGGAATTTGGCATCTCAAAAACAGCACTTTTGAAAATTCATGATAACAACAACAATTATATTATAGCATTAAAGATAATAAAGATATCACTTTGATTAAAGACCTTGCACATACTGGTCCCTTAACCATTAAGTAATACTGTTCATTTAGGGTGACAAACACCTTACACTGGGAGTCAGGGTAATAGATCTGCTAAGCACAATATATGTCTCTATCCAATGGAAATAAAAAAACATGTATCCCAAATGATTTCATATTTTGTGTATAGTATATATGTTGATCCAGAGAGAGGATTAACACAGTGACCTGTGTTTACTGCTGCAGAATGGATGCTCTGTAATCAACATTGTGCAGGTTTGCTCAGTGTTTAGCATTCAGAGTGACGAGGGTCAGAGACACCTCAACAGCAGCACTGTCTGTGTGAATAAAGGCCATTACTGTAGAAAAGGGATGCACAGAAACCTGGGAAACAGTGACAGAGAGAAGACTGATAAGAGAAGAAGTTGACATCAGGAAAAGAAGATGAGATATGCCAAGTAGATTTAGTGCGATGTGAAAGAAAGAGTCCATAAGTGTGTGGTTTATGTCCCACAGGAAGTAGAGTATCTGACGTTTGACCGTATATTGTTGTAAGGTTACACTTTGACCCATTTCTTTGCTAAATGAGGGAGAAGAAACACTGGTTTGGAAAAAATGAAGAAGCAGACAGTACTCACTCAGAATTTGCCATGATGCTGGCCGGTGGAGAGGAGCAGAGACGTAGAGATGGTCGTCACAAGGTTTCCACTCAGTTTCAGAGCTGCAGTTCACCTTTTCCAGATAAATGCTGCTTTCATGTTGAACCTGGGAAGGAATAATTTAGAGATCCAAGAGATCCAGAAAATTAGTTTTAGGCCTGCAGCATTTTATTATCAACCAAAACTGTAACATCCCGACCTGTGATATTAGACACATCCATCAACAGCTTTGATGAAACTGGATAACCAAGCAAAGTCCCACCTCAACTGTATGCTATAATTTAATTACTTCATCAGGTGATGAAAAAAAATATGTTAAAATTGGTGTAAATCATTGCGTTTATTACACCCTTGACAAGCTATGAGGAACCTGTTTGAGGGCTTGACAGTGTGCAGTAAATATGCGAACAGAAACCCTTGCAGTTTACAAATGCTCTTGAAAAGTTGAACTCAATAAAACACATCATTTGACTGAATGGAGTCTATACCTCCCAAGTAGTCACCAAAAGAGTGATTTAACCTCAAACATAAGGGAACTTTTAATCACACCCTTCAATCATTCTTGGATCAAACATTCAACAAACCCATTTGGATGCATGTCAGAGTTTTCAATCCCTGCTAATGACAGAAATACCAATCGCCCATCTGTGATGGAAAACTGCTCTGGTATCAGATTGTAAACAGGAGTTCTGCACACATCCACACAGAGAGCTCCTCCTCGCTGTACAAAAATGCATTATTTATTCGCAGCAATGGACCTACCTGTGTGAGACTTACATTGTTGACGGGTGATCGTGCCTCCTGCTGCCCCCTCGCTGATAGTAATGTCTCCCTCGGTGGTGATCAGAGTGAGTGAAGCAGCTCGCAGTGTGTGTGTAGGCTGCTGCAGCTATCCTTAGCTCTTTTGCATTGGAGGAGCTGCTGCTTGGATTTCAGTGCAAAACCAAAAGAGGGGCTGAAGCATCGGCACTCAGCGAGATCATATTGGCGTTACTGACTTATCAAATGACGAGCCTTGTTGAGCGCAATCTCCCTCCTGGGTGCGTTTTGACGGGCTGCTGCTGATCCGGATCCAGATCCTGATCCAGGTCCCGGCTCCTCAGCCGAGGGTTTCCCCGGCGAGCGCAGCGGGGAACCCTGCGGAAGGAGCTGTCCAGGTGCTGAAGCGAGCCCGACCAAGCCTCGGCTCTCCGGCGACCCGAGTCCACGCAGCAGCGGCTGGACGAGTTTCATCCAAACGCCATCAAAACATTGACGCTATGGTGCTGGAGACTGACAGTAGCCAATGAATCGTGTGACATTTGCATCGCTCCGGTCACGACATATCAGTCTAAAAAATGTTGGCCGTGTGTGAAAGAGAGAAAGAGAGAAAACCTGCGAGATGTTTCCCCCCCGATTGAGGCTAATTTGAGAGCGGATTATCGCCACAGATGATTTTTATTAGCTTTACGCCTGGTAGGTCGTCCCTCTCCGTGTCATGAGCGGGTTTTTTATGGTTTCCCAAAATAAAGATACTATGGGAATATAAATTGCCTTTACAGCAATTGGCTTAACCGTTTGTCATTCATCGGGATTAGCCAGTCGATGGTTAAAGCGCACATCAATCAATCTCAAGCGTCTCTTTCCTGTATTTAAGCACGCCTGGACGTGGGCTGCTGGAGATGTTATAGGCTGAGGCTCACATTTCAGGGAGGAGAGTGCTGATGTGAATTAACAATAGTACAGGCCTGTAGTTACAACAGAAGGACTGGGTCTGTAAAGATGCTGCTGATGTGGTGGAGGTAATAAAAAATAAAGAAAAAAAAGGAAAAGAAAATCAGCACATACCTGTATTGAATGGAATGGAATTTATTGAGGAACTGAGCAGAACAGAGATTATTTGGCACATGTAGAAAAGTGCATCAACAGCAAAACAACTTTGTTCAATGAGTCATTAACAGTAAAACAAACATTTTAATTTCCCCTACACATCCTGTTAGGGCAGATTTGTGTGCTAGGATACAAAGGAGGCCATAATCACGTTTGCAGCTTCTATGGGAAAAAGCTCAATGTGAAAACAAACAAACATATATACTGTATATATACTGGAGATTGCACCTTAATGTTATTCGTTAGTGAGGAAAAGCGTTACGTCATCAATCACAGACAGCGCCATCTAGAAAATATTACATTAATAAATCATTAATGGACTTTTGACAGAGACCAATATGCTTTTGTATAAAGGCGTCTGTCAAATTTGGACCCCTTCCCCCCCCAAATGTGCAGCTAGGTAGTTATTCTTAGACTATACTATCAAAAATAATTACCAAATCAATCATCTATGCCAATTACATTCCATTATTCTGACCTTTGCTAGTATATGTTCCAGTTCCCAACAGAAATGGTAGAAGGGCTGACACTAAACTGAGAGTTTCAGTGTCACGTATGCAGCCGCTCTGCTCTGCTCTCTCCTGCTTTAGGACACATTTCTCTTTTAAGCTGCAGGAGATGAAGTAACCATTAAATCAAAGAAGTAGTAGTCGGAAATATGACCTGACATATGGACAAAAAAAGAGGCACTGTTAAGATTGTGACTGATTTCCCCGTGCCCAATTGAATGAATAATGGTAGACATATCTAGTAAAAGAGTATAAATTTGTAGGCTAATCTGATTATTTTTGTAAACCTGAAAGTGTAAAACCTACATAACAAGAGCAAAGAGCGTTCAAATTAAGATTATTGCATGGAAGCAGGACCACAGTCCTCTTATTTACATGAATAAAAAGTGCCTGCGCTGAGTCAACAACTAAAACAAGAGCTTGTGGGAAACACGTGTATATTTCTACTCACCTGCAAAGCAAACAGACCATGAGGGCGATGTCAGCGGGTAAGATGTGCATTGAATGTGGGCAAGATTTGGGGAAAAATATACACAAATATACTTTACAAGAGTGCTAGATCACATTAGAATACTAAAGGAGATAATTGGTTTGTCTGTTTATATCTGAATGTTGTGAAACTCATTAGTTTTAATACAAAGCTGCGTTTACACACAGTGTCAGACGATGCCGTTACGTCAGCTAAAGGGTTTAGCTTCCTGCTTTATGAGCAGAAATGGTGACAGTGATATTCTGTCATAATGTGAGCAACTCTTTGTACAAAACCTTTCTTGTTCCCGACTGCTGTTGCTAACAGGAGCATGATGGGTCATCTTTTTTCGCCTGTTTGTTCATTGTCACTGAGGGTCAGTCGGTCAACCTAGATGGACCAGGGTCATGACTGTGGTGTACTCATGCTGCAGACTATCCGTGTCAGTGTCACACAGCGTGTAGTCGTCTTTAACGATTCGATCACAGCCAATCTCGCCGTTGCCGAACAGGCCAAAGAGCGGAGTGTTGGGGAACACCTTGCGGAAGGCGTCGGCCTCTACGTTGGACTGGTTGTTGTAGTAGTTCTGGCCTCTCCCCACGCAGGCGAACATGAATCCCAGAGTGTTCCTCTCTGGAATTTTGGCCGCCTTTAGCCGCCGAATCGTAGCTTCGGCCGCCTTTGGGTTGTTGATGTCTTGGTCCAAGAGCACAGATGCCCCCTGCACCTTAGGGCCACTCAGGGCCAGACCCACCACACCGTAAGCACCCTGGCTACAGCTACACAGTGAGAAATGATGTGAGAGGGAGAGTGAATGTTTCAAAGAGAATTCAGTGAAAAATGCTAATTTAAGTGATAGAGGCATGGAGTTTATGAATTCAACCAAACCCAGACAGAAAAATATAGAAATTAAATAAATTAAAATGAGGCGTGGTTACCCAGTACCTATAGAAAGCCTTTCAGTCAATGTTTGAAAAAACAGAAAAGTATTTGAACTTGGACAGGAAATCACTTGTATTTGACCCTTCCTAAACCCTGCCCTTTTTAGCTCTGTGTTCGATGACAGTTGTGCAAGCTTGGAGGCTGGCAGAGCCTCGGTCTACTTTACCCTGTTTGTGTGTTGATTTTGGCGGCCTCTGTGGACAAAGGTGTAGTGTTCCCTTAAAGAAACCTTTAATTTTACTGGAACAGGGTCTGAGAGTCTGCCCCTCTTTGTCCTGACTCTCCTTCCCCTACAGTGGGACCAGCAATACAGTCTGAGCCTCCAGCAGCGACCAGTGGAGTCTGA
The DNA here is from genome assembly GCA_029721515.1 of Synanceia verrucosa. NCBI lineage: Eukaryota > Metazoa > Chordata > Actinopteri > Perciformes > Synanceiidae > Synanceia > Synanceia verrucosa. The sequence goes on from CM056549.1 coordinate 10,627,129, forward strand.
GCTGAAGGAGTTTCTGGTGAACCCGCATAATTTCATCTGATTTTGATTCTTGTTTATATTATCTCTGTGAGGCTACAAGTAAATTTGGTGTCACCGATTTTGATATACACAACATCGGAACAGGAAAAGTTGCCTGAATAAAGTTCATCACTATATTATTCCATCACATACTGTAGTTCTTGCTGTTGGCTTTCTGCTTGTCCGTCCTAGCAACAGTAAGGGGGGCCTGACTTCACTAAGATTGGTCAATTACATTTATCTTTGTAATTAAAGCACTATTCTTCCAAAAACTGCTCAGAAAAATCAGATTTAAGTGAGGGACATGAACTCACCAGTGTCTGGGAGGAGAGAAGACACTTTCCACCAACCCTCCAGCAATAAGAGCTTTGCTCTTGGCCAGCGGCTCCAGAATCTGGCTGAGGAAGTGTATTCCTCCAGTTTTATATGCCTCATAGACAAATATCAGCACCACACGCAGCTCTGGGTTGTCAACCAGTCCTGGAGAGAAAGTACAAAAAAAAAACAACAGATTTAAAAAAAAAAAAAAAAAAAAACAAGTTCTGGAAGATTTTGCAGGTTTTGCGTTTCTGTGTTTAGATGACCAAATAATTGTCATGAGCCTACACTCACCTGCTTCCTTCAGGGCTGTTGGGGAAATGGACCTCTTGCAAAAGTGAAAGGGCTTGATGTGGACGCCTTCTATGCTGGGGAACATGATTGCAAAGCCAGCCTCTCCTTCCTGGTACTCTTGAGGAAGGCTGGAGCGAGAGCCGCTGGGAGTCACTGCACAGAGGAGCCGACAGTAGGTAGAAAAAGAAGATGTATGCGGCACGTGTCACCAACGAGTTTTCATTCCAGCAAAAAACAGCAGTTTATTTCACCAGTGAGTTTCTTCACTACGGCTGAAAGAGTACTGATGACTGAAACCAGCTGTACGGGAGTTTACTTTAAATGAAAACCTACAGATCCATGGCAGAAGTGAATCACTGTAGCGTCCAGCTTCTGTCCACCATGAGAGCATCAGCAGATTCCCTTTAGGTCACAAGGACCTAGGTAGTGTAGGGATGCCAATATAGTTTGCAGCAAGTGATTTTAGTGTGTTTTTATGTTGCACATGTATGACTTACCTAAAATTTGGACAGCTTCAGGGATGTTAGTGGCCACAGGCAGCTGCAGCGCCAGTAAATATTTGTGTTTCGTTTAGGTTTAATCCCTCACATGATCAAACAACATTACTAAACAAACCTACGCACTTGCGTGTACAACCAAACATGTATTGGTGTTAAAATTATTGCCCAAAACATTCTATATCTCTGGGTCCTCTCATAAAACGTCTCTCTCCGTCCTGTTCTTAATTTCAGACCCAGTCCACCCCTGGCCCACTGTGAACCCTGGTGAGAGGGCTTTCACCATCTAAATCAGAAGAAAAAAACACACAAAAAAAAACAACACAATTTTGTTCCCTAATCTCTCCCACTACAGACCCAAGCCAACTATTAAAATGCACATGGGCCATACAAACCCCAGTTAGTAACACAGTAAACACAAATATGACGTAATAAATGACTGGGGCTCAGGGTTTCAGCGGTTTGGCCAAGTTTTGTGTATTCTTACCCTGCTGTTAGTACAGCATATTTGTAACGATGCTCCCCCCCCATAACATTTGGCTAGTTTCCAGATTGTATTTTGAATTACTCGCTGCCATCTTGGAGCCAGATCATTTTAATTGGCCTAAGGATGGAAAAACAGATGTGAGGAGACAAGTAAAAGGCCACCACCGCTGCTCTGAGTGTCACTTTTCAACAACGAGACATTTCCACATGTCAGAGTAGGAAAGTTCAAGTGGAAACCATAAAATGAATGATGGCTAGCATGCTGGCACACCGGGACATTGTTAGCAACACGTGCTGTAAAAATCCCTGCAGTAAAAAAAAAGTCTTCTCATTTTAATATCTCCTTACTGAACAATGGTTCTTGCTACGTTCTACTGCATAGATTATACCGTCACAGACTTCCAGGATTCACCTAAATCTTTTTAAAAGTTTTACATTTTTGCTGAGCAAAACCCCTGGTGTGAGTAAATGCATCACATCTGTATATCATTCATCCCCATCCTCCACTGTGTTACAGTCTACAGCATCAAGTTATGTGGAAACACTTTTTTCTAGGTACATCACAAGTCATCATTTTAATAGCATGAAGTCCCACTATTAACATGCATGAATAATTAGATGTAGTCAAGGCTGTATGGCAGACTTATTACACGTAATATATAGATTCAGCCTAATCCAATCAAAGATTTCATCCAATTGAATTAGATGTGTGCGGTGGCCTTGTGGTGACCCTCGGCTGCAATATCACAGAATGAGTGTTATCACAAACAGCTGAGGCTGCCATTAAGCCTGATAGATGACGGGAGCCTGATAAGCCATCATCTTGAGGAAAGAGAACACGGCTGATGGAGAGTCACTTCTCTGCAGGGTTGTGATTATATGGAGAAATGGGGAGCACGGCACCAGGCAGACGAGGCAATCTATCAGCAGGAGAGGCCGGGAAGTGGCAGCCGCCAGTGGTGCTTTCCAACGAGGAAGCAGCGGCAGGGATTAATGCATAGACCTCTACGCTGAGAGGTGAACTATTCCTCTTTGACATACCTGAGACACCTGATGGGCTTCCATTTCTTTTCTAGAGCACCCAAATAGATGAACATGCTAAGGCCGGATTTTTGTACCATCACAATATTACATTTATTTATACAATTAAATGATTCCTTGTATGTGGCTATCTATGCTTTTTTTAGTGGGAACACTTACAGACTATGCCTGGTGTGGTGACGCCCATGATGTCACAGCCTTTGGGGAAGAGTAGGTTCATTTCTTCAATGGTGTCCGGACTGTGGCGGCTCTTTTTTGCTTAAGAGTAGTTGAGGAAAAAAACAACATGTTAATGGAAAAGGTCACCTTATCATATGCTTATTATTTTAAAATGAAAATGAACCATATGTTTCTGTCATTCATGAGATAAGTTTAGTTATTTACACCAGCAAAGCACTTAGCAAGGAGACTGTTAGCGTAATTTTTTGCTAAATACTTCTGTAGTAAGTTTTACAATTCTCAAGCCTGTGAAATAAATTCATGTAAATTACAATACGCCTTGATTTCACATATTTATTGTCTGGCAGATGCCCATTAGTTATTTAATAGTTTAACCACAATCCTAAATAAGTGCACAAGGTAGGCTTTTATTAAACTGCAGGTAACCATAGCAACCATAAAGTAAACTTCACCATGCTCTAAGCTACAAATAAACTCAGAATGATACCTTTAAAGCATTTGTATTTTTTCTAAGTATTATAATATGCATACCTTCACATTACCACTAATATGGTATTTTTTAACCAAATTTGCAGGTGATCCATCATGACAATGATTGCAGAATTATGTCAAAGTTCATAAAAGTTGTTACTGAAACTGCAGCTCTAAAGAGGAACAATGGTCACAAGTTGAAACTGATCAACAGGGAACAGATTAAGAGGTCTGCATCATAACATGACAAAACTCTGTAGAAGAAGCTGCTATGAATGTAACAGTGCAGCAAGTAGTCTGGCCCAATTCTACATTTATGGTTTAAGCACTTATCTCATATCGGACTTGTCTTTCCGGCTGTGGGGGAATGTAAATAAGCACATTTACTCTCAAGTATTGTGAATTTGAGGCATTTTAACTTTGCCTGAGTATTTCCAGGTCATGCAGCTTTATATGTCAATGCTACATCTGACTGACACATATTGTACTCCCCATTAAACAACACTTTACAGCTTTAGTTATTTTTCAGATTATAATTTTTTATACCCCTCCAGTCCAGTTACAATATGCTTCTCCAAATTAGGTGACTTTGAATATAAATGTTTCCAATAAACTAAAGGAGTAACCGAGGACGGCACGGTGGTGTAGTGGTTAGTACTGTCATTTCGCAAGAAGGTAACGGGTTCGATTCCCGGGCCGGGGCCTTTCTGTGTGGAGTTTGCATGTTCTCCCCGTGCCTGTGTGGGTTCTCTCCGGGTACTCCGGCTTCCCCCCACCATCCAAAAACATACATTAGATTAGGTTAATTAGCTAATTTAAATTGCCCGTAGGTGTGAATGTGAGTGAGAGTGGTTGTAAGCTAAATAAACAATTGGATCAGCTGGAAAATGCATTGTCACCAAGCCGTTTTTCTGATCATGAGATATGTGGTTCTCAAATGACAGCAACACTATGATCATCTCATAGAATATAACACGCTGTCTCAGATAAAACTACCAAACAGCTAATAGATAAATTAAAACTGGCAACCTTCCACAGCAGTAAAATACATTGAGATATTAATCCAGTTATTTCATAACATATCATAAACACGATTTACTCTTGCTACTTTAAGCAAATATTGTTGATAATACTTACATACTTTTACTTAAGTATAGTTTGAATGAAAGACTTAGTGATGTCACAATTAAATACAGTCCAACATCACTGCATACCAATCAATATCTAATACCAACCTTTATTTTGCCTGTAGCAATATGCTCGTCCGTTGAAGCCCTCATAGTCTACAAATGCCAGAACTGTTTTGGGCAGGAGAAACACTTTCTAAAAAGAATCAGAAGCAAAGAGCATGTGTTAAAAGTATATCTGAGCAAAACATATAGCCTAACAATATATTGCACCTTCATTTTGACTTAACATAAGCGAGATAAAAACATTTTCATCAGCTCATGGACACATATGCAGGTTTTTACCCCCCTGACTGAGCAACTTCTACACTACATTACCCTTATCAACTTAAACTGTACTACACTGATCCGTACTGGTAGTGTTTATGTATATTCTCTGTATGTACGTCTATTTATTTGACAATCATATTGCTTGTCCACAGTTCATAAGTTCTTTGTACTTATATTTCTTCTGCCACTGTTTATATAACAAAATTATATGCCTCTCATTTCAATATCAAAATGAACCATATCTCTGTGTTTTATAGACAATTTCATTTCTTTGCAACAAGTAACAAAACCATAAATGTACTTTTCCATAACATACTAAGTTTAAATTTTACAATTTTAACGAGGACTGTGAGACAAATTCATGCAAAGTAATAAACTAGCCTTGAGTTGTATTTTTTTTTAATTTTTTGCACATTGTATTTTACATATCAGCAGTCACAACATGCAACTGATTCAGTTTAGTTAAGCTGTCAATCTAGCCATCTCTAGCTGCCTTGCAGTTATGTTAGCTAGTTCTGTTTATCTTCTCGTGGTTTAACTGACCTCCACCTCCTCAGCCAGGATGCTGCAGAGGACATGGGCCTCTGTGCTGGACGGTCCACAGGCAGACACCCAGGTGAGCTGCTGCTGAGTCCTCAGCACTCTGCGGGCACAGTTTCTCCACAGCCGGCACACACTGAGGGGAACCACACACACCGACCGTTACATGCTAACGTTAGCTTGGTGGAAACTTGAAATTAACTCTTTGATTCCGCCACAAAAACAGAAAAACTGAATCACACAAACGTTAGGTTCATTAAAACGACTCCCAAAAACACTCCGGCTGGCACGTTAACTTTCTAACGGCCTGTGAAAAGTAGTTTCACTTCCAGTGAGTCGACAGCCATTACTGTTAGCATAGTTTAGCATTCACAAGCAGGAGCTAGTACCTGGAGATCCGGAGGAGAGACCTGGTCGGCACGAAGGTCAGGATCCGCTCAACCACTTCGGCAACATTGCTGAGCACATATGCGGCCTTGCTGTCTTGAAAGGAAAAGGTGAAATCTTCATTTGTATCCATGTTTTGCTCTCCAGTCGTGTTTGGGATTTTCCAGCACGGCAGCCCAGCTACGACCTTTGACCTCTGCTGTTGCTGTTTGCTGGAGGAAACACTGCGACCTGCGGCGAGGAGGAGCTATGGCAGTTAGAAAAGAGGAGAATAGACTAGACTAGACTAGAATATACAAGACTAGACTCATTTTTTATTGGTTCCCCGTTGGAACAGTTACAGCGGCGTAACCAAGTTATAGCCAGAAAAAAAAAATAATAAAACGACAATAATGAAATATTTGTAGACATTTATTATTAGTTATTCTAATATTTCTATGAGTGTAAACAAAAGAAATTCACCTTTTGATAGCAAATGAAATTAAATATCATATTTGGGTTATGGATATGACAAGTCATAAAGTATAACAATTGACATGAGATAATAAATTTTCCTGTGCAAAATAGGCTAATTTTTTGTCTATTTCTACAATCTACATCTACTACAATCTCATCCACATTATAAATAGTAAATATATTTCTCTGATAATTGTGTTTAATTAGCATTTCGTTTGCAATGAAAAATAAGTTATTTTTTGTACATATTGCAAATATTTATTACTGTTGTTACTTATTCTACCACTTCATTGCTGTTGTTTCTTTCTTACTATAACTTGTTTACATTGCTGTGGCAGGTGAATTTCCCCCAATGGGGGATGAATAAAATAACTATTTTATTACTATATCCCAACTCCTGATTCACACATGGATGTAAATGGACATTTCTACATACCTGCACATTATTTTTCTATTTGTACTTTTTTAAATATATATTTTGGAATTTAGTATTTTAGATTTAGTCCTCGTCTGGGTCGATTCTCAGCCATCCAGGTCAAGGTAAATCAAAAGCGTTAAGAGTTGCTCTTTTTATTGTTTACCACAGTACTGCATCACGCTGTGCTTCGCATGTAAAATGCAAGTGACATAATGAGGTGACCTATACTGAATTTAATGTTAGAAGATGCCGCCGCAATTCAAAATAAGTTTCTTTTTGATATTTTTTCCCCCTATTTCTTCCTTACAGTATCAAATACCAAAGAAATATTTGTAATAAAACCAGTCTGGAATAAAAGTATACTTCATCCAACCATTTATTCATGATCTTTATGTTTCTGAGATAAAAATGGGAAAGAAAATTAAACAGGCTTCTCAAAATTAACAAAAGAGTGAATACAATGTGCAAACATTTCTTTTACTTCGCTGATCAAAACAGAGTTCCTTCCTCACTAAACAGGAAATGCACACCATCACTGACACTGAATGTTTACAATACAGAAGAAACAAAGACACACAAGCAACTTCACAAAAAGTACACATGATAAAAGTCCCTTTTATATAACCTTGGCATAATTATGGCTTTGTTGACAATGAATATGTGCAGTCCGTCTCCCCAACAAAAGTGCAAATTCTCCCAACACATACATGTACATTTAAAGTTATGCAATAACTTTTAACTGATCTTTGAATACAGTGTGTAATGTAATCAGTGTAGCTGAACTGTAGCTCACCGAAGCCTCATGTGCTACCTTGTGTGGAGCTCGTTTCTTCAGGATGACAAGGTCAGAGGACACAAACAAGCACGAACCCAACGTTACGTGTAGCAGCTGTACATGGGAGGCAGCCATACTCAGAGCAGATGAGGAAATGTGTGGAGAGGACCAAAGCTGGGTCAAATGTTAACCATCTCCATTAGAGTCTGATCCAGCATCTGCTTTACGCTCAGGCCCTCTTCTTTAGCTCGTGCAAGTTTATCTGTTAATACAGCATTGCATCGGTTAAAATCAGAAAATAAAAAATTGCCCAAAAATGCACAGACGATAAAACAGACAAAGCTCCAGCGCAAGATAACAAAACATGTTATATATGTGTTGAACATTGTTAGAAACAGAGCTATAGACACACAGGGCTGCATTTTTGGACAAAAGAATTGCCCTTTGCCTTTTAAATGAAGCTCATAACCTGCAGCATTGAGTCCATGCGCCCTCTCTGAGCAGTTTCAGATCAATTAAAACAACAAGCACTGATTTAACCCCAAATTCAAGACTTCCTCCACTGGCGTTTACAGGCAGACTGAGAACCAGGCCGGTGCTGGCTCCCGGCTCCCACACCTAATCTTTAACCGACTGACGCATTCACAGCAAAAATCAGAGCATTCGAGAACTGAAAAGTTGGTTCCCGACAGGAACCAAGTAAAACCTGTTTTTTCTAAGCAAACCGTGACGACAAAGTAGACGTCAGCAACGCTGTAGCAACGCTTGGTGCATATAAATAATGATTTGGATTACAAATGCATGCTGGTAGCCGATGATGCAATCCATGATTGTTGTTTTCCGTGCTGGAATATCCACTTTGGTATGGCCTTGTTTTTACTTGGTGGTAAATCAACACCCTCTGTTGATGACGCATCATGGGTTCACTTAAATGGTATGAACGCGGGTCGTTCACTGGTAAGCACTTTGGTTCGCAGTGTAAGTGGTGCAGGAACCGGCACCGTTCTGGCCGGCCTGAAAACAGCACATGGTCATCTCCCTTCACAGCTACCCCAAACGTTGTCCTGCCTCTCATTATCACAGCTTTTAGTCTTTCCTAATAGTTTTGATTTTATGCTAAAGCTGAAAAGTTGTACTGTTACAAAGAATGTTAGTTTCTGGAAAATGACTGCTCCTATGAATGAAACAATATAACAGAGGTCAGCTCTGCTTCTTTCCTGCTTTACACCAAAGCAGTCCCTCCTTCTGTGTTACTATGTAGACTCTAGTGAATGTTTAACGTTAGCACTCAAATGCATTGTTAATGCAACCATAAGAGCAAAATGTCACTATTTTTGTGAAAAGCCTTGTCCTTGCAAGTTAGCCATTTTTATATTACAAAGATAGATTCTGGGACATACCAGGAATTCTGCACCCTCGCTAGCATCCTCACCGGCCTTCAACTCATGAAGAGTTCAACGGGACTATAGTGCTACAGCCCTGCTGATAACAGAGCTGTAAACACATCTAATCCACAGGGCAACTTTTCATAACCCAAGGATATGGGAAAGGACCCGGGACCCAGGAGGTCTGACCTCCCATCTCCAACTGCAGTTTGAGCATGCATAATGTTAAAATTGTATATTGTATTACTTGGTTTAAGCTTTGTGTCATAGACACGGTTGTCTACATCCTTTTTTTAAATATGTCACAGCATTAGACAACATGTCTCGACGTTTGAGATTCAGAGGAATGAAAGCACTTGAGAGCCCGTTCCAGTTTAAGCCTCGTTCAAGGCTACTCTCAGTTCATTGGTCAGAAGGCGGTTTTTCTCAAGCTGCTTGTATAGATGGTCTTGACAATCAGAGAGCAGGAGAGAGAAGAGAGAAAGGAAAGAAAGAGATGGAAGGCAGGTTAGTACAAAAGACAAAGAGTTAGTGCTTTGACACGCAATTACAAAACAAGTGTCAGTTTGTTTTCAAGCTGTTGAATTGTCAACCTCATGAGCATATTAAAAAAAAAAAAAAAAAAAAAAAAAAAGGTAAAGTTCCTCACTGTCTACTTCATAAACCCCATCAAACTAAAGCAATAACTTGCTCTTTTAGTCATTCACATTTCCAAGTTGTCACTAACTTTTTCTGGTTACTCAGAGATATTAAGGACAGCCTATAGATAAATGACCCAGTCATATAAAGGCATAATCCAGATTCATAGTCAATGACTTTTGGTGCAGCGGCAGAGGTTAAGCTAATCCTAATAACAACTGAAGTTTATTTAAAAAAAAAAAAAAAAAAAAGTTTCTAAGAGGTAAACTAACCACTGTGAGTCTGTATGTTTCTAGTCCAAACAGCTGCACAAATGGCAAAATAAACTGTCTATCAAAGCAGGTAAGATCTCATGACTTCTGCTCATCTTATATTCTTTCAGGTCAAAGGAAAATAGAGGATAATCAAACAGCTAAAGAGAACTATTTAACGCTCAGATACTGCCGTCGCGATGAAGAACTGTCCTCTCGAACAGACAAAGGAAGAGTAAATGAGGACGAGCTTCAGAGTTTATTCAAAAGCTACTCAACAAACAAATTTAAAAAGACATGAGACAAGTTTAAAAAAAAAAAAAAAAGATGGGACAAATGGAAATAAAGAAACATTGCAAGAGAAGGGGGGAAGGGCTGGCATAGATGGAAGAATGTTTATTATACAGAAAGCAAAGGTCTGTATGAGAGATGAACGAACAGCAGCAGCCCAATGTGCAGTAGTAGTGGGGCAGAGAGGAAATACAGAGACAGAAAGTTGGGCTGCGCTGCACAGGAGAGACATGATGTTCAACCAGCTTCTGGGGTGAGGGGTGTGAAAAATTAGCTGTGGAACAAAAAAAGGAAGAACAAAAGTGTTGGAAATATGAAAAAGGAGGAGTGGAAGATTAATGACATGCAGAACAAAATAAAAGCTAGAATGAAAATGAAGATAGTGAAGAAATGTGGCTATGTACAGAGAAGCTAAATGCAGTTAGTGGTTAACCCAAAGTTTTGGGAAAAGCTAGCCAAAAAAATCTAGTAAACAAACACACTCATTAGGTTAGACAAGCAGTGAAGGCAGATATTAAAATATGTAACATATCACTGCACCCAAACATGCCACAAGAGGGAGCTACTGGATCTTGTTAACAGCGGTAAAGGGTGTCACAATCTAAGGCACAGAGCAGAAACAAGCATGTGTTGAATTACATGGAGGTCATGTCGTTGAGGGCGTGGTCCAGCTCCTCGCTGATGGCCTTGTACTTCAGTTTCTGGGCATACAGCTCATCTGTTGTGTGGTATTTTTTTTTTTGAAGTGGCAGTGATGTATTTGTAGTAAAACAAGAAGACCACAGAAAAATAATAGTGTCAGAGAACAGAAATCAAAAAAAGGGAAATGCAAATAGAGAAACTGAAAGAAGAAGAAAAAAGAAAAAGAAAAAATAGGCAGGGCAGAAATAGGATGTGCAGATGGAATAGCTGCTGATGTTGTGTCAGATTCCTGAGGAGTCACTGAGAAACTGCATCACATGTCCCACGACCCTGAGAGGACGGCTTGGGACGAGCTGGCCTTGAGAATATATACTACACCACAATGCTAAACAGCATCGTGGTGAGAAATACACGGCAGCATGAATAGTAGCACGCCGGCCTCCATGGATCACCGCTTTGTTTCTACCCCTGATAGAAAACTGACGGTGCAGATATTTGTCACGAGGCCTTTTAACACTCTGCTGCTCACAAAAGAGTCTCTCTTATGAGTGTCCCTTTGCAAAGTCAGATTTATTTTATGACTTAAGAAAAAGGCAAGGAAACCTGAATAATAATAATAAAAGTTATAATAATAAAAACTTTGCATCTGATTGTTGAGTAATAACTGCAGATTGTCAAACAACTGAAATGCCTGTAAGTTAAGTGAAAAAGATCCATACCCTCCAGGTCATCAATGGTCTTCTCAAGCTTGGCGACTGATCTCTCAGCAAACTCAGCACGAGTCTCAGCCTGGGTGGAGGAATACAGTTAAACATTAGCCTTTTACATTAAGAGGTTCACATTACTAAAGCCCTACAAACATTTAAAGCACTTACACACAGTAAAAGAAAACAGACTATCACTGCTAATAAAATATAGACAGTCAGCATACTTAATTAAAGTAACTATAGAGTGCAGCAGAGATGACAGATTTTTGGAAGCCAACACAGAGGCTAAGCATCTCACTGGCTCCCTCGACAAAAAGTCAATGGGATCTTCACAAATGGACAACATTCAAATCACCAGTTTCAAAGAAGCGCTACAAAATGCCTAAGCAAAAAAAATGCTTGCATAGATGAACTTTTTTCTCAAGAGAATTATGCCAGCTTAATTTTACTCACCTCCTTCAGCTTGTCTGTGAGAACCTTGATCTCCTCCTCATACTTGTCCTCCTTCTGTGAGTACTGTGGTTGCATACAAAAGACCAGAGTTAGGCAACTATAGAAGGCAGATTTAAACCCACTTCAAGGGTTTATGCTGGGGATTATTTGCGTTGTGTCGTCTTGGTTGGCCTCCTTACCTTCTCTGCCTGAGCCTCCAGAGACTTCAGGTTGTTCTGCACGGTTTTCAGCTCCTCCTCAAGCTCAGAGCATTTACTGTTGATTTATGGTTTGGTTTAAAACCCATGAAGATGCACAGAAAAACACCAAAATTACAGGCAGTCTGAAATATCATAAAAAGTTCTGATTTAGAGAAACAAATGGAGTGGAAAAGGGAGGAAGTTGTTACCTCTCAGACAGCTCAGCGCGCTCCTCTGTACGTTCCAAGTCACTCTCAATGATCACCAGCTTACGGGCCACCTGGAGTCACAACATCCACAGTTCAGTCCCACAGTAGTAGTGCATTTCTTCTACTGCTGTGACTCTAATCAACTAAAAGACTTAGTGGCAATAACATGCATCTGACAGGAAGTGTCCATTAATGTCAGCTGTTAGACCAAAGTAAAAGAATGTAAAACATGTTCAGTGAACAGCTGAGAAACCTGCCTCCTCGTATTTGCGGTCAGCCTCCTCTGCAATGTGTTTGGCCTCCTTCAGCTGGATCTCCTGCAGCTCCATCTTCTCCTCGTCCTTCATTGCCCTGTTCTCAATGACCTTCATGCCTCTAGGGAAAGAAAACAGTATGACGGGTCAGTCAGGGGAACCACAGACACAACAATTGATTCCCAGAAGTTTGTCTAATAAACATGGTCCAAGACATCCAACTCTTGTAGCTTAAATAAAGCTTGTCACAAAGAACAGGTTCCTACTGATCAGGTACTGTATGAGAAGGACAACAAATCCCTTCACAAACATTAGAATACTATATGGACAAAGGAGTGCATTATCTATGCTTCTTTAGCTATCGGTCAGGAGCTATTCTGCATTAATAAAAGAAGTTTAGAGACACAATAACAGCTAATAAAGTACTCTTCTATCTCAAGGTGTCAATTTAGTTCACGTTTCTTGACATAGTGCAGTATGACTTCCAGCCACCAGCAGCAGCATTGAGTGAAATGTTAGCAGCAGCACTCAAACATGATGCAACCTTTGATTTTCACTACACTGTAGTTTAGCAGAGCCCATGTCAGCTCTAGAGTAATACAATTTGTTCTCTCATTTGTCTTCATGGCATTCAGCCCCAGCAACTATGTGCCAAATAGTTTGCAAAAGCATGGGACCTGATAAGCACAGTGGAGTGCTTCAGGACTGGATTTTCTTCTATTCAAATATGACTATCCAGGATCCTATCCTTATCATGGCACATCACGATTTTTCATAAGGAGTATATCTGATCAAAACAAATATTAAGAGGTGACGTGATCTAAAAACCCCACAAAACGTGAGATTCTATGAATATGAGTACAACTGTGAATTTTCTGCATAAATATAGATTCATCAGCAGGACTAAGGAGTGGATTGTGTCGACTATGTGGGGTTCATTTCCCAGGTGCAGGTCCCCCACCTCTCGCTCTCATCAGCAGCCTTCTCAGCCTCCTCCAGCTTGGTCAACGCCGTGGCCAGACGCTCCTGAGCGCGATCCAACTCCTCCTCAACCAGCTGGATACGTCTGTTCAGCGAAGCCACATCACCCTCAGCCTAGGAGAGCAAAACACCACAAACACATGGAATCAAATCAGGTTTATTTGTATGGCCTGAAAATCATGTGCAGCACTCCCAGTTAGCTTTGCAGGCTTACAGACATCCATCCTGCATACTCTCTAAGGAGAGCTTGGGCTGGGTCAGCAACAAGCCCAAGGGAGCCAGGGATGCAGGCTCTGGTGCGTACATTTTATTTCCAGACAGACTACATTTCTCATTCTTTAATGCACATATAAACCCACCACATATTAGCAATAACTTTAAAGAACAGTGCTACATTATTTTATTAGCCACCCTTCCCTCTTCACAGTCAAACCTGCAGTTTCCTGTCACGGTGATTTAATTGATCTAAAAATAACAATAATAATTGAGTGATTTTGAAGGGAAAGGCAGTGCTCCAACTGGCTAACTCAGTAGCCTGTAGGAGTTTCTAAAGCAGAGGACCTGCGGTGCTGCAGCATCGTTAGCTTACTGGTTACCGTTTGTTTATTAGGGACGATCCGGGTGGGGTCCCTTCATCCACCCACAGTTCACCTACATCCCACAGCGGGTTAACATCAAACATAGCGGACACCTGAACACGTTTGAGCTTTCACCGTCGCTGTCTGGGCCTAGCAGCCACGCTTTTTGAGCAGATTTACGACTAATGCCGTCGGCAGCCCGGGCACTAATTGCCTTAAATAATTAGCTTACTGATTCCCTCGCGCTCCTCTCCTGGTTCAGTTCCCGCTGTAATAACGCTGCCCGGTCCTCCGCCACATCGGCCTGGTCCTGCAACGACTTGATTTTCTTCTTCACAGCTTCCAGGGAGCTTCCACCGGCCATTTTTGCTCTATTTGTTCGTCTCAGCTAAGCTAGTTTTCCTCCTCAGAGTTGTCTCACCGTAGACACACACACACACACTTGGGGATGCGGCCGTTTGATCCCTGCCCCCACCGCCTTTAATCAACGGCTGATGAGGATCTGAGGATTGGGACGTGCCACCAACCCCGGAAGTACCCGCTTTTTCTCGCAAAGACAAAATAAAATCAAATAAAATAATATATATGTTAATTCTGTTAATTTCTAGTGAGTTTTTAAATTAAATTTGTTCACTTTTTTGTACTTCAAGTAAGTTAAACAATATTTAATTGATGAGGTGTTTTTTTAGTGCAACCCCTGCTGGTGCATTGAACTAACCCTATCAAAATCACAGCTTCAGACATCAGACACTGAATATAATAACTTTATCGATCCCAACCTGGGAAATTATATAAAATTATGGGAAATTATGACTGCATTGATTATATGTGATTGAGTATATATTCCATTGTATTTAGTTCTTTGTAAATATGTAAATATTTTTATTATATTCTATTTTATTATTATTACTATTATGCCACTACTGCTTTTTTCTAACTACTGCAATGTGTCTGTGATTTTGTCTATGCTGCTGTGGCAGGTGAATTTCCCCCCAAGGGGAGATGAATAAAAAAAACTATTACATTCTATATTCTATTCTATTCTATATATGATTAATATTCTGATTAATGAGCATACATAAACCATATTACCATTATCATTGTTCTTATATATTATATTATATAATAATAATAATAATAACAATGTTTATGATCATAATAACACAATTTGTCAATCTGTTGTGGTCAGTTTTGAAAGTGAATACCAAAATATACCAACCAATAAAGGGAATATCTAAATATATCAACCAATAAAGTCTGTCTTGGGAATCAACAAAGTGTATCTTATGTCATCTTGCGTTATCTACAACAATATTAATATTGTTGCTGTGTTGCTGATGTAGTTGTGGCAGATTGTGATGTAATCAATTAGGTGTAACTGGTGTAACTTTAAACAGTCAGTACACTGATTATTTCATCAGTACCAACTGAAACCAGAACAACCACAAATTTGTCAAGGATTGAACATGCCAAAATACACTTGTAAAAATGCCCCACTGAAACCCTACACTGACCCTCAGATTCGTCCAAATGGCTGTGGAATGCACTGGTAAGCCAGTGAGCAGTGACCTTACCATATACAGCACAAGGGCTAAATTTAACTATCCATATTTTCATCTTATTCAACCTAAATGTCTCTCATAATGAATAATAATTATTAGTGTGAATCTGTGTGGAGGCTGGTAATCTTAGTGAGGGGACACAAGTGGTGGCTCAAGGTCAAACCATTAAGCAATAGGTGACCCACACTGGGGCTTCTCCAGCAGTTAGATCACACTCACGTCTGTGGCTTTCTTCTCAGCGAGCTCCAGTTTCTCCTGGGCATCCTTAAGGGCTTCAGAGTACTTGTCCAACTCATCCTCAGTTGACTTCAGCTTCTTCTGCAGTGCCACCAGGTCATCCTCAAGCTTGATCACAGAGAAACAGGAGGAGGTTTACTGATGTCGCCATTACTCATTCACACCAAGTATCTAACTCTGCATAGTGTGTATCAGTAAGCTCCAAGGTGTGAAAATAATACTACATACTCTAAACTCTATGTCAACATTTAGTCATGCAACCATTCTAAGCTGTTATCATCTGAATTATAACGAGTTTAAGAGTAAATGCGAACTATCCCCCTTTATTGCCAACTTCATGCAGCCAAAACGTTACAAATAACGTAAATATTATAATTTCTAACAATAAAATCCTGTGTAGACACACATTTTGATCATCAGTCACGCATCGTGCCAATGGCACCGGTGCGTAAAAGCACCAGAGCGCGTCTGGCACTGGATGCGCACCTGTTTGCTCCTGTCCTCAGCTGCCTTCTTGTCTGACTCGGCCTGCTCAGCTCTATCCAAGGCGTTCTCCTTGTCGAGCTTGAGCATCTGCATCTTCTTCTTGATGGCATCCATGGCTGCTTATTGTCGGGACAGTCCGCGCAGAACAAGAACTAAAGAAACTGAAGGACAGGGATAGGAGCGTCTGAACCACACTAAACGGCCAGCTGGAGTGCGAGCTCGCCCGAGTTGTAGTGAGTCAAATATGTAGTTTGACCAGGCAGTAACTGGATACCCAATACTTTTTTGGAAACAACTGCAGCTGTTTGCCAACGCGGGACCTCTCTTTTTTCCTGGAGCTCTTCAGTGATTCGCTCTTCCAAGACATTTGACCACTTGTGTGACTATACATGGGGTCCAGACGTCAGGAGGGGGGCACACCAAGACTTCTCAGTCCACTCCTATTTCTAACACCCCTCCCCAAGTGACAGGTAGGAAGTGGAGTGTGAAGTCTCAAAGAAGTAGCTCCTCTCTGGGAAGGTAAACCTGCTAATATTAGTGACTTTATGTTATCACCCATAAAACATAAAACTGGAACAATCTGACCATTGTCTAGCAATTTCATTCATTTACTCACTTTTTCAAGCACTCACATTCACAGCATTTCATTAAAGACTGGAACCAGAATGAATTGTAATAGCCACCCATGCAGCAGAGCTATCATACAAAACAAATCTATCTGATGGGATAAGCCCCTGTGAAAGGTCTTCTCCTGTCTTGGGTGTCATATTCGCCAGTGTGGCTTGTTTGTCTTCCAGGGATCATCTCAGCAGCTCCCTCACAGCATAGCTGAAACCGACAAACAGCAGCCACATAGTTTTTTTTCTCTGATGGTACATCATCAAGCTTGTTCCACTTCTTCTCTTGAATACTGTGGCTTGCACAGTGGAAAATACAGAAGCGCTGGCATTTCCATGGCCTCTCTCTGTGACAGTTCATGGGGCCACTGGCACAGGCGCAGCTGTCACACACAACCTGTGGTCTGAACCGGTGGAGGGTTGAGTAATAATAGTTTACATGTCGGCTACAGTAATTCATTTTGTGAACATGTTAGGGGCCTTGACAGGAAGAATGAAGCTCCAAATATGTCTTATTATCAGTTAAACCATTTAATCAAGTGTTACCCAGACATGGGAATGAATGAATGAATGACTCAATGAATGAATGAATGAATGACTCAATGAATGAATGAATGAATAGGTTTTTAGTCTATTTTCTTTATGCTTTAAATGCTGTTAAACAAGGAAATGCAGCTCTTTGCTTTAGCAGTCATGAAACACAAACTAAATAGACAATAAATGGCACATAGAAATATAATAAAATAGAATAATAAAATACAGATATGATAACACGCAATAATATAATGTGCAGCATGTAGTGGGTGTTGTAAATCTTAGCAGTTCATCTCTAGTGTACTGCATACATTTATCTGTCACTCCTTTTAAAGACAACACAAAAACTACAGAAAAAAAAGCTGCTCGATATACTCACTTACACCTTCATTAGCTTCACCTGTTCAACTTCTCAGAAATGCAAATATCGAATCAGCCAATCACATGGCAGTGACTAATGCATTTAGGTAAAAAAAATGTGAATTAAATGACTTTGAACATGAAATGATCATTGGTCTCAGGTGAGCTGGTCTGAGTATTAAACTGATGATCTACTGGGATTTTTTCGTGCACAACCACTCATTACAACCAAGGTGAGAAGAGGAGCATCTCTGAGCAGACGACACTGGACGCTTGGTCTGACGAGTCTTGCTTTTTGTTGCACCACTCAGGTGGTAGGGTCAGAATTTGGTATAAACAACATGAAAGTATGAATCTATTCTAATATATCATCATATTTTCACTTTGGGGCTGCTTGGTAGTAATTGAGCCCCATTCCCACCACATCCCAAAGGTTCTACTGGATTGAGATCTAGTGACTGTGGAGGACCATTGGAGTCTAGTGAGCTTATTGTTTGAGATGATCTGAGCTTTGTGACATGGAGCATTATCCTGCAGGAAGCAGCCATCAGAAGATGGTCCACTGTGGTCATAAAGGGATGAACATGATCAGCAACAATACTCAGGTAGGCTGTGGTGTTTAAACCGTGCTCAGTTGATACTAAGGGGGTCAAAGTGAGCCAAGAAAATATCCCCCACACTATTACACCACCACCACCAGTCATTGATACAAGACAGGATGGATCCATGCTTTCATGTTGTTTACACCAAATTCTGACCCTACCATCTGAATGTTCAGCTGAAATTAAGACTCATCAGACCAGGAACTTTTTCCCATCGTCTGTTGTCCAGTTCTGGTGAGTCTGTGTGAGCTGTAGCCTCAGTTTCCTGTTCTGAGGTGACAGCAGTGACACCAGGTGTGCTCTTCTGCTGCTGTAGCTCATCTGTTTCACGGTTTGATGTGTTGTGCATTCAGAGATCCGACACTGTGACACCGTGTAAATTTTATTGAGACCTTTTATTGTTTCAATATTTGCTGGAAATGCATTGATTGATTCAGTTTTGATTTAGGGCCGTACAACTGGTAAATAATTCTTGATGGGATTGTGTTGCTCTACACAGGAACTTGTGTTATGTAATACTAAGAACAGTGCTGTCTTTTTGTCCATGTAACAACTCACACTGACTGTATTTTGTCTTTCTGCGAGGACCTTTTAGACTTAACCTTTCTACCCCCTTGAGTGCATATTTTTGGGATCTTCCTGCCTTCAAGCACCTGTTTGACTCTGTCTCTGACCTCATAGAGTCAATCCCACCTTAGCCTGACTTTTACAAAAGAAGCCTGAACTTTCTTTCAAATCAGATGATTCACTATTGTGGTTTGTTCATGAAAGGAAACAGAGAAAAAAGTATTCCTCAATTCCACATTATAAATATTGACCCAATAATAAATTGTTCTTGTTTGACAACTGAAGAGGAAACACTTGTTACCCTTAAAGTTTTTTTTGGGATCAATTAATTAGTCCCTTCTTTACTCCCATGTTTGATCTCTTTGGTTGGTCCAGGTTGATATCTGTCCTCTGGAGCTTTTTAAAGGCAGTCAGCTGTCACTGCGTTGTCATCCCACCATGTGTTTTGTGGACTGTTAAGCAGCCTGCCAGGCATGCCAGACATAGACGGAGATCAGAGAGGCTCATGGTGCAATCCATGTCGCCCTAGCACCCTGAACAGATAGAGAGATGAACATCGACACACCTGTCCAACAAGTAATGATTTACTCAGATTAAGGCTCAGGCTTTTCAGTCAGGCGTCTGTTAATAATTCTAAAACATCTGGGCTCAGAGTTCACTATAGTGTAGATCTTTTTTAACGTAGCTCAGTTCATGATTTTTCTAACATATCATCATCATAAACACTTGTTTTCAGTATTTTGCCTGCAGTAAAGACTCAGTGCTCATCTTTGCAGCTTCTCTGGAGGTTTTCCTTAGATTATTTTATTCATATTAATGCTTTACAGTCTAAAGTCTTTTAAAAAAATAGCCCATTTTTAATTTCTAAATGGTTACATTGTCTTAAACCAGTTGTTGCACATCCAATTGGTGGAAACCAGTGGTATATTTCTGCATGAAATATTCTGTTCACCTGAGAAAAAAAATATTGTGAGTCACATTTACTGCTCTGGGTGCTTTAATGGAAACAATAAGCCTCATTATTCCCATCATTCTGGTATATCCACCAGACAGGCTGGTATGTGGCGCTGTAACAGTGACATTACGGCCTTTTGGAGTGTGAAGTTTAAGGACCTTTGAAAGTGGGTTTCATTGGGTGCCTGTCATGTGTTGACGGTGCATGCATTACTGATTTATTGTTGTGAACTCATGAATCTATTACCTTGGTGTCTGTGGTGAATCACAGCTCAGTTATTTGTGTTTTTTTTAAGTAATTGAGAGACTGTTATCATTCATGTTGTGATTTTAAAGGAACAGTTGTGTCAAACGGTAAAAAGACAACAAATGGAGGCTTGAGTGGTTCATCATAGATGTGCTGAGACAGCTGGATCAGCAGGTCCCTGACAAAAATCTGAGTACTGTGATGATGTCTTTGTTTCTTTGGTGGTCTACCCAATCCTGGTGAGTTAGACTTTATCTCTTGCTGGGTAAAACAGAATAATTTCACATAATCCAAAAAAAGGTATTGTACTTGCAACAATACTGATAATTCATTTCTTATTTTCTTTAAACTAGAAGTCTGAACCATATAGTGCACATAAACTGAATCCATTTGGATCAGCCTGTAAAACTGTAAGTTTTGAATTATAGAGCGTAAAGTCCCGCCAGGTTGCTCTTGCTGTGATTCAAACTGATAAGCTCATCAGATTGAGGACGCTTTAGACACAGGTTCATACATGAGGTAAAAATATCAGTGTGATGAGCGTGTTTAGCTTGTTGCAGTGCGTCATCGGTGAGTCATTTTCCGTGACACAGCCAACAACCTGATGTAACAATTATCTTTTTATTGGAAAGAAAATGTGTAAAATTAAACATTAACTGTGGGTCACGGTGGCTGAGAAGGCACCTTTTGGTCCTGTGGTGCCTGTAAGTCAGAGCATGTAATCTTATATTACTGTCTTTAGTGGATGAAGCCTTTCACCTTGCTATGTAGCACGCAGCAGTCGCCAGTAACCGTACCCGCTTTCTGACTTTTATTATAATTAGATTTAAGGCATAAAAATAATAGATGAGCTGTCCATCAGCTGCTTGTCCACATTAAATTCAATGCCTTCGTCCTTTTAGCCAAGGGTTTTTTGCTGTCTCCCCCTCAGCCAAGTCAGTGTACCAGTACCCTCTTGTTTAAAAAAAAACCAAAACAGATCCCAACTGGAAAATTTTAAATGATTTACTGAATTGGAAAAGTGTTGGTATTAGCAGCCTAAAGAAGTAACTTTGAAAGAAAATGTCAGAAAGAGGATTCCAGGTTTAAAAGTGTTGTTGGGAACAGCTGTGCCACAGTAATTGACATTGCCGCCTCAAATTTTAGTGCCGGACAAATTTAGCACGGCTCTCACTTCATAGCGTGGACTCGATATAGCTTCAGGTTTAGTGCCGACTCAGAAATACCATCTTGTCCTGACACTCAACTGACACACTTAAAGAGACCTTGTTCGCTTGCCAGCGCCTCTCTGTTATTCACTGAGACTGGAGATTTTACTGTTTCTGCATCCCGTCAGTGCTGCTGCTGCTGAGAGGATGAAAGAAGGTCTAAGTGTTGTTTCAAAGCCGCCTCCAAAGTGACGAAGAACTGAGTCCTCCTACTATCCCTTAATATATTTTGAGTGGCAACAATACGCGTTTGTGGCATCAAAGATTTAAGTTGGTTTTGAATGTTTGGCCTAATTTTTAGCTGTTTTTACAAATTCTTTGACCAGACATTTTCTAATTTAGTGAGAATAATTTCACATAACCCAAAGAAAGTTATTGTACTGGCACCAATGCATTTCTTATTTTCTTAAAACTAGAAGTCTGAACGATAGAGCGCATATAAACTGAACCCACTTGGATCAGCCTGTAAAATTATAAGTTCTGAATTATAAAAAGTAATCTCCGCCCAGGTTGCTAAAACCTCACACATTTATACAGAAAGCACTGAGGACATGACCCCAGTGTCCTTATCAACAGCTACAGCACTGTATGTGGTTTCAGATACTTGAGCTTGTTAGGAAGATGACTCAGGTTGTGAGGTCCAAATAACGTTTGTGTCCAATCAAATGTTTTCTTTGATAACATGATAGTATAGAGCTGTATTCATTAAATAATAATAATAAACTGTTTCAATTTGCAGCAGCATTGGTTTATTTTTATAAGTGAGGAGACTAAAAGGCGTTCACAAGATTGAGAGCACAAAACAACCTGAAATCTGAAGATGACAAAGTGGGAGGAACACCTAACAAACAAAGTAGAAGGTGAAAGTGATAGTGTAAAATAAACACTCCACAAAAGGAAACTTCACACACAAATTTACATTTAAATGCTTTATTTTCAGTGAATACAAAAAATAGTTTTATTGAGGCCAGATAAATATCTTTTATATCGTACGCTATCGCTTATCTTTATTGTAGCAACTTCATAATTGTATTTCTTTTAAGGGAGGGGAAAAACACTTCAATTACTTCACATCATTGAAATGTGTCACAAGGTCTTAATGGTGACAGATACATCCTCATGTTCTCATCATTTTTATCTCTCATAGAGGCTTCATAGCACAAGAAACAGAAAAAAAGCCAATCCATAAAATTTCAGTGACTCCATAACATACAATAAAGCAGTTGACAGCCCAAAGTCTCCAGTCTGTCTACGTTGAGAAGCACTGTGGTACATGCCCATGGAATGCAGTACAAAAATGTGTTCATATATATGTAATACACATACCCATATATATATATATATATATATGCTGATGGTGTATTTTAAAGAGCAACACATTTTTTAGACTGGCACAGTTCCTCTATCATCCCCAAAAGGCCTTACATGTGGCAGAGAGAGTAAACGAGAGCGACAGAGGGGATGCAGTTGGTTCAGTACTTAGAGGAACAGCACTAGAAGTGGGACAACAAATGGTAGAAATCCCCCACAGACATGAACCGACATTCCCAAACGATTTCTCGTCCTCTACCTTCTACTGACCAATGAGGTGAAGCTGTCACTCAAGCAGACCAGACAGTATATGGGCTACGGACTAAGGCACTAATAATATCACTACAGACTTGACTGATGAGTAGTGGACCACCCCACACCCCTCCCCTCCCCTCCCCTCCCATCCACGCTCACACACGAAATACAATGCCAGAAAACACCTTTGAATTCACACCCAACTGTAAAAAGAAAACATGACAGTCTCACTTGAGCCATCTGCTGTGGTATACTGTCTAGTATGTGGAGGTCAGAATCACTCAGTGCATCCTTATGAAGTTTTACTCAGCCACAGTATAAAAAACAAGATGCATCTGAAGCACAAAGCCATGCATTTTCACAGCAGAGCCTAATCTTACCATACACTGTAGTTTAATATTGAAACACAGCCCATAAAGTAAGACAAGGCAACCAAACACACTACAAACAAACTCGGTAAACAAAAGGCTCTTGTATTGCAGCAAGTAGTATATTCAGTAAAGTCGCACAGAGCACCCTTAAAGAGGACTTATAATGCTTTGTGCTTTTTGGGTTGTATCGTTAAATTGTGCATGTTAAAGGTCTGCAAGGTTAGAAAGCCTAAAGTCCACACCAAGTCCAGGGAAACACTCCTGTACTGCCTGAAACACCTTGATTGAGGTCCTGTCTACTCCTCCGTAACCTGGTGATGTCATCAAGTTGCACATTTGCATAACACCTGCCTAGCAGCTGGTTTACTATGCCCTCAAACAAAGCTAGTTTGCAGCAGAGTCCGCAGAGTTTGGTTCAGTTGACCACTCGCAACAATAGGCTAGCTGACCAATCAGAGCAGATTCATAGTTTTGGGGGGGCGGGGCTAGAGCTCAAACAGAGCATTTCAGACGGGGCGAAAAGAGATGTCGTGTGGTGTGACAAACCAAAGCATTTTCTGAACATTTAAACATGTAAACATATTCTGGTAGAAACCCAAACTACACGTATGCACCTGAAAATAAGCAAAAAAGATTGATGGACAAGAAAGGAAATGGACTGCAGTGATTAGTGTTGCAGTCATGTCACTTTTAAACCACTTGTTTTAAAATCTTACAAGTTGCATTGTTACAATTAGCTTATTGCTAAGTCGTGTTTTCAGAATTATAATTTTGCTGCTGTCGGAATTTACAGAATTGGAGGTGAACTGACTTAAATCAGTCCCTGTGCAGTGATTGAGTATTGCTGGAAAAATATGATAATCACTGTAACGATGGGATAGAAGATCATGAAGGGAAGGGTCAACGTAAACGTGTAGGGTGTAGTAGCCATTAGACTGAGCACAGAAGCGGCACTGCACGGCATTCAATTGATTCAAGACATCTGAGGTATTTACAGGTGTTTTTAATTTGCATGATGTTGTAGCCAATCGACCTGCCTGCCACCACGCTACATTCTATATAAACACTCAATTACACTCCTGTATTACTACACGGCGTAAAGGAAACCAATACTGCCCCCTAAAGCACCATCCATGTTATTGCATCACGATCAAATTCTGTCGATACTGAAAGTATTTCACAATACCCAATATGATTATAAGGACCAAAAATAAGATGTGTGCAGGATTGGGGATAATATCTGACCACATCTACTAGTGGAAGCAAATAAGAGTCTGCTAAAAATACTTTGGGAGACATAAATATTCCTTCTGCACACAAAGACACCTATATTGAAGAGCTTAGACGAAGAGAATTTTTGCAATTTATGTCACAATTTTGTGTGTAGAGCCCATCAATATCTGCATTAAAGAAAGGCAGGAAAGAAAGCAAAGATGCTTACATGAGAGTGTACTTTAGAGGAAGATTCCAAAAAAACAACTGTCTGTTATTGAAATTTACAGTATGACCCAAGAAACACTATTAAGCATCCTTCCTTCCTTCCTTAATGACCTTTGGATTTAAGCCACACATGATTTAAACAGGTATTAAGGTGCCAGTTTGGAGGACAAAAGCAAACATTCAGACAACATCAGAGTACCGAGCTGAAATTGTTTTGCTCTCTGAGTGACGCTGCAGTGAAATGGCTAAATCACATGAACAGCAATACAATCATTTGTTCATCTAAGCGGTTTGTGAACTAGAGCTTCAATTTGTAAAATAAAAGAAAATAAACTATCGTAGCTTATGGGCAAACATAAGAGCTGCGTTTGTCCCGATCAGGTCACATTCTGGTTCAGATGGGATCAGTCAAAGCAGTTAACGTCACACATGAGCAGTTCTTCAGACGAATCGCCACAATCTTTGTGTTGTTTCCAGAGAGTAGTCAGTTCCATACAGTAGTATTTCAAACTTGCGAGTAGTTGTCTTTCAGATCTTTCCATGTGACGTGGACTCGCTGCAGACTCAGGCATCACTGCTTTGCCAAATCAGTCACAACATATCTGAAGTCGCTTGGGGCCACATACCTGCTTCAAGTGTGCCCTTAAAAAAGACACAAACTCTCAGCACAAACACAGGTGTGCTCTTCACACCGCATCAAGCGTATGTGGATGCAAGTTTGAATATTTAGTTGTCGTCCTCTCGCAGTTCGCTCGGCAGGAACTTGTACTGCTGCTGCCTGATCTGAGCCAGTTTCTTCCTGGCCTCTTCCAGCTCTCTCTCCTTCCTCAGCATCTCCTCCTGGGCTGCAATAATCTGCTCAGACAGTTTGTGGGGGAAATAATGTCTTTTCTGAGAATAGTGACAACTTGAGAAGACAAGAGGAGGCACAAGTTAATCTAGAAGATGAAGATGGTCTACAGATTTTAGAGGCATTAAATCAATGCCACTGAATGAGACAGTGTGGCAAAGGCAGTATCTGAAGTTTTGGATGTTTAAATAAATGTAATGCCATGCTAATAGGTCTAAATGTTCATTATTGTCAAAAAATATTAAATAAGTAAAGAAAAAACAGATTAAGAAACTGAAACCAACATTTAAAACAAGTGCTCCATATTCTTACCTGTGCTATTCCACCGACAAACTTAGTCTTGACCACCACATTGGCTTCATCAGCTTTGTCAAACGCTGCCTTCTGAGCAGCCCGCACCAAGTTGTCTGACGCCTTCTTGACTGCATTCCCAGCAATCTATTATGGAGAGAAACCAGTTGACAACAGCTAATAACAAAATATAAAAAATATACACTGCCTGTTGTGTCTCGTTTGGACTGTGTCTCTGCTGTACCTGCAGTCTCCTCATGGCCTCAGAGTCCTGGTCAGCCTTCACCTTACAGGCCACTAGCAGCTGGGCGGTGGAGGCCGCCACCTGTTTGGCTGAAGAGATGAGCTTCTCCTCACTTGCGTGGCCTTGCACCGAGGCATTGGCTGCCTCACACAGGTTGCTGGTTGCTGCCGCCACCATACGAGCCTAAAAGAGAGGAGTGGAGAAAGAAAATTGTTGTTTGTTGTTGTGCCTCAGATATAAATTTGTCCCTTTAGTGCACACTTACAGCAGATATGAGCCCCTGGGACCACTGCCCATCGTCCACAGCGTTGGCAGGGATGAGGCCCACTTTGCCCTGAGCCACCAGCTCTCTCTGGGCAGCCGAGGCTGATTTGACCAAAGCGCTGGTGGCAGCGGCGATGGACTTGGCTGCTTCAAGGATCTGCTCCTCGAAGTTCAGCGTCTCGTCCGCCTGCTGAGGGGGAAGGACACCAATCAGTCAGAGAGGATCCTTTGTTATCTTCAGCACCACTACCATGGTCTACTCAATTTAGTGACAGTGAGAGAATTTATTTTGTAAAAAGTGACATCATATTTATCATTTTCCCATCAATACTGACACATTTGGTGACTATAAAAAAAGTGAAAGAAAAGATGACCTCCAGAGTAAGAAATCATCTTTAAAAAAACAAAAAAAAAACAAAACAGCTGATAAGGAGCTAAATGCAACCGAAACAAGACTGCACAAGGATTAGCTGTCAGCGTCGTACATCCAATCATACTCAAGTCTGTCTGTTTTACACACAAACACATTCATACCACAAGTCTGTAGACAGAGCGGGACACTGTAGGAATATGTTTGATATATAGTTGGGACTGAATAACAACCTAATATATCAAACATATCAGACAGAGCCCTGCAGAGAAGGCCTCCGGTGGTGGGGGCAGGCAGGGGAGGAGGGGAGGGGTTAACTGGGAGCCAGAGGACATAAACTGGGACAAGCTTTAGCTACAACTACCACAGATGGATGGATGACCGGAGGAGGAGGGGGACGAGAGGGAAATGTGGGTGATAGGGAATATGGCTGAAGATAATGTGATGTGGTCTCAGCGACTTTTTAATATTCAGCTGGAGAGATAAAATAACTCAAAAAGTAAAACTGTGATGGGCATGGATATCTAATAATGAGTAAAACTGGAGTGTCTGTGTGAATGTCATGGGGGGTTACAATTCAAGGATTCTGGTAATGATTGAATTTGATGGGAACATGACGGGGAGGAGACGGCACAAGACAGAGCACACTTTCTGTGAACATCGAAAAAACGAAACACTGAAACTTTGATATAAATCACGAAAAACAGCACAGATGTTTGCAGGCAACACTGAAAAAAGGGTTAATACTAGATACTGTGTATTTTTACTACAGTAAACATCTTACTGGTGATGGAGAATGCCTGCTGTTAGTCGAGTCTGCTGGCTCTTTTAGGACTTTTCATTCTCTTGCATTTAATTGTTTAACGTGTTCTGTTTTACCTGATTTTATTTTCTTTGGGTTTGAAATATTGCATACTTGTTTATCCATATGTGTGTATGTCCATATGTATATACAGTATATATATATGTGTGTGTTTGTATACAGAGTATGTTTATAATTCAGTCTTTGTGAAGCACTTTGATTCAAACCTGTTTGCCCCAAAGTGCTAAATTTATTTTTACATTTTATCACTGCTGACACATTTATATTAACCACAATAATGAAAAAAAGAGAGTGAACTGGACTTTTTGAAGACGCCTACCTCTCATCAAAGAGGCTCTTTCGGCTTCATAGTAATGAAAGTTTGTGTTTTATGAGTCTCCCCTGATATACTGATTCATTTGGGTAGAAAAGCCCCTCACACAGTTAGGCAACATTAAAGCTTTACGTGTTGTACTGCTCTGCTCCTCTGTCAGTGTATGGAGTGGTGAAGGAGATGGTGATCACATGACAAAGTTGCAGTAAATTACCAGGCATGTGGTCACCCACCTTGGGCTTGGCTCGGGGTTTGAGCTGCTCCAGCTTCTTTGCTGCCGCTTCGATGGACGCCGCCGCTCCGAGCAGCTCCGTCTCTGCAATCACTGTTGGATCCTCGGGGTCCACCCACTCTGAACCTGAGACGTGCATACGCACACGAAATTAAGATTTATATCTGACGACAAGATTTAAAAAAGAATACACAAGAAAGCGGTGTGTCAAAAGATCATGCCACAATAACAACACTGTGATCACACACGGAAAAAAAAGAAGTGCCACACGTCACTGCATCTCATGCATAGCTGATGGAGGCCACAAACTGCCATTCACTGCAATGAAGATGGGAATGATTTAATTAAAATGAGATGAACATGAAATGAAGCACGATGGTTGGAGCTGACGCAGTGTGCTCAAGAAGCCTGCGAGCAGCTGGATTTCAAAATGAGATTAAATAAAACAATGTTAGAGTCCAGGGAGACGAGGTGTCGAACGGCTCACAGCTGGTGAAATAAGTCAGAGGACAGAAAACAAAGCTAACTTACCTCCATCTGTAGCAAGAGAAGGAGGACAGGGATATCACCAAAAGATTGTTTAAAGGATTGTTTCACTGTTATTTGGGAGATTCAAAAGCTTAAAAATTATTTTGTGATACGGGAGCCTCCTACTGGGGATTATAAATATTGCAGATTTTATTGGAAGTTTCATTAGTAAAGAAATAAAAGTTACTGATGTGGATTTCATCACATATAACACTGGAAGGAGTCTGTATGTGAGAGTGCTTACCTTTCATGGCCTCAGCGGTCTGGATGAGCTCGGTGACGGCTCCTGCGACACGTTTGGAGCAAGCTGCCAGCTGTTGCTTCTGGTCTCCGGTAGGCCTCTGCAGCACCTACACAACACAACACACACAAAGTATATATTTAACAAACACAATGATGCTTTATATGACTGCAAAACAGAGACAACATTCAAAATAAAAATCATGTTATTAAAAAAAATCTTAAAAAAAGGGGTTTGGGGCCTTTCTGTGTGGAGTTTGCACGTCCTTTCCGTGTCTGCGTGGGTTCTCTCCGGGTACTCCGGCTTCCTCCCACCATCCAAAAACATGCATGGGGATTAGTTTAATTGGCTAATTTAAATTGTCCATTGGTGTGAATGTGAGTGTGAGTGGTTGTCTGTCTCTGTGTGTCCTGTGATGAACTGGAGACTTGTCCAGGGTGTACCCTGCCTTTCACCCTAAGACAGATGGGATAGGTACCAGCCCCCCCGCGACCCTATGAGGATAAGCGGTAGAAAACGAATGGATGGATGGAACTTTCAGAAGGACAAGCTGGAACAATCAGATACAAAATAAACTATTTATCTGACCACTACACTGTGTAGTGTACTGCAAACATTTTCTTTGTAAGAAAAATAAATGTAGAAAAATTAACATCTGATGTATTTCAGCATAAGCCATTATCAGAGCAAAGTTTATACATGTTAATTCAACAAAACACATCTCGGTCTGTGTCTGACCGACACAGTGTTGAACCTACAAACAGCACTTGTTCCAGCAGATCGATGTATCCAGTCGTACACTCTGCTCCAAACATCAGCGCTCTGTTCTTCACCTCCTCACTGACCTCTGGGTTGTAGGCCGCTTGCTAAAAGAAACATATACAGGGCCGGTAAACTTTCCTTTATTACAAATATATAATATAAATTCTAGACATCATGTAACAACATGCATGATTTTTTTTCTACTGGTAGGACGAACCTTGCAGGTGGTGAGCATGTCTGAAATAGCCTTGCGGCTGAGATTGGCTGTGTGGATGATGTCCTCCTGACGGGCTGAGTTTCCTGCAGCCACCGCTTTAGCAGTTGCCATGGTGATGCCCTTAGTCATGCGAATGAACTCCTCAGGTGTGGTCGTCTTGTTAGGAGCATCCTTGGATTGAAACACCTGGGGACGACAAAGTGTGAGGCTGTCATTTGGGAGACTCTCCAACATAATATTTCTGAATCACCAATATTCAGCATCAATCAGAAAAATGTAATACTGTTGATATTATAATACATTCATCCGTTCATGAATCTCCACCCGTCCTCACCGCCAGCTCCTGTTTGATGCACTCAATCGTGGCCTCCAGCGCTCTGGTGCCCCGAGTGGCCTCGTCCTCTACAGCCTTGACCGTCTTCAGCAGGGATGTCACGTTGGTCACCATCACCTGACAAACAATAAAGCACAAGAATTTAAAACACTGTTCACACATTTCAACATTTCACAGCAATGGGAACAGAGCACCAGAGCATGTTAGTGCATCATGAACATATACTGTATGATAAACCAATGTCAGAGTAGATGAAAAACACTAGTTAATATCTGTAACACAGAGGCTATGCTCAATGCAAGAACATTAAAAATACAAACATACATACAGACATTGTACACTATGTCTGCCCCATAGTGGCTCAACCTAAAACGTCTTACACACTAAAAATATTCAGCACTATCTTTTGCATTTCATGTATTTCAGCCTCTAACATTGCACAGGACGAGGAGGGTGCACTACACCAAACTCAAAGACAGGGGGAGTACAGCACCCATGCAGGAAATCTCTTCACCCCCAAGACTTGAAGCTAAAATGGTCAACACTCCTTTTTCTTCCACCGCATGTACTAAAATTGCATGTGAAGCATGTTGTTACCAACTGGAAGTCTCCATGACACACTGGGCTGCCGCAGACTGTGAAAGTGACATTTTTTTCCCAAACTTCACAGCTCGAGGTGATAATGAGCAGTGAGCGGTGTCATCTGTGAATTATGTGGCTTTGAAAGTCTACACTGCATATATGTTGAAGCCAAGGATTCAGATGATTTATCTGGGATACAAACATCTCAGTTTCCTGTTAACCAGAACATCAGTTTCTTGGCTATTTACATTTCTGAGATGAAGGCTTCAGTTTAAGTCATGTGAACCGGAGATGTGCTGTAGCTGATAAATGGCCTGAGGAAGAGGAGGATGTCCGCTATGCATACTGAATGTTTATATCAGATTTAGGACTTTCTCCATATCACTTGCAGGCTTTGGAGGCTTTTAAATTAGATGACATAGTTTCACCTGCAGACTCCCTGATCCCCTCACCTTGGCAGCGCTCTTCAGCTGGTACATAGATGGATCATCTGCTGCCTTACCGGCGGCACACTTGGTGGCACTAATGAGCTCAGCCAGCGCCTTGGCCACATCTTTGACAGCATTTATCAGAACCACCTAGAGGAAGGACACAGATATACAACCATTTATTACAACGCGGGCCGGGAAAGACACAAAACTCTGAAAGGACACTGCTGTGCACGGCTCATTTAACCAGATCTCTGATTACAGGCGCAGTGAATAAAAGGACAAACTGAGGGAGGTAAAATAAGAGTGTCTAACCTGCGTCTCTGGGTCATCAGATCCAATGCTGGCAGCTCCCAGTTTGACCACATCTGTGAGCTGGGTAATAGTTTTAGCAGAAGACTGGGCAGCCTGAGCCAACCTGTCCTGACCGGACGCAGCACCGGATACCAGCATTTTTGTGTCCTCCACCAGAGCTTTGGCCGTCTTCAAAATGTTTTCCCTGAGAGAGAAGATGAGGACGCAGGGGGAAAAAAAAGGAGACAAAAAGGTTGGATATTCTTTCAATGGCTGATTATGAAGGCTTACCACAGCAGAAATAAAAATGCAAATGTGTGTGAATCACAGTCATCAAAAATGATGCACAATGGCACTTGTCTCATTCATATCAAAGAAGTTTGTACATCAAAACCGGAGCAAACACAAGAAGGAAAGATCGTGTGACGAGTCATGTCTGCTATTTCTCAAAAACTGACATGAAACATTGTAGGAAGCAGCAGCAAAGTTTCTTCTTTGATTTTAAAGCGAGCTGTGTGACATAATTTGAGATAAAAAGTGATTTCAGTCCCTTTCATCCTGCCCCGACAGGGCTCCTCTACATTTCTGCTTTCATGATTCTTCAGTGGGTTATAGCCAAATTGCACTGACAATTATCTGTATGGATCTAGGTTAATCATTTTTGGTCTTGTGCCATGAACTGTGCCAAGTCTTTGTCTTGGATCATTAGATATGAGTCTCTTTGAACTATATTCATTCAAAAAAATAACTAGACCAACTAAAATTATCATAAGACGCTAGAATATGGACACTTTTACTAAACATCTGCACGATGATATGGGATTTCATAGAATACAACGAGAAGTATTTCAGACTTTTTTTTCTTTTTGGGAATCCTGCCTCCAAGAGTCTTCAGTTTAGAGTGTGTAGAGTGGAAGATGTGACACTTCCTCTACCTTTCAAACCCTGAGGGTAATTTGTAGTTCCAAACTCCAGAGACTTCCTGCCCTCCCGTTCACAAGCTAATATGTCATTCTGTCATTTTCAGAAGACACATAACCAGAGGGCAAATCTTCGTCTTCAGTCACGTCTTGTGCTTCCAGACTAAAGTGATGTCTCACACACTTATCTGGATTTGCATACAGACACAGTCTGGCATTACTCCAGGTCTAACCTGTGGTCGGCGAAGGACTCGTCATTCTCCGCATTGAGTGTGCCAGCCGAGGCGAACATGATGGTGGTGTCCAGGTCGGCGATGATACCAGACACAGCGCTGGCTGCTGTGATGCAGGCCTGAGTGCCCTTGTTTCCTGCCTGGAGGGCTGAAAGCACCAAGGACACCTGAGGACACAGACATCAACCCTGTAATCAGGTGTGGATATACAGAAACCTTGACCTGAGGTAGAAAGTACATTTCACATACCATAACTATTTGAAAAGCAGCTGGATCAGTGTATTTAATCTATGTTGCATACAAATTATTTCATTGAATTAATTTCTTATTCTACAGATTTATGTTTTAATCAGTTGGGAATGAAAAAAGTACTTCCTATAGATTCTGACAAACGTGGCGTTGTTTGTGAGATGCATCTCCATGGGATGTGATAAATAATACAGTGAGCTGAGAAGCCTGAAACACCGGTCGCAAGAGGATGTATAAACTTGCTGCTACAGCAAAACACCATGTCGGTGAAGGAGCAGTGCACAACATCAGTCACTCAGGGAAATGAGTATGTGTCAGATTGGTTTTGACTCCATTTGTTTCCCTCACTGATGCCTGAGTGGCAGAAGAAAATGAACAGATGTTTGTGGCCACACCTACACACCTGACACTTGAGTTTTTATAGAAAAGAAATGAGGTGTTAGAGAAAGGTGATGAGATCAACACACAGCAAGCAGGACATGTTCTCTCCTTGTCATAAAGGTGTTAAGCAAAAGCAAAAACTCTTCAAACTTTAAACTTTGAGAGAAGTACCTCTACTGCAGGGGATTTCCTACTACTAAAACCTCTAGAGGAGTTTGTTTACACTCACAGGCTACAGCTGTATGATGTTGCAGCCTGCTTGGATATGACCATTGCAATACATGAATTATTAAAACAGTCAGCAGAGCAATGTATTTTACCAAGGACTATGAATTACACAGTCAGCCTTTGAAGCTAAAACATGCCGTTGGCAAATGGTTTCTTCCGAAACGCATTAATTCAGGGCATATGATAAAATTAATTATAGCTCTAACCCTCTTATGTTGTTGATACCATGACAGCAAAATCACTTGGTGAGAGACTAATGCTTTTCTGCTCCAGTAAAGAACCACGCAGTACTGACAGAGGTGGTTTGGTTCACACTAGGCTGAGCAGGAAAAGCTCCAGCCCTGAGGGATAAGTGTTAACATGATTACTAAAAGATAGAGGATAGAAAGGTGATATATTGGGTTAATGTAAGGGGTGAGTTGGTTAATGATGACAGTATAATAAATATTAATTAGACATTAACTGACACAACTATGAATTATTATTATTATTATTATTATTATTATTAAACCCAGTTCTTTGAATGTGATGATACAGGGGTTGGACAATGAAACTGAAACGCCTGGTTTTAGACCACAATAATAATAATCATTAGTATGGTGTAGGGCCTCCTTTTGCGGCCAATACAGCATCAGTTCGTCTTGGGAATGACAGATACAAGTCCTGCACAGTGGCCAGAGGGATTTTGAGCCATTCTTCTTGCAGAATAGTGGTCAGGTCACTACGTGATGCTGGTGGAGGAAAACGTTTCCTGACTCGCTCCTCCAAAACACCCCAAAGTGGCTCAATAATATTGACATGTGGTGACTGTGCAGGCCATGGGAGATGTTCAACTTCACTTTCATGTTCATCAAACCACTCTGTCACCAGTCTTGCTGTGTGTATTGGTGCATTATCATCCTGATACACAGCACCGCCTTCAGGATACAATGTTTGAACCATTGGGTGCACATGGTCCTCCAGAATGGTCCGGTAGTCCTTGGCAGTGACGTGCCCATCTAGCACAAGTATTGGGCCTAGGGAATGTCATGATATTGCAGCACAAACCATCACCGATCCACCCCCATGCTTCACTCTATGCCTGCAACAGTGTGGGTGGTACGCTTCTTTGGGGCTTCTCCACACCATAACTCTCCTGGATGTGGGAACGACAGTTAAGGTGGACTCATCAGAGAACAATACATGTTTCACATTGTCAACAGCCCAAGACTTTCCATTGAAACCGACGTTTGGCATTGGCAAAAGTGACCAAAGGTTTGGCTATAGCAGCCCGGCCATGGATATTGACCTGTGGAGCTCCAGACGGACAGTTTTGGTGGAAACAGGAGAGTTGTGGTGCACATTTAATTCTACAGTGAGTTGGGCAGCTGTGGTTTTATGTTTTTTGGATACAATCCCTTTCAGACAGCTTCCTCTTGCATCCACAGTTACTCCTGTTGGATGTGGTTCATCCTTCTTGGTGGTACACTGACATTACCCTGGATACCGTGGCTTTTGATACATCACAAAGACTTGCTGTCTTGGTCACAGATGCGCCAGCAAGACGTGCACCAACAATTTGTCCTCTTTTGAACTGTGATATGTCAACCATAATGTTGTGTGCATTGTAACATTTTAAGCAAAACTGTGCTATCACTCTGCTAATTGAACCTTCACACTCTGCTCTTACTGGTGCAATGTACAATCAATGATCGATGATCAATCGATGTTTGGCCACCAGGCTGGTCAAATTTAGCCATAAAACCTCCAACACCAAATTGACCAGTGTTTCAGTTTCACTGTTTAACCCCTGTACCTTCTCTGTGACTGCGCGGGCACAATCAATGAGCTCTCGTTTGGTGAAGCTGTCAGACGGAGTGATCTGCAGAGCTCCAGCCTTCTGGACGAGGAAGATGCAGCCATGTCCGAGGTCCTGCACCCGATTCTTGATCTGGAAACCAACCTGGATAATAGATAAGGAAAAAGTACTAAGCATCAAGCTGAACCTCATGCAAAAAACTAAGAAATCAAATAACACAGTGCAAATAGTTCACACATCATAATAATACACAAGCAGTGTTAAAAGGATAAGTCCGCCACAGGGATGCAACAGAGATGTGTAATGTAGAGACACTGTGAGAGCCAGGCCGTCCTCACCTCCTCTGGCTCAGCTGTGTGAGCAGCCAGTCGTCCCTGAACGGCCAGCTGGCTGTAGTCCACCGTGACTTGAGAGGCCAGGCCTCCCAGCTCATCTGGACATGTCACTGATTTGGTCATCTGAGGGATAAACACACACCGACTGTCAATCTAAAATGAACCGCACACAATCCACCTTCCCCTCTGGGCTTCTCATTAATAAACTGGACATGACTGGGCTGCCTGCATGATAATAAACTGCTTTACTGTAAACTCTATTACTCTACACTTAATTGTGCTTAATTGTGCTCTTAATTGTGCTTTCTTAATTGTGCCCACTCTAGTAGGTGGCAATGAAAAAAAAACTGCACTTCATATAACCCAGCAGACATTTCACCAGAGGCTGCAGGTGCATGATGGATTTTTAATTTCTACACACAGCTGTGACAGATAAACCACAGGTTGATATTCAACTTTATCATGCATGTTGGTTTCCTGAAAACATTTCAAATTAAAAGAATTTCCTCAACATTAAGGCTAATTTATTTCCAAAACATTCTGACAATGGAAATAATTATTTTTAAGGCTTACCATTTCCTGTGCGGTGACAGCGATAGCCTTGGAGTGTTTCACCATACTGGTCTGGTAATCTACAAATGAGCCCTCGGGTTCAGGCGGCGTACCTTCATCCAGCTATGGAAACACACGCACACGTTTTATGTTTACAAACATAAAGACAATCAATTATTCAGCTCTGAAGTTGCAGTGACATGTTCAATCTAATCTGCCCTTCAATTATAATAATTCTACCAGGTGCGAAGGCATCAGTTATTATGCAAATACACATAAATGCAATTTCACATACAAATAAGCACTTGGAATAAATGACAAACACTTATAAATTATCCACTCTGTAATTGCATCCTTAAAACAGCATCAAAAACATTTGATCACCATCTTGCAGTGTGTTTCTGGCATTTCAGCTTGATTTACAAGTGCTGAGCGTCGTGGCAAAACCGAGGAGGCGAGAGAGATGACGCCATGTGGGGAAAGCATGCTGGTGCCGAAATGATTCTACAGTATCACAAGTACATGATGTTTGCTTAACCCGCCGAGTGAGATAACACCTCGAGTCTGCACTCTCGACCGAGCGACAAAAAGTTCAGCGGAGAAGCCTTTAAATCACCTCTGTGACCATTACGTCGATGACGGATTATCTAAGAGGATTATCTCCTTTTAATCAACTGCTGACACGCTGAGTGACACGCACACACATGCTCATCACACAGATCCAAAACGAACCACTTTCATTAATTATTCACGACGTGCCACACTGGTGATGCAGAGACGAAGCTGCTCCCTCTTGTGACCCACACCTGAGCCACTATTTCAGCCCTGCGATAATTCTCGCTCAGAGAGGCGAGGAGGGATGTAATTAGAGGATGCTATTCTGTCTGTACTCGAGATAAAAGGCTTTTTCTTGCTTCACACCTTATGTGTTTGCCAATAGTTTGACTGTTAATTGGAAAGATGATCTAAAGGCCAAACACGGGCTGAGTGCGGCTGTGTTGACAGTCAATTTTCCTCCGCTGGTGATTTGTATTAATATGCTAATCAGTGACTTTTTATGGCCCCTAGGCAGCACTGAGGTAGTAATCAAGATGTTGCACACGGGAACAGGAAATCATGAGCTAGAGAAGGAGACATAAAGGAAATCTAAATGAGAAAAAGATGGTTGCTTTCCTGCCAGTAACCCCGATCTGTTGTCAGCTGTCCATTGTGGCCTTTTCCAAAACAAGAGATTTCCTGTGCAAAGCTGCCAGCTCATTCACATTATGATGAAATAGTGATGGGAAGTGTGGCTGCACACAACTACAACTTTTTCCACAATTCATTTCAGTCATCCCTGCAGAGAGAAAAGTAAAACCCAGAAAAGGATGTCTGGACTTTTCTGCTTAGTTTACTGTCACTGGTAGAGTGGATAGAGGAGAAGAAGGTGACATCAGCAGCTTTAAAAAAATCAGATCCAATCAGTCAAACCAGGTAATCAAAACATCTTTTGAGACACGCCATGCCCAGAAGCTCTCACCTTGGCCATGGCCTCTGCGATGGACTCCACCATTCCTCCCACCATTCCTACTTCACTGGCCGCCTCGTTCAGCGTCACCATGATGTCATCAACCGCCTCCTTCATAAGCTGGGCTGCTTCTGCTATGGCATCATGGGTATGGGACGCCTGTGGAGTGACACAATGAAACTTATATATTACATATACAGTGCTTAACAAATATATTAGAGCACCTGCTCTATTTGTCTCAGAGAGCCTCCAGCATCATGAAGAGCTTTAATTCAGACTCTTTCTTCCTCAGTGAGTTCACTATACTTCACCATTTTCAACAGGAGTGAGGAATTCACCATTTTAAACCCAAATTTGAGCCACAAAACACAGTATTCTGTTCAGGAATGCAAGTAAATAAATGTCAAAATAATATGTTTTGCTATTTTTTATGGTTTTTTTTTGGAAGAATCAGTAAATTCATGGGCAACAAAAATCATTAGATAATAAAAATGTATTTAAGAGCTTGTACATACTGTTAGAACCATTACAGAAACATAAAATAATATATTTTGGTAATCAGCAACACCTTACACTGAGTCATGGTCTTATAAATTTGTTTATTCATAAGATTATTGTTATTACATCAAAACACCAATGCAAATTTCACATATGTAAAAACCTATTTGACAATAAACCTGATGTAATCCTATGCAGATAATCCTTCCAGGAGCCACATATCAGAAAAAGTTAAGTAGCAGAGGTACCTTTGGGTTTCCTCCACCCTCCTTTGCAGCGTAGAGCATCTGCAGGGCAGACTCAGCCAGGGTCTTAGTTTGGTCCAGGAAAGTCATCTGTTGCTGGTGGTCCCTCAGCTTGGATGTCACACCCACAGAGGCCTTGATCAGCGGTTCAAAGTACCGGGCCAACTGCGTCACCTGAGGCAAAGGGTGAACGTTTTTAATGAGGTCTGTGAGAGCTCCTCAATTTCCACATAACTGCTACATGGACAAAGTACAGAAAGTAAATGAACACCACATATGACCATTCAAAGAGTGTATTTAGAGATATCTACTGGCTGAACAAAGTGCATTGTCTAAGAAACAGAAAAGGAAAATAGGCAGAAAATAAAGTATATATAAGATAGTGAAACTCATTTTGTCCAGACAGTCCACTCCCAACATGTGGAACTATTAATGTGTTGCTATACAGCTATAGTACTGAAGTAAAGTAATTATCTCCCTGCCCTATATACCTTATGTCCTAGTTGGGAAGCTTCGCCTCTGGCAGCGGTGGAAACAGGGTCAATTAAGTGGCCAATTTCCTGCACAGTGGACATCAGCTGCTCTTGTAGCGCCTGAAGAGAGGAAATAAAAAGAAATTAGTTTTGTCTTGCTTTTCATGCAAAACATTAAAGGGAACTAAACAGGAAAATATTTGCCCTGAGCTACTCCAGCTTCTAATATGTGAACTTGAACTCTTTGCAATGCCAATAGCAATCACAGATATGGGACCCAAACTGTACTGCAGGTCTGGTACTAAAAGGGATCAAAACAAAGACTGACACTGCATAAAGAGTTAAATGACACTAAATCCCTATTTTTGCCTGCACAATAATAGATCCATAAATTAACAGCAAGACACAAAAAACAGCACAAGCACCAGAAAAAGAATCTGGCTGTAAAACTGACAGAAGAATAGACAGAAAACAGGATAAAAAAGGATGTGATAGAGATAAAGAACAAACAAATAGAGTCAAATGCAAACAGAGAACGATACCGATAGTTGTCTGAGGAAAATGTAACTTTCTGATGGCTGCTTACCTCCAGTGAGATGTCGTCCCTGCTGGCTAAGTTCTGGCTGACTGCTGCCAGAGAGGCCTGCTCAATGTCCCGGATACATTTGTTGATGTTATCAATTGACGAGTCGCACTCTCGCTGGCCCGGGGCCTTGTCCCTGAGAATAAAACGGGAACAGGAAAAGAGGAGAAAGCAATAAAATGGTTGGAAACAGAAATGAGAAAGTTGAAGAATGACGTAAAGGGGGGAAAAATAGGACAGAGAGGGCGATTAAAAAAAAAAAAAAAAAAAAAAAAAGAGAGACATACTGGATGGCAGGAAGAGAGAAACCAGTGCAAATGTTAACATAACTAACACTTATTAAAACACAGACGGGTTTCTTTTCACATCTTCTCTGCTGGCTCCTTCATCTCATTGCTGCTCCACTCACACAGCTGAAATGTGGCCCGGAGGGTCTCATCGCTACACAGGGAGATCACGCTGGGCAGCCAAATTAGCTTTGAAGCCTCTGAGCGGTCTGGGGCGCCGGCCACATGGGCAGAATAAGTTTTCATTAAAGATCCATTTCCATGCATGGCGGAGCACTGAAAGTAAAACTTAAATAAAACTTCACCTTTGCGTGTAATGAGACTAACAAAGTTATGAGGATGGGGTCCATTCCTATTTGTGTTCTTTGGCACCGCAGTGCATCATTGAACGCTATTAAAAAGTCACAGAGCTCAATTTGCAGTC
The DNA here is from genome assembly GCA_029721515.1 of Synanceia verrucosa. Taxonomy (NCBI): domain Eukaryota; kingdom Metazoa; phylum Chordata; class Actinopteri; order Perciformes; family Synanceiidae; genus Synanceia; species Synanceia verrucosa. The sequence goes on from CM056549.1 coordinate 10,667,273, forward strand.
TAAAAAGAAAGAACGTGATAAGGAGTCAGAATTCAAGATGCTAAGCTGGTGGCGTGTGAATGCTAACGTGCGGACGCTTTGAGCCGAGCAGGAACCTTAAAATTCAAAGAGTTGCTTGACGCTGGGGATTAGTTCCTCGTGGGCATCAGTTTTGTTCTGATCAAGGTCAGGTACAAAAGGTGTGGAAGAGGATATTAAACATTTAAGCTGCAGCGGTACCAGAACAACCATTTGTCACGCCATGGTGCGCCATCCGGGCATCCTTTGTCAAGGACGCTGCATTAGTCTCTCAGGCATTTCATGGAGCAATGTATGAAAACTTGAATGCATCTAAATTTAATTTGAATATTTAACCTTCCATAATCCCCTTTGTTTAGAAATAACTACAGCGCTGTAACCAGTGTGCAGTTATGTAAAGATGGTGGAAAGGATTAAAATGACAATGTTTTGGTAACTTATTTGCAACGACAAGACTCAGCTTTGCCTCAGATTAAACAACACATGTATTAATTAGAGAGTTTTGCAAGTGCTGATTGGCACATTTTCGTGCTGAGCTAACCAGCTGCTGGTGCTAACTCCATATTTGGTTATATTCAAACTATCTCTTTAAAGTTTGACCTTCAGACACTGTATTTTGTTAGCCATCCCTTTCTTTAGAGCCCCACTTACTAACCGGATGGCGGTGATGAGACTCTTGATGGAGTCGGACACGGTGCGAGAGTGACCAGCCAGAACAGACCAGGTGGGCGGGTCTTTGGGGTTGATAACCAATGAGCGAGCAGTCTTAAGCAGGTAGGTGGAGCTGTCCAGCATGGAGCGTGCTGATTGGAGGATGGGTTCCTGCGCCGCAAAGCCCTGTGGAAAAACAAATTCACTTTCAGCAAGGAAGCAGAAATGTGTAATTTATTCCAAAATTCAATACAAAGATTAATGTTCACGTGGTCGTACCTCATGGCTGATTTGAGCTGGAACGCTGGCAAACTCTGGGTTGGAAGCAAACGTTGTCAGGTTTTCCACAGCCTCGATTAGCGGAGCTGTGGCGACGCGACACTTGTTCCTGTTCTCATCTGAGAAATCCCCATCTAAAGCCTGGACAACGAGAGAGACAGGACAAGAAGGTGCATGAAAGAAATCTGATTAGACTCAAGTGCCTTTTAAGTAAAATAATTAAATAAAACATTGACAGACGTTTGATAGAAATTGGGATTTGTGGGAACAAACATGAGCTGATATATGAATCCCAAATGCTCCACTCAACAGAGGATTCATTGAATCCTCCCACATCAATCTCAAAGGACATTACTGTCACAGTTAAATTCACATCTATACTGTGGTGAGCCAATTAGAGGATGGAGCCAAGCTTTTGACAAGCCTGGCAAAGAAATCCCACCTTGATGGTTTTGACCAAGTTGGCAGTGCTGTTGGCCACCTCCTTGGCAGATTGGACAAAATGCCTCTTGGCAACTGGGTTGGTTGTCTTGGAGGAAGCCAGACGGCAGGCGTTGCACAAAGCCGAGGTGTGCTTAGCGACAATGGTGGCCGCAGAAAGGACCTGCCACATTATAAACAACAAGCTGTTAAATCAGTGACTGAGAATATTCTAGCATCCTAAGGGAGAGTTCTGGTGTTTTGAAGTGTACTTATCCATGGGCGATGTATTACCCACAATAGATGATGGTCAGCACAGAAGCAAAGCAATATATTCCTGTGGACGGGACCAGCAGCAAAACATATTTTAGCCAGCTAAAAGAAAGCCTCACCTAAAAAATAAACAGTGCGCTGATATTATTTCTTTAGGTGAGCCTTTGCTTTAGGTGTCTAAGTTTTGTTGCTGCCCCCGTCCACAGCAGTAAATTTGCCAACCTGGCAACCTGGGGGCATGTCATCATCCAGTCTAAGTTATAGACTAAGTGTGGATAAGTACGACCCCATTTAAAAACACCTGAACTATCCCTTTAAACTTCTGGCATGGACTGGCAAGCTTGGGAGTGACTTATGTAAGAACACTGTCTTCAACAAAAAAAAATGATGTTGAAGGCTATAATAAAGGTGATATCAAATGGAAAAATGTGGAACCACCATCATTTGGAAGCTAGAAGAAGGAGCTGATGACAGGTCTTAGACTATCAAAGGTAAACAGACAGAATTAGTCTATATTTGGGGCTCATTTATCTTGACCAATGAAACGGACAACACTAACTGAAACGTAAAACCTATATTGACAACGTGAATGTAAGGTTACTGTCTATCTTTTATTTTATTACGCCCTATTAATTTGATATCCTTTTTTTGGTGTAAATGTGTGACTGAGGGGATATATATGTATGAAAATGCTTGTGCGTTTTACAGTTGTTTTGATATGCATTTGAAATATTGTTTATTCCATTTAACACAAGAAGTGAGACGCATGGATAATGTCAGCATGAGACCAACAACATAGGAAATATGCTTGTTCTCTGAGCAATAAAACGACCAATAATAATTATATAATAATAATCACAGACACACCAATTTTTTTTTATCTCTCATCCATGTGATGCTCTGACCTGATAATAAATCATACTGTGACGCATCACTGGAGGACAGCTGATTGTACTGCCACCACCTTGCGATAATGTTGATCTGACTGACAGGTTTTTGGATGATTGCTTTACAGAGAACATTGTGAAGTGCATGTACCTGAGAGGGACTACTGTCTGGGTCTACCAGATTCTGACAGGCCATCTGGATTGCCTGGTTGGCTTTGGCAAACTGGATGGGATCCACCAAACCCTGATGCCCTGCCTGACTGTTGGGATCAGACACGCCCACCAGGTAGGAAGCCTGTGGAGAAAAAAACAGCTTTGATGCACCAACATTACCACAACCAAACAATAAAATCACTTTGATTTAATAGCTCTCACTGTACAGAGGAGCTGTTTCTCAACACTCAGTACCTGTCCTGCAGCTTCAGTGAGGCCACACAGGGCTTTTGAGGCAGTTCCTACACAGTCTCCAAATGACGGCACATCTCCCGTTTTGCAGTTCTGTGAAATACCTGCCATGGACTCCCCCAGGACCTGGACAGAACAAAGGAGCAAGGAGAGAAGAAAGAGAGGAATGCTTATGATGCTAAGCTCTCTGTGTGAGCGCTTCAGTGTTTCATCTGTTTGATTTCTAGGTCTACCTTAGAGTTCTCCATCACACTCTCAATGCAATCGAAGTAGGAGAGGTCATTGACCGGCTCGTTGGGATTGTCCAGCATTCCTCTGACAGCCTGGGAGATAATTAGAAGAAATATCCTTGTGTGCTACTCAGATAGACCATGGCAAACAAACTGACATGATTGATGACTGTTTGACCACCAGGTTGGAGAGGGGTGCTTACCTCCAGCTCTCTCAGGGCGTTGTCACACTCATTCTGGCCTGGAGCCTGCTGTGTGCACAGCGTGATCAGCTGGTTAATGCTGTCGGTCACTGCTCTGAAACCAATGAAGGAGCAGAAAAAATAATATAACATAATAATATAAAAATAATAAAATTGTGAGTATGCAGGTTTGACAGCTGTGATCACATTTACTGCATTACTACTGAAGCACATCTGATGCCTGATGCTGTTCATTTTCAAATGTTTGAAAAGCTGATTGAATGCTCCCTATTATTAATACATAGACGATATTAACAATATTGATCAGGCTGCATTTTACCAGTTTTAACAGGGAATACTGTGCTGTTCTAAGAAAATATGAAATAAAAAACACAATGTATAGAGTATGTGCATGTGGCCACATGTAGTACCTTGCAGCAGCAGCTAGCAGGTTCTTGGCATTTGCTGCTGCAGGGTCCACAGACAGACTCTTAGCTGCCAGCAGCAGCTTGCTAGAAGCCATGGAGATGTTCTTCAGGTTACCAATCACCTGCACCTGGTCGTCCTTTTTCTGAAATGACACAAAACATTTTGTCAAACCCATGTCCAACTAAACATATCTGAACAGAATCTGATGTCCAGTTATGTCTGAGTGGTTTAGTTTGTCTCAAATGAGTGAAAAAAATCAGGGAGAGATGGACCTGGGTGTGCCCGGCCATCTCTATACCAGCATCCAGGAACTCATCAAAGTCTTCGCTAAACTTTCCAGACGCCACCGCCAGCTGGCTGCTGGAGCCTCTGGAGGCGTGGACCACCTCGCCTGCCGACTGGTTCAGGTCTGCTGCTGTTTGGTTCAGATCGCTCTGGGCCTCCTGAAATGACTTGGAGGCTGGGGGGATCTTAACAGAGGACACAGAGAAGGATGAAAAATTGACATTAAACTGTAGTTTAAAAAAGCAGTTAAGTGATTTATGTGAGGGTTTTCTGGGGTGAGGTTTGTGCGTCTCTTTCTAATGTCCTGGGTAAAGCTGTGCCATGCTCTCTTTAATGATACTACCCCACCTAAACTAACGTGTCTCCTCACGGACATTACTGCTGCCAAAAAGATGCTAGATTTACATTGGAAACCTCCATACGGGGTCACTAAAACTCAACAGATTAATATATATCTATGTATTATATCATTAATATCAAACTATCAGTGGCAAGAGTTCATGGTGTGGAAGGTGGCTCAATGCATGGCAAACAATAGCAGATAAAAAAGGAACTGCTGTAATAAAACTGTACGCTTTATGAGATTTTGGCTACCTTTCCTGCACATGTTACTGTGCATGGAGACCATGGGGAGGCGGAGGGAAGGGCAGCCACGTTTTTGTTCCTGTAACCGCTGTACTGTTTGTGGTTTTATTTTGTAACAAAATGACAATATAATGTTGATCATAACAAAAAACAACTGCAGAGAATTGAAACTAAAAAAATGTAATGATTCCAATTGACAACATCTAAGCCCAGTTGAAATGACTACAATATTTTAGAGAATAATGAGGGCACCTGAGCTCAGAACATATTCCCTATTCATAGACTTATGATGAAATAATTAAATGATGCCCTTGAAAATAGCTAAAATTCAATTTCACTTTTAACTTGAATGTGTCACTACTCTTAATGAATTCCTCAAGGATGTTTTTGCTGTGAGGAATTTAAAGATACATGTGATGCTTATTTTGCTACAGAGTCACAGACCAAACTCACAGTTTCAATCAGCAGCTTCTTGCTGGCCTCCCCGATGCTCTTCAGAGCCATGTCCACATCCTTCTGGCCGGGCAGACAGTTGACGCAGTTATTCAGTGAGTGAGACACAGCCTTGGCCACCTGGAACACAGAGAAGGTTCACAGTCGCTTTTCTCCACATTGCTATTTCAAAAGATCTCATTTTGTGGAGAAACAAGTCGTAAATAATTAACTTACTTGGCCTAGAAATGTGCCACCAGGTTTATAAAGAGTCCCTTGCTATATTTGACAGATGTTCTCTTTCATGTATTCCTAAGCAGATGTAGACATTCATCTGGCTCAGATTTAGCCATAAGAAAAAAAAATACTGTTGGGCAAAAGGGATAACTTTCCTTAAAGCTTTTTTTTTCTTACAAATACACAGATTTGGCATATTAAGTCACATTACTTCAATGTAAACCATTAAATCTTCAGCATCATTTAATTTTGTCTTTATCTCTTTGAGTGCCATTGATGTACTTTGACGTCATTTAAAATCCGACGCTTGAGTGCCATCAACATAAAAATGTGTCTCTCGCAGCCTGTGAGTAATTTTGGGATTTCTAGGAGATGTAGTCAAAGCATAAAGAAACGGTATACGCCACAGAGATCAAAGCAGGAAGTGGAGACGATCAAGATTTGATTCTGGACAAATAGTAGTGATTTTGGTGGGAGTGGCCTCTACTCAAGGTAAAAACAAACATTTTTTTTCATGATGAAACAGAGAGCCTCTTCTTTTATTTGAGCTATTCAGTGTTTTCAGAGACATAGTACAAAATATTCTGTGGGCAAGTTTTATAAAACGGCTGGCACTCAAAGAGTTAAGATCAAATTCAGATTCACTCAAGTGTTCAAAGTTAAAATAAAATGTATGAATTAAAAATAAAACTTTAATGTTTGTGTAACTGTAGAATTAATGTTAAACAATTGCCAATTAATCAGTGCTTGTAAACAGAAATCTACTGGACTCACAAGTCTGCAGTGCATTTTTATTTTGACAACCCGCTGAATTATTTTTGCAGTGATATTTGATGTGGTTTGTCGCTGACAGAAAAATGAAGGACTGAATCAACAGGCAGCCACAGTGTTAGAAAGGACAGACACAATGATGAGACTTTATACCCTCAAGCAATCCTGAACCGTCTCACCTGCGCCAGCCTCTGCTGACTCTCAGCGTCTCCGGGGGAAATGAGTGCCTGCTTGGCCTCATGAATGAGAAGAGCTGAGCCCTCCATGACGTCACGGGCTGAGTCCAGCATGGCGGCGGCAGCCTTGGGGTCCGTGGTGGAGGCGGCGACGCCGCGGGCCGCTTGGGCCAGTGTCCTCAGGGCCTGTGCTGTCTCCCTGGCTGCTATTCCTACAAAAGTACAGACAACAACTACCATCAGGAAATATCTCAGACATAGCATGGCTCATTTTATGACAAGATCATATCATTATCATGTTCACATTTAAAAATGTTAAACACTGACATCTATTATTCATCTATTATTATTTGACCAGACAAATGCAATTAGGTCCAAGAGGGTGTTTACCTCACAGACAACAACAAAGTTGACATCTCATTTACAATCGCACATCAGTTGGATGGGATAAAACAAATTAGCTGGAAAGAGAGCATTTCTCCTCATTTCATCCAAGGATATTAAAAAAGTTAATGAAAGGTCTTTGGGAAAGACATTTTTTTAACAGAGTGAGAACAAAATAGCCGAGGTTATGTCACAAAGTGCCTCACCCTGCTGCATCACACAAAGCAGCCAACTTAGGGCACCATGTGAGTTCAGGGCAATCATATTAATTTTAGATTTTTGATGCTGTATAACAGGTTGATTCAGTCACATCTCAAGTAGTGTGTAAGTACTAAGTAGTGTACGGTGTGTACTGCAAAGCAAAAGATGCTGATAAGTCAGTATACGTCAGCAGTACCAACCTGTGTAGTGTTCATTCCCTTGTGCAGCACAGGTGAGCAGCTGAGCCATTGAGGATCCCACTGACTTCGAGGTGCTGCCCAGATCCTGAGCACATTTCTCCAGCTACAGCAGAGAGGAAGCAGAGCTTTATATGTAAGTAACGAAAGATCTAGCCACAAAGTCATTAGAGCCTGCTTCAGGCATGAGTTGCTGTTGGTAAATATTTATTGTGCAACTTGAGTGAATGCAACCAGCATTTTTCACATTGGGTTTTCAAAAATGAATCCTGAGTCAGCGTTGTGGGTCTAAAAGAAGAAGCGTCTCCTACCGATTCTCCGGGTAGTGGTTTCAGTTGGGCATTAGCAGCAGCCTGCATGGCGTCCTGCAGCTCACTCCTCAGGGTCTGGATGGCAGTGAGCGCAGAGTCGATCTCCATGGGGCCGCAGGCTTCATGAGCCTAGAAAATAAAGGACGCCTGCCGTCACTCACAATTCACCTCATTACATGGGTTATTAGTTATGTTTTGCACTTGCAAGTAGTGATGTAAGCTTTGGTTGGTACTTAAACAACTGCTATGCACTAGCTGCATGTGAGGAAAAAGCATCAAATTATTGTCACAGGTCAACTGGCGTGCAAATTAACATCTTCCAGTACAGCAATTTACACCTCAGTGCATCTGATGCAGACCAAGCAGTAAACAATAAGAGATTTGCTGACACCATCTTTGCCCTTGCTATGCTTTCAACCACAGAACAGGCACAGTGTCTTTCTGGAATAATGCTGTGTTGTAGCTTTGTCCTTACATTTCCAACATTTAGCATATTGTAAAGTATGTGAGTGTAAACACAGCATTGATAGAAGTCCATGATTGAAGATAATCAAAAACCCTAATATTAATACAGCTAATAATCATGAAGTAAATCTGCATAAAACTGCACATCATAAACTATCAAAGGACAAGGAGCTTGTTAAGCATGTAAAGCTTGTAACCAATGCTGCAAAATTCATAAACCATGTAAATTAATTTAATATTTTAGAAATATTTAATATTATATTTAAGAAAAATTGAGCTGTGAGTCAAATAACCCTGAGGCAAGTGAGCTCCTTCCGATCCATTCTGATGATAAATTTCCCTTTTTCCTATTCCAGGACTGTTTAAAAAGAGCAACAACAAACCTAAATCTCTCCAAGAACCCTGACATTTCATGGTGGAAGACGTGCTGCCGAGAGCAGCAGCTAATACTCGCTAATCTTTAATGCAAAGAGATGGGTAATATGGTATCCTAGCAACTTCTTTCATGCACTGCCACAAGCACGTCTGCATGTCTGTGCTCTACCTTCTGTGCAGACGTCCTCAGCTCAGCCAGGCAGGTGGCCAGGTTCTTGGCACACTGACCCAGTTGCATAGCTGCAGCCTGATCCGTCACCGTGGGAACAGATGACTTGGCCGAGGTCACCATCTTACTACCAGGCTGCATCGAGAGAAGGAAGGAGAAAAAAAAATACATCTGACCTTAATAAAATGTTCAGTAATAAAAAAGACATTAAGGAACTGCTCAGAAAACTAAATGTTGCTCCAGGCAACAACAAGGAGCAAAGGTTAAATGATGTGTTGGTATTTGTGGAGACTCCATCAGCTCTAGAAATGTAACTGAGGCAAAAAAACACATTTACCACTGCTTCTTTAACTGCCTGCTTACATCAAAAAGAGGTTAAGAGCCAATTTTCAATGGATCCCCACATGGCAGAAACACTATTTATACTCAGCCTGATTCCTGATGTAGGACTGAAGTCACCCAGGCCCTGTTTACACGAGAACGCTTGTGGGTAAAAACTACAAAATACTTTATCAGAAGTGCCTTTCGTTTAGACGGTGACATCGTTTTTGGGGATTGAAAACGCAAAGAAATGAAACCACCCTCCAGAGTGGAAAACTTGAATACGCTCTGCCGAAGCGTTTCCCTCTGCACCGCCCAAGACAGAAAGATCTGCTCAGATCTGCTCAGGTTGTGTACGCGTTTACATCACATACATGTGCCAGTAGTAGTACAGGGAAATAAACAAACATGTCGGATTATTTCCATACGTCGGACCTTCAAGAGTCTTTCAAACAGATGTACAGAATCTGCACAGATTATTATTATAGTATTACTGAACAGAGAAGGATCTGTAATTACGTGCGGACATGACGGTGTTGTGTGATAATAAATCACAGCACCTACTAACTAGCTGCCTGGCATGCACACCCAATCGAATTCCACACACTTTTGCTTCGCCATATGTACGCAGATTTCCTCCAGAAAACGCTCACCTAAATGCGGAATAAAAAGTGAAGATACAACGCCACTTTTGCATCTTCTGTTCAGACCATCATCATATAAACGTAGCCTCAATTTGAGACTGTGTAAAAGAAGTTTTAACAACCTCCACTCCAGCTCAGGTGGGACATGACCATGCAATATTCTGTAATGTAAAGTCACTCAATTTGAGTATGTAGAAAGTTTCACAACCTTTCCTCCAGCAAAGGTGAGAAATTGTAATCCAATATTTTATTAAGTTCTTTATTAAATTATCAATTTATTTATTAATTTATCCATTTAGTTATTATTTTATTTTATTTATTATTCAGGTATTAATTCAGCTCCAAAGGTAGCTCTTTCCTCACTAAAGGTCTCGGTGCCATGCCAAGTGTGTGTGTGTGTGTGTGCGTGTGCGTGTGTGTGTGTGTGTGTGTGCGCTCTACCTGTAAGAAGTTCTGGCTGGCAATGATCAGTGCTAGTTGAGCACTGAGGTCCTCTGGTTTGGCCTGACTGCCGCGTACCCCCTGGACCAGCTGTGGGATGTGGTCTGCCACTGCCTACAAGCATGCACGCACACAAACACACAAACGCAGGCTTAAACACAGTTAAAATGGAGACTGGAGACTACACTTTTCTATAAATTATCAAGCGCGCACACACAGTACAGTGACATTTAACAGCTGATTAATAACCTGGTCAATAAGGACATGAAAGAAAAATATGATAAATACTTCATTAAAGCAGGAAAACTGGAACAAACCCAAAAGTAAATGGCTGAGCCTCACCTTACAGCTCTGCACCAGCTGCTGGTGAGCAGCAGTGTTCTTGTTGGAGGCGGCAGCGTTTTGAGCAGCAGCGATGGTCTGCGTGGCAGCAGCAGCAGCTTGCTTGGCAGCATTCTGAGGAATACAAAAACCCATGAGAACATCCATATGTAAAATATGGTGCAACAGCAGCTCTCTGTCTGTCTCCGTATCATGACCTTCATCATGTGCCCATTTAAAGAAAAACCTTCTTTCAGCTCATTTGTGCTTTTCAGTCTGGCTATTCAAAGTGTCTGCTGTTGAGACATAAAATGATGGTAAATTATGTTTTTATGGGTTTTGCGTGTCCTGACATTACTCTTATTTAGCATACTGTAATGTATTTCAGTGTAAATGCAGCATTGATAGAAATCTGTGATATTACTACTACTACTACAGCTAATAAACATTAAGTAAAATCTGGAGAAAACCGTGCATTATCAACTATAAAAGGACAAGGAACTTGTTAAAGGGGAAGTTCTGTTTTTTTACAAATTGGACCTTATTTCTGAGATAAAATACTGCCATTTACTCACCCATATTCATTTGGAGTATCTCTGATATTATTTGGATTTGATGATATCCATTTAACAGGAGTGAATGGGGCACAGAAATGCAGCCAGTAAATGACACAAACTTGCCCATTTCTCAAATAACAGACGTTTAATAAGATGGGCTACACTATTACTATTCTCATTTGAGTCCAGAGTTCTCCATAACTTTAGAAAATTCAATCTGTAAACAGACTCTAAGAACTTCCCCTTTAAGCATGTAAAGCATGTAACAACTGCTACAAAATTCATAAACCATGTAAAGAAATTTAATATTTTACTTTGAAGAGAAAGTGAGCAGTGAGTTTAGCAATGGTGACATTTATGATTGGTCCTGGTGTCAATGTCATGTTTCATGGTGTTCGGTTTGGCCGGCATCACTGACCTCCAGTCTGTTAATCAGTTTCTTCTTAATGGCGTTCTGAGCAGCGGCGTTGGTGGCCACACGCAGCCCCTCTGCAGCCTCCCTCAGTCTTTGCTGCTGGTCCTCGTTTTCTGGGTACGCCGCTGCACCCTGAAAACACACACACACACACAGATCAGTGTACACCCAGCGATAGGTGAGCAGGATGTGGAAGAATCTGGAATAAGAGTGGGAGGAAAAGTAAAGGCAGAGTACTGTGACTTTCTTCAGTTTATAAATGAACACGTTAGCACTCATCACATCAATCCTTAATACAACAAGCAACCGATGCAACTACACAACAGTCATGAGCACATACGAGTCACCTTATCTTACCTGATCAGTGTATTCAGACCTTTGAAAATGACGCAGGTTTAAAACCACTGCACTGAAAGTGAGCTGCAGCTCGTCTCCATTACGTCTTCATTGATGGATGAACGTCAAGAGATGCTGTTTATTCATATTAACAAGCAGCTCTTCTTATCTTCTAGTTTAGTGTGTTCAGCAGAGACCAATATCACTTGGCACCTCTGCGTCTCCTGCTGTTGGAGATAAAGCTAAGCCTGCTCCTGCTGGGTTCATTAATTGGGAACTCTGCAGCCTCACCTGCAGCCACAGCTACAAAGCTACATGCTACTGAAAACCTGTGTCTTCAATGTAAACGCTACTGTCACAAGTCACTACAGACACAAATCTCACCAAGAACAAAGCATACTCATGTACAAGCCGAAAAAAAGGCTTTTTGCTGTAAATTTCTAGTAATTTCATGGATGGATAATTTATCTTCAACATTTGACTTTGCATTAATCACAGCGAAACGATGTTAGCGACTAGTTTCAAATCAGTGTTTGCAGCTGTCATCTGCCTGTTGGCAACTGCTGACACCGTTTAAATTTAACAGACAATTTGCATAATGATTAAAAAGTGCTGATTTCCAGAGGAAGTGACAAGACATCACATACAATAATTCATAACCAGCCTTCAAAAAGCAAAGTCTGTGTGCAATAAAACAAATCTTTACCTGACGTGAGTTTAAGAAAATAAATTATATACACAGTAACATAACTAAACTGCAAAAGCTCAATCAATCGGTTACCAAGGCAACGGTTGGCTGACGTGTCAGCCTCCATTGACACAGATAAATGTACATCTGCGATGGTGATAAGTCTGGCATCGAACTCGGCCATCAAACCAGCTGGAGGGCGTCGTTTATTTTCGTGGAGGAAATGGAGGGATATTAATATCAGTGTGTGATTCTGCAGACAGATAATGAGACTGATGGAGCAGAGATAGCAGATAAATAGTTTGGATAGAGTGAGGTGGGATGAGTGGCAAATCTGAGCTTGCCCTTCAGCAGTCTGCGTAGAAACACTTTGAGCTCTTAATCACGTTATGCTGGAAACTCGAGGTGTCAGAAGATCTGGAGGGGACATTTAAAAGCTGTATGTATTCTAATATTTCAACCCCATAATTTCATTATTCATTTTGAACTCAAATGTCTTCATAGGCTAATTCAAGCCATTGCAGTTCACAAACACACTTGCTACCAAAGGATTAAACCAGGTTGTGCATAAATAAATGTACTAAACAGTAGTTTATCAAAACTGTCCATGTGAACACAGGACATACAACAGAGTACCAGTAAAGCAGTCGTTATATTTGATCATTTTATTACAAGTATTTGAGATTAAATGGAGAATAAACTGTGACTGAGAGAGCTCCAAGTAGCCTCTGGTATCTAGCAAAGGATTTCAGTAATCTGAAAGGGATATCTATGCCTAAGTTACATCCTACATAAAGAGTAAATAATTAAATACCTGAAGCAAATAAGGCTTTTTAACTGGGATAATGGCACACAGTCAAGTTCTCTGAATTCATATTAAAGATCCAAAACCACTGAAAAAAATCCATTATAAAACTTCCCCCCCAGAAACACACTTGGGATTTAGATGTTTCTAAATTAAATATCTGTACATGAAATTTTAAAGGTCATTGTTCACTGATGAAATAACATCCTTCCTCTAAGACGAAGCACAATCACTTCCCAAACTGTCATCCTTGGTCTTTTTCTATTTTGCCGACATACACAAACACACACCCCCTCCTGGGGCCTCTGGCCCTGCTACTTTACCCTCTGCTGTCACTGAAAATGTCATCCTGCACAAGAGAACAAAGTCCTGTAGACTTCCATCTGGGCTTAAGAAATGTCACTACTGTGATTAAAACCAAAACCTTTCTCAAAATGACTGTTTTTGTTGATAAAAGTTGAGTTATAAAAACAAAAATCAGCCGGAAGTGTCGTGACTGCATCATGCACAGTTGCAATGCCACAAAAAGCTGACTCACAGGGTGTAAATAAGACCACTGTCGCTTTTATTAAACACAATAAACAGGAAATGTCTTTGCGTCTCACATGCTGCTTACCTTTGCTGCCTCCACCATCCTTGCGGTGGCGTCAGCCAGCAATTTAGCAGCCGCCAGCAACTTCTTGGAATTGTCAACGTCCACCTCGGCCTCGGCGTCAGACCTCATGGCGTTCACCAGGTCTGAGGTGGCCTGAGCCAAGACACGAGCCTGACGGACCATCTCTCCTGAGGCGTGATAAGAGATGACAGAGGAGATGGCGTAGAGGCCAGGGGAAGAGAGATGAGGAAAGTTGGAGAGAAGTTGATTAATGGATGAGTCACACTAATGACAGACTGAGTGTGTTAACACAGAAATATTAAAATTTAACACAGTAGCTCTGTCCTTTTTGCATAAAATTCTCCTTTACTTTCTCTTGAACCACTTGCAGTAATAATCAAACTATGTCTAATAGCCATTTTCTTGTGCATGCTGGGAATAATGATGCAATGCTGGCAAATCTTAGATGCAACTGTTCCAAGAAGCAGAACCTGGAGTTTTTGATCCCTTCTGAAAATATTCCTAGAATCAGACTTATGAGAGAGGACGAAAGGGAAAAGAAACTGACTGTTGTCTATTTTCTCTCTGTTAAAGCAGATCTCATATGAATGCATCAGCTGATCTGCCAGCAGGAGGATTCACTCTGCTTTTTCTCCAGGTGTGACACAAACCGACATACAGTGTCTGACACCAGTTCAAAGGCGGCATCTAGCTGCACGTATTCAGGCCTCAGCGGAGCAAACACTTATACTCCTCCATGAATCCAGTCGTTTCGCCTAAGCTGACCGCTGGCCCGGGACGTTCTTTGTGAATCTCTTGCTATCTATCTGTCTTTCTCTACTGTCAGACTTGCTAACATCACTGTCAGCATTTCTCCGTGGCTTCCCGAGCGCTGACAGCAGTCCATTCAAACCCACCATCATGCCTGTCTCTCTGAGGAGAATGAAGGGATAAAGCACGCCCCGACACACAGTAAGACAGCCACTCAGGAAGCAGAAACTTTTATGCTGTGAAAAGCATGTTTTCAAGCTGAGCTCATATGTTGTTCATGTGCGTTTTTTTAATTGGCTGTTTAAAAACTTTATTTTAACTTAGAAAGGTCTGAATGAATTTCAAAGCATGACAGGTGTCAAAACTCTTTGATTGGTTTGCATTGAGTAACATGAGAAGCAGGAAGATTTGGGTTTGTTTATCAGGTCTGATTTTGGTCACAAAATGTGTAAAATACAGCAAGCCTCCAGTATGAACAAATGAAATTCAAAGTCAGACAGCCTGTATGATATAATACAATCCAATACAGTTCATAGTTTCTTAGCTTTTATTTTTTTCCCAAACTATTAATAATTGTATAAGAGCATTTTCTTCTTTCTCTCACCACTTTATCTGCAGGCAATAATTGTACAATCAACAAGAGAGTCTGCAGCCATGCTGGTGGCTCTGTGACCTGAACTGAAAGCCTCAAGATCAGCATGCAAACATGTTCACAATGACAACATGCTATTGTTTAGCAGGTATAATTTCATGATGTTGCTTAACCTAAGAGCCATACATCATTATTTAATCACAACAACTCAAAGGTGTGTTAACTTCAACGTTACACAGCTTTTTTCTGTACTTTACATTTCTCAAAGTATCGCCACAATGCCTGGACGTGGATGCACAAGCAGAATCCTCTTTTGGACTCACCTGCGTCTCCCATCGAGCTGAAGATACTCTCAGTGACGGTCATGATGGTGTCCGTAGCCTGGTCGTAGCGCCCGATGGGCTCTCCCCTCGAGGTATACTGACGAACATGCTGCAGGAGATCTCCCAGTGCTTGACTCACCACGCTGGCTGCAGCACTCACCTTCAACGCACATCATCAACATTAGTGCTGTTAATCTGCATTATTTCCTGCTTCTTATTCCATCAGACAGAAGACCACTGGACTCATTATCTTCAGTGGCTCATACACAAACTAAATAATACCCTAAATAAAAAAAAAAAAAATCCATATTGTAAGAAACCAGTCAACAGTATTTTCTGGAGCAAACTTGCACTCTACCTTTTATATTCTGAGAGAAAACAAAATGATGCATGGATGCTGCTGGTCTATACATTAATCAATCTGACCTGTTTGAGGAGCTCGCCATCTTCTGTGGCTGAGAGGCAGGCCTGAACGCAGCTCTCCACTGAGCGATCCACCAGCTTTCCAGCTTCGATTAACTGCTCCTGGCAAACGGGTGAACTGATGGTGGGACTCACCACCTACAGCAACAAAGTGAAGAGTCATAGATGGAGAAAGCCGAAATGAATATGCAGGATATCGTAAAAGTGATGAAAATAAATGAACAATGGCCAAAGTAATCTCCGTCTGGTAAATTAAAATACATTGGAGTAAAACCCTTGCCTTTACATCATTAAATAACTTTTCACAGAGAACAGAAGAAACGGAAAAGAGACAAAAAAGATGATTCAAAAGGGGATTCAGCAGATGCTTCTCATCACTTTGCCGTGCAGAGAGGTGAGGGTTTGTTTCCTCAATGCAGCTATTCTGATTGGAAGCCAGGAGGGCATTTAAACTAATTAGAGGCATGTGGGCTGAACAATTAAAGATGTTCTAATACGATGCAGGAACAGGGTATTTAACAATGCCTTGGTGCATCCGGATATATTCACCCTCCAAAAATATTTTCTTTTTATCTGCAGATAAATTGGAGCTTATTTGAGGATTCTCCATTTAGCAAACCTCAGTTAACTTATGAGGGAAGATGAAACAGCAAATAGGGAGTTATTGTCATGTACTGAACCAAACAGATTTAATAATAGCTTCCCTGGTGACATCTTTACACTGCTGCAAGTGTAATATTCACAGCAGAGACAGATGTGACATAATAAATGGGAAACTATATTAATAGGAAACCATTTCATCACCCAGGTATTTGCATAATACCCAATGAATTCACGTTTTGGGAAATTAGTTCATATTACACAAACACTGACAGGATGCCGGTACTACGAGTCAACTCATATTCTCGTACCTTGGCACACGCCACCAGCTGGGAGGTGGACAGGGCGCACTGTGTGGCAGCGGCGATGACACGGTTCTGAAGCACAGTGTCCTCTGCAACCTGGGCCACGTTCTTTGCCTTCAGCACCAACATGGCTGCAGCGTTGGCCACGGCTTTGGCCAGATTCATCAGGATGTCCTGAAAGAACGGGTGGCCAAGACGAAGAAATTACATACAGACGATCACATCAGAGACATCACATACCTGTACACAATGTAACATTTTTTATCTCATTCACAGATGACAAATAGTGTAACATTTGGGTGGTACAGATAAATGCTAAAGAATAATTTATTACAGCTCTGCATCACAGGATTGTGTGTAATTGCTCTAAAAGAGAAGAGATGGTGGAATTAAGAAGCATTTAACAGAAATAGGACATTTAACTCCCATATCATTGCTTAAAAAATACTGGGAAAAAAAATAAAAGCAATGGTGTTTGCCTACTGTATACTATATTCTTGACTATATTAACCTCATTAAAGGGCATCATTGTAACCTAATTATAACAGAAAGGCACATTGTATATGCACTCATCATCAGTGAATTACTGTAAAATACAGAAGTACACTCCAGTGCGTGGTGACAGACAAGCTGTAAGGAAAGTTGATGTGTGTATAACCTCTGCAAACACTGTACTGTAATTACAATCGCGATTCAGCCAAGTATGAGCTACATGAAAGAAAAACACAAGCTTGACAGCTAGAACAGCGTTCAACTAAAAACAAAACTACACCATGCTAAAATATCACCCTGGTTACAATGTGTTTCTGATTAACTGAGTTTTCTTTGACTATCACAGTGAGTGCTGGCGGTGCTGACAGCGATAAATGGATGGAGGGTGCAGTGTTACCTGGAACCTCTCGTCTGTCTCGTTCTCTCCAATTTGGCGCAGTAGGTCTCCGCTGGCCTGGCCGATGCTGCCTGCTGCTGTCAGCACAGTCTGTCTGGGCTGCACACACACATGCACGCACATAGAAAACCATCAGGATGTGAAACTGCAGCTGGACGTCTGGTTGGCATCATCTTGCATCCTGAGATATGGCTTCTAAGTAATATTCAATGTGTTTTACCATGCTGTATGCTGCATTTAGATTAACACCACTTCAGTGCTGCATACTGCACAGTGCGTTTTTTTTAGAACAGGGTGCAACAAAAACATATGAATGGTCAACCCTTTATTATTGCTGTTGAAAAAAAAAAAAAAAAGCTGAGGGCAGCTCAATTATATATATAGCAGGTCAGGAAGCAACAAGTTTCAGGCGCCTGTTTGTAACTTCACATCTCCACCTTCCTTTGAAAATGACTTGCATGCATATCTAACTGTCTAACTACTGCAGCCTACAGGCTTCCAGTTATCTCTCCAGCTACTTTATGCATAATGCACAAGTGTATAACACTCAGGCTTGTCCCAAAGCTAGATAGACATGTGCATTATGCAGATTACCAGCCAACAACTGTACAGTACATTAACTCCTGAATGATACTTCCACAGCAAAACAACAAACTCTTAATAGACCTGAATGAGAACATTACCGTCCTGCAACCCAAGGAGAGGGAGATTACATTAAGCATGTTCTGTTACCATAAAAGCACAAAACGGCTGCCATACCATTCTGCCTAGCCTCAGTCTGAGGCCCTTATTAAGACCGACCGACCTGGACAATTCAGTTAGCTGAAGCCGGCCAGCAGCAGATCATGTTTATATAATTAGGTGTAGTTTGGAGGAGCAGCAGAGATGTTGCATTATTAAGAGGTGATGTATTGGCTCAGAGACGAGCTAGACCGTGGCAAATTTGATTAACGTTTTAGGTTGTCAATTTGGAGAGAAAACAAGCAAATACTCACACAAACTCTGGCATTTTAAGCAACACAATAGCGTAAAGGGAGCTTGCTATGGTGTGTGGGCTCAAATCCAGAGTCGGGCTGCACGTTCTCACATTAATCTCCATTTTCTTTTCTTATTCTCTATGTGCCCTCCAATCCTTCTCCATTTGGTTTGAGCTCATTGAGTTTTTTCCTTCCTTTTACATTTCAGTGTCGACACTAATATCTCATCTTATGCCCTTCAGATTTTAGTTGCCATGCTGGACTTCAACATGTCTGATACCTTCTACATATACAGAAGCATTATAGAAGAGAAGGCAACACCTGGTTTAAGAAGCAAAATAAAAAGAAGAAATATTGTAGTATTTATAGGTACAATACTAAAATGTACTGTTTATAAAATAAGACACGACACGGTGTCACTGACTCAGTGTTTGAGGTTCTTTGCTCACCTCACCAGAGGCCGGCTCCACTGCCTTCAGCAGGTCAGACACAGCACCTGCTAGAGTCCTGGCAGCCCTCATCAGGTCATTACCTCCGCCCACGTCGTCCTCCATCAGTGCAGCCAGCAGCTTCACACCCTTTGACATTTCTGTCAGGTTGGAGGAGATGGTGGTGATGGCGCAGCCCACGGCGGTGTAGTCTGTGTCAGTCGGATCGCCTGAGTACAGGAAGAGAGGACAGAATAATGAGGGCCATCAGATAAATGGAGTCCTTGAGAGGTGAGGAAAACAAAACGTGTCCGAACCCAAACAGAGAAAAATGCAGAGAGTCTTAAAATTCACCAAAAAATATAAGCCTTTAACTGAGATTCGACACTGCAAAAACACATCAGTCCATTTTAACAAATAATCAGGAAAACAGACAGAATTTGACGATAAATTGTTATCTCTCTTAAGTACAGATAAAATGAGAAAAACAACCCATTTCAACTCAGAATGGCTCACAGCCAATAGACACTTTCATCAAACCACAGCAGGATATGGTGAAACTATTAGACTTTATACAGGATCTATAATGATGTTAATGCACACCACACAGATGGAAAAGCTCTGCCTTTAAGTCACAAATTGGCCAGATCATTTCAACTTTGCAGAAAATAGCACCCCTAAAATGCACTCGTAAAACTGTGGGCACGTCTTAACACTTTCGCTGGTTTCATTAAGCATTCCTTAAAGGCTTACAATAAACACCATAAAGGCTATGCAGCCTCGCTCTGCTATGAAGTAAATCCTGCACTAAATCCAAGGATTGGTAGCAGAGAAACAGACCACAATCTGCTGAGTCACACCAGTGCCACTGACCAGCTGTGAGGTTGACGACAGAGGCTGTTCCTGCAGTGATGGCGTCGACCTGAGAGTGGATCTCGTGTTTTGACTCATCCATCTTGTTCTGGATCCACACTTTGGATGCCTGCATACACAGAGGAAGGCAACACCAAAAGTCATGATGCAGAAAATGCACCGAAACATTGCTGTTATTCTGCAGAAAACACTATTATTTATCGCAACGTGCCACTGTTTCATGGTTGTTTCACTGTAAGCATGTATTGAAAGTGATGAGAATGAGTATGTGAGGGTTTCATATATTGGCAGTACCATGTCCTGCCCCAGTGGTGGCAGGTTGTCAACCTCCCCAAGGTCAATCTGGGCCTTCTGCACAGCTTGCATACTGGTGTTGATGGTTCCCATCAGAGCCTGCTGCGCTGAACTCTGTGCATACAGAAAGTCAAACACATTCATTCCTCACAGAATGCAACCCAAACGGCTTATTCAAGCAAGAGAAGGAACCAGCTGGGTTGTTGATGCACCTGCCAAGTGGCACCACCCAAAACAAACTCTTCTATGAGTGGCATTCACCTCTGACATGATCACCAGTGAATGAAAACTACACAAACATCATACAGAGAGACATTTTTGCTGCTCTTACAAGCGGCGGCATGTGTCCCCGGTGCATCTGACCCATCGTGATCTGCTGTTGAGCAGATGGCATGGTGCCCATGCTGAGCGACTCTGTGCCGATGGAGCCGGAGCGGATCACCCCAGGCAGCGCCACCGAGCCATGTTCCACCCGACCCACGCGATTAAACTGCTGCTGAAGGATGGTGGACCTGCGGGCACACAAACAGCATGTTAGCGTAGCACTGTTAAGGGATAATCACTCATCTTAATAACATCATGTTTATTCCCTACATCTTCAAGTTTATCCGGAGCAGAGTGTAAAAAAATCTGCTTTAAAAGTCATTAAATTAATTATTTATCAGTTGCAGTATTGACAAAATCATTAAATTCTTTTCGCTGAGTAATGTTTCGGTGAAAACACCCCTGGTCCTCTTTAATATCTATTCTCAGCTTAACATCAAAGACCTCAAAATACCGACAATTTCCTTTGTGACGCCTAATTTGAATGTCCCATCCATGCATTTGGGCCTCTCTTCCTCCCACCTTTGCACCATTCATTCTATATTAGGCACAAAAATACTTCACAGAGAGCAAAGCATATTTCAAGGCCAGTAATGTACCATGTTGTTGTATTCAATAGTGCTCATATTGTTTTTTTTCCTTTTGATAAATGGCCTAACACACTAAAAACAGAGCCAAACAGTTGTTAATGGAGCAGAATACAAACATCAGTGTAAAACACAGCTGTACTGTAGTTATATATCAAGGTCAAGGCAAAGCAAGGACAAGCACAAGAAGACGAGAGCATAAAGAGGGAAAAAGAAACTAAAAAGAAGACAAAAGAGCATGTTTCTGGTTGCTGACTATGTGTGTGAGTGCATTAATGGGAGAGATTTAACACCGAGCGATGTGGTTGTGTTGGTTTGTGACAGTGGGCCACTAACACAAAGCAGGCTGACACTACAAACTCTTCCCACTGTGTACTTCTGGAAGACAAAGCTTTGTTTAGTTTTTCCTTAGATAAGGCTTTCCAGAGTTTGGCTTGCAATGTGTTTGTAGTACTAAAGACTTTTGCCTTTGGCCCTGCGCACAAGCCCAAATAAAGAGAATGTCGGGGGAAGAAAAAAAAACACACAATAACAATTCCAGCAAATTCTCTCTCAGTTTAAAGCAGGAAAGCAATATCAATTGAGGCTCGACAAGAAAAAAAGAGGCTTCAGTTATGCATTAAGAGTCCACTGTGGATAAATGAGGTAATACACATCTAATCAGGAAGTGTTCAGAGAGGTCCTCTGCTTGTCCACTGAGCAAAATTTCCGCACATAATGATTATCGCTCAGGATAAAGTCTGGCTGAAGATGAGTTCATGTGGTAAAATGAGGACCTGAGTGATGGATGTGTGAGCAGCGGTCAAGGGCGTTGGCGAAGAGGAAATTGAAAAAGGACCCGGTCTGATATTGTGTTGTGATAGAATAATATGTAATAATGTAGTGTGCTGCTGTTGAACTGCTGCAGTTCTTTTTATAATGTTGTTAATAGAAATATGAAAACTGTCTCCAGTAGTTACAAGAAGCCCTGCTTGTGCTTGAGTGAGTTTCAGAAAGATCACAAACCTACAACATGCTAACAAACCTTCAACATGCTAACAAACCTTCAACATGCTAACAAACCTTCAACATGCTAACAAACCTACAACATGCTAACAAACCTTCAACATGCTAACAAACCTTCAACATGCTAACAAACCTACAACATGCTAACAAACCTTCAACATGCTAACAAACCTACAACATGCTAACAAACCTTCAACATGCTAACAAACCTACAACATGCTAACAAACCTTCAACATGCTAACAAACCCACAACATGCTAACAAACCTTCAACATGCTAACAAACCTACAACATGCTAACAAACCTTCAACATGCTAACAAACCTACAACATGCTAACAAACCTTCAACATGTGAACAAACCCACAACATGCTAACAAACTTTCAACATGCTAACAAACCTACAACATGCTAACAAACCTTCAACATGCTAACAAACCTACAACATGCTAACAAACCTTCAACACGCTAACAAACCCACAACATGCTAACAAACCTACAACATGCTAACAAACCTTCAACATGCTAACAAACCTACAACATGCTAGCAGCTCTCTGAGGTTGTAAAATACGGTGCTAACAGTGGCATGCTAACGTGATTGTAACTGATGTAACTACATTGTTAAATGCTAATGTTCAGCTGTGTGAGGCTATATGTAGGCACAGTAGTGCTTTGAGCTAAATGCTAACAGTGGAACGCTAACAAGATTGTCACTGTTGTAACTATACAGTTAAACACTAATGTTTAGCTCTGTGAGGCTATACTGTGGACCTAAATGGTGAAAGTGGTATGCTAACATGTTTGCAACCACAGTAAAAATGCTAATGTTTAACCCCGTGAGGCTATACGTAGGCACAGTGCCATTTTGAGCTAAATGCTATGCTAACAGTGATATACGAACATGTTTGTATCTACAGTTAAAATGCTAATGTTTAACTCTGTGAGGCTATACGTAGACACAGTGCCATTTTCAGCTAAATGCTAACAGTGGTATGTGAACATGTTTGTAACTACAGTTAAAATGCCAATGTTTAACTCTGAGGCTATATGTAGGCTAGGGACAGTGACGTTTTGCGCTAAATGCTAACACTGGTATGTGAACATGTTTGTAACTACAGTTAAAATGCTAATGTTAATCTCTGTGAGGCTATACTTTGCATGCAGTAGCATGCTAACAGTAGCATGCTACAGTAACAGTTTGTATGCACTAATGTGCACACTAAAATGCTTTCAATTACGTATAAAATGCTGATATTTTTGCATTTCTATTTTTTAGTGTTTTAGCATGCTAGTTGTCACTAAAATCAACACTTCAAAGTTTTTCAGGTCAAGACAAAATATTGGACAAATTGATATGGTTCATCCTTTGGGAGAAACAAAGTAACAAAGTCCACTCATATCCACTGAGCTGTGCTGCCTGCACGCCTGAAAAAGTCTAACTATTCTTACTATTTATTAATTATTAATTTACATTAATTTACATACTTTTTGGGGGATACAGATTCTTCAAGCATGGTTGACTCCTCGTCGCCTTCTAATCCAAAGCGATCCTTGCTTTGCTTCTGCAGAAGAGAGAAAAATAAACCAAATACTATTTTCAAAAGAACCCATGGTGAATTCACAAAAAAAACCAACCCTGAAGGCCATCCTTAAATGTTAGAATGTTAGATGTTAGAGACATTTGTGCCAACTTTATTATCTGAGGAAAGAAATCAATGGACATCCACATATGCATGCAGGAAGTAACTACATAAGTTACTACAGATATTCCTGTGCTGAACCACATGAGCCCAGATGTCCTGTCTTTCTTTTTATTTAACTGCCATTGTACGACACAGTAGCCTGAAAAGATCAAGCATCAACAGATCTGAGATTTCATTGATTCATTATGACTCATTTTTGTCTCCAGAGATAAATGTCTCACCTTTTTGAGGATGATGTCGATGTAACCTGCAATGAGCTGAGAGATCTGTTCCCCTTCAGTGGTCTGCACCGAGTAATAGCTCTCCTGATACTCCCCAAAGTCCTACACACACACACATACAAATATACACACACCAATGTTAAACATTAATTTTACACTAGACTGTAAGGAAAGAAACCACTGCAGTGCTTGTACTCTACACAGGCTGAGGATTTACTGTGAGGATTAATGCAAAACCAAATAGCCAGCTTGTGTGAGTGTGAGTGCTTCTGTGCTCCCAAGAAGCATGTGGGAGCAGGAAACAAGCAGAAAAAATAAATCTAGAAATCTAGAGGACTATTTTAATACGTCTATTGTGAGCATATTTAACTATAAATAAATAAATGGGATGTCAGGGTGATCCCGTCCAGTTCTAACAACATACATTTCAAATCTCAGTATCACAAAAGCACACAGCCTAAACTGCAAAACACAACTGAATTAACAGCAAGACAGAGAGTGTGTTCATTTAATAGAGTTGGTGCATCTACAAGATCTGCAAGATTAAATCCAAGTCACTCATTAACTCAGGATGCTGACACAAATGAGGGACACTGACATGGAAGATAAAAAGAGTCCGTTCAATAACTGAAGTGTGCGAGGGAATGAAAGGAGTGGCGGACTGAGAAAATAATGAATAAAAGATAAAATGACTGAAAGCACAAAGCCAGCAGGACCAGGAGCTCGAGAGTTCCAGTGAGAGAGGAGTCTGTGTGTCTTACCAGGGTGAAGCTCTTGGGTGATGCCGCCCACCTCTTCACGGTGGTGAGTGGCCATTCCTGAACCACGTCTTTGGTCTTCTCCTCCACCCTCAACACAGACTCTTTGGTGATGCCCAGCAGCCGAGGCACCAGCTTGTTTTTACTCTTCATCTTTTCCTGCAAAGAAAAAAAAAAATCACCTTTATCAAAGCCCCCCAAACATTCATAACACACTTTTAAATATTTAACGGTTTCATAACTCTGCAACCATTGCTGGATGACTGACAGCACATCATCTGGCCATGGCAATGTTGAACAGGTGTCGACTTATTATGTTGAACTTCTCCTACAGACAGTCAAACAGCAGCCACTGTAGTTCCTCTGACAGTCTTATAAGTATTGGGTTTTATTTTCAGTCAGATTTAGACCATGACGGTCAGAGAGTAGTAATGGATGACAAGTGACTTACATTTTCCCATCAGTTGGAGGAAATCTGCACTGTTTTATGTGTTGTAATTAAGCTCTTTTAAATAAAAGGTTTCATCACCTCTGACTGGATTTCTCTGAATTAATGGGGCAAAAAAAACAAAACAAAACAAAAAACAGCAAATAAACATTTTGCTCCATTTATTACAGTTTTGATTCTTTCTCACTATCACATATTAGTTATCATAATCATATATATATATATATATATATATATATATATATATATATATATATATCATATATTTTAACATATACATACATGTATGTATGTATATATATATATATATATATATGTATATATATATATACATACATATATATATATATATATATATACATACATACATGTATACATATATGTATATACATGTATACATATACGCATATATGTATACATGTATATATATACTGATATTAATACTAGTGCTGGTGAATTAGCTGTCACATGTCTACCTGCAGCACTAGCAGGACCATCATTAGCCACCATGGCGCTTCAGATGACCATCCACTGCTCCTTTACATCCATTAGTTAGGTCGATTGAAGAGAATTGGGTCAACTGAAGTGTGCGATTTGTAACTGCAACATGTATCATCTCTGATTTTTAAATGTTCACTTTCACTGGATAAAAAGTAAAACCAACAAAACACTAACCCCCATGATACAAACAAACAATCTTAAATGCCGATTTTATTTATAATTTAGTGAACAATTCAGATTCCTCAACCCTGCTGAGGGTATTACTCAAATAAAAAGGCATATAGAGAAAAACGACAGATTAACAGTTCAAGCAACATAATTTAAATTTAAAGGCCTCAGCTCCAAACTCTAATTTTGCTGTCACGCTGATCTGCCAAAATGTGCACTCATCTGTCTAACCAGTTAAAAAACACAAAACTTTTCCCAGTTCGTAATTAAAGCGCTAAGTCTTAATCGTGTCTTTATCTGCACGTCAAAACCCCCCGCCCCCCCCCCCCCCCCCTGTATTCACTAAGCCTCTAATGTCATACTCCAGTCGCTCTCTGAGCCGACACAACAGCTGACTTCTTTTCCTTTCCCTTGCATGGACAGAGAAAGCGCTGGGCAGATGGACGGGCCGTGATGTGCTGAGACGTGAGGGCAAAGAGGTGAGTTGTGTAAAAGTCCTGGAGAGCCTGTAAACCCTCTGGGGCCTCCAGGGGTTATGGGTTAGGGACTATAGGCTGCATTTTTTCCAGGGTTATTTTTAAGATGGTTCTGCTCCACTGGATTACACTCAAGGATGACGGAAATGACAATGGTGAGCAGATAAGATGTCAAGCTGATCAAGGGGAACACAGGAGGTGGGATGTGGTTAAAGGTGTGTGTGTGTGTGTGTGTGTGTGTGTGTGTGTGTGTGTGTGTGTGTGTTTAAAAGGGATAAAAGGCAGAGGTACAGTGTGGACTTACAGTGAGAACAGTGTGAGCTGCTGCAAATCATTATTTAATGAGGTGAGCTCCAAACTAATGGAGAGTTTGTGGTTTTTTTAATACTTCATCTCTGCTGTTATCCTCTGGTGCCGAAAGCTACTGATGAAAAGCCAGGAACTGCCTGGCAGAGAGTCAGTAGCAGCAGCACAAGTGACTTCTCTTTCCAGGCAATTACCAGAAATGATCCCATTTTCTACGAGAGCTCGGCGTTGAAGTCAGGACAGACGACAACTGGAAAGCAATTTATCGATGCAGACAGGGAGGATTCCCACCACTTTATGCAGGATGTCCTCTTGGTGACAAATGATGTGAGGGGAAAAATAGAAGAAAAAACAGCAAATTGCTCGGCAGGCATCTCATCTGCAGTTGGACTTATTTGGTGTAGTGAGTGTCCCAGGTTTGCCTGTGTGATGCCTCACAGTCTCCCTCATTCACTTCACTTCCTCCCAACACACTCTGAAATAATCTTTAGTGGCACCATCGGTGACACAGACAACATTTGGTTTCCTTCCAGGAACCTCCGAAATCCCCAGACAACTTTCTGCCGGTGTGTATTTGTATGTGTGTTGTGTCAATAAGCAGCACAGATAGGAGATATATATGAATAAGAATACCTAAGGCTTCGTTTCAATGATTTTGGTCAGAATAGCACTATAAAAACATTTAATCTGAGTTAAAACCAGCTTAAAAATGTTAATTTAAAAAGAAAACATAAATCAAACATTAGCTAAAACAAAATACCATTTTGTAACATAAAATAAAAAAAGAAAAAAAATGTTTTTACTAGCCCTAAAAATGCCCTTCTCAAGTAGTTTCCCTCTTGGTTTGTGTGACTTGAGGAGCTTTGAAGGTTCAGGTGGACACAGATGATTTTCCACCCTGCTGAGTTCTGCCTTCAACCTCTTTATTCAGATAACACCAAGCCCAAAGAACAGATTTCACACTGAAAAGATAAAAGGCTCCGACTACATTTCATCCAATTCCAAAATCTGCTTCCCCTTTTCAAATAATCTCATTAAAATGATAAAAAAAATAGAAAGAAAGAACTTTTAGGCTATATTTTCACCTTTTGAGGGTAGATGTTCTTTTCAGAGAATAAACTTTTGCAGTCCTTCATAAAATGAAAACAGTTTTTTTTTTGTGAATTCATAGAAATAAATACATGTTACAACTCACCTTGACCAGGAAGAAGGAGACGCCGTATGTCCGCAGAGACCGGGCCAGTTTGACATATTTCACTTTTGCCTCAATCTCTGTCATTTCTCCACAGTTTTTGTGTTCCTGTAGGTTGGATTACACATATGTATATTCAGCAACTGAACAATAGTCAAAACAAAGGGATGCATTTTCTAAAAAGGAAACTGTGACCACACCTGGAATATTTTCTTCTCAGCTCCTCTTTGCTTGATGTATTCTTTAGGTAGAAACTCCTTTAGGCTAGAAATAAATAAATACATAAATGGAAAACATTTTCATCAACTATAAGATGAATTCATGATAGAAATATAAATATTTCCATCAGTACTTCCATAAAAAGTTGTGCTACTTTTGGTCAGCTCTTCACCTAATACTGAACATCGAGTAAAAATGGGGGCATTTTTCTTAAAATGCCAAATTGTTCCACATGGATCGACACCACTGAGAAATGCTCTTGTGGGACGGTCGCTTACTCTAAGAATCCAGACTTGTGTTTGTGCTCTATGTGAGGTCCAAACTGGATCTGGGCCTGAATGCCTCCAAACTCGCAGGCCTTGTCAAATGACACGGGGTGAGAGCCGTTTAGGATGTCATCTCGAGCCTGAAAGACAAATAAAACCCGTCATTACTTGGGCAAAAAGCATAAAGAGACTGAACTGGGGAAAAAAATATAACATATAATATATATAAGTGTCTTATCAAGTAATCAAGAATATTGATGTTTGTTTTTTGTTTCTTTAAATGCACCCAACAGTGTGTCCTGTACATTGTGCTAGCTGTGTGTCACCACTGTTTATCCTCTGGTGGTAAATATGTGAAGGTCAGACCTGCACATAAAGCAGATTGAGCTGGACAGGGTCTCTGGAGTCCACGTTCTGGTCCGAGTAGAAGAACTTGCGTCGGAGCAGAAGCGTCTCACTCTCGTCCACCCCCTGCTCTCTGAACGTTCTGCTGTGGTCCAACCAGTTCACTGACCACACAAAATACATTAAGATTAATACCAATATCATTGTTTTTACAGTAACCCAATGTGTGTGGTTACAGAAAAAGGAAAAGATTTAGAAGCAATGACAAAGGGTGGCTTCCCTCTCTCCCTTTGCCCTGATGGTCAACTAAAGTCCAACTCTATAGTGTGACTTAAAAGGGCTTTCAAAACCTCACACTGTGAAGTGTGTAACGTTCTGTGTGGACGTGTCTGCTTTTCTAAATTGTGTCTAATGAGCGGAACAGTCCTACTATGCTCCAGTGGCTCCAGTCAGCTCCTACAGTTGTCTGTAGGTTGACCAAAGGAAACATTTACTCCCAACCTTTGCTTTTCAAACTGCCAAGTCATCTTAGAAGTATCTTTCAGTTCACTTCAACACAAGGCTAAACTCACTGTGGGACTTAGAATAAGCTGGAGTCTGGGCTGAGTACAACATTTCATTCACGTTGTAGGTGCAGTTTCTTCTAATTTCGTATTTATGACCAGTTCCTTGAGCTTAAGTCAATGACGCGAGACTTCTTTTAAGCTTTCAACAGTTTACTAAATCAAAATTTTCAAATTAGAAGTACAAAACATCTATGGAGGAGATCAACTAATTTCCCTGTAGTCACGGTCAAAGACTGCTGCGCTCTGACCCTTTATGTCACTCAAGCGGCTTAATGCCTCAGCAGAGTGGTGTCAAGCATGATGTCATCCATAAATTAATATATAATTAAACTTAAGAATTAACATTACTAAACATTATTTAATAAGAAACAGTGGGTGGCATGGTGGTGTAGTGGTTAGCACTGTCGCCTCACAGCAAGAAGGTACTGGGTTCGAATCCCGGGCCCGGGGCCTTTCTGTGTGGAGTTTGCATGTTCTCCCCGTGTCTGCGTGGGTTCTCTCCGGGTACTCCGGCTTCCTCCCATTCCTCCCTCCATCCAAAAACACGTATGGGTTATAATTGGTTAATTTAAAATGACCGTAGGTGTGAATGTGAGTGTGAGTGGTTGTCTGTCTCTGTGTGTCCTGTGATGAACTGGAGACTTGTCCAGGGTGTACCCTGCCTTTCACCCTAAGACAGCTGGGATAGGCTCCAGCCCCCCCCGCGACCCTATGAGGATAAGCGGTAGATAATGGATGGATGGAAATAAGAATCAGTCTTTTTAAATACTCAAAATCATTCTTATACACTACATATATTCCCATTATGGCTCTAACACATGTATAATGACAGAAGTAAGAATCCACCTGCTGAGGCTCCACCGGAGAGCTGGAATCGCGAGAACGAGATCTTGCTGACTCAAAGATCTCATGAATTCACATATAATCTCATGGGTTGTAGCAGAACGTCAGTGAAAGAGAACCAGCCTGTATGCACCGAGTAGAAGGAAACTGATTATACGATCCACCACGAACGCAAAATATTTTATTTTGACAATAAACTGGATATTTTGTGTCTGTACAGGACTTCCTGTCCCACGCGATGTGCTCTGTGCTAAATTCATGCACTGTGCACCAACAAAAATAAAAGCTCTGTCGATTTGTTTCAGCACATCGGCGTCACTCTGCATCCGGTTGAAATTAGGGGTTAGAGTGAGCTCTTCATATTTACACTTGCCTTTGTATTTTCACAAAAACTCGACTCTGGATTTCTGTCAATATAATTTTTATCAAAACAATATTTGCACAATTTTTTTGCACTGCTTTTTTATTTTATGTCTATTTCTACAGGTCACAATGACATTTACAAATAGTAAAAATACATTTTATCCATCTAATAATTGTTTTTAATTTATTTTATTTGTAATTAAAATACATATTTACTTCCTTTTTATTTAGTGCATATTTTTAAATATTTATTACTATTATAATTACTTATCATATTTTTTCCTTACTGTTGTTTATTGTTTCTTTATTACTATAATTTTGTCTCATGGTGCTCTGGCTCAATGGGGGTAAATGAATAAATAACTATTCTATTTTTTTCTAATTTGTTGCCTGAAGGCTACAATAGTTCCCACACAGTTAAAACTGCAGTAATATTGGTGGAAAACTGTGGTATTGAGGCTCTTAAAGTAGTGTTATTATGGTATGGTTGGCCTCTGGGCAAAGTGTTATCATGGTTTTGCACTCTGCAGCTAATGTTACCTCTGTCTTTGAAAGGGAGGAGTGAGTGAAGGGTATTAGGTTGGTTGCACTCTGCAAGCACACCACACACACTGTTACACACTGTTCCTTTAAGAGGGAGAGAAATCAAGCATCCATCGGGGCAAGCCAATAATCACATGGCATGAATAATTTAGCAAATTAAATGACCGCCATCAACTACACCATCAGGTCAAGTGTAATTCTAGACTCACAGTCATCGTCTGTGTGCAGTTTGGCTTTCAGCTTCTCCATTTTCCTCTCGTCTCGCAGCAGTGTCCTGTCTTTCTTTAACGTTCCCATCCCATCTTCCTTCTTCTCCTCCACCGTTTCCTGGATCAGAGAGTATTCCTCATAGTTTGTGATGCCTGGAATCAAAAGGAGGGAGAATTTAAAAAAAAAATCATCCACGATATTCCCCAGAGTCTGGTTATATACGTGTTTAACTTAATAGGATTATTTTCTTTAGGAGTGTCTGTATGTTTTACACTCACATTCATTGGCAAGTGTTTGCAGAAGCTCTTGTATACCGATAAAAGCAATTCAAATTGTTAATTCAGTGTTTACACATTCTGCTCATTTCCCAAGGATGGAGTGAACAATCTGCATGCTTTGCACAGACAGGATTGGGAACAACACTCAAAATTTGTGACACTGAATTTTAAAGCACAGATCTTTAAAGACCTAATAAAGAAAAACTAATAGTCAAAAAAATGTGAAACCTAAACAGCACGCCTAATTTGTTTACCTATTCTACTGCATATAGTCACAAGCAGCTCTCCCACTGTTTTGGAGTCATCCACCATGATGGTTTTAACGGCTCCGTCCAACATTTTGATTTTCTGGGGCCTCTGCTTCTTCTTGTATTCAAGGATATCCTGCTCAAAAAAAAGGACAAAAAGTAGAGAGAAGAGGCCGAAAAGGACACAAAAAAGAGTCAAAAAGGGGAGAAAGGATAGAGGAATGCAGGAATTAAATGTAAGAATGAAAGAGGCGAAGGGAAAGAGAGGCACCGAGAAAGTCTCCGCTAAGAAATGATCAATTGCATCCAGGTTGCATGGAGAGAGGGGAGAATATAGGCCAGAAAACCTTATTTAACGGCTGCCTATCACGGCCCGCTGCTCCCTTCCAATCACAACAATGAGCGGAGATTTGGTTCAGAATAATTGGTCACAGTCATGCCTTCCACCTGGGTTGCCTTTGGTGGATTTGAAGAGGAGAAACCATTAAGAGCTGCAAAACCAAACCCACAGATGTACTGAGAGGCAGCATTACACGACTAACCAGAGTCGCTGGGGCATTTGGCAGCAGGGTTCAGAGGCTGGTAGAGGATCTACAGCTGGCTGGAGCACTTCTTTAAAGTCACTACTAAAAGCTGCCTTTGATGTGTTCGTTTATTTTCTTGATATCAAATTTAATCCTGTGCTTTTATTTTCTCATTCTGCTTCAGTTTCTGTACTGCCGAGGCATGAATTACACTGTGCTCTGTCTTTGTTCCCAGTTGTTATTAATGGATTATTCACGTACTTTAAATGGAATTTCTGTGATTTTCTCCATCATGAAGCACTTTTATCAGTGCTGATCATTGGGCTGTATATACCTAGGCTGGTAGTTCTCCATCCATCTGGATTCATGAATGGAGGTTGGAGGTAACTAAAAACAAATACTTTATACATGATCTGCTTATAAAAGCAGATTTAATTTAATGCAATTTAATTAAATAAATCTGATACAGGATATTAATCCTCTACATCACACTCAAAATAATAACACATATATTCATATATTACTCATATAATGAAAATAATCCAAAGTAATTTTCATGTTACCTTGAAAATAAACCAATAACCGAAAAAGTCACAACCTTGCTTTTTTATTCATATAAAAACTCCTGGGTTGACCTGAATTTACCTAAATTTATCAAACTTAGTTTATATCATTGCTACCCTAGAGTTTGCTAATTTATTTTTTTCAACAATATGTTTCTGAAATTCTAGTGAACTATCAATCACCACACCTATGTCCTTTTCTTCTTCTACCAGTTGGACAGGCAAGCCTCCAAGCATATAATTAATGCAGTTGTCTGCTGTCATGCCACGAAGATCAGCTTGAAAATAAATGTGTCTATGTCCCTTTTTTGTATCATCTGCAAATAAGTATAAATCAGAATGTATCACACTTAAATCATTTATATTTATGACAAAGACAACCGGGCCCAAAACTGAGCCTTGTGGAACCCCTGATGTCACTGGTTTCCAATCTGACACAACTCCATTTACATTTTTTCAGGGTATGAAGTGTGTTATGTTTGTGTGTGTTGGGTATAACAGGTTGATGTATTTACCCCATTGCGGAGCATGTAGTAGTCCAGTGTCCTCCCAGACTCCAGCCAGATGCCTTTTCTGGGGTCTTCATCAGACAGAAACAGACCATAGTCTGAAGCTGGAATAACGAGGACAAACAGCATTTTAGAGACAGACAGTGATGGAAGTTGTTCCTTATCCTTATTCCTTATGATGTGCCTTAGTGGGACCTTGCCACCACCTTCTGATCACCTGCATATGTTACACAAGTAGTAAAAGACTGGGGAGCAACATGAACAAATGTATGACTCCATGGCTGCCTGAATAGACAAAATATCACATCTTAGTCTGATCTAAGCACACTTATCAGACAGCATTATAATTATTTAGAAGTGGGATCTGAGGATCATGACAACACTGTGTCATAAGAGATCATAAGGGATTAAAAGATGAAAAACATTTCCACTCTTTTACTATTCTTAAATCTTTTATTCTATTTTTTGTGGTTTATTGAATCCCATGTTAATCCCACGCTATGTTTATGAGCTTCTGAATAGCTGTATTAATCTGCAAGGTCAGATTCAACCACAACTGGATGCAGCCGAGAGAAGTTGTCATTAACAAAGTGAAATCATTTGAATAATAACATGAAAATGATGTTTTTGCTTGATGATTACTGACTAATCATAGAGCGAACATGCCGCGTTCCTCGTATTTCAGACCTGAGCCCAACGTGTCAAAACAACTAAGCAAATACAGTTAATTAATCTGGGATTAAGCTGCTTTCTTTCTTGGTGTCTCTTTTATAGTTTCCAGTCATGGTGCCTCACCCTGTCCAGTCTGAGCCTCGGGGACCCTCTCTCTGATTATCCTGCAGGCGTCATAGACGGCTGTGGAGGGCTCAAACTGCATCGTCTTCACAACGTTGCACTGGCGAACGCAGATTTTCAGCGACAGCACCACCATCTTGGCAGGCAGTGTGGGCAAAGCTGCAGCTACACCTGCACAAAAAACCAAGGAGGAAAGAGCAGCAGAGGTTGAGTTTATTGCATCCAGGAGGTCCAGTGATGAAACTCATTGACTGTGGTGAATGAGCCAGATGTTGGAAAAGAATGATGTTCCAGTTGTTATCAAGAGGACCAAAACACTTTTAAAACGGCATAATTGCATAGTAAAAGTTGCATTAATCCTCTGTGACACGGCTGCTATGCTTGATAAAACAGGTAACATCTTATTTTATTTTGGCCATTAGAATAAGCACAAACTAAAGCATTTTTTCTCTTCACACATCTGCGCTGTCTTGTAGTTCGGCATGCTGTTGTGACACACAAGAAAAGAGAAAAGTCTTTCCTTTGCACTGTTTCTCTTGCATAAACAATATAATTTTATGAATGCAAAGAAAGTGCTAATTTGTGCACAGCGAGGCCATTGTTATACTTCATAAAACAAAAGAGCCGACCACAAATTTATCACTTTTTGAAAACGGCCCATCTGGTCCCTGCTGGGGACAAAGAGACAAAGACTGAATATTCTGAGCAAGAGACTTTAAAGGTCAAATAAAGCAACAAAGCTACCCACAACAACTGGAGCTGGAAAGGCAACTCTCTGCAGTCCTTTTCACAGGAGATGAAGTCAGATGAAGAAGTCACTTCTGAAGTCAGTTTATCTCCCAGTGAGAAAACATCAACAAGAGTATCTACATGTTAAGATGATGATAAGTGTTCAGAGGCAGCAGAGTGATTTCCGGCCTGTTATTTCCATAAGTTAAAGTCAGTGTTGGTCCTGCACTGTTAGCATGCTCAGTAGTCTCTTATCATATATAATGTTAACCACAAAAATAGCCTGAATAACACAGTGTGGTATGTGGAGTTGACAACCTACACCTGTTCATAGTTATGCTACTTCTGCAGTGAATAATAAGTTTACTAAAATTGGGTATTATACAAGATAAACTGCAATAGTGAATATTTTATCTTACACAGACATTGTGTATTTTTTTTTCTCCCATCTGGTGGTTAAATTTGACTTTGCATGCATTGCAACATGGTTGGAACTATGGTAAGTGGAACAGGTCAACTCCCGGGCGGCCACTATCACCGTGGAATCCCCAGCCCGGAGCTCCGGTCATTTTATGGCCCTTTTATGGCCCTTTTATGCTTTTTTTTGGCGATGAGGATTCGGCGTGGCATAAGTATGGTCTTGTATTATGACCAAAAGTGCAGTACAGGTTTTAGTTTAGTGCCGGGTAAGTAAAACCACGTCTCCACCTTGTTTCTCTGTGAAAAGTGAATTGCAAAACATGGAAATGCATTTTGTCCTATGGGTACTAGCAGGTAGTGCTTTATGTCCCTCTCGGCAGTTTGTAGGTTTTTGTAGGCCCGAAAGACATGGAAGCCTCCGTATGAGCGACCCGCTCTATGTAAAGACAGATAACTGATTCTTCGCCCAGGAGGATAAGTCAGATTGTTGTCATAGGTTATTTTACACCAATGAGGATCTATTTATGAATGAAGATGTTGAATTGAGGTAATAAAATACTTAAAAAAATTACAGAGTGTCCCTTTAACAATGTACCAAATGAAACCGTAACAATAATGCCAAAAATGTAAAAGGATAGTGACAAACCTACGGACGATTATTACCTGATTCTGCACCAATATAGTAGACAGACATAGTTAGTAGCTGGCTGGTAGTCAAGTCAGTTTTATTTATAGGGCACCTTTAAGATGACAGCAGTCGATCAAAGTGCTGTACATGGGATACATAAAAAAATGAAGCAAATGAATAAATACAATAAAACAAGAAGATTTAAAGTTCAAAACAGAATCACTGTGCCTATGATTAGTGAGTGCTCATTTATGAAACACCAGGGAGAAGAGATTCAGGGAAGATTTAAAGTCTATCGGGTCTGGGAGGTTCTTATGCAGACTGGGAGTTTCAGAGTCTAGGAGCAGCCACCATGAAGGCCCTGTCACCTCCAGTCTTCAGCCTGGATTTAGGGGCCACAGTAGCTGGTCAGAAGAGCTTAGGTCTCTGGTTGGGGAGTGGAGCAAGAGGTGAGAGACCACTGAAGGCTTAAAAACAAATAAAAGAAATTTAAAATCAATGTGAAAGCGGACCGGGAGCCAGTGAAGTGACGCTAAACCTGGTGTGATGTGGTCGTGCTTTTTCTGGTGAATTTTAGTGTTAGCCTTTAGCAACTAAAGACCCAGATATTTCCCTCGAGAGCTGGTGGAGACCAAAAATAGAGCCAAAAGAGAGTGAATAAATGATACAAATGATACAAACAACTCCAGATGAGCGAAGGTGCTCCTCTGTAACTGCTGGATAAATAAGCAACCGTTTGCTAACAGGTTCCCCATGTCTATTTTGAAATGTGACAATGTGTGTCACTACTTGTATCCGCTGCTCAGTTATTGCAGGTTTAAATATGAATAAAAGATCATCTTTGACAGTGTGGAGGTTCACAGAGATCTAATGCAGGAAGAAGGAGGGGAACTCTCTCCAACAGAGTACCTCCTGTCTGGTATAAATGTGAAGACAGACCTCCTCTGTGCCTGGAGGTCAAAGGTCAGGGGTCAGTGCAGGTCATGGCTGAAGTACACAAGACGGCCCCTCAAGCGCTCCGCTAGCTTTTGACCCTGAGTCAAGCGTTCAGAATCTGGCTCCTACATGAGATGTGTTCACATACAGGCATGAAGATGTTTGACTGCACACAGTGTTGACTCTCCTCCTCAGTTTCCTGAAGCTCACTGTGGTGACAGAGCCAAATATTACCTAACCAGCTACAATAACTGGATAATATTTACTTCTATAACTGTGAAAAATATGATTATAATAAATTTAATATTATCTAGTTATTGTACATGTACAATAAGAGGCCATATGTAGTTTTATAATATTTAGTCCTATTATTTAGCTATTATCTAGCTAAATACGTCCTCTTACTCTACATAGTTAGATAATATTTAATTCTAAAACTGTGATAACGGAACTAAAATTTATGTAACGACATACAATAAGCAACCACAGCTTTAATGTCTACCATGAAACACAGTTAAGAATAATATTAAGAAATCAAAACTATTTTAGGCAGATAACGCTGTAGTTGATCGTTACCTATTTTCTCATAATAATAAAATATTGGAATAACTGCCTGGTGCACTGAGTTTTAATGTAGCCTCTTAAATCGTCTCAGTCAAGCGCCTCCACAAACCTGCTGTTGATCACGGTTGGACTGAAGCCAAACACCGTCTCACCATCTCAATCAGAACCTGACTGAGCTGAGGTGTTTTTTGACACAGGCTTGACAGTTTGGGATCACTGGAATAAAAGAGTCATCCTGCCGCAATACAAAAAGAGATCAGAAGAAAAGGAGGAAGACAGAAAACTCTGAGCGATGCCCTTAAAGTCAGTGAGTGAAAACAACAAAGGAGGCTTTGTTGAATCGCTGACGGGGCTGAGGAGGTTTACAACTATATGGCTGCATTTTTGAAATACCACAAATCCTGTATCGTCCAGTGAATCCACATCCCCACTCATGGGATCACAGACTGCTTCAGTGGTCTGGCTTTCACCTTTAGGTTGGCATTTTATTCGCCTCCTCCAACAGCATGTGCAAAACACCAGAAATAATGAGATACTGCTCTTTTAGAGTGTAATCACAAGCAGGACAAGCAGCAGGAAGACATCAAGAGATAAGAGGAGAGAACATGATAAGCTAATAATATGATGAAATGGTTATGGGTGGAACCATAAGCCGGATCAGGATTACAGACTGTGGAGTAAAACTTTGATGCAGTAAAACTTCATGTCTGTGGAGCTAAAATACAAAAATCACTTTTGGGTTCCAACATTATGCTACATCATGGTTCAATATCTTTAACTTATCTTTAACTACTCGAACTCTGGTGCGGACCAAGACCCAGCTGAGGAGGTGGTCTCAGAGCGGTTCCTATCGAACCCTGGCGTGGTTCGTTTCAGGTTCTGACCTCGATCCCACCCAGAAAAAAAAAATCTACCTTTTTAGATTTGACAGGCTCTCATATTTTTTGCACATGACACATCACAGAGAGACACATGCAGAACCAAACGCTACCTGTTCTGTCTTCTGCACAGTAGACCTGTTGTTACTGTAGCATGTTGGACACACATGCGAGCTCTCCTTTTCAGCTGTGTTGCTGCACATCTTCATCGTTGCAAAATTACGAACATGATATTGTAAAACTCATGTTGCATCAAACAAAGCTGCACCTCTATAAACCATATCGCTATAAGGATAACGAGAACAGCACGCGCCGGCGTCTGCATACATACGAGCATGTTGTTGACAGGTTCTCATCATTGATCATCTTTTCACCCATTCAGAGTCTTTAACTAAACTGACGAAGTATAAAGCAGCACAACATTTGCACAGTGACACCTCAGGTTATTTGGGGGCCCAAAATAAAAATCATCATTTTGTAGGAGTGCAACATTACAGCTCAGACAAAACCTTTTCCAGTCTTATCAGGGAAATGAAAATTGATTATGTCACGCACAACGGTTTATTTTTCCTTCCTTAAACCATGCTGAGCCCTGAATCCTCTGTGGATTAGAATTTCTTTCACTGCACACAAACAACACATTTAAAGTAAGTTTCATAAACAAGCATTTGAAAACATCTTCAACTTGTTAACATCATTTTTTTAACCTGATTAAATACCATTCATGCCTCACAAAACAAAGTATGTACGTGATTGTGAGCGTGACACTCCAATCAAGCCAATTAAAGAAAAAGAGAGATAAATCTTTCCTTCATCCTGCATTAAGACAAAGCAGAGTCTCCATCGAAGCCGGATTACTGCCAAAACATCCCATCGTACATCTTCCTTTCTCTGGCATGATGAGAAAGGATTTGCTGAGATCAAATGTGATCATAAACCCCTAAAAAAACACTTGAGCACAACCAAGTCATTAGGAGGCTCCCGAATGCAGTGTGGGAATATGACTCCTGTGTGCGCATAAAACCACAATAAAATATAATAAAGTATGGACTAAATGCAATTTACCAGACAGCTCTCTCCATAGTATTATCCATTCATTATACAGGAAAGACTTTCATTTCACTTTGGGAAACACTGTTTGTATACATGTGTTTATTTTTGCCTAGTTTTATTTTATTTTAAATTTGATTTACTACTTTTAAAGTTAATTGTTTTCTAATATTATATTTATTATATTTTTCTTTATTATCCATTTACATTGTTCTGTCATTTGCTTTTGCTACTCTGATGCTGTAAATTTCCCCACTGTTGGATCAGTAAAAGTTTATCTTATCTATATTATTTTATCTATAACATTGTATCCCAGTGTTTTCTAGTGTGAGAAAAATCTTTTATACGAAAAAAAAAAATCATTTTTTTTATAAGAATAACATTTGAAAAATAATCTATGACACTAAATCTAAAAAAAACATCCCTATAAAGACACATAAGTTGATTAAATTAATCTCTGATGCTGAAGCACAAACTGGTTGCACAATAGACTTCAGAAATACGACCTGACAGGTATTTCTACCTGAGAAGCTGCAGTTTCAGACATGACTACAGCATGGTGTCGTCTCCATCATCTCTCTCCATGCTGCTAAATGCATCTGGATGCAGTCCCCATCTGTTAGCCGTCATGCTTTATTTGCCTGCCTGCTATATCTCAGTGACCCATCCACCAGGGCGCCTTCAGTCTGCGTCTTTATCGCTCTATTTTACTTTTCTACTCGCCATCAATACCGAACAAGAGAGGAGCAGTGATTCCCTTCACAGCATCAACAGCCATTTGAAGTCATAAGAAATCAGTGCAATTTTCTAGTCCAAAAGTAGCCCCCTCACAAAGTGAACCACCAATGCATGGAAAAAATAACACACAAATCCATAGTCATTAATACGCTGTACACTCCCACACTGTAAAGCATGAGCTCAGAGCATCACTCCCTCTCCTGACTTTAAACCCAACTGCACCAGTTACACCTACACACCTTTGATCTACTGCAGGCTCACATAACAAAGACTATTCAACAGTGCCTCTCTGCTGTAAGCAACATTTTTCATGTGGTTTACACCACCGACAGCAGAGGCTCATTCAGAGCAAATTAAGTCACGGCAGACCTGCCTTTTTAAAATAGAGATTTTCAGACTGTGTATGGAGACACACATGTTCGATACTTAGGTCACATGATGACAACTGAGCAAAATCTGTGCTGCAGATGTGAAAGTTGTTTGCATCAAACCCGGCAGATGGGCAGCTCTATGGTTCTACGGACACCAATGTCCAGAGCAGACTGAAATACTTAAGTTTTCTCTAGACATTCATGGTCTCCAGACGATAAATCCTCCTGCTTTTTAGCAAAATATCTCAGAATTTACAGGATGAGTTCTCATGAAGTTTGGTACACCCATTCATGGTCACCAGAGGATGGACTGTGATCTCCTGACTTTCCCTTTAGAGGCATCATTTGGTCAAAATTGCATTTGAAGTGCTTTTTGTGTTGTAAAGTTGGATGAATATATGAACATATGAATACTGGATGAATATATCATCATATCTATCACTGATTGGATGAGTACTTTTTCCAACAATGTTTGTCATTTTATTTAGCAAATTTAATGGTATTCTTCCACAAAAATGAGAGCCATCGGGATGAAAACAGCCTGCAGAGATGTTAACCCAGTTAATGTGTTGGCAGTGGTCGGTTGGAAAAATGGCCCAATCCTAGTGTGCTAACAAGCTGAACTAAGATAAAAACATGATACCTGCTAAACAACACGCTAGCATTGTCATTATGAACAAGGTGACATCAGCATGTAGCTCAAAGCACAGCCTGATGAAGAGCCAAATCAACAGTCCAGGGCTAAGTTTCTGACTGCAGAGAGAAAGAGAAAGAGCTAGCGATTATGAAAAGAGTGCACTCGAGCCCTGGAGGTGCTTTTTAACCTTGTATCATATTGATCCCAGAACAAAAAGGCACATACTGAAGATGTACATCTACCTGTCAAACACACTGTAGTGGTGAGGCCACTCAGAAAGTTGATACTGGAGATACGGCAGAGTGGCCTGGAGCAGCAGTGGACGAGTCCTTTTGGAGGAAACAGACAGTAAAGTCCACAGGAATGAATTGAGATACTTCATTATTTTAGAGTTAGTTAAGACCTCATTCGCGAATGTGGTCAAACAATGTGAGCTGCTGCTGTAGTTTGTGATAAGTATTAGTTTTGGACTCGGTAACTCAGAGGTCACACAAACATCACATCAGAGGAGGACTGAGGCAGCGAGCCACAGATTGAGGAAGCAGGTTACATTTTTGCCACAGCGCACGCACAGAATTCGATTTCATTTGGCGAAAACAGCCAGCCTGAGAGTCGGACAAAGACTCATGAGATAAAAGAAAAATGAGACCGAGCACTGGAACATGTAGCTGTTCAATAGATCAATGAGGCAGAGCGACGCCTGCTGGGAATGCCCAGGCCCTATTACAGTAACATGGCCTCTAATCCAATAATAGAACAGCCCACAAGTGAAACAGGCTGATCCTATGGGAGCTCTGGACCAGGCAACATATTAAATACTTGGCCAGAGCACATCAGTAGCCTAGTTTCAACACCAGGGCTGAACTGGTAATTATTCCATTCGCTTTCTTTGGTTCAGCCCTGATTTTTGTTTTTCTGCAGCATCTTTTTATGTGTTCTCGTTTGAGGAACAAAACTATAAACATTTTAAAAACACATTATTTTGACTACACAAAGGGATGGGATTGCAGTTGGGTTTTCATTTAGCAACTTCTCGTCTCAAGAGATGTACTTTTCTGATTTGAAGAGAAGAGCATATTGTTCCTGACCTGAAGCAACGCCACTTGGCCCTGTGATGGAAAACAGCACGGCGCAGCACAAAACAACCTCATCAAATGACAGCGGCTTTCACTCTGACGCTCATGGCCTCAGGAGATGCACAGAGGATGATGGCGAGCTGGAAAGTCAATCCGTGTTGTTTTTAAAAAGGACTCTGAAGAAGAGAAAGTCCATTTCAAAAGCTATCAGAGACATTTAGACACGACTGCTACTAGAAACTCTAACACATGTTTTATTAAAATTATTCCTGGCTAACAAGAGCATGAGGGGGGCTAATTTATCCCTGGAGCATTGTGCATATTATGATTTATCTATTGTATATGCACTGCTGCTGAATAATAATCAGTCTGTGTAAATCCTGTCGGTCTGAGCCGGTCTAGTCGAGGTACTATGAGGGGAATCTGTGTGATAGGACCCAAATGCAATAAAATCAATTAGCATAATTATCATTATTCTTTCTATCACAGCTAATGAAACACATTGGGTAGATTTACATATTTATTTATGTATGTTTCACTTTTACAGGAAGGAGGGCTTTAATGATGAGGAAAAGTAGTCGACAGGTAACCCTAGAGCTTCTTTTCTGACACATGGTTTGACTCAACACTTTACCACTTTACATACTGAGTAATCGCTCTTATCGCAGCCCCATGCACAGCTGACAGGTCGCTGACCTGCTCTCATCTCTATCGGCCTTTCAAGTGTTTAATCATATTTAATCAGCGTTTTCTCAGCTGCACAGAGTTCCTAAATTTATAGAACAATCAAAGCTGCAAGGCTTTGTCAGAGTATATTTATTACATAAAGAGTCTACAGGAATTCATGTGGAGGGAGATGCACACGTGAGTTTAAATGGTAAATTTGATTATTAATTAGATACTGAAATATCTATAGATTCAATACTAGATATTTACGTACTAGAATTAAGTCTCATATGCAGCTATACCATCAGGTTGTAGGAACTACTTCTTCTTCCGCCTGCCATAGTTTGTGAAATACAGCTGCATAAATGTGTCAAAGCGCTGCTCATATAACTGTCAACTGAAGTGAGTGAGGGGAGCCTCATTAATATCACTAAACAAAACACTGTTTGTGTTAAAATGTTCAGGATAATGTTCATTTTAAGATACATGCATGTTCAGATGCTGCCAATTAACAACTTCTCAGTGTTTTCCTTAAATGACAATTCTTTAGAATTAAACAATAAGAATGTTTAATACGTTACATTTTATTTAGACTTTCCAAACACATTAAGTTTTTGTATGAAGTATCGGAACGGTATCATCAGTACCAAAGTAAAGTAAGGCCTCTCGTTTCCTCTGTTAGTAAAAAATCATTCATTTCAGAGTAATTTCACTTCTTTAGCCGTTTCCAGCTGGAGAGAAAATTTTGATAAATGCTTGTTAGAAGTGAGTCAAAGTGAGGTGGCAGAAATCACATTTTCATCCATTTCCTAAACTGACATGAAGCACAAGTAAAACAAAAAAAACCCTAAGACAATAAAAGCTACCTTTTTGTACACCTATAAAGTATATTCGGCTGCATGATGCATGTAGAGACACACTGAATTAACAGGTTTCACTTAAAAACCAGAGGGAATAAAAATAT
This sequence comes from Synanceia verrucosa, assembly GCA_029721515.1. Taxonomy (NCBI): domain Eukaryota; kingdom Metazoa; phylum Chordata; class Actinopteri; order Perciformes; family Synanceiidae; genus Synanceia; species Synanceia verrucosa. The sequence continues at coordinate 10,710,850 of CM056549.1, forward strand.
TTACAGCTAAAAGGTTTAATCACTTGTTACTATAGCAACACCCCTGAAAAGCTACATGTGAGAAATAAAGTCTGTTGGCATAATTATCCACCTGGTTGGTGGTGAAGTCAGGCGAGTCTGACCGTGTGTACATTTGCATTCATGTGTATGAGCTTTGCAGACGGTTGAGTTTCATGCAGAGGAGAGAGGAGTAACGCTCCCATAAATCCACCAGAGCATGTCAGAAATGCTTCATTCAACATAATGCAGCATGGAGTCACACGTAACGTGGTGATTTATTATTAGCAATTTGTTGTTGTTTTTATGATGTTGTAAAGAGGGAAGAAAAGTTGCCAGAAAAACAAAGCGCTATCCTACTTCCTGTCTCGTTTCACCAAGTTAAACCATAAGAGTGATGGACCCACGATCAATTCAGCCTGTTCTTCAGCAGACGAGGGAATCAATTTGAAATCTGAAGCCAGACCAGTCTTTTTCCCCTTGTCTCAATGTCAAAATTGGTGCTTGAAAACATAAAGGAGGTGCTTTATGAGTTAATCTTGTGTTCCAACTCACTCCCACATGGTGGTGTTCCTTTAAAAAAAAAAAAAAAAAAAGATGCGGCTTTTGTTTTCCTGTTTAGAGTATGTATCCATTATTTTCTGACTACTCTGCTGCCACTTGAGGATGTGTTCAAATGCCGGTTGCCATAGTTACAGGGGCTGATTGTGGCCTGACTAATACTGGATCTGTTATCAGGCATAGAAATGACAAAAAAAAAAATGACTTTAACTGATATTTATTGCTTGATATGATATGATTGTCCATTAAAGTTATTTAATCAGCATTTTTTAAAACTGCCCATTTTTTGGCAATAATAATAAGATTGAATTATTCAGTGTTTGTTCCATTTGTTCTTTAAGGTAAAAATAACAATAATTACATTCATTTATTTGGATTTGTGGCCCCTGAAAGCCGAGCGAACCATTTTTTATTGCACATTTAACAGCCACTTATGAAGTAATATTAGTAACTATATTTGTCCTGAAAACTGTTTAACAGTATCGCCATGATCCATTTCCACTGTTCCACAATGAGTACCCACAATGACGAATGAAAACGTCATCCCTCACTATGCAAAGACACAATCGGACAGCATGAAACACTGAAAGCAGACGCAGGTATTGACCTGCATTCACCTTCAGGAGGTTTAATATCCACATGTAACACTTTCCTGTCACAACACTATATGGAACACACAGGCAGCAGGCGAAAACACCACCATGACACATGGCCTGCAAGAGCTAAGCTGGGTCATCTTTTATAAAACATCTGAAACAAAATACCTTCATTTGCTTCAAATGCTTCACTCTGATGAAAAGTAGCACTCTGCAACAGTGAAAAGTGCTGATGATCAATGTGTAAACTGTTAATAAATCCACGTCAACTCAGTTTCACTTCAATACTTTTGGATGCTGACATCTTTAGTGCAGAAGAAATACACTGTCCAATGTACTACACTCTAGCCTATATTACAACGCACAGTAGATAAATGCATCAGTTGTTTAGAAAGCCATCTATTTCCTCTAACAAACTGATTCAGAGCTCACAAAAAATTCCTCTCCTTGTAAGCTGCTTTGTGGGAACTTGTTAGGAAAGCTGCTGAGTTTCACTGACTCATGTTAGAGTCACCAAACCAGACATGGACCACAGCAGAGGTGAACCAGAACATGAACATGAGTGTTATGTTTCATTATGAAACATGGGGGAATCTATCATACAGAATGATGAAGTACTTTTAATGCTGATATGTTAACCCTCAGGCCCCCCTTAAAAAAAAAACCCCACACTTTTCCCTTTAAGGCCCTCTTACTTCACTGGATCATATTTAAACATATCAAAAAAAAACTCCAGTCCTCATCATGTATAAGAAATGTGAACACATTTTCATAAATTTAGGGCTTTTGATTTTTTGGTCTAGACAGTGGAAAATTTTGTCAATACAGTGTTGATGCTGGAATTCCAAAATTCATTAGAAGATGAAGATCCTCATCTCAGCATAAAAACTCCTGCAATGAAAGCAAAAAATTCAATTGAAAAGCCCTAAATGGGCTTAACTTATAAGAGAAGAAATTGACCTGATCTTCAAAAATCTTCAAATAACAATACAACATGCAACAGTGAATACATGCAGATTCAGGCAGACAGTATAAGGAAAATTATATTTTTTAACATGACAAAACATGTCCTTGTAGTAAACTAAAACACAAGTATAAGCCTGAAAAGGATCTTTAAATTCTTCTAGTTCATGTTCTAACCAGAGAGTCAGCAGCTCACCAGTGTTTTCTATCGTAAATGGTGGATGAAAAAGGGCTGAGGGAGACATGTTTGACAGGTTATCTCAGGTTAAGACTTCATCTGTGCTCGTGTCACATAACCGGCCTAAACCCTGAAGTTGTGTGGTCAAATTATAAAGAGATGAGGAATCAATAAAACCTGCCGTGCACTAAAAGGTCCACATAATCTCTGTGCTTTGGTCTGCATTTAGCAGCTATAGAGGAATCAGGGAGCCTTTCTGCTGTAGTTAAAGGCCAGGGATGATTGTGGCTGTCAGACCAAGATTTAGTCTGAGCCGCCTCCTCTGTGATAACCCGTCTGCCTTCTGCAACAACATCTGAATGCTGCATGGATGAATAATTTTTACTATGAAATCTATTAGAATCAGAGGTCAGCATCATTAGTTAGTCAGTGCTGCTACTTTAAAGTACTGACATTGTTGCAGGTAGATTAATGAGTGTCATGATAATACGACTTCACGTTATATTCAGGAAAAAAAAAGAAAATGACTGGTTGATCAATATCAATTACTAAGAATCATATATCCTCTCTTTATTGCCCATTTCCTATTCTAGAGGCTTCCAGGCTAAGAACAACACTCAGTTGTTCACAACAAATACATGTTATTGACTTTCTTGGGGCATGTGTGGTCGCATTTATTGAGAAGTACCACAGAAAAAAAAAAATAAAAAATAAAAACACCCAAGGAAATACAAGCATAATCTGAGGACAGGAAAAAAATCTAAAAGGGGGAGTTCCACAGTGGCCCTCTAAATTTAAATACCACGAGGCCAAAAGGCCTAATCTATTTGGCAGTGACACAACTGGGATTACACAACCCTCTCGATGGGATGGCCACCCAGCCTGTAAAAAACAAACAGGTGATTCACTGCGATGGTGCTAGCCAGCTGCTGTGACGATGGCCTCGGTCAATGACCTTGGTCCCCGCCAGTAAAATGTCTGTCTGTGGAAGGAACGCAGCAACACCGTGGAAGAGTCTAAAATGTGGTAAAGAGTTAGTCATGTTCCAATAGTAAAAGGCATGAATGCCAGTCAATGATTAGTCACTGAGGCTCACTTCTACACTGATATTTCACATCTAACTGTGATAGCTCTGTATACTGAATAATTCACCTAACAAATCGACTTAACAGCTATAAAATTGGAAGAAAGTGTGAAACGGTGCCAAGCAAGTCTGTTCTGCTGAGTGCGACATCCTCTCCTTGTTTATGGAGTTCATCACAGCAGAGGCTGTTTAGGGAGCACTTGACAGACAAACCACATCTTCCAAGTCTGCTAACTGTCAGCAGGGAGAGCTGAGGAACTGACCCAGCTGTCATCAGTTCTGATAAACGCACCTGTATTAACTTCAGGTAAAACGGCTGCTCAATGATGCTTTTAAATATCCATACACATGAGTCCTTATGAGCGTTCACCACACTACAGCTGAAGCTATTTAAGGTCTGGTTTTATGTACTCTAAAAATACATAATGCTAAATATTCATGATGGAAAAGTGCAATGATCTGTTACACTGATCGTTATCCTCCTGCAGAGTCTGAATCTGGGAGCAACCCGAGGAGAATTACTACAGTGGATCCTGATCTCTTAGACACCTTCAGCATCTCTGTCTTTAGAGAAAACATGGTCAGGCAGTTTAGTCTCCACAATTAATTAATCAAGAAAGTGGCTTCCACTATACCACAACCCCGAAAAAAAAAAATCCAATTATGACAATGCAATGAGAAAAAGTTGGGGTTGTTTAATGTGTAATAAACCTACTTACATAGTAATCATACTCTGATAACTAGAGACACAAACATGCCCCAGGTCCAATTAAATTTTATTAAATTTTATTCCACTTTGGATGAGGGAATAAATCTAAAATTCCGCCGGGAACTGTAACAAAAAAAGAAATACATTAGTGTTTTGATAACAAAATTAGGTTTGCAGTTGCCCAATCAATAGCGGAGCTCTCAGTCGTTTATAAACGTCAGAAAATAAAATGAGGCGCTACAGAGTGTGTGACTGCAATTTAATTCCTTCCAAAATGTGTAAATTATAGAGAGCCGATTTGCTGCCAGGTTAGGCTGCTTACTTGGCGGACTGCTGGAGCAAAAAAAACAAAAAAAACCCAAAACAAAACAAAAAAAAACACTAAATAAAAAGTAAAGCAGACAGCTCAGTGTGCTCACAGCATCTGATGGATTATTCATTGATAAACAAAAGCAACAGGAAAGGTGGCAGATGAAGTTATTAAGAATGTCTAAGCATGACTGTTATGTAGCTCATCTACACAACAGAAACAAAACTTAGTAAAGTATTCAGTATATTTCTCTCACCGTGGTTTTTCTTAGATTCACTGACCAATCAACTGTGAGCAAAGAGACTGACAGGAACGATTTGAACTAAATATGAACAGGACAGAAAAGTTAAGTAGAAAACAGAAGATTAACAAAGATGGAAACATGAATAAGCTGCCGTCACATGATAATGTCACCAAAAACAGTACAAGAAGCACCATTGACTGTTTCTGTTTCTAGGTTGGAGGCAACCGAGGGTAAAGTTGAGATGATTTGAACTTTGAACCAAAAAAGCACAGTAAATGTTTTGAAATATAACGACACAAATGAGAAAAAGCTTAAAATAAATGCTGTCTGAATTACAGGCCGTCTTTTACCCTTTAAGTTATATAATAACCAGAGTGTTTGGTTTCAAACACACTGCAGGACAATGATTTGCTCTGTGCCAGACCACCTGCAGCAATGCTGAATGCTGTCGAGGCCAAAAGAGAAAAGAGTGGAGGATGTTTAACTTTGTCGTTCTCGCCGTATTTCAGCTTTTGGACTTGACGCACATCAGAATAAGATCTGGCTGCTTATTGAAGCGTGGCATGAGACAAATCAGCATTAGGGCTCGTTAATCGTTGGAAAACCAAAATGCAAAGTAACTGTAAAGCTCATTTGTGGAGCAGAGCGTGGTTACAGTGAGAGGCTGGGCACCAGATGCTGCCATTTACTCTAATTACCCTTTAGAAGCAGCTCAGCTTGAAAATGTATATTATTGTATACTATCATGGAGAGATGCAGATGTTCAGCCACACAGACTTTAAACAAATTCTATTGATTTTCATCCTTTACCTAAAAGTGATAAGATTTTTTTTATGTCCACTGAAAACATGTTAATCAATGCAATGCTTCTGTCTGTGGCTAAACCAAGTCACACACAGGCGGAGAGGAAATATAGACTGCAAACACTTTGGGTTCACTGCATATGTGAGACTGTGTGCAACAACAAAACATAGAAGTATGAGAAAGCACAGAAACTGTAGCTGCAATTAAGAGCAGCAGAGAGAAATCAAAGGATCCAAAGCTTGAACCCACACAGCTGGAAACTCCATCCTGGTCAGTGTTGCCAAGACAAACATGCAGAGCAGTCACACAGAACTGCAAAGCAACACTGATGAGCATCTTCCATCTACCAAGATACACTGATCTGGTCCACCTGTCTGATATTGTGGTCCCCCTATTTGATGCCTTCCAGCCTTCACCTGAGCCCTGAAGGTGTGCTGAACCGGAACCAGCATTAACTTCTCTGGTCTGTTGGATCAGACCACCAGGACCAGCCTTCACTCCCCACCTGCATCAGTGATCCTCTGTCTGTGGTTCACCACTGGTCCTTCCTTGAACCACTTTTGATAGATCCTGACCACTGCAGACCAGGAACACCCCACAAGAGCTGCAGGTCTGGAGATGTTCTGATCCAGTCCTCTAGACATCACTGTTTGGTTTTTGGTGTCAAATTCACTCAAATCCAGACATTTTTCCTGCTTCTAAAGCATCAACTCTGAGTTGTTCATTTGATGCCTTATACATTCCAGGTGCTATGAGGATAGAAATAATCAGTGTTATTCACTTCACCTCTCACTGGTCATGTTATGTCTGATCTATGCAGGGCCGTTTCAAGGTATTTGGGGGCCCTAGGCGAAAAGGGGGACCTGGCCCCCCCCCCTTTTTTTTTTTGCTGAGACTTGACTTAACGTTAGCAGCTTGACTTTTTAAAACTCCTCTTATAGAGCTTTGTGGTTGTGTTGCAGGTTTTTAAGGAGTTGGGATGGATGTTTATTAGTCGTGTTTCCTTGCAATTGCCACAAGTGTTAGGCATGACTTTCATAGTACCTGTGCTTGCGACATGTCATCTATCTTTTATCCAAAATATTTCAAAATAAGAGACATGCCATTTTACTATTTCCTTGTCTCAATCACTAGCATGCATCCAGGGCAACAGATCTTCATCTGATTGACCAATTATAGTGACATGCAAAGCATCAATGCCTGAAACACAGAACACCATTCATCGCAATTCAAAACAGTCATTCTGTAATATGTATATTGTGCACATTGACATCTCAACAGTGAATTTTAGATATTTTAAAATTCGGGATATTTATATGGATATTTATTTTAAAAAGGTGTTAACACTTCACAACATTCAAAGTGTAATATTTCTATTACAATGATTCAAAGATGTGATTTCACAGTTTAATCCACTCTTTCATGAACAGCCAAAATTACATATTTTAAGCTACTTCTCTCCACCATCAGCGTCTTACCTTATTGCTGAGGAGAAGGCAGCCTGTAGGATGTCTGCTGATCTTCACAGCTGAAAACACAAATGGTGGACATGAGATATGACATATGAAGTAAATTACAATCATTCCACTAAATACAAATGTAAGACATGGATCCCATGTTACTGTTGCATAGAGTTACCCAGGCACAAAATGCTCATCACTGTACGTTTAGATATTCCTAACATGAAATGCCACATGAGGCAGTGACTCGAGGCAAAAGAAAATGAAGATATGCAAATTAATGAGAATCTCGCTGCCAAGAATAAGGAGACAATTACAGCTGGTTAACTGGCTGACTGCAAATTCAAAAAGCGTGTTCATCATCAAACGCAGGATATCGCCGTTCCCAACGCAAATAATGTTTTTTAAGCAGACTGGAACATACAGCGCAGGAGGAATCCAAATAATTAAATAGTAATATGATTGTAGTGTTTGATGATAAGTCAGTCAACCTCCCAATTCAAATCAGGTGTCCTATTCAGTGGAGGCCAAGGCAAATATTTACTCAGAGTATTGTTATAAAGGCCGCTCAGGGCATTTTTTTTAGTCGATCATTTCGGCTGCATTCAGCTCTCTGAAACTCGGAGGGTTTTTTTGCCTGTGATTCATTGCACTCCAGGTATGGCAGCTTTCAAAATGACCCCTCTGTGCTCCGAAAAACCGAAAACCTGACAAGCAGCCACAGAGCAGCGCGAACAAATAAACAGCTTTCAGCACTTTAATTAAATGATATCCAACGGACAGCGCTTATCAGGGAGCGATAAGAGCAGCGTGGTTTCAGACACTGTGCAATGTCGATTCATATTATCAGACGATATGGAAACATGCTCACTGAGCATGACATTTAGGGAAATGTACCTGCAAACCTGGAAAAAAAAAAATCTAAGTAGGCTGCAGGAAAGTAGCTGCTTTACCTAAATGTCGCTCTTTGGACCTTACAGCTAAATCAGTTTAGCGCCCTGAAACGGTCAACGTCAAGAATGAATACAGTGTACTGTGATAAATCATCATAAATATGGTCAAATATTGGTCAAAAAACATTCAACAATATCACAGTGACATGAAGCGCTCAGGACTTTTAACTGACTGTCCTCTAAACCTTCAGCTGTAGCTTGTTATTGCTAACGAGCTGCTAGCTAGCCACGCCGTTATCAACTCGCTTGTTTATGTAAAAAAAATAAGACACACCACTCTTTATTTCTCGAAAAAAAATATAAATAAAACAATAAAACAAAAAAAACATCTCAGGTCTACTCTACAAAAAACTTATTAGCTACAGTTTTTGATTATATTCAGTTTTCTAAACCTAGCACACTGTCTTAAGAAAAGTTTAGATACAACAATCCTTTATTTGTCCCAACAATGGGGAAATTGACACAGAAAAGTAGTTAATGCAACATTACAAAAGTAAAAAAAAAAAAATAAAAAAAAAAAAAAGACAATCAGTGACATAATTAAACCAACGTATCAAGTAAAATAATTAGAAAATAAGTTAAAATATCAAGTTAACAAGGGTAAGCAAATAAACAAATGTAGCAACAGAGCAGATCAACTAATATACTAGATAAATGAACAAAATAGTCCAACTGGTGAAATTAAGAGTTAAGTGCTGCACGAGAAGTGATATTTCAGGCAAGAAAGGCAAGCTGGTAAAAGCTTCCACTAGTATGCAGTGAAAACAACAGCAAGTCCGTAACAACAGTGACAACAACGCCACATGTAGTCAAGTCTGACATAGTCCGCAGTCAGTTCTGTATATAAGTGGTATTTTTCAGAGGTTTTAACTTTCCAAATGTTCTGGATGAGAATAATCTATAGCAAGACAACTAGAATATTTCAGCACATGCGGTGTGGGTTATTACACCTGTCCAGGCCGTCCAGTGTGACGCTCACAGTCACACATAATGACAGACTGGAGACTGATGGGAGACGAGTGAGAGGCAACTCTCCAGGTAGATCAGTGGACGGAGAGGCAGCAGACTGCAGGTGCTCTCTCCCTGGGGAGGATTTGTACTCACTGCAGTGACACTCAGCAGGACTGTGCTGTGAGCAGCCATGAGGCAGCCATACAAACCTGTGCACCGTCCCCTGACGGGAGGTCCCCAAGAAACAAGGGGATTATTTTATTTTCACTATAATTTCATCAATGACTAACAAAATGACACAATATGGTGTGAAATTTTACCTTTTTAAATTAAATTTCCAATATTACTGTCACAATATCACACACTAAATCACTATTTTACTTTAGTTAATTAGTTTTACATTTATTGTTATTCTATCACACCCTGGTGTTAACAATACTTCTTACACACTTTGTGGTTATTACACCCAAAGTATGAAAAAACAAAAATGGTATTAATAACATTCTTTCTTATCTCTCTCGTGATTATATAACATGTTAAAACACTCTCAGATGGAAGACCCTGGGATAAATTCTTATCAACTGGAGGTCTGTGGTTTAATTGGCGTCAGTTTAATGAAAAGGTCTGAGAACGTCTGTCAGATAACACTGTGACCACACTGGTCTCGAGATGGACAATTTAAAAAAAAAGAAAAAAAAAAAAGAAAACACATTATTAGTAGCTGCTAGCTTCAGGCAAAGATGAAGATCTGAGGTCTGACAAGCTTGCTTGTGATCACTTATCTGTTAACAGATTGTGATGCGTAATGATGTGATGGTGCTTTTGCGCTTGAGGTGTTAAGGGGTTAAGTAACATTCAATATATCAAAATATCTGTCTGGACCTTCTCTGCTTATCCAGAAGACTTGGGAATTACAATATCTCGCAATTAAATGTTATACATGTTATAAGAGTGTAATAATAGTAAACTGAACATCAATAACAGATTTTACAGGTTAAAGTTTAAATTAAAAAAAAATTAAAACTATTTCCGATACAATTTTGTGAGTCTTTTTCTCTAAATGTGCACAAAATACAAACTACATACAGGCTTTTTTTTTAACCACAGGGAACAAAGAGGCTGATTTGCTGGCTTCCAGGAGAGGCAGTAATGAAATTACTGTAATGACATCATATTGGCTGTAAAGCGCAACGTCCCAGCTTTCAGAAACCGTTGGATTTTTTCCAATAGCACAAACCGTTACGTGATCCAGAGTGTGCATTATTTTGCATTGCATTTTTCTACAGAGGTGCTGGCGTAAAATTATTTTTCGTGTTGCACAGAAAAAGTCAGACCAGCGCATGTTTAATTCTACAACGTGTATACTCCATAATAACAAGTGGGCCTCATATCATATTAAACCCACACCAAAACATTAGAGGAAAACTTTCTCACAGATCAAACGATGACACAATGGGAAAGGAATCTCTGCGAAGAGCTGGAAATAAAGTGACAAAAGAGAAATGCTAAAATTTTCACCTTCAGGAAAACAAATGTGAGCACCCAAATTAAACAAAGCACGCCTGAGGACAAAGAAACCTTATCTCACACAACTTAAGCGACATCTGCATTCCAGTAATTGTCTTCCCGCAGCCTGAAGGAGATTGCTCTGAGCAAACTTCAACAAACACGACCAGTAACACCAGTAATCAGGCTACTTGGTGCTTCAAAACAGACTCTCAGTGTGTCTTGTTTGATTCTATCTAACAAGACACACAGAGAGTTAATTTCTGTATATCTTGTTAGATTCTATCTAACAAAATATACCTCTCTATGACAGGAAATAAGCCCAAATAATCGAATGAGAAGAGAAAGTCCCTCTGGCACCTTGGGGTTTCTAGAGGTGGGGCATGGGGGCACATCGCCACTGGCAATCTTAAGAAGCACAATATGCCACTGGAGACTTCATTGTTCCGTCCATCCTGCAGTTTCATTAATCACCTCTGCAGAGGAGCACAGAGAGGGGACAGGTCAGACAATACGGTGCCTGCCTGAGGAACGCCTCGCTCCAGCCCCCCCAGAAATGAGGCTTTAATAAAGCTGCACACCACGACTCCTCAACGTCCTGCACCATCAACACAGCTGGAACACACACAGGTCAAAGTGGCAACTCGTGTTATTTACCAAAGGTGTGTGTGTGTGTGTGTGTGTGAGGGAAAAAAAAGCACAACCACCAAGCAAAAGACATGATTGTGAATTCAGAGCAGCAGTTTTGAATTCAAAATAAAACAAGATGCACCGTGTTGTGTTGTTTAGTGGTTTGAGAGGCGCTGGTAGGTGGATTATTATGAACTCTTTGAGTGCCAGCCATTTTTTAAAAAAGAAAGTGCCTTGTGCCAGCATTTTTTGCCCATTTTGAGTCCTATTTCTAGACCCACAGAATATTTTGTACCATGTCTCTGAAAACACAGAGGAGTTCAAATGAAAGATGAGACTCTCTATTTCTTTTTTTTTTTTTTAACTTGTTCCATTCTTGTTTTGTGTGGAGGAAAGTAGAGGCCACTTTCACCAAAATCTTTTTTCACCAAAAATTTTGGTAAAAAACGGTAATCAACGGATCCGTTTATTTTGCTCTCTAAACACGATCCTCTCCACTTCCTGCTTTGATCTCCATGGCGCATATTAAGTCTTTGCGTCCCGACTACAAATCACAGAAGCCCTGAAATTACTGACAGGCTGCAGAAGACCGTGATCAGCGACCTGCTGTAAAAAAAACACTTTGACGGTGTGACTCGTCACTGGCACTCAAGACGTAAAATTTAAGCGCAAAGACAACTCATAACCAGAGAAAACACACTTTACTTCACTCTTTCACTTTCAGGCCAGTCTATTCTGAGATCTCTTCTTTTTCTTTGCCTTTTCTCTGTCCTGAAGGCCTGCAGGTGGCCGATGATACCGATGCAAGACGGCAGCAAAAAGCCCAACTGCTAACATTACAAAGCTGTCTTGTACTCAGTGGTTCATCCGCCACCTGAACAAGAATGGTGTAAATGGTGTAAATTTTCTTTCTCTGCTTCATGATGCACAGAATATGTTTATGTTTCTGAAAACACACAGTAGCTCAAAAGAAAGAAGAGACTCTATTTCATCATGGAAAAACCTGTTTCTACCTTGTTCCGTTCTCTTCAGACGTAGAGGCCACTTTCACCAAAATCTCCACTTTTTGTCCAGATTCTGTTTGTGTTGCTCTCTAATCACGATCATCGCCACTTCTTGCTTTGATCTCTGTGGTATATACCGTCACTTTATGTTCTGACTACAAACCCCAGAAGCCCCAATATTACTCGCAGGCTGTACGAGCGCCCTCTTGTTCCATCTACCGGAAAAAAACTTTGACGCAAATATACGTCCAGGACATATTAGGGCTGGGTATCGATTGAGATTTTCCAGATCGATTCAATTCGATATTTCAAGGTCCCGATTCGAGTTGATCCACAATTCGATCCGATTCCATTTGATATCGATTCAGTCAGGGATATTTCAGTTAAAATAAATTTTCGTTATTTTCTGCCGTGCTGAGTCTGCGACTGTGTTTCCGGGTGATGTCTCGTTAAATGGTTGCGAAGATTTGTATTGCCGCTGTATTTTATCTTCCTGTTGCATATTTTGCATACTACTTGTTTTTTGTCCAACTCGTCATTTTCTTCCAACTTCTTAAATGTGAAATGCATCCAAACATCAGCTTTTAAACTCGTCGGCAGTGCCTGGAGAGGTGGACTCGCTTCTGCCATGTTTGTTTGACTGCTGGCAGTAACATCTCACAAGATCTTGTTCCTTGGAAAGCGGTGGAAAGCAGCACTAAACGTTGATCACATGAGACTTCTTCTTCTTCGGTTTTGGCAGACTAGACGTATGTATGGTGATTGATGCCCTCAGGCGAGATTGGCAGGCGGGTTTATACTTCAGGCTGCTTCTCCACACGTCCAATGAAGAAAAAAATACGCAAGTTAAAAGAGCGATCTTGATTTTATAAATCGATTTTCAACCATTTAAATGGAGACCGATTAAAATCGATTGAATCGATTTTTTTAACCCAGCCCTAATGTCTATGGCACTCAAAGAGTTAAGCCAATCACGGTGAAGCATACAAATTACAGAAAAATCTTTGGGCTAAAACAAGGTCCTCCCTGAATGCAAACAGAACTTCATCATTGGTCGAAGCGTGTCTTTGCAGAACTGCCTTTGGACAGAGCCATGCAAAGACGTGACAGTGGTGTCCATCTTCCCGTCAAGCTCGTGGGAAATGGTATAATGGACAGCATTTATGTATGTAGCACCTTCAGCCTCTCATTCACCCATTCACACTCATCTGTTAATCAATGGTGGGGGAGCTGCCATGCATTGGGAGTAACTTGACGTTCAGTGTTTTGCTCAAGGACACCCTGACCGGATGAGAGGAGTCGGGGATCAAACCGTCAACCTTGTGTTGGCCCTCCTGAGCCACTCATGTTACCAGGCAGAAAAACTTTGAGCTACGTTCCCTTCACAGGTACATTAAAGCTTATCAACATTAAACATGAGCATCAAGGACAACCACGCCTCTCTCCTCCATCAGTGTCTCTGCATAGATGAAACACTGAAGCCTAAAAACACCTAAAATGCAAAGACTCTATGTCCTTTTCTGTGTCATGAACAGCTCATCTTTAACCCCAGGAAGGACTGAATAATTCAGCTCCTACAGAGAGTCTGGGTGAAATCTGAGGAGCAACGACTGAAGAAAACCAAACTGAGGATGCTGCAGCTTTCCAACTGCCTTTAGCGATGGATTAAAAGGCCTAAAATCATGGCAAACATCACAGCTCAGCCTCACAGCGGCTGACCAAAGCCCACTAACTAACTGTCTGGCGTCCTCCACCAATGTCTTGGATAAGTAGCAGACACAGATATGCAATTAACTAAATGGATCCATGGGATCTGGGCTTAATAAATGCAGGTTGGGGGGGGGGCCTCATTACCCACCACCCTCTCACTGGGAGCTGCCTGTCTAGGACTGCACCTATCATGAAGCTGAGCTTATTAGCTCCTAGGAAAAATGAGACTAAACGTAAAGATTGAAAAAGCACCTATGCAACACTAATGTGCATAACACCTGAATGCTAAAATGCTAAATATAAATATTTCTCTTGTCAGTATTTCCAATTTCCTTCCTCCTGCTTGAAGCAGATAACAGATAAAGATAAGCATTCAGAGCAAGTATCAGCTCCAAGTTAATGACACTAGTTTTCAGCAGAACCCAGCAGTGCACCGCTGCCAATAACAATCTTTATAAACTCCATCTTTGTAAACACAAACCATCTGCTCTTGCTGTGTTTGTGTGTGGAGTTAGCTATATACTTTTAACAGCACTACGGACTGCATCAAGAACAAGGGAATGGCCACTGACCTGGAAAACAGGGCATATTGATGATGTTTTCCTGTTTCCTGTTAAAGAGGATATAATTCAATCAGTGCATAATGAAGTTTACGTTTTAGTCTATTGTAGTTCTGAGATGTGCAGCTTCCTGTGGCCACCCAGATGCAATGTTTAGTTTGAAATGCTCAAAACATTAAACATTTACTTCATAGCAACTTATCTTTGCAGACGTGACGTCCTCTGGATTAACCACAGATTTACCCATGAACGACTGGAACTAGTTTCTACAGGAGAAATACACTGTATGTTTGTACTAAACGGCTGCAGTCCTGTACTGCAAAAAAGGGGTGTGTGAAAACAAGATAGAAACACTAAATCTGAGGAAAAAGGTCCTCAAAACAAGCGAAATTATCTGTCCATGCAGCGAGATAATTTCACCTGACAAGATTTCTTGACTTAAGACTGTTAAATTTAGAAATAAGACGTATTTAGAAGGCTTAAAATTAGCAGAAAATGCTGGTCTTAATGATAATAATAACCAGCTTTATTTGTCATATATGTTGATTAATCAAAATCTAACATTTTACAAAACCAAATTATGTGAAATATGCTAAATACAAGCAGAACGTAAGCAGAAAATGCCGGTTTTAAGATGAGATTACTTAAAATTTAACTTTGTAAAGACCCAAATTATTTGAAATACTAAATACAAGCAGGAAATAAGCAGAAAATGCTGGTTTTAAGATGAGATTACTTAGAATTTAACTTTGTAAAGACCCAAATTATGTGAAATATACTAAATACAAGCAGAAAATAAGCAGAAAATGCTTGCAGATCTTTTCTGTGTGACTCTTGAATCACGTGACTTGAGTTTGTTACTGAATCTTAAAACAAGATTTATTTGATGAGACTTTGGGGGAGAGTTGTAAAATATCTTATTTTAAGTTATTTACCTCATTTTATGATTTCCTGCCTATTTAAGAAAAAAAAGATAAGTTTGTGTTTGATTTAAGATTATAGTGCAAAGTTGAACAAATAAGAAATTAACCCTTAAAACAAGATAAATTATCGAACATGTCTACGTCTAAGTTTTTCATCTTTTTCATTGTAAGAACCAAATAATTTGCAGTGTGCTGACTGCCTGACTGGGGCTCCCACAGAAAATATCAAAACTATTTTGCTGTAACTAGACGGTATTACAGAGAAAGTTGTGTTATGAATGAGAGCAAAAGGAAAAACAGCAAATCCTCACATTTTCTGGAACATGAGAATATTTATCATCTCTGCTTTTTAAACAAAAAAAAAAGTATATAATTATTAAAGGTCCTTTAGGGAAGAGAGCTGCAGCACATAAATATGAGACTACACTTGTTACACCCACATGAGTCTGATATGAATGAAGAGCTAATGTGAGTCGTGCATTAATGACGAGCTACAGTAAATATTCCCTGGGCCTCATCTATACCTCTTTGGGGATTGGATTCTCTTTCATGAGTACTTCTTTCCTTTTTGGGGCAGGGAGGGGGATAGCTGAGGACATCTGGAGAACAGCTGTTGCTTTGCATCACACACACACACACACACACACACACACACAGCTGTTACACAGCCTCCCCATCAGAGGTTAAGGGGTCAGGAGCCCTGAGTCCAGACATACCATTTAATCTTGTCTAGGTATAGACAATCTCTGGAAATCAAACACCACGCAGCCACATTAGCCACAAAAATAGGCACGGATGCGCACACACACATACACAAAACAGACACACATAGCAGACAGAGCCCCTCTGGGCTCTCTTCTATACAAGGCAAGTATTCGACCCTCTCTTGGGAGGGCAGAGACTCTCAATGATTAGTCCTGCACTTCCAGAGGAGGAGGTGGTGGTGGTGGTGGTTGGGGGCGGGGGGGGTTTGTGTACTAATTCACTTACCCTCGTCGCTCCTCAGGCCGACTCCCAGTTCCATGAATGGAATCAAACGCATCCAGCCAAGTTGGGGGTGGGAGCAGAGAGGCAACAATGTGTTTACATTTGGTTTAAACTTGGTGTTTCTAGCTCTTGATCGGGCCCCTGTGCGAGTGTGTGCGGCAGCTCACCCTGTGGCTGAACACTGTAAACTAATGTGGGACATACTGAAGTGAGGGGGTTCGTAGACAAGCATGTGAAAAGGTGAAAAAACACTGTTTTCCAAGGTTTGCTGGACGATTCTGCAGTCAAATGAAGTGACATTAGAGCAGAACATCAGCACCAGATTTCAGTGTGAAGGATGTTAATT
The DNA here is from genome assembly GCA_029721515.1 of Synanceia verrucosa. Classification (NCBI taxonomy): domain Eukaryota; kingdom Metazoa; phylum Chordata; class Actinopteri; order Perciformes; family Synanceiidae; genus Synanceia; species Synanceia verrucosa. The sequence continues at coordinate 10,727,326 of CM056549.1, forward strand.
TTCTAGTCATTTTCGGCATATGAGTGCTAAACCTCAGCGGTATATGAGGCAACAAAGGAAAAAAAACTGCAATGAGGGAATTACACGAGCTGTTCCCATACCATTTCAAGTGATAGCTTTTCAAAGACAACGCTCTGCGCTAATAGTCCAAGGAAATCGCATTTGCAATGTTCCTCTCCTCTGTAACAGTAAATGAAATAATGGCAACCAGTCCACATACCATCCTCCATACAATAACTACTGAGAGCTGCAAAAGCATATCCCTAGCTGACAATTAAATTGTAACACAAAGACTGCATGTGAAGGAAAATTTAATTCACAGATCATAAAAACAATCCAATAACCAAGACTTTATAATGAAAGCATGCACAACTTTATCGGGATTAGCAAGATTTTACGGGCAGCACTTCCAACCTAAATGTTTCATTTGTGTGCGTTATCACCCATTTCCTCTGTGGTACTCATTAGCCGGCTCGAGTCCCCAGGAGAAATGCTTCCCTGGAGAATTGCCTTAGAAAGGTTTGACCCTGATAGGAAGGTCATGTCAGAAAGCGACTTCCCTTTTTCCTCCACCTAAAGAGCTGAACAGCCTTCACCGAAAACACAGAGCTGAGGGATAAGAGGCTAAACCGTCACTTTCATCATGGGTGAGGATGTAACACAGCAGGAGGTTAGATGACACTGAATGCCACCAGATGCTACTAACTCCGTCTTTATTACCGGATAAATTTAAAAAAAAAAAAAAGGCGACCCTGACCAAGGATTCCAGGAAAGTCTGCTGACATTGGGACGTCGCCCAGTTGACACCAGTCTCCAAACAGTCGTGACATAGCAGAGCAGCTTGAATCAAATCCCACTTTCGCACTCCGTGGCAGATTATGATAGATGTACTGCACTCTGGTTACACCGCCTGGTCACTTTGCATGATCTTCCAAAAACACCTGGAGCTATGTCTCAACATGGATGTGAATTTATTTAAAAATTCATAATAAATACAATAAAACAACAATAATGAAATAATAGAATAAATAACAATAATACTAAATCTTTACCATATGTACGAACAAAAATAAATAGATATATTAAGCAAATTAAATTATGGATATAACAATGAGAATAAAAATATTGCTGTGTGACCAGAAATGACATCACAGCTAAGGACAATGCTGCAGAAGTTACTTCAGATAGAAAAATTGACTTTTAGAGGGAACTATTTTGTACAGTTTTACAATGCAACCTTTTGCTGGACGTCACATATGAGCCGCTCTTAAAGCCATCCCAACAAACAAGCCATAAAACACTCCTACCACCAAGGCGAGTCCTTCATTCACAAGACACAATAAATCATCAAAGCCCAGTTTTAGGCTCTGTCCACACAACAACAGCACGATAACGCTCGTAGTTGCCCGAAGTATTTCCATCTACATGGCAACGCGATAACGAGTGACAAAGATGGGACAAAAAAAAAGAAAAACCCACGAAAAAGAAGGAAAGAACACAATGAGCATGTGCATGAAGTCCTTGTTTACTACTACTTCTGGTAACGTGATGACGTGACATCATCATTAGCAACAACACCGGCATTATCAGATCTTCTAACTCTGAAACCCGTTGTCAGAAATCCCGTTGAGGGTCTCCGACAACGGAGGCGGCTGTACGTAAGGTGGAATCGGTATTAAAGATTGTTGGATTCACAGAAATCCATTGTTGTGTGGACGGCACCTAAGGCTCACTCTTCATGAGCTCCCGACCTAATCTCTTTTTGAATCTCATTCTCAGATATGTGGGAGTCCTCTAATCCGCTCGCTGGGTGACGGCTGCTAGCAGAGATTTAACTGCCTGCTCCTGCAGCTCCAGCCTCTGAAACCCAGTACAGTCAACAGCTATATGGATTGACATACATTTTAATTAGGATAAGCACTGCACTGCCATTCCTTATCTTTCCCATTAGCAGCATTTTTTTAATGTGAGTGTTTCTCTGTGTGACACTTTCCTAACACTTCTGAAAAGTCCACTGTGATTCCAGGGAAGTTCATGTGATAACATTTCCAGGCAGGTAGGAGAAGCAATTAAAAAGCTGCCTGTTAGCTGGACAGATGCTCCGGGACACTGGAGAAGGAGAAAAACATGACATGGGAGGTAAACTGCTTTAGCCGCCTATTGTGAGCGAACAATCCAGCGACTCCTGGTGCTTTTTTTCCTCACTGTCTGCAAAGTGAAAGCCTGGCCCCCTTGCTTGTCAGGTCTATTGTTAGGAGCAGGCAGGAGCCGCTCCCCATTCACCTCATACACATTAAATACTCTGCATTGTTTGGAGGGTCAGATGGCAATGGCAGGGACACATGCCTTGAAAATGTGCACACACACCTTCTTTTTAGACCCCATCCTATGGAGACGAGTTGAAATGTGCCATGGCTGCAGCTAATTTAAATGGTAAATGACCTGAGTTTGCATCTAAAGAAATGGTGTAAAAAAGACTACTGGTGGACACACACACAGTACAGTGGAGGCACCATGCTGTTTATGCAAGATAAACATTCTGTTGCTTGCTCCTATAAAATTGGACAAATTGTTGAGCGGTGATGTGTACTGTCACGTTCAACAGGTTCTCTGTTAAACTGCTTGACCCCTCCTTTTCAGCATATAGCCTAACAAGTCAATGCTGTCATTATTGTTTAAATCCTCCCACAGATTTTAGCCTTGAATTGCGTAACCAAACACTTTCTGTTTGTGGAAAATCCCTCTTAAAACTGACTTAAAACTGGTTAATTGGCTTAATTACATAGCAGATTATCTGAGTCAAAACAACTTTTCACAACTGAAAATGTAATTTTCTAATTAGTCTAACAAGGCCATGTACCTGAGTGGAATTCAGATGAACACATGGAATAAAAACTAAGTGAAAATCTTTCGGTTTTCTTCCCACATCATTGTAGTAAGACAAACTACACATAAACAATCATGGGCCAAATATATCTCATGCTGTGTCCTTGCAGGCAATTGACAGTGATACGAAACACCAGCTAAATGAAGATCAGGTGATTTATTTCCAGTCATCGCAAATCATGCACGAGGAGTCCATTTTTGAGATTCCCAGACGAGCGTAATGAAAAAAAAATTCAAACTGTCAAGCTGAGTATATTCCGTCCATCAATACCGCCACCGCTCATCCACTGACCAGATGTGTGTGTGCTGATGTACAGCCCACAGCCAGGCAACCTGTGTCATCTCATCCCTGCGACTGGGTTGCAGCTGAGGTGTTGACGTGCTCGCTAGCCGTGGGGGGGTTGAGGAGAGAGCTCTGGGGTGATGAAAGAGAGATAGAGGGTGACAGACACTGAGAGAGGGGTGGATTCGGGTGGCAGAAAAAGAAAAGATGAAGAGGGAACGCATGGTGGTGCTGGACTGAGGTTTTGGGGGGGGTGTGGGAGAGGCTGGGGATGGCTGCCACTGTTTCCTGCAAGGTCAGCAGACTGGGGCTGATTCCAGGACGGCTGATCTTTCAGCAGGAATACCACAACCACACCAAAGGCAGGAAGGGAGGGAAGGAGGAGGAGGCCAGCAGCACAGTGCTGCTGAACGCTGGCTTCACTACGGTGGAGATGACGACCCTCAGCTCGAAAGAATTAAAGGGGAACAAAAGTCAAAAGTGCCATCCAACAAACTGGACTTTCAGAGAAACACATCAGTTTTATTAGTACAGACTAATCACATATTTGACTCAGGGGAAATTATAATTGAGGCTGCAGTAGTTCTGCCTGGAGGGACTTGTTGGGTCCCTGCATGGACCAGTTGTAGCTGGAGAGGGCCCAGTTTCCCTCAAGAACTAATACTGCTTTCACACTGAAATTAGTGGGTCAACACTGTATTTTCTTTCACACTGCCAGCAGTCACAGGTCTGACCTCCTGCTGTGAGAGCTGCTGCCTGTTTTTTCCTCCTTCTTTGTCTCCACTGATGCTGAGCAGCTTGAAGACCTCTCGATCTTGCCAGTGCGATGCCATGATCGATAAATAAGGTTCTAATTCTCAGCAAGAAAGCAAATAAAAACATATCCCCCAATCCCAAAGATTGTCAACCTGCCAGTTATGAACACCAGTTTCTTCTTCCCTGTTAAAGGGGTTCATTTTGTTTTGGGGATTTTTTTTTTCTTAGTCAATGTGAAGGACAAGGAGTCATATCCTGTACAGCCTGCAATGTCCTCTGAGGCAAATTTTCAATCTGTGATATTGGCATTTAAAAATAAAACTGACTTGACCATAAATGCAGCATGCCATGTGCCACCTCTGCATCCAGCCCAATAAAACAAACCTGAAATGAGTGTGTGCAGCCTGATTTCAAACAGCTCCGTGGTCTTCAGCTGTGGAATATGTGGCAGTCTAAAGCGCTCTGGGATGCCAGGTTGGTTTGTTCACCTGCTAACAGCTGCATGAGAATAAAAGCCTTGGCAGCACAGTTAACAGAACACCAAATCTGGGAACAAGCTGCGCTTGACATCAGGGAAAAGTGATGAAAACCATTTCCCCATCTGCCACTTGTAAATGGCATTTAAATCCACCGACCTCTACCAGCGCACGTTTCCAAATCAAAATCAGCACCAAGTCGCTGCATGATCATTCCCTGAAGAGCGGCCAGCGATGAATTTCACACCCGGTGTTTGCCTTACAAGCCTTATAAACACACATAATTATGTAGCCAATGCCTGAGGATGCCTGACTTTAACAGTGGAAGTAACAAACGGGGGGAACTCTGTGCTCAAAAGGAGGAACATCATTCAATCGTGTAGTCGAGGAGGTGAAGGGTGGGTGGGGATGCCCTCTCAAGTAATTTCCCTGAGGGTGTGCACTGCATCAGGGAGATAAGTAACTCGACTGAGGACAAGGCTGGCATTCTACGTCGAGTCCAAAAGACAAAAACACCCAAGTCTTTCCAAAGAGAGGAATCTGACAATGCAGCATTTGTCTCATTGCCAGCTGGAGAACAAGCTCCCCATAGACACATCGATATGAAACAGCGTGCACACCAAATTCATAAGCTTAGAAGATTACTATAAACAATCTTATTTTAAATTGGCCGAGCAGAAACGACTGATATTGGATTATCTCAATTAAATTCAAACTGGGACAGAGGTGATTATGCAACTGTTTGTAGACAAAGGCCTCAGAAAACAAGCAAATAGTACTTAGGAGGCATCAAATCTCATGCTCTCCGTTAATCCCACACAGAGAAAAACACCAACAAGTTGAAGGTAAGGGGCTTGTTCAACAGCATGCAGTTCATGCTGAGTGCACTCAATAAAGAAGCTGTAGCAAACTGTGCAGCAAACACCTCCACTACTGGCATCCAGCACCCAAACTACAACTGCAATAAACCCAAGCCTTGTTAATGAGTTCATATTATGTGTTTTGCATAGACAGATGGTTCCATTTAAATTGTTAAAAGTGGGAAAATGGTAAAAGATAAAAAAAATAAAAATATCTCCTCACTTCTCATGAAATCCTTTGGAGACACTTAACATTTAATACTGGTTATAAATGGGTTACAACATGCATAGGTAGAAAAAAAACCATTTTACTCAAATACTGTGCTTCAGTACAATTCTGAGAGTTTGTATTTTTCTTGTGCATTCCCATTTTATGCTACTTTATACTCCTCTATATTTCAGAGGTAAATATTGTACATAAAAACTCCACAATATTTATGTTTGATTGATTTTTGCATAATGAGCAGGGTTGCTACTTATTTTGATTAATCTGTTATTATTGTTACATTAATCAACTGTTTGTTCTGTAAAATGTCAGAAAACACTGGATCAGTATGGTTTCCTTAGAGCCCTAGACAATGTCCTGAATGTCTTGATTTGTCCACAGCTCAAATATATTCAGTTTACTGTCATAAAGGAGTAAAGAAACAAGAATATGTTTACATTTAAGAAGCTTTTTTTCTTAAAAAAATACTCAAGCTAATAATATTACCAATGATGAAACTAGCTGAATTTGTAACCAACTGCTGTTTGGACTGATGTTCACTACTTTCTGTCAGCTTTGTGATATTAAAGAGTAAAACAGAGGGATCTGGTGTCCGTCCTCCTTTTAGTGGAATTTAGATTTGTAAAACTGTTTTTTTTTCATTATCATAAATGGCCCACGAGCGCATACAAATAATATAATTTCCGTACATACAATTCTATTCCACTTTACAGAAGCATGGTGTCTATAAACTACATGTCCCACAATGCCACAATGTTTTACTGTACAATGGTATAATGACAATAAATGGTATTCTGTACTCTACATTATATTGTTTTTGTAACTCATGCACTGCACCGTCTCAATATCAGCCGTTGCCTGCAGCAGCAATCGAGTCGAGTGATGAAGTCGTTAAGAATACTTTAAATGATTTTTTGGAAGAAGCCTGAAGGCCGACTTGTCTGTCAGATGGAGCTCCTGGATGTTGTCTCCATGCACGAGACAAAACATCTTCAACACAGTGGAGAAAGTAAAATGAATGAAATGACCTTGGGAAAAGCCGGTGGGACTCACTAAAAGAGAAAATGTTTGTGCCACCCTCCCCTGCACCACGAAGCTCAATAAAGTGACGACCACAGTCACAAAAATAGTGGACCTTATTCAGTGTGAATCACCGTCAGTTCCAGCTGTTTCTGAGGCAGCTGGGCACAGAGTCGGACTTTCCCAAAACTGTCAGATCTAAACTGGCTTTGAAAGTTTAGATAATATGAAAAAATACTTCATTATTCACTTGACAATGTTGATTTTTGATGGATGATTTGTCAATCTCATATCCTATAATAACAGAAAAACATGATGCATAAGCATGCTTTTTTGTTCATTAATTACTTTTAAAGTAAATTATACAAACGTTTTACACTTGAATGTCTGCTTATTTATGCTTAGTCATATTCTTGTACTGTTGCTTATGGTCTCTGTATGTAGTCTGTTTTTTTTTTTATTTGTTTTAATCCTTTTATTCTCTTAAATGTTTTTATTATCTCATCATCTGTGTTGCCACTTCACCCAGGTCGTCAGTGTAAATGAGAATTAGTTCTAAATTGACTTACCTGGTAAAATAAAGGTTAAATAAATAAAATAAAATACGTTTTTACTAAAACCAATGATAACCAAATGCAGAGACATGTAATAATTATATAAGAGTATTTTTAAAATCTTAAAATTACAGCAGGCCCTTTGAGGAAACCATAAAGATGTGGCCTGGGATAAAACTGAGTAATGAGCAGTGTAACTGATTACTTTGAGCAGTAAGGAATTTAGGAAAGTAAGGGATTTTTTTTAACAAAGAAACTAGTAATAACTAGTGTAATTTTGGAGTGACTACTCCAACACTGCCTGCTACTATTAGTTTACTACAAACCAACATAGCAGCAGGCGTGCAGACTCTCCAACAAGTCCTCCAGATGAAGTCACTGGTTGGCTGCTAATGCACAGCACCACTGGATCCTTGTGGTTAGCTGCCCACAGCAAGGCGCTCAGATAAAACGCTATTTTCAGCCACTTGATTAACGCCGAGCTTTCCACTTGTAACATGAGCCAGCTGCCAACCTCATAATAAAAAAAGAAAAGCAGTGTTTATAGCTCTACACAGCGGAGTGCACTGTTTGAGTGGTGTTTCATCTTCTTCTTACTGTCCCCTTTTTGTACTCTGAGAGGCCTGGCAGCACTCCCGTGTACTCTCCTTAACTATTAAACAAAGAATGGTTTCCCTTATATAGCGCTATTCAAACTCTCTACAACCTCCATGAGCAGCATTAGGACTTCGCAGGGAGGTGGAGAGTGCGAGCCAGACTGTTCCAGGCAGAGGGATTTTGGCCGTGGAGGACCGACGGTATGCTTGTGTGACTGTCGTACATTAAGAGCCACTTTAAGTGCTATTTCTGGAACTGTCCAGGTTTTGTTTGAGAGGTCTGCAAAGTGAGACACATCCAACAAAACAACAAGAAAGGGTTAAAAAAGAGACTTCTGGAAACAATAATGCGATAGGAGGGATGATAGATAAGGCTTATCTTGTCAGTTTAAAGTGTGTGTTAAGAACTTTTCACCTGCTTGTGGTTGAGAGTCACTATGTGTGATGGTGCCACACTTTGCACCCTGATACACTGTAGGACAAGAGAGATGCTAATCATCATCTGTCAGATCTGTCATGCCGGATCTGTATAAGGAAGCTGAACTGTCTTGTCAGAGAACAATGTGCTTTGTGCTTGACTTTTTTCAGCTGATCATTTTCATTTCTCAGGCAAAAATGATGATTTGTCAAATTAATTCTGTTGCTAAGAATCACAAAAGTTGCCTGACTTAAAAAATTCAACTGGCTTTGGCTAGGTGGCATAACAATTTAGAAAATGTAGCGTTTGAGAGTAATGAATGCCAAACTAAACAGTAGCTTTGTCATATAATGACTACTTACTAGTTGGTTGGTAAGGTAACCCTTAAATTTGGAAATCTGGCAAATATGATCACGAAACTGCCTGACAACATATCCTAACGTTAACAATCCAAGGTCGAAGCCTAACATTAAATATCAGTGTTCAATGCCTAACCTTAAATGTCAGTGTTCAATGCCTAACCTTAAATGTCAGTGTTCAATGCCTAAACTTAACCGTCAGCGATCAATGAATAACCTTAACCGTCAGCGTTCAATGCCTAACCTTAACCGTCAGCGATCAATGCCTAACCTTAACCGTCAGCGATCAATGCCTAACCTTAACCGTCAGCGATCAATGCCTAACCTTAACCGTCAGCGTTCAATGCCTAACCTTAACCGTCAGCGATCAATGAATAACCTTAACCGTCAGCGATCAATGCCTAACCTTAACCGTCAGCGATCAATGCCTAACCTTAACCGTCAGCGTTCAATGCCTAACATTAACCGCCAGCGTTCAATGAATAACCTGAACCGTCAGCGATCAATGCCTAACCTTAACCGTCAGCGATCAATGCCTAACCTTAACCGTCAGCGTTCAATGCCTAACCTTAACCGTCAGCGATCAATGCCTAACCTTAACCGTCAGCGTTCAATGCCTAACCTTAACCGTCAGCGATCAATGCCTAACATTAACCGCCAGCGTTCAATGCCTAACCTGAACCGTCAGCGTTCAATGAATAACCTTAACCGTCAGCGATCAATGCCTAACCTTAACCGTCAGCGGTCAATGTCTAACCTTAACCGTCAGCGATCAATGCCTAACCTTAACCGTCAGCGATCAATGCCTAACATTAACCGCCAGCGTTCAATGCCTAACCTCAACCGTCAGCGTTCAATGCCTAACCTCAACCGTCAGCGTTCAATGCCTAACCTCAACCGTCAGCGGTCAATGCCTAACATTAACCGCCAGCGTTCAATGCCTAACATTAACCGTCAGCGATCAATGCCTAACATTAACCGTCAGCGATCAATGCCTAACCTTAACCGTCAGCGTTCAATGCCTAACATTAACCGCCAGCGTTCAATGAATAACCTTAACCGTCAGCGGTCAATGAATAACCTTAACCGTCAGCGATCAATGCCTAACCTTAACCGTCAGCGTTCAATGCCTAACCTTAACCGTCAGCGTTCAATGCCTAACCTCAACCGTCAGCGTTCAATGCCTAACCTCAACCATCAGCGGTCAATGCCTAACATTAACCGCCAGCGTTCAATGCCTAACCTCAACCGCCAGCGTTCAATGCCTAACCTTAACCGCCAGCGTTCAATGCCTAACCTTAACCGCCAGCGTTCAATGCCTAACCTTAACTGCCAGTGTTCAACGCCTAACCTTAACTGCCAGTGTTCAACGCCTAACCTTAACTGTCAGAACTACAACAATCTGTTCATCACACTTGCATATACAGAATATTTTAGTCCTTTCTATACTGCCACGCTGGGGCCATTTCAGCCGCTCTGCCAGCAGGGTGGTCTTATACAGTGGGGGGTCACTCCCCATGCAAGCTAGCTACCAAACATTTGTAGCAAGAATTTATCCTTATGAGAAAACCAAGAATAGATGGCCCAGGCTGCAGGAGGGCTGAGGAGGAGCGGCGGGGTGGGATACATTTCCCTCCCTGAACACTCCCTGCTCAACAAAGCTCAACGAGCTGCTCTGCTCTCACTTCCTGGGGAATTCCAGCACAGGCTCATTTTCACAAACCACAACGTCACAGGGACAAAAATAAGTTGATGAGTGACACAAATGTTGAAATTTGTCAACACAAAAACGAAACATGTTGAGTAATGACAACACCATTTGTTTTCAATGCTGGGAATAGATAAAGCTACAGACAACTGCTGGGGGATCTGAGATGCAGTTTGTCTTTAACATACAAGGATGGTGCATACAGTAAGTTTTCATTGGCAGACTCATCAAAGCTGCATGCACTCATCCCCATCTTTTAATTTTGCTTGCAGACCCAGTTGACTGTCTTGTGTTTATCTTCACACATTTAACATTATCGGACTCATCTGCACGCACATACAACACCAAAAACATGTGGTAGCATTGGGTGAATCTAAAATAAAGCATTTTTCAGGGGAACACTTGTTAGACACTGAGCTGCAGACAGTCTGAACCAGTGTTTTCTATATAATGGGCATGTTTCTGGAACATTTAGGCAACTACTGCATCTCCTGGTTACCTTGACGAGATAAAATAGTCCCAAAGTAGGAAGAAAACGTGTTTTATTGCCCAAAGCAATGTAAGTACTGACAAGGAATTTGAATGAAAATTTTATAATAACGGTGCTTCGTACAAAACAGCCAATGTACTCTGTGTTGGCAGTGTGGAGTGCTGGCTTATTCACTGTGAGCAGCAGACACCTGATTAGGTTACATTTCTGCCCTGGTGACTAAGAGGCATGAGCCTCGAGGTGGCAGCCATGGCAGCAGGGATTTCTGCCAGAGATGCACTCCAGTAATAGCCGAAGAGCTCAGCTGCAACCTGAAACACATTTCAGAGCAGATCCTCTTTCAGCCAGGGGTCGAGATGATGGCTCACTTTGGCCAAAACCTCTGAAATTACACACTGATTTTTTTTAAGTGAGTCTGGATTCGGCCCAACATGTATTTGATGTTTCTTCACATTATGAAAATTATGAAAACAGTAAGCTTAGATCACAACAAACTGAAGCATTTCCCAGTGGTCCCACAGGAAAAAAGCAAAACAATAGAGGTTTTGATCATTTACAAATCCAACATTTATCGAAAAAGTCAACAAAATCCACAGCATAAAGAATATTTTAGCCTACTAGTGCAATATTATCATAATAGCAAGGGACCCCATGACGAGCAGTGAGACGCTAATAAAAGACACAATTTAGAAATAGCTGGTATTCATTTCAAAGTTCCAAACTTAACCTGGAGGACTTCACCTCATGTCACCACAGGGATATTTCAAGTTTCACGATCCGTCCTCAACCGAAGAAAATCTTAGCCAACTCGCACTCATACGAATTTGTTCACAAATCAGTTTCTCACTAAGAATCACACAAATGCACACAAAAGTATGAATTAAGGTAAATGATAACTGAAAGACACAACTCATACATCGTCTTGAAACATTTTACAATGTGTGCATTTTCCCTTAAGAACATAATGTTTTAAAGTGCAATTCTGGGACATTTTAGCACAAACTGCATGAAAATATAAGCTCTGAAATATGGTCACCAAATATTTTTTTTTACTGTTTTCAAAGCCCATACGAGCTGAAAGAAATTATAAAAATGTGCCAAACTGTCCACCTATCTCACTCCATTACAACACAACTACAAATACAAACATAATGTGGCCGTGCTCTTCCGGTGAGATGCCTCCATTCAAAATGCCTACTAAGTAGTAGGCAGCATGAGTTTTCATCCCCCGTCACCATGACAACCACACTGGTTCCCACTGTTCCACACTAATCAGCGTGACCAAAATGTTGGTGTTTTTGAACCAGGCGGGGGGGGGGGAGACCACTGACTTACATCACAGCAAAACACAGAACCACACAATGGACTGCTGCAGGGTGCTAGTGCCTCAGATTGAAACACACTCCATGTTTAATTATAGCCCAAAAAAAAACCAAACAAAAAAAAAACACACAGCCAACAGGTCCTATCCTTGAGTCATGCAGAGTATTTAAATCCAATCAATTAGCAGAGGCAGAAATAGTACTTTGTGTTACTGGCAGGCAAACCACTGTACCAGTTTATATCTGTGATGCAATGCACATTGGATGGTGGACTGAGTAGGAGGCAAGCTTACCAGAACTTAGTGGGAGGTGGGAAAAGAAAAAAACAGAAAGTAGATGGGATGTGCCAAAAAGCCTCTGCTGCACCAATCCAGCAATGAGCAATGAGTTTCCACTATATATATAGTTGAACATAATTGAAAATTATATATATATATATATATATATATATATATATATATAATTTTCAATTTTTATTCCCTTATGAAACTTATGTCATGCACCAAATGCACCAAGTCAAATTCTTTATATATGCAAACTTACTTAGAATAAACTTGATTCTAACAAAAGGTGCATGGGAAGTGTTTTTCTGTCAGAAACTGAACGTTTTCGGGGCACAGAGGCCCTTTTTCCTCACAGAGGGAATCTTGTGACTTGACTCTCATGTTTAGGGTAACACATGCCTTGGCTTGGCCACAATGAAGTGTGAAATTCTGTGATATTGTTAACTTGAACTAGACCACACATCCCCCAACAACTGTTACCATAGTAACAGCAAGTGTGGTTTACAATAGAAGCAATAGAAGTGGTTATTCGTTTATACTGCAACCAAACACATAGATAGGCAAACTGAATGAGGGCAGGAATGGTTGACTCCACCACCAACAATAAAAACACACTGACTGGATACTGAAGAAATAAATGCAGACTCAAACAGTAGGGCTCTCAAAAAGTCATTTTTTTAAAAATTGTTATTAATTGCAGAATTTCAACAGTTAATCATGATTAATCATGTTTCCTTTGTATGTCCAACATTATATCATTTTGTATTTGACAACAGTTTTTGAGATCATATTAACAAGGCTTGTATATACTGTACACTCATCACTTCCTTCCATGATGTTGACTGGTCTGCAGTCAGCTGACTTCTTAGTTTCATCCACAGGTGTTATGCTTTAACTTTAACTTGATCGTCTTAACGCTGACAGCCCTAATAAATAGTATTAAAAAAGGGGGTTTGAGTCCCTGAAAGTCTTGAGGATGAGAACAAAAAACTGCTTGCATCTGGGGGATTGAGAGCCATGAATCACACACAATAATAACCAGACCAATCAATAATCAGAATCACATCTTTCACTCCACCACCAGGGGAAAACAGGCTGGAGTCACGATACAGAGGAGCTAAAGACGTGGAGCGTCTCATCAGGTGCCAGAAGTCCAAAACTATCAGATATGATGCTTCTCAATATGAATGCTAGAAATCAGGCTGAACAGGCTCCACTACATTCCCATGACTAAAAACTTTTAATATCTTCTTCAACTCCGGATCAACCCAACCCTCTCCAGATGTGATCATACTCACATGACATCACCATTCAGCCTTTGAAAACTTATCATAATTAAAGGACAATACCAGACAAACATGAAGTTTAAATGTTATTATGATCATATTTAAAATGTTTAATCACACTGAACTAGCATTTCAGCTTTTGATTGCCAAATTGGCAGCTGATGCCTAGTTACCAACCTGGCAACCACTTCCAAACATTTGTTTCAGACTCTGAGATCCATTAAAAAAAAGGGAATGAGTTCCAGGTGACCAACTGGGGAAACAAGCAGAGCAGACGCTGATTCTTCACTCGGTTATTGCTGCATTAACAGCGGCATTGTGGATATTTCAGGACAACCGTGCAACGAGTGTCAAGGGATGCTGGTGGTGAAAAATTTGGCTGTTAAATGTAATATAAGCACACTCTCTCTGCACAGCTCAAATTCTGCCCCTTCCACTCGCATGAAAAAAGCTTCTCATCATTGCAGCTTTTGCATAAAAAAGGCAAAGCTTAGCATTTCCTTTCTCTTGCACCAGATCTTAAAGTCTACTGCAGAAAATGTGTTATTAATATGAACTTTGCTGACTGTACCCCGCAACTCTGATTGACGCTTCCTGAGCTACCTGGCTGAGCGCGAGGCTCAGCACACGGCCCGGCTCCCTCTTGAGATTAAAGTGTCATTATGGGTTGCTTATTACTTCCTCTGTGTGGTCACCGGTGACAGCAGAGGCCTGATTTTTCATGCAGAACAAAGAGAGGGATCGATAAATTAGCCATGCGCTGATGATGAGTAACCCCTCCACTGCTGGATGAGACTGGTCCTGATGGTCTTTACAAGCCAGAAGCATCTAAAGTTAAGTTAGTGCATCAAAGCTACAGACCACGCTGCAGGAAAATCACTGAAATGCAAGCACAACCTTATTCACAGTTACAATACTGAAATTAAACTGAAAAACAACATTCTTATTTGTTAAAACAAAAATATTATATTATCTGAACAAATACACAGACAGCTGAACGGATTTGAGGTAGTTTTGACATTGCACTTTTGTTTATCTGTCACATTCGCCATCTTGTGTTCTCACAAGATCTATATACTGATACTGGATCAACAATTATTAACATTTCCCCATCAGGAAGCCCTCTAATGTCCCATTTTTACTCTGCACTCTGCACCATTCACATATCCATCAAAAAACAAGTTGCTCTCATACTATTTTTACCCAGAAAAAACCCCTGAGTACCTTTGAGTTTCAGTAGTAACATTGCTCTGGGTTTTATGCGATGCTTGAACAGTTGCTTATAGATTTTTTTTTTTTTATTTCAACTACTTTGACGTGTTTTGTCATTTAAAATCCAACGCTTGAGTGCCATAGACAAATACATACATCAAAGTGTTTTTTTGGCAGCAGGGACAAAAGAGCGCTCTCACGCAGCCTGTGAGTAATATTGGGGCTTCTGGGATTTGTAGTCAGAACATAAAGAGACAGTATACGCCACATAGATCAAAGCAGGAAGTGGAGACGATCGCGATTAAAGAGCAAAACCTCTAATCTAAGTTGTGATTATAGCAAGTTGCCTCTACTCTACCTCTGATAAAACAACAAGATAAAAACTGTTTTTTTCATGATGAAATAGAGAGTCTCTTCTTTCATTTGAGCTACTGAGTGTTTTCAGAGTCATAGTACAAAATATTCTGTGTGTCATGAAAGATGACTCAAAATGGCCAAAAACACGAGCACAAGGCACTTTCACCACTAAATAATAATTTCACCACTAAACATCTGAACAGCTACACAGTAAAGAGCATTAACTGTTGATCACTCCACTTGGAAAAGATTGGTTTCAAGCCACCATTAGCATAATGGACGTATAAACACATTCACCCAAAAAAAGGTCAGAGCAGTTGCTAATATAATGAAAAAGCTTTCTGATAGCCAGATCGAGTTTGGTCTCTTTAATGAATGATCGGTGCCGTCGCTGGTGGCAGAGCTGCATACCAAGCAGCAGTAGCAGCAGCTGATAGGAAGTAGGTAACTATGAGGCGTGACAAAATTACATTTTCACAGAGATGAAACAGAAGAATAAGCGATCAGCAGAGGAACCAAGGGCCCGCCTCATTAGACGAGAGCTGCCATTTTGAAAGGACAAATTTTAAGACAGGGCAACTTGAGTGGATGGGATGACATTCTGGTGCTGCTGCAATTTCCTTTTTATTAACTATAGATTTTTTTGGGAGAAAATCTATTTAATATCTGCCAAAGTGCTCCCACAAGAGATGTTGTCCTCAACACCCGTAACGCATCTCAACACACACACACACACACACACACACACACAGACAGACTGTGGTGTGAAGACATACCTGGAGGGTGTGTAACACACCAGCCAGAGGAACACACTCATTCCTGAGGGGTGTGTGTGTGTGTGTGTGTGTGTGGGGAAGCAATTTACTTTTACTCATTAAACTGCCAGAGAAACTGCACTGTTGCACACAAGACATGTCTTCCTTCATCACCAGTGCCCCCATGATCTGTCTCTGTCACACTCACACACACACACACACACACACACACACAATAGCATGGAGTGTATTGAACTTGACATAAACAAGTGATCAGTCAGCTTGATCGGCCCTTCCAAATAGAGGGACACACATGCTAACATCATAAGACTGCCTGCAGTAGCCTAATGACAATAATAATAATAATAATAATAATAATACACATATAGAGCCTTGTCTTTATATTAAGGGGTGTGGCAGCTGAGTCGACACAGGCAGCCATCCCCTCATGCAACATAACCTGAACGCATAGCTGGTGCAGAGAAGCTCTGCTATATTATTCTAATATTATTCTGCATGTCGCACTTTACATTTTGTCCTCAGGCTGCTTCTCCTTGTCACCTTGACTGTGACCACAGGCATCGATGGAAAACCGTGCAGGATAATAAAAATAACACCTATTAACATGGCTTCTCTCTCCCCACCTTGCTCTCTCTCTCTATATATATATATATATGATGCCACATATGATGCATGGCTGTATATATATATACATATATGATGGTTTCTTCTTCCACGAGCTGCAGCAGCAGCCACGCGCTTTACACAGGTGGCCGCCCTTTAATGTGCGCGTGCCAGACACGGTGTTATGGACGACATGTTTTATTAAAGAAAAAGTTGGAAACAAATGTCTGAGGATGAGATGGTAAGTTAACATGGCGGAGGTTGGGAGGGGGTAACCCTGGACGGTGCAACGGTCTCAGCTCCTCGGTGAACTCTCCGTGCCTCTTTGACTCTGCACACCTCCCAAGCACAAAACCAGCCAAACCGAACCGAACCGAACCAAACCACCCACACCAAACATCTGCTGTCCACTAATGAAAAGCAACAGCAGAGGAAAATGCTCACCGGGTGACCCCCTGCTGCAGCTCCGAGAGCCACAAAGTGCCCAAAAACCCGATGGAGAAGTCGACAATTAAAGGCTCCACAAGTTTCTTTGATTCAAAAATGAGCATCTCAGCCTCTGAAGCACAACTTAGGCAGCAATGATAGCAGAGATTCACTGAGTGTGAAGCAGCCAGGGGCAGATAGAGAGGAGAGAGAGGCTGCCATCCACACACAGCGTGTGTGTTTTATTCTAAAGCTGCTGGTCGGAGAGAAGGTCAGACTGAGTCTCTGCGTCTGCTGGGGGAGATGGGCAGCACAATAAGCGGATTAGAGGGCAGCAAACCTACCTTCAGGTCCTCTACTGGGGCATTTCAAGCAAGGCAGCCCGGAGGAGATGTACATGAGCCGACAGTCCCGCTTCAAGGCAGCAGAAAGAAAAAGAAATCTCCTCCGCGTTGAGGGAAATTTCCAAGTGGCTGGACAGTGAGCGAGCAGCGGCACTGTGTGAGTGAATGGAGGGGGGCCTAGAGGAAGTGCGTCATCATTAATGGACCGAACGCTTTGTAGTCCATTCATACACATACTGGTGATCACGGAGACTACAAATGAGGTGAATTAAATGGAAAAAAAGTAAAAAGTCTATTTTTTTCATCCATTTTTTTATTTTATAGCCGGTTCAGGTGTTATGTGTAAAAATACTGTAAAAGTATCCAAACAATTCCTTCTTTATTTATTCCTCCATTATTTATATTTACATATACTATATTCTGTCAATATTTAAAACTCCCGCTGAGTTTTTTTTCCTCCCTAGATTTTGATGTTTATGTTTGTTGTATGTATGTACAAAAGAGCTCAGTTAAACCAAAGTCAAATTCACTGAAATGATTTAAGTTCTTCATTCATCCATCCATCATTAATTCATTTATTCATTAAGTTGCAGAGAAATACACAAATACTGCATTTGAAAGAAGCCGTCAGGATTTCTGTGCATTTGTGACGTCAATAATTTCACCAATATTTTGACCATTTCAGTTTTAGATGTAAAATGTGTATTTGTGGTTGCCATGTCTGCGAAGTAAACATAGTATTACATTTTTTAAAAAAATAATAAAATATATGGAATTGTTTCAAGACAAATTTTATGACTTATGAATGTTTCCCTGTGTTAATGAGGTTTGTTTTTTTTTTTTAGAAATATTATCAGTTGGCACTAGATTATCGTGTTATGCACTTAAGCAGGATTTCCAGCCAAAAGCAGATAAATGAATTCCCCGTGAGAGGTATTCAAATATCACCACCTGCTCAAATGTAGGCTTACTCATTGTTTGTTTTTGTTTAACTGAAGGCTGTGGTTGGTGAGAGCCACTGACCTTAAACCAGCCAACTGTATGCTTCTCCTTTCCTTTGTCCATTAAACCAAGACCTCATTCAAGAGCATTTTAATTGATAACCCAGCAATTTAATATTGAATTTCCATAATAGTGGTCAGCCACAGCGTAATATACTGTATAGCCTAGTGTTTCAAATGTTTTTCCAAACAATAAACCAGTTAAAAATCTTGAATTCTAGTTGTGATGCAACAAAAAAGTGCTGAATTGAGAGAAGGAGAAGATAACTGTGGAAACAGCCATCTATTGTTGAAGTAAATTCATAATTCATCTTACACAGTGAAGGTCAAACATCCAAGTCTTCCAAGAATAACAATAAAAGCAATTTTTGAGTGGTGGGGACTTTAAAAAGAAGTCACCTTCAAAGCAGGAGGACAAGGTAATCTGATTTTGAGTTCCTTATATGGGTCAAGTTCCCAGAAATGATGGATCCAACATTTCCCATGAGGCAGTTTTCAAGCTTCTTGGATCTGCGTCTGGAAAAAAACCCCACATCTTTCAAAATGTGTCATCTCCAAGTTCAAGCTAAGATAACCCAGATGACATCACCAATGAAATATTCATTGTAATGAGTGTGAAAACGGTGGAGTGGCCCTTTAAGGCGAAGAGCCACACTTATTTTAGCCATTAAATACTTAAAGCCGGGCCCTGCAACGGCCTGGAAGCAGGACATTTGATAGAGTGTATGATTTGTGCAGGGGTCAACTGAGGTGAGGCAGGACAAAAATATAATTTGAAGGATTGGAGGCATTTGCTTTGCATGCTATAAGTGGACACTGGGTCCTTGTTGTCAGGGTACAGTTGGGTGAAATGTGAACCCTAGAGGGGAGCGAAGCTTAAAGATGTTGACCCGAGCCGGAGCAGGACAATCTCAGGCAGATTCCAGACATTCTGATGGAAGCCCCTTGTTACCATCAGAGCCGTTAAAATGTCTGACCGTCTGTCTGCCTCTAATCTCTATACTTCCATAAACACTCCAGGATAAGTCATCAGGTATGTAACCTGAGTGACAACCAGCTTTTTCAAAATAAGAGCACCCACTCTTTCCAGGCAGACATGTTTACTTTGAAATGCTTTGTCATCTGGACATAAGTCATGCTAGCTATTTAACACCTACTGAACCATAAAATCAGGTTAAAGGGAAAAGTTATTGTCTTTGAAATGAGATCCCTGAGATTTTCTCTCAGTCATGTTGACACATTTGCGGTTTCCTTTCAACACAGGGCCGCTGGCGTGAGAGAGGGGAAAAAAACAAAACAAAAAAAAACCTTTCAAGTACAGCAGACAGACCTACCACATCAACAGGACAGACGTTAGGCTTTGGCCTGTGTTCAACTTAACAGGAGATGAACATAGACTGTATATAAAGATTAATGATTAGTGCTGTAACCTGATGAAGTGCTCCTATACTGCAAACATGAAAGATACTGTAATAAAGAAAACGTTTCAGAAACTAGCAGGAGGGATTTGACGACATGTTAGTGAGCATGTGTCTAGTTCTCTGTACTCTACGCAGAAATGCGTGTTCATGGTTTGACCATCCAGTGTGCAGCTGAACAAGCTGAAATCAGGCCAATGCCGCCACCTGCTGGCTAAACAAGTCCAGTGCAACTATGTGAAGTTAAGGTAAGCATGACATGGTGGGTTTCTACAGAATTCAGGATTGATCCACATGAAAATAGCAATCATTTGTCAGAGCTTTAAATTATTATTCTGAGTTTAAGACATTATTTTAATGTCACACCCTTTCGTGGCATTTGAAAAAGTCACCATATTGTTGCAGGTTTTTTTGGGGAATTACTTTACTATGTATGTCATTGTGAAAAAAAATTAAAAAGCCACAGCAGGACCAACACACATTTGTCAATAAAGTTCTACTGAAACTGCTTTCTGCAACATGTGAAACAAAATCACTCATAAATTCTTCCAATTTTTCCAAATTGTTCAATGAAATAATTGAGTTAAATAAAACAAGGTGAGAAAAAAGATGCATACATTAGATTTTACATTTTTTTTATTACAAGCATTTTAAACAAAAAACAGCAGACAGAAAATATTGTATTAAGTATATCAACACTAAGCGAACCAATAACTTGCACAAAGATTTACATCAGGAAATCTACAGTCGGGTAGCAGAATTAGTTTCTGATATTATAGTGAAATTACATTTAGACATAAAGCACACAAAGAGTGTCGCCACACATTAACAGCAGACTTTATGTTAGCGCCTTTAAAGTATACTTAGTGAGAGATTTCAGGTTGTAGCTTGGGAAAACACAATTTCTCACTCTTGTTAAGCTCTCTTTCACATGATCCCTGTTGGGAAAGTTTGACTGAGTGCTGGGTAAAACTATTTCCATGACTGGACCATTGCATTTTAAATTCTTTTCAAGAAAGTAACTTTTTAAAACACAGCAGAAAAGAGAAGCCACCTACTGTAATTCTGTTTTTAACATTCTGTTCTTTGTCATCCCAACAGCAAAAAGTCTTACCAAAGCCTTTTATATAACATAGACATATAAAAAAAACACATACAAACATACAAAAACACTTCTACTCCTCAGCCTCTACTACTTTGCGTCTGGGCTCATGTATTTCAGATTCCATCCCTGGCAAAATAGTTCTCCTGCGTGCAGCTGTCTCAATCTTCTGCACCAGCTCCACGTCCCACGGATGAGTGACAAAGCTGAGCACCTCTCCATCCTCCACCCCTCCGGCCCTCCCCACTCTCCCTGCCCTGTGGATGTAGTCCGTGGGGGACTCTGGACAGTCATAGTTGACGACCAGTCGCACTCTAGATGTGTCCAGGCCACGAGATGCAATGTCAGTGCAAATCAGCACATCTACCAGGCCCTTCTGGAAAGATTGGAAGATTCCTGAACGCACAGCGGCAGGCATTTCACCCTGCAGACGTGCGTGCCTCACTCCCATCTCTTCCAGGGCGTACCCAAGCCAGTTGACGGTGGAAGACTTATTGCAGAACACCAGAGCAGCACCCTCTCCTTTGTCCTGTTGGAGCAGCCTCAGGGCTTGGTGGAGCTCCAGGATCTTGTCGGCACCCTTTATTTTCATGAATGTCTGTTTGACATGAGGCATGAGGAAGTGCAGCATTTTGCTCTTGATCACCAGCATTTTGCCAAGGTCCGTCACCTGGCTGAGCACTTCCCCGACGCCTCCAGGGAAGGTGGCCCCCACAACCAGCAGCTGGGCTTTATGGCCAGGGCCTCGTGTTTCCTTGGGCTCACTCGCAATATTTACATGGCGCAGGATGTTCTCCAGCATGTCAGAAAAGCTGGGGTCAAACATGGTGTCAGCCTCATCCACCACAAAGAAACTCAGCTCGCTAAAATCCACGCATCTTCTCCGCAAGGCCTTGACCAGAGCACCTGGTGTGGCCACTAAAATAGCTGGATGATCCCCCTTGAAAACCACCTTGATGTGTCCCACACCACGCCCTCCACCCACAGTCCTTGTCAGCAAGCCCAGTGGAGCACACAGAACCCTGGACACAGCCGCCACCTGCTCAGCTAGCTCTCTGGAAGGTACAAGAACAACAGCTCGGATCTTTTTTGCGCTCCAAGTGTTCATCTCTGACTCCTTCTCTGTCTGCAGTCTGTTGACAACGGGCAGGAGGTAGCTCAGTGTTTTCCCACTGCCAGTCTCTGCAGCACAGAGAATGTTGTGACCTTTCATGACCTTTGGGATGGTCTGCAGCTGGACAGTTGTGGGATGTGTAATGTTGACGTTACCCAAAGCTTCCACCAGCTCCTTGCAGATGCGGAGTTGACTAAACGTCGCCGACGATTTCTGTTCGCCATCCTTATTCTGATCTTCAGCGACAAAAGGTGCAACAGTCTTGATGTTGTTGATGGTAAAATAGTCGCCGAATGACTTGTAATGTTTCCATCCTTTCGAGCAAAGAATGGGCTCCTCAAACTTTCCAAGCATGTACCCCACAGACTGGTTCAGGTCAGGGTTCTTGCCCTGGATCAGGAGCTTACCGGCTTTGACTGTGTTGATGTGGTTTTTGCCTCGAGTCTGTTTCTCACTGTTGACTTGCCTCTGCATGTAGCGAGGAATACGAATAACTGTCTCTTCCGGCGCAGCTGCTATTCGACAAAAGCGAGTCTGACTAACAAAACAGTGAACAGGAGAACAAACCGACACTTTCATAAACTCACGACAGGAAGCTCCTCTTGAGCAGAGCACCCTGGAAGCAACCGAAGCCAAATATCCGACCTTCACTGCGTACATTTTGGTGTTTAGCAGGTTCCTTAAAGGACAAGAGCCAGCTGACAAAAGTAAACACACAAATAAACAACTAAAGCGTGAATATCAAACCAGTTTGGTGCACTGGGAATCTTTGAAAGTCACTTTAAATGTTCAAAAAACCACCGTAGACCTGTTGGCATCCTGGTTCACTTGATAGCAGAGCCGCCATGCTTCATTGGCGAATGATGATGATGTCATCACGTGGGCGCGGAGTGATGACGAATATAGAAAAATCAGCAGCAAACAAAAGCATAAAAATATACACATAAATGTAGAATGATAAGAAAAATCTTAGAGTACATAGTAATAGTGCAAATAAGACAGGATATTAAATGCTGTTGTTTTATTTGTTTAATTTGTTTTTATTAAATACATTAATAAAACAAATTAAATAAACATTATGAATGCTGAAAACACAGATAAGTAGGACAAAGGCAATTCTCAATGTACCAAGCACTAACAATAACTGCAAAAACAATGGTTAAACAGAACAATAGTACATTTCAATTAAAACATATTCAACAATTCTCAGATCTCTTCTTGGGAGCTAATGCCTCTCTAACTCAAATAAATTAAAGAATGTGAACAAACTAAAATGTATGTGTATGTGACAGTGTATGTGTGTGGGTATCAACAAATAAAATAATTAATAACACCAAACCAAATCTGTCCTGCAACTCTTGCCTGAAATGCATCCAACCCCAAACACACTGCTTATTTAATTAATGTGAATTTAATTTAATTGAATTTAAAATAATGTATTTAATTTATTTCTTCATCTTTCCTGCCTTACTCTTTTTCATTTATTTAAATTCTATCATGACTTTCGTTTATTATTCAATTTATTCATCAATTTTTTTCCTTCTTTATTTGTCCCATGCTGTATTTCCATGTTTTTATTCTTTGTAAACCAATCAGCTGACACCTTTGTATTTGTTAGTGTGTCTAAGTGAGTATGCACAAATAAATAGAGGCGCTGTAACTACAGGGGAAATAAAGACGGTGTGATGTTCTCTGAGAAAACGTGAGTGTAAAATTTTTCTTTCAGGATATTCATATATCATATTTGGTAAATAATAGGCCCAATATATATACTTAATTCTACATAGAAATGTTTTTGGTATTAAAATATTAAAGAAAGTCAAATTTCCAGACAAGTGTCTTTTTCAATGTGTTTATTCTGAAGCATTTCATATCTGTTCTCATGATGACCCAATCAGCTGATCACTGCTCTGTGGTGAATCAGCACAGCCTGCAGTACAGTAATGCCCGATTTGTAATAGATTAGATGAGAAAGAACACTGTCATTGACACAACTGTGACTGTCGATAGCTGTCTACGTGACATGACTGAGCTTTGGTCAATCACCTTCAGCAAAGACTACTGTAAACACACTTGTATTCATCTGAGAATTGAGAATCAGCGTTACTGTATATCTGACTATTGTTTTAATGATAATTAATCTTTTCAAGCATGTCAACATGGTATGTAGCCTACACTTACTTAAAGGCATAATGGCCTGCCCTGGGACTCTTAGGGG
This sequence comes from Synanceia verrucosa, assembly GCA_029721515.1. Taxonomy (NCBI): domain Eukaryota; kingdom Metazoa; phylum Chordata; class Actinopteri; order Perciformes; family Synanceiidae; genus Synanceia; species Synanceia verrucosa. The sequence continues at coordinate 10,751,421 of CM056549.1, forward strand.
GGATAATCTAGAGTTGCTGCTTTGCCACTGTGTGTGGGCGGAGTGTAAGCTAATAAAAAGGAGACTAATCTAACCAGGCATGCATCCAGAGAGGGTCCAAAGGGGGCCATAAGCCTCTGCTGTTTGGCCCCGTCGCTCTCCAGCTGCCTGCTTGGAATGTTTTCATTCATTTATTTTGGGTTCACACGTTTTACCGCCACCCTCATATTCTCTTCTGCAAAGGACAAGTGCATTTACACCCAGCAGAGAGAACAGCAGCTGTCTGCATCAGTGCTGCTGTCACACGTAGCATCGATCATGCGTCAGCTAGCCATGTGCTGAATGAACCTGATTGATTTACTGTGGCTTCAGAACATCACACACACTTTCAGTGATGGAGTCACGTGTTGGACCGACCAATGAAATGGTCTTAGATGACTGTCTCCTAACAATGCAGGAAAGAACTGATCAGGACATATTCTGGTTACTTATATTATTATTATCTTATTTAATGAATCTTAAACATTATAATCAGTTCCTGCTTGGGCTTGTGACTGACTGACTGACTGACTGACTGACTGGAGGCGATAGACCCACTCACTCGGCACACCACAAGTCAATATTCAGTTTCACAGACTGAGCAAAAGAGGGCAGCATAAATCAACAAGGAAGATTTCACCTGAAATCCTGATCAGAGCTGTGACCATCAGTTTTTCTTTTGACTACAATGTTTCTTTCACAAAAACAATGAACATATTATTTGGATTAAATGTTCTGCTAACTATAGTCAGCATATGTTTGGTTCTGTTTCATCATTAACATACTGTCGTCTATAAGATAATCACAGCCATAAAGACATAAACAGCAAGCAAATTAGAGAAAGTGCAATGTTTTCACTTTTCAAATGTTGGAGAATGCATGTAGCTAAGAATTTGTCTACAAAACAGTGCAATTGCCTAAGTGAGGCTTTAAGTTCTTGTCAGCTCTCAGACAATGTGTGCAATTTGATATGTGTTGACATTTAAACATCATCATGCGTGTTGTCAAGGTGCTGCGCCACATTTCTGCAGTGTGTGCAAAACCCCAATCCTTGAAAGAGTGACACCTCTCAAACAGGACCAGTGTGGGGGCAGATGCTGTTTTTTCCCCTCATAACTACAAGAACATAATATCACCAACCACATCTACAGCCTCCCACACAATTTGTTTTCTTTATCTTCTCCCTTCAAAGGTCATCTGCGAAGATAAGACACAAACCTGAATTAGACTCAGGGTGGGTCTAGAGAGGAGAAAGTTCAGTCAAGTCTTATGGCTGCAGCTTAATAATAATATGATGATCACTTTATAACTCAATTTAATTAGAATATATTTGTGATACTTGGTGAATTATGAGTCTTTTGGATTCATTACAACTAAAACCTTGTGTCCTCCAATTGTTTATAAGCTTGAGTGACATTATTTATGATTGAAAAAGCTTAATATTTAGTGTTTGTTCAAATTTAATTTGCCATGAAGTCAGTCACATAGAAGCCTTGGTTATAATGATTATATTCACTTCTTTCCAAAGTATGAATACAGCCTGGAATTGAAAGGCTTGTGTGTGATATTTCCAATTTACACAGTAATCATGTGTGACTAAATAACAGTAACAGTGGTTTAAAATACTCCTTTCATTCTTTCAGTTTTTTTTTTTTTTTTTTTACCAAGCAATGACTATTTTTTAAGTATTTAAGTCAGGTGAATTTACACATTTTATGCAGTCTAAAATGGCAGGATGTTAGATGCATGAAGTTTAGAGAGGAAACTAACATGTAACAGTCTATTCGGAAGACAGGAGGAGAGCATTGCTTCATAAGGTGGCATTGAAGTAAAAAAACAGGTTAAAGCCTGTACTTTTGCTTGGAAATAAAGACCACAGGAAATGTGATATTGATGCTTTCAGATGCATTTGTGAGCGGAGCGCCTGTCTGTACGCCCACATGCATCTAGATAGTTATATGCAGCGTTATATGCAGAAAAATAAGAAGCTATCTGCATGCAATTGGGGTTGCGGATGGACTGATTTACAACTGTACAAATGTGCTCTCTGATTTACAACTAAATATACTCTTACAGAAGTTATTTTTTATGTTATATATACTTTTTTTTTTTTTACAACAAATTGATCATAAAACTTCTGATCTCATTAATATACTGTATGGTGCATTGAATTAATAGTGGCAATAATGCACATAATAAAATCTTACAATGTTATGACTCTGCTTATCAGACCTTTGGTGAAACATTAAAAACTTGCTTGATAGAGGCAGAATTGTTTACATAGTACGGGGAGGAGGGATCAAGACTTTTTGTATTTGATTTTTCTTCCAATAATGCAAGTGCATTCGTTTATATGTTAATAAATAAAAAAAAAGAGTTATGTGTGGACTCATATGTCCAACATAGTGAAAGCAGGAAATAATTGTCTAATAATACAACTGTTGTCTGTGAACAAGCTCATCAAAGCAGCAACACATTAAAGCTTTGGTGAGCGTCAACCCAATAAAGATTAACCTGAGGAGACTTGTGGGTTGGATGGACTCAAGGAGTGGAAAGGAGTGGAGTGGCTCATCGAAGGATTTGCTATTGCATTATTCTAGCCGCAGCTTTACTCTGGCCACCCTATGTCTGGTAATAAATACCAATAGCATTGAGATATAAATAAGTAATCCCTCAGTGCAGGAATACACAGTGTGAGTAGTGAATATGTACAAGAGGCAAAACTGCTTATTGCCTAACCTAAATAATCCAAAAAGCTCTTCCCTACCCAAATTGGTTAATTAATTAGAAATTAATGGCCTCCATGCTGACAGGCACGAGGGATCTAAAGGTAGAAAGTGCATCCTGTCATTAGACTTACCACTCCTGGTTTTGGATTGGAACCACACACAAAGAGGTAGCGTTGAGGGCCAGGTGCAATCGGATGTAATCTAATGATGGGTGGTTAGGAGAGAATGAAGGGCCTATTAAATAGAGCAAAGTGGCTGTAAGACCTGGTTGTTACAAGGTCAAAAGGTTTGCCACATGCAATATGGCAATACATCAAACGTTTGTGTACAAAAATAACACAGTTATGAGACATAATCAAAGATATTAAAGGTCTTATTGATAACATGTTCATGTACGTGTAGAATAATATAAATTTATGTTATGAAATATTTTTGTTGTAAATATTTTTTTTTACATTGACAGTAAGTACCTGGCAGTGGGTTGAAATGCAATGGAGATAAAGAATGGGAAATCTAGTGTTATCAATAGCACCATTATGGTCATTTTCATGTTAATACTTTTTACTAGAACATATCTGTTCTCTGTAATGTAAAAAAAAACACTTTCCCCCCTCATATTTACTGTTTGAATATGCCCGTATTTACTCTGAAATGCTCGCTTTTAGTACATTTCAATGAAATAATAATAATAAAAAAAAATAATAAACAGAATTATGGTTGGGCAACATCTTGGGTCCCTGTTTACTTCCTGTCATTATAAACACTGCAACAGGAAATAGACTTGGATACATTTCAGATGATTACAATTAAATGTCCCTGTTTGTGGGATGAATACATGATATAAATAACTGTGTGCATATTTCTCCGTGGATTAAGCATTTTTATACCTCCACAGAATTTTATTTTAATGTACAGCACCTGCATTTTACAATATAGGACCTATTGAGTATTCGTGAGGAAAATGCTTCCTATGTAGCCTGTTTAATGTGTATTACTCTGCTTTTTGTTTTCTTTTAGGAATCTGTATACAACAACTCAACACCACTTAAAAAACACAAACGACAACAACAACAACAAAAGCAATATAATTATGGGCAGGTAAGTTTATTCTTTGACAAACTGCTTATTAACGCAAAGACCGATGAGCTGCTTGTGCGCGTGCACATGCTGGCGCGCTTGCGCGTCCTGTGTTGTGTTGTGTCTGCTGACGTCACTACTGGAACAGGCTTGTCACGCGGGGGTTAGTAAAAGTTGGGATAGGAGCGACAGGAGGACAGACAAACAGGAGCACGGACAGACAGAGAGACAGACAGAGAGACGGGAGGACAGAGGGACAGGAGGAGGGCAGAGAGACAGAGAGAGAAAGGAGGGGACGGGACAGTTAAACAAACAATTCATCCGCTTCATAACGAACATTAAACACCGGCAGAGAAAGCGGCCGTTCGCTTTTGACTGCAGACAGAGAGAGAGAGAGAGAGAGAGAGAGAGAGACACAGAGAGAGACACAGAGAGAGAGAGAGGGGACTTTCTCTGAAGTTCAAGCCAGTATTTCGCCAGTTAACTGCTGAAGGAAGAGGAGCCAACGACCTGCATTTAAGGATTTGTTAAACGAGGTGCTGTTGCCGTTGGTGGTGCTGGCTGTTTGGCGGAGAAGACACACGGATTCGCGCATGAGTTAAAAAGTTGAAGACGAGCGTCGTGGCAAATGTTATGTTGTGACATTTTTTGAGAGCATAAACTGCTCGACGGTCGAGGTAGAAAAAAAAACTAAAAAAAAACGAGCTGTCAAACCCGATGACGACTGCAAACTGCCCCGGGAATGAGGACCTGGACTTCAGACTGATTTTCGGAGAGGACGGGCAGCAGCAGCCGTTAGGCCCCGCAGGTCAGTGAGTGCTTCCCCGCTTCATGCTGCATGTATCGGTTGTAAACTTGCGGCGTAAAGTAACGATAAAGTTACTCGCCAACCTGAGCTACTGCCGGCTCAATTTAACCCGGCAACTTTCGACCGCAAACTCGATACTGTTTTTGCCTTTTTTTCTTTCTGTGTCCAACAGGAACTGACCATAAGTGTGTTTTCTGACTAAATTTTGAAAATATCACGCGCCCGTTCTATCATGGTCGCACAGCTAAGTGTCCACAACGCCAGCTGTCATTAGCTTGACATGCTAGCAGGTTAGCACAAGTGCAGTTATTGCCTTCTTCCATTGTAACTATGAACTCAGTAATAACGTATTAAGTGTCTCCTCGTAATTGTTTTTGCAACAGAGAGCTAGTCGACTGCAAACCGTTCATAAAATCCAGTCGTTTTGATGTGATGTAAGTGAAGCGTGGCTGAAGGAGGGACCAGTTTGAATGTCACTGAGGCACATTTCTGCAAAGTATTGTAGCACATGGTAATGTTGTCAAAACTAAGTTAAAAGTAGGACGAATGCTGTTATAATAGTCATGTCAGCTGTTGTTTTAGTGTAAACATATTCCCTACTGAGGGTATGTTAATCATTGTCAAGTGTATTTAAGTGTCATTAGTTGTTGTTAGGTATAAATGTGAAGACATAAATGTCTAAGAGTTTTGCACAACAAAAACCACAAAATATTTAGTCTGTAATTGTATGCAGTTAATTACAAATTGACAGCTTTATCCAATTTAGGAAGGAAGACATGCATAAATGTGGTAGGAACAAAAGTATAAATGCAATTGAGAATTATTAATATATCATAGTATATATAATATGCATGTATTAGTATGGGTTTTACCATAGTGAGCCCTGACAATAGATTGTTTTAATTGCATGTTTTAATTTCCGTCTGAAGACTGTTTAAGTGACTTTGTCACCAGTTTAACAGGTAGCAAGACCTGTCCAGTATCGTGAAAAACTTAAACTACACTGAATTTAGCAACCAGTTTGCGCATTGAGAAAACACTGTGGCATGAATGAAACAGGGAGATGTAAAATTGTCAGGTAATTGTTATTATCCATCACACCTTCAAGTAGTGACGAAGCTGTCGTTTAAAAATTTAAAAAATTTGTGACACACCAACCTGTCATAAACCGTCTTCCCTCACCCTCAGGTTATGTCATCAGTAATGTGCTTTTCAAGTTCAAACAATATGCCATAAATCACTGTATGTCAAACTATATGAGAATACCAAGAACCTAAAAATAGTCTTTGTCCTGGTAGAATAGTGATCTCAAACCTCTCCAGGCTTAACTTTCCTACTATGATGAGTGTGTCTCACAAAAAGGACAAAACTCAAAGTTAGTGTTGTAATTTTCTTTTGGCCACCATTGAATGTAATGTAATAATAATAATAAAGGAGAAGGAAATGAAATAGACTGAGCAATGCCTGGGTTTATCCAGTGTTAATGACAGATAATCATAGTTGTATTAGTGTGTCCATTGAAACTCATATGGCTGCAACTAACAGTTATTTTCTCATTGAATCACCTAGTTGTTTGGTCAATAAAAAAAATGTAAATATTCATATTTATGAGGCTGTAAGTACGTGATAGCAGAAGCTTGATTGTGCACATGAAGTAAATTCATGTCTGTATTTGCCGCGACTGAAATTTAGGTATGGATTAGGTTTTGCAAAATGAAAACATCATAACTGTAAATATGGTTGGAATGGATTTGAATATTTCACTCACGCAGAGTGCTGGAACAAGCAGATATGAATGTTTCAAGTTGTCAAACGGCATCAAGAACATTATAGTTTTTTTTTTAAATGTAATTATTGTCTAAGAGCAATGCTTCCAGTTACAGTAACAGAGAGAAGAAACTTGTTGCTTGTATGATCAATATATCGGTTGGTTATTGGTTACATATTGGTCAGTTCACTGTTATGTAGAGCCACAATGATTTATCAATTAGTTGTCAGCTATACAATTAATTAATATTGTGATAATTAATTGGTTTGTTTTTAAGAAAAATGTAAAACTTCTCTAATTGCAGCTTCTTAAATGTTATTTTTTGTTGTTTCTTTGCTCTTTACTTTATGACAGTGAACTGAATATCTTTGAGTTGAGACATCAAGGACGTTGATGGGGCTTTGAGGAAAAGCTGATCACTATTTTCAGAAATTTGATAGCCCAAACAACTAATCTAATCGATTAGTTTCAGCCCTACAGGTATCCTCCGGAAAGTGTTTATAATTATGGTACATTGTTAGGACTGACATCAAATTGATTTCAGATATATTGTTTTTTATTTTTACTGGTGCGAAGTGATTGCTTTCATTTTGGCTGCCTAAGGCAATGCCTGTTTGAGTGAAATGGGTACAGTTGATCTGTATTATGATTGACAGGAGCAGATTTCACCCTTTTGATATTTACTTGTCATGAGGCAACAGAATGACTAATAAATGACTGATCATTTGCGCTGGTTTCTTTACCAGCTTGATTGCAGACACTTGAATAAGATTAAATGGTAAATAATAATTCAGGACAGGTACTCATTAAGCACACAGATTTGCAGATATCTGTGCCAAAATGTCCTTGGTGGAAAATAGATTCAGGTGGTGTTGCAGGGAAAAAATATTGGCCTCGTGTCAGTTACCTGATCTCTAATAGGTGTGAAAGAGTCTCCAGGTAGTATACGTTGTACAAAGGCTGAGTTAACAAAGGTCATGATTAGATTGAAACCCACAGATTATTTAATTCATGTCATGTGCGCTGGTCTTTGCTTCTGTGCTAAATTAATCCTCTTTACTGGTTTCTGTCTTTGGGCTTGAACCACTGGAACATGTGAATTCTTCAGCTGTGTCCTTTTTCCTTTTGAAACTCTTGAAAAGTAATGAAAGGTTTGGCTTGTGCAATCTTAAATCAATTTTTCCTTCGATTAAAAAACAAGTTTGATTTGGGGATGGGACGAAAGGAAAAACTGCAGCTGGAACAAGTGTAGGAATAAAAGCACCACTGTGCAAGTGGTTTTCATCTGGTCTGGGCTGTATGAGTTGGCCCAAAAGAGGGGTGCCCATCCAAATTAATGTAAGTGCAGTGTAATACAGGATCACACCGCTAGACAAAAAAGGGTGTTGCACACTTCTTCTCTTAAGGCAAGCATCAAGTCAGGGCTTGTTTTTGTAATAACCTGGAGAACTTCTGCTGTGAATATCTGGCAGTTTTTTTTTTAACGCCCCTGGGTTTCTGACTGTTGAATGCTGCTTGATGTTAAAGGAGAGGGAAAGTTTGTCATAATAAAAATAAAACATCAGTGCCACATTTCAGCACAAAGTTACAATATGTTGACAATAACTTTATAAGAGGGAGCTGTTAAGGAAGCTAGTTGCTCATATTTATGACAGGTGTCCTCTCCATCTTTGTTGTAGATCTTATTCTCTAATGGAGCCGGCTATGAATGTTGGCTTCCTGCACACTTTTGCTCTCAGCCCAGCTGGCGGTTGTCTTTCTGTCTTCCAGCGTTTCTGACTTGCATATGTGGCTAAAAATCTGTGAAATAGTTTGGTATAATATAACGCCCTGCCTCTCCATCTGTTTTTTTTTTTGTTGCTCTGTTCTTATTTTGTCGGTTCATCTTTTTTTGTTTCTTGCTCTCTCTGAGTGTTTTCTTGTTGCTCAGGAAACAGTCAACTCTTTGAGGTGAAATTTTCTACTGTTCAGAGGCACTGTAAGGGTTTTCCCCGATTATATACAGTGGCTGAATAGAGGAACAAGTCCCTCTGAATCAGCGTAGCTAGAAAGTGAGATAGGAACATGTCAGATCCACTGAAATAAATCTGAAAGAAGGAAAGAGAATAGAAAAAAACAGCCATATTGCAATTGAAAAATAATTCATAATAATCCATTCTAGAAAGGGAAATGACCTAGTAAAATATAAAATTATGCTTACTCTTATGTTGTAATTGCATTTATTTGGTGTAGACTAGATCCAGGAGATAGTTTCAGATTCTCAATGATATAATATTTAATATAATTTAGTACAGAAATTTTCAAGATACAAATGGGACATTGCAGAAATATTTCAATAATATTTTGTTAATTTTTCAACTATGAAATGCCCCAATCAGCACATATCCTCTCATTATTTTTGATCATAAAATGTAATGTTATGTTTTATACTTGTGCTAAAAAGGAGAAAATAATTAATGTTGTTTGTGAAAAACTGTAGCTAAAAGCATGCAGATTTAATTTTATGTTAATGGTGGTAACTCACCGATTTGTCACTGATGCTGAATATTGTTAGCTATTAGCTTCTTCTTTAGCTTCTAACCCTAACCCTCTTTGTGATTTCTCAGTGCTTTTGATTCGTCTGACTCTCTACTCCCAGTAAATGACATGAGAAAAGCTGTTGGGTGATTCTTCGTACTGCAAGTTTGAGATTTGCTCTAAAAAGATCAATTGGCGTTTTACAACTAGTGCAGTAACACATTTTTTAATTTTTAAAAAAAAATCTAATCAAGCCTTAACAACCCACACTAAGCCAGTAAATATGACTCAAGACGAGGGGAGTAGCAAATATTGTGGAATGATTCAATATTGTGACACAGAAAGGAAGTGGAAAAATTAAACATCTGAATTGATTCTCATCAGTTGTTGTGAGCTGTGCTGTGTTTTCTACAATGCTTGTAGCCCTTGTCTTTGTCTTGGTCACAAACAGCCAATGGACAGGTTCCCTAACTGATATGTACTGTGACAATAAGTAACACCTCTGTACAGCTGAGACAAACGGATTCACACCAGCAGACCCTTTCATTAACTTTCATTAAGTTTTAGCATTTTCATCTTGAGTGAATGTGTTCACCATTCTCACAGCAAATCTATTTCTGTTCATCTCCAGTCAGGCTTTCCATGAACTTAGTTGCCCTCCATGCCTGCTCTGAATGTTAACTTGTGTTTGTAAAATTCAATTGAATAGCATTAGCAGCATCATCCATTTAAAATTTTGGTCCATTCAGGTGTTTTGAAGTATATATATATATATATATATATATATATATATATATATATATATATATATATATATATATCTTAGTCTTTACAACAACCTTCTGATGTAGCCATTTCTTCAACCGTATGTTCATTGAGGTCAGGTTCTTATTATTGCTTAGCAAATACAGAAAACATCTATCTGATGCAGTGTATTATGATGTTTATAGCAAATGCTAATTTGTCACACTTTTATGAAGGGCTTTTATAAACTAGGAGAGTAATAAAAAGTTTTTGGACAGGATACAGTGCGATATAATAAAGCGATAAAGTGTACATTAAAAGCATCATGTTTCAAAGCCAGAGATGAAATTCTTAGCCCTCTTAAAAGAGATTAGATTTATAGCAACCACCTCTGAACCTTCTGCCTCCATCTAAATGTAATGAACGGACATGGAATTTCATTTGTGTCCTTTAAAGCACAAATCAAAAATATCCTTGTCCCAGTTAAAATCTACAGACCTGAATGTCAAATGTTCATAGAGACCTTCTGTATAAAGTGATTTACCATGAGGTCTGCAGATCATGGTGAGAAGCCAGATTCTAATAGTGTCTAGTTTCTAGTGACTATAAATGTAATTTTTCATTGCTTTGTGCAACAAAAGCAAAATGTTATCAATCCAAATTCAGTGCTTCAGTCACTGCGTGCACATGGATGAGTTTAATCGTATAATAAAGGCTTTGAAAAGGTATCAAGTTCATGTGCGCAGGCTAAGGATCGTATAGGGACTGGATTTGCGAATACGATAGGAACCCCTGGCTTAAGACGTTGTTAATCTGCTTTGTGCCTCTTACGTACAGTATCGTATTGTATTCACATCCTACGCATCCTTGAGAATGTCCGCCGGGGATTTCACCCGGTAGTGTAAGGACGTGCCAAAAGGCGTCATAAATAGTAATGTTGTTGCCGGGAAAGTCAAATGATACCATGGCTTCAAAGAAATCAACAGCTCATTTTTGGATGGACGTGGCGAGGGAGTTCATTCCGCCAGAGAGTTTATTGTTGTTGTTAAGTAGCCGTCAACCGGATGTTCCAACACCACTTGTTGGGCGGCAGTAGCTCAGTCTGTAATGACTTGGGAATCGGAGGGTCGCCAGTTCAAGTCCAGGTCGGACCAAAAATGTGGAGAGTGGACTGGTAGCTGGAGAGGTGCCAGTTCCTCCTCCTGGGCACTGCCGAGGTGCCCTTGAGCAAGGCACCGAACCCCCAACTGCTCGGGGCGCCTGGATAAGGGGCAGCCCCCTCACTCTGACACCTCTCCTCCAATGCATGTGCATGTGTTTGTTTCATGACTTGTGTGTGTAATGTGCAACTGCAAAAAGTTACTAACAGAGTGAAAAAATGTAATTTCCCCTTGAGGGATTAATGAAGGAATTCTTCTTCTTGAAAGGGCTACAGCGCCACCTAGCGTAGCGGAGTCAGCCAGGTCACTGACCATTATCTGAATTAAAAGAACTCCATGTGTACTTGGATTTTGGACAGACCACCCGCCGAGTTGCAACATCGAATTTGGTGAAATCCAGTACGATCCCACCATGTGACCACAGTGGTCAAGTGAAGGTTAATTATTAATTAAAAACAAACAATTTGAAGATGTCAGTTTGGTTCCTGGTTTCTGGTTTATGACATTTTGTAGACAATTTTATTGTAATTAATGTGAAACATTTTAAGAACTTTGTAAAATTTCAGAAACTGTCAATAAAATGTTATAAAATGGTGAAAAATGTTGATCAGTGTTTCCCACAGTGAAAGAAATCATCCTCAAATGTCTTGTTTTATCCAATTTATACTCATTTTACTGTAAATAAACCAGAAAATATTCACATTTAAGAAGCTGGAATCAGAGAAATTGACTCAAACAGGATGTCAGAATAGTAGAGTTACATAGGCAGGGGAAAACCACATGTTAAGAGCCATGTAAGTCATGTTTTGAGTAACTTCATGCATAACGGCCGTCGGTCCCAGAGAGGCCCTGCTTCACTATAGCTTTCGCTGTAGCTTACAGCTAAGTGTCATTGTGAAACAAACTGCTCTGACAGCAGCAGCGTTAGACACCAGACAGTGGCCTCATGCTTGCTTTCATCTAGAGTATCAAACGAGGTAAGCTTGGTTGTATATAATAATTATAGAACATATATCCCCTTCATTGTTTTCTTTGTAACCATATGTTACAACACATTGTGCTCCTTTAAAGTACCACTCCATTCATGATCGTGTCTATTGTGAAGTGGTAGTATTAATAAAGTAGTGGTGAGTCAGGCCTGCGCGGGTCACGAGCAGTGGGTGTCAGAGGTGGTATGAGGCAGGCGAGGGGGGGCAGATGTGCCCTTTATGGGTGGCAGAATAGTAGATCCATAGCGGAGGTGTCTGGCTTTCTGCCCAGACATGCCATGTGGGGTTCAGATGGCAGGGTGGTTTGAAAGGAGAGGGGGCACACCGCTCTCTAGCTGCTGGTAAGGGGAAGCTTTTTTGGTAACCCACCCCTGTTGTCTAGACCTTTATTTTGAACAGTGGTGGAAAAACGCTTAAAATTTTACATAATGTCAAATATTTCATGATATTATATTTTTTTTTTTAGCTTTTCCAAAGGTGTGGTTGCATTAGACACAAACAAATACAAATTACACTTTTTTGTTTATTGTTTACAAGAAAAAAAAACAAGAGCAAATCTTAAATATTGACGGTTTCAATGTGTCAGTTCTCAACATTTTCAGGCTCAAAGTCAACAAATAACAGAATATGTTCAATACTGAGCAAAAAATAATCACATATTTCAATGGGGTTCATGTCTCGGGATTGAGCTGGCTACTCTAAGACCTGGGTACTGTGCTCCTGCAGCCAGGCTCTGCTGGCCCTGGATGTGTGGCAAGGAGCATTATCCTGATGAAACATCCAGTTTTGACCTTGACGGAACAGAGCATGTGCAGAAGGAAGCGTGGGGGCTCCATGAATGGCACAATACTTGGCAGAATTCAGAGTGCCATCACACACAGCGAGATGACCAACACCGGTAGCACTCATGCATCCCCAAACCATGATGCGTATCCTTCTGCGTATCGTCACATTAGCAAGAGGAGACTAAAGCTGGAAACCGGACTCATCTGACCATAGAATCTTCTTCCATTTCCTGGCTGTCCAGCTCTTGTGTGCTGGGGCCCAACGATGCCAAGCTAACCTCTGTCTCTCATTGATCTCTCATTGACACCAGTTTGGTTTGACTACTGCTGCTGAAGCTCCTGTGATGTCATTCGGTGGTTTACCCTGCAGATCTAGATTAGGATGCGGTCATTTCTGGCTAAAGAAACCCTTGGACGTCCAGATCTTGGTTTGTCATCCAAGCTGTTGGTTCTTCTGTATTTCTGCAGAGTGTATGGAACTGCTGAAGAGTTGCATTTGCACTTCTTGGCTATCTGGCAACAGCTGTACCCTTCCTGGCTGAGAATCTGTATCTTCTGAAATGTTTCCTGTGTTAAGTTCCTTGTTTTAGCCATTTTTTTGTCTCTGGATAACTGTCAAATGTGTTAGCTTTATATAGACAGGAAGCATGGCAACAAAACTTGTCTTTCATAACAAATTGCACTTGAAGACTTTTAATGCAATATTTCAAAAATGCACAGGATGTCTGAAAACTTTTTTCCACCACTGTATATGCTACATACAAGCTGATTTGTACGTGCCTTTTCTTATCCCATAAATTGAAAGAATTTTTTTTTCTTGTCAGTTGCCACCAGAGCAGAGCAGGGTTTTATAGACCCCCCACCAAGGACGACTGAGGCTTCTTTCCTTTCTCACTGCTGTCTCAGGATGTGAAAGAGACCACCAGTGACATCAGAGAGTCTGATCTAGGCTAATGAAATCTCCAGATGCCAGCACTCACCACAACCACTTAGTGGCTAGTCAGGTTTGATTTTTCTTCCGTTAACATGCGGTGACGTCTCTTGTACCTGTAGCGCTGTCTGTGTCATGCTCGGAAGTGAACATATGACATAGTCAAATTCAGAGCAGAGAGTGGAGAAAAGCAGTTTTGCCCTTTTTTATGTTGTTGTCATTGCTTCTCTGAACGGAGAGCGCAATCCTGTCAGTGCTTGCCGTGGGAAAGACTGAAATTACATCGCTCTCATGGTGGACTATTTTGAGCTCCCAGAGAGAGTGGCAGAGGGCAGGCGGCAGGTTCTGGTGACTCGTTTGTACTTAGCGCAGGAGAACCCCTCTCGTCCCGGCACGTCTGCTGCCTTCAACTTTTTACTGCTCAAGCAGTTTGCCATCTCGGAGAGGAGTGGAAGAATGCTGTGCGCTACATCGCCAGGTGAGTGTGTTGGCACTCCCAGACACAAGCCAGGTGTGTTCGTTTTTATCTGTGAGTGTGAGCGTTTGGACTTTTATGTTGAGGGATGGGAGCCACCACTCAGACAAGCTGATGCCATCAGAGTACAGGCTGTCCTGATGTCTGTTAAACATTATTTTGCACCTTCTCTAAAATAATAGCAGATCTTTTTTTTCACTGACACACATATCGCTAAGTTTGTATGATGTCTCCAGAAGTGGACTGAAGAAATTAAGCTAAACGTTTTTGCTCACATTGCTTAACGTTATGCACTGCATGTAATTCCCACTTTGATAATGTGAGGAAATATTAGTTTGCCTCTTTTTTAGTAATTTTAATCATGAAACCTGTTGATGTTGGACATGCAGGATATTGCTACATAGGTATATTTATTACAACAAATAGCACTACAAATTATATCCATAAAATGGTAAAAATAAATAAATAAAAGTACCTCCAAGCAGAGCTAGGGCAGTGGAGCTGACAGTCTATGACTTCGTCAATGTTATAATGTCAGATTCAGGGATATTTTTTTTTTTTTTTTTTTTTTTTTTATAGAGTCTATGGATCCAGAGGTTCTATCACTTCCATGAAAGTGTAAAAGACAGAAAGGTCATAGGTCAGACAGTCATGCATGCGGTGCACATGTGGGGCTGGGTCTTCATGTGGGTGCCCCCTAACCCTACTGAACTGAAGGGGTCCCGGCACCCAGTGCGATGAATGAGACGTTTGTTTCCCGGGGCGAGGCATGAGTAACTATGTGCGGCATCTGTCTATAGTTTAAATTTAGTGTAACTGAAGCTACCACTGGCTGCGCTGTATCAACATGTCAGAGGCTGCGTTACACCAGAGAGAAAGCTGTTGAACTCCTGCATCTGGTCTCATTTTTTCTCTCTCTCCACCTTTTTACCATGAGGCACTGCTTGCTATGCAGGGATTAAGGTGGTTTGAATCCCATTTTATTTTAAGCCTTATTTCAGTGAGGCTAATATTTGGTGTTGGCACCTCTCTACCCCATGCAGTTTCTTGTCCCACTCCCATTATTTGTCTAATCAAGTGTGACGCGTTGTGAAAATGACTTATCAAGAAGCAGTCATTACTAAAGTGCCCTCAGATTTTAGATGGGATGCATACGAAAATATTGAAATGAAGTGACATCAGTCATCACTTTTAAACATTCAGTTGGCGCTCATGTGTTGGAGTGGATCCCACTACGTGGGTCATCAGTGGAATGTGGACCATGTGGACTTTGACAGCTGGGCGAAAAGGCCACACCAATTGCAGATAGAGGATTTAATAAAATGAACTGCTGATCACTTCATGCTCAGGGGAGTAAATCATGTATTGGGCTTCTACAGTGAAGATATTCCAGTCATTGTGTTGAACATGTATAAACTTGTAGAGCTGAGAAGGCGGGAAGGAAGGGTTTTCCCACTTTAGATATAGTTTTTGCTTCTGGACATATTCCACTTCCATTAATGCTTTTGAAAGGGGGAGGAAAGGGGAAATTGCAATCTTCCTGTTTATTTTCTTCCTTGATTATTTCCTGTTTGTTTTTTTTTCTCTGATGTTTTGTGTTGGCCTGATGACAAGCATGATAAAGCACATCAGGACCGTTAAGAGGTTCTCACCTCCCCCCAGCAGATGGACCCTTTACTTGTGGACACTGCATTTCCTTTTTAACACCTCACCATATCCTCATCTTTCGTTCCACTGCTGCACAAGCAACACACGATCGGAAGTTGTTCTGCTGGTTGTTTAATTAATCAGTGCAATGGCGGGTCAAGGCCAGGAGGTCGGGGTAGCCATTGTTGACATGTGGAGATTAACAAAGCGTACATGTACAACAATCTGTCCTCCACACACTTTTTTCTATAACTAGCGTCACTCTGCCAATGCTTGGATATTCTAGGAACATAGTATATACAGTATAGTAATCTGTACCATTTGATATGAACCTGGTCAGAGGATATTGGTTGACACGCTTGTGCATTTATCAGTGGTTGTATATACTGTAGCCTCACTGCTAAGACCCACAGTGTGTAAATGTCAGCTTTTTCACTCTCTTGTCGCTCTGCATTTCTGTCTCACACATAAGGGAACACAAAAGCTCTGTTTCCCTGTCTGTCCCTCTTGCTCTCTCTCTCTCTCTCTCTCTCTCTCTCTCTCTGCGCTCAAGCACATGCACAGTCAGCCCTGACAGATTGTTTAAATGTCACCCCTGCTAGCAGTAGCCTCTGATGTTATCTGCTCTGGGTTATTGTAGGCCATCAGGCGGCTTGTGTTCGCCTTTGAGGCCAATTCTCTACTGCACTCTCCTGCTCCACTGAAAACCAATACATACACTACAGACCAAAAGTTTGGAAGTAAGATCAAATTTTTACAAAAAAGATCATAGTTTCATTGGTGTATTTTGCAAAAAATAAACATGATTACTATATAGAGGAACTTATTGGAAGATATTTCTATTATTATTAATTATCAGGTATTTGAATTTTTCTTGCTTGGACTTTGCTTACTTCCAAGTAGCCTCCTCTGGCTTTAACAACAGTATATACGACACAAGTTTTTTAAGGTATGTGCCAGGAAGTTCAGTCCAAGCTTTCCTAAGGTCATCAATAAGAGACTGCTGATATGTGGGCCGCACTTTTCTAACTGATCAATCCAATTCATCCCACAAAAGCTCATTGGTGAGAGATCTGGAGACGAAGGGAGCCAAACCATCTTTTGAAGAACACCTTCCTCTTCTTTTTTGTCTAGCTAACCCTGACAGAGCTTGGCAGAATGCTCATTATTGTGCTACAAAACAAACTTTTGACCCACAAGTCTGACCCACAAGAATGCTGGAGGATGGATTGGTGCCGTTCCTTCTTCATGATACCCTTTACTTAAAACAAATCTCCTACTTTATCCTATCACCTGCAGAACATCCCCATACCAGGGCACTAGCACCTTCTTGCTTCATTGTGGATGTTAAACATGGTGCTTTAAGATGTTCACCAGTTTGTCTGCGGCCAAAGGCTCAGCGTTTTGAACCAAATAGTTCAAACTTGCTTTCAGTCATCATAGGTCTAACCTTTGTGAGCTTTTCTCATATGTCTTTTTCTTGTTCAGTGGACGAAATAGTGTTTTTTTTTTCCAGATACTCAACCCTTCAGACCAGCTTTTCTCAAATGTCTTTTCACAGTTGTCAGAGATACGGGTTTTGACCTTGTCATGTTGATTTCCTCCCTTATTTATGGTGCTGTTTCCTCGATCTCTTTTACTGGTGACAATGATATGTTTATACTCTGCTTTTGTAGTAACCCTCTTTCTTCCAGGCCTTCTTCTGTCATCATTCAAGTTATTTGTTTTTTTACTTTTGCACTGAAGTTGTAACTCTTGCAAAACTTCACGACCCTAAAACGAAGCATTTCTTTTGTTTTATTGACATGTATTCAGCAAAGGCCCGGTAACATCAATGTATAGGAGGTAAACTGAGGAAAATGGTGTACATCAATGAGGGCAAAGTGTGATCATGCAGTAAATACATCCCAAAATACATATAACTCATGCTGTTTTTTAAGAAAGACTTTATGAAAAGAAACTTGAAGTTGCTTCCAAATGTTTGACCTGTTATTGCCTGTAGTGTTCATGTTTGTGTACATATTGTTTACATGCACACAAGAAACCAGTAAAATTATGTTATTTTGAATCTACAAGTAATAAATAACAATCCTGATTACAGCTGTCCTGACCTCTGTTAGAAACAATACATCCAGTTTGAAGTTAAAATATGTCCAACAAAAATTTTGCACTTGCCACTGGCTAATGGGAGCAAATGTTAGCGCTTCATGTTTTTTAGTAATTTTAATTGTGAATCTTGTTGATGTTAGACCTGTCAGACATATGCTTAGATATAACATCACAAATTATTTCCAAAGATGATCAGAAAGAAAATAAAAGTACATGTAAACAGAACTAGGACAGTGGGGTTGACAGTATACAGATTTTGTAAGTGTCTACAAGTTATAGTCCCTATATGAGCTTTTTAATGTGAATACATACATGAAAAATACAACAGCAAGTCAAACACAGGCCTGCATGTTGCCAAAACACAAGTTTTTCTCAAGGAACAGTAAGTATTGTTTGTATGACATTTAAAAAAACAGATTACTGCAAAAAGTAATTACCCAGTTTCTTTTGCGCACACTCATAGACATGGATGGTGAGCCACAACATTGTAGGGCATATAGTCCATATATAACCTGTTCTGATATCTTTTTTTAGAACACCAAATTTATGTACTCTTAAGGCAATTAGTGATGTCTTTGAGAGGGATCTGTGCGTTGGTGGGTATTTAGCTCAGGTGGTTACTTGGCCCTCTTTGTTTATCCCATAATGTTATCTCGGCATGAGATTGTTAATTAGGAGCTTAATTTAGCTGCCGGCATATGTTAACATTGGCTTAGGCTGCCATTGTTAAGCCTCTGTTGGCTGGTGAGTCTGCTGTGACGGCACAGGAAGGCTTTTTGATGTAGCCCCAACACAATGTTAGGATTAGACTGTAACAAGTTTCTACAGATTAATTTAAAAAAAAATCCTGCTTTGACACATTTATAAACCTTAATGTATATGAACCTTAACTTTATCTTCTGCATGTTACACAAAACTGTGCGACTGATTAACAAAAATGGTTTGACCCATACTGTATATGTGCTGTGTACCTCATAACTCTAGATAAATCCAGCCCGCCTATTTGACACATACATTTGGACTTCTTCCTCTCTCACTTTGGCTGGATATCATCTGTACACACAGATCTAACCACCTACACATACTATACAGGGATCAGAAGCAGGTTTGGCACTAACCCAGCCAGCAAGGTTTAGAGCCACAGGTGTAGGACAACCCTTACAATACGTGTGTGCATGTGCGTCACAGGTGATGTGTTTAGAAATTTAGGTAAGGAGCCAGCCGCGGAGTTCTTGGAAAACCCAGGAGGGAAGGCATTAAGTTTTTGAGCTCTGCTGTGAATCACTGCAAAATATTAAAAAATCAAATCAAAAAGTCAAATTTTCTTTTTAAGACCCCTTGAAAAGGGGTTATTTTTGAATAATTTTAAATTATTTATCATATTAATCAAGATTTCTCTCTCCTGTTTTTGCCTCACATAAACATGAATGCAAATGATCTCCAGACAGAATTTGAACTTAAACATTTGTAGAAACAGAAGTTCATCATCAGAGAGAAGGAAACATTTTAAATGTCATGATGAGCTTTGAAGGCATTTGTTACAGAGCACAGGATTTTTTTCAACATTTTAATTTATTTTTATCACAGGCGTACACCATCCCATATTGCACATGACATGTCGGCACACTTTTTCTGTGGTCTGCTGGTCAGCAGCTCTAGAGGAGGGCTGAAAGGGGAGACTGGGCTGAACACAAAGCCTTCTGTACAGGGGATGTAAGCAGAGACGGCTCTAATCAACCTGCTTGCCCACCACAAAGGGAACCCTGGCTAAGGTTACCCTCTAGCCCCAGCACCACATGGTGTTGGGGCTAGAGGGTAACTTTAGACAGCAATATGTGTTGGGGCGAGAGTGCATATGTACACTCTGTATATAACTTTACGATAAGTGCAAAAAAAAAAACAACAGAAAGGTTCAACCACAGACGCAAAGGAACATACAACACACTTTTATACCCATCTGCATGCACATAAAAAGAGGTCAACCCAAGATGGTGGGTGCACCAGCAGGAGATAACGATCTTGTTGTCCCTGGGAGAGACCATTCCCTCAGTAGTGCACTGGGCTTTCTCAGAATGTGGGCCTATGTGTCACTGCCGGTCACAGGACCCTGACACACTTCATGTGCATTGAGAGTAGGAGGAGGGAGGAACAAAGTCTCCATGGATTATCCCCCGAGCGAGAATCCCCAGGCAGTGTTACGGTCAGCCAGAGGCCTGTGGAGCTTTGTGTCAAAGAGCCAAAGTGGATGCCACCATCGCCGGTAGGGTCAGGCTGTTCCCTGTGGCTACCGGGAGAACGCAACAGCAGTCTTTATGGTGTGTCACAAACATCCACAAAGACGCGCTTCGATGAAACATCTCCCAGTGAGGCGGAGCTATTATTATCTTAGGTACAGCAAAGCCTCTTACACATCTTTATTTAACCACATTGGCTGTCTGATGTATGGACACTTGAGGAGTGTGTAACACACCAGACTTTCAGGAACGCTGCATGGGCTTTGCAACCAAGGCAACAGTACCACTGCTTGCTCCTTTCTTCTTTGCTCCTCCCTTCTCCTCTTCCCAAATCTCCTCTTTTCTCCTCTGCTTCCCCCCTCTTCCCCTCTTCTCCTCTTCTTCATCCTCTTTCTCCTCTCCTCTCCTCACTTTTCCTCTTTTTCTCCCCATCCTCCTCTCTTTCACTCCTCTCCTCCTCTCCTCTACGTCTCCCCATCCTCCTCCCTTCCTCTCCTTTCTTTCTCCCCTCTCCTCTCTTCTCCTCTCCTACCCCACCTCACCTCCTCCTTCCTCCTCTTTCTCTCTGCTCTCCTCTCCTCTTCCTCTCTCATCCTCCTATCTTTCTCTCCTTTCTTTCTCTCCTCTTCTCTCCTCTCTTTTCCTCTCCTCCCCTCTTCTCACCTCATCCTACCTCCTCTTCCTCTCCCCGTCCTCCTCTCTTTCTCCTTCCTCCCTCTTCCTCCTCTCTGACCTCCTGTCCTAAGGTGACTGGTGTTTGGCTCTGACTCGGGGGTTTCCCATCACCCACCCCTTCCCTGGATGGTTTTAGATATCAGGCTAATCTTATCTGAGGGCAAGAAGAGGGCTGTGGGCCAGGTAACATGGTCGACCCCTTTCTGACCCTCATCTGCGTCTCACTGTCTGCTACTTACCTCTTTTCACTGGATATTATGATGTAAGTAGAAAATAGTAGACGAAATGCAGATTCATTTTGCAGCATCTCACCTTTACCTGCCATCTTTTGCCCTCTCCAGGTAACTGTGAGGCCACTGGAGCAGAGAGAGAGACAGAATAAATAAAATGATTAATGTGACCTCAATATGTTAAATGACACGGTAGGACAACTCAGCAGAGGGGTTTCTAATTTGTTATCTGAGGAGGCTGAAAAACAGCCAGTCCAGAGACAAGTTACGCTCTCATTACTATTACCAGGCCAACATGGAGATCTAATACAAAGTCCAAGACTCCCCCACACCATAATGTATTTTAAGATTTTGATGTATCATACATTTTATCCAAAGATAGTACTATATATGTACTTGTCTTAGCTGGACATCCATTACCTCTGATAGTACACAACAGACAGCAAATGGACTGCATTTATTTCAGGGGGTCAACCTGCCTACATTAGTTTCTAGATTCAGTTGGTGCTTGCAATTTGTTTGTAATTAGCACCTTATTTACTAAGGCAGCCGCTCATTATTGAGTCAGCACCTGGGACTGCCCTGCCCTTAATTATCTGTATTAAATGGTATTATGTATGTGTGTGATTCAGGCGAGCTAAAACAGGCTTGTCAGGTTGTGTTTTTAGATAAGCGGCAACTGACTTACCACTATACATGTGGCGTTTTTGCATTTAGTGTGAATTCATTTCATTTTGAAAGTTAACATGGGTTAAGAGTAGTTGTGGGTTGAAAAAAATATTTATGTTTCTGTAATCCGTAATGTTTTTCAGATGTTTGTCTAAATTAGTCTATATAATTTTTATTAATAGTTTATCGAGGAAGAGGGATCAGATCTGCTGTGTCATCATTACAACAGTAGAAGAAAGTCATTATGAAGTTGTCGGTGATGTTTCTGTTTTGGTATGGTGTGTATGGGAAAAGGCTGCTCATTGGTATTTATCTCTCTCTGTTTCCTTCCTTCTCTCTTCCTCTGTTCTCCTCATGTTATCCAAGCTATCATAGTTTTTTTTCTTTTCTTCACAGCCTCTTTCTCTTCCTATCGACTCTGATGTCCTTCTCTTGCTCCCCGTCAGTCAATCAGATGCTGTCGTCAGAGGATCCACTGCTGGGTCTTGTGACAGCCAGACAGGGCCAGCGCGAAGCTGAGCAGCTATAAATAAAGTGCTTTCTGCTGCTGCCACTGTTGCTGCTGTTAGATAGAGATGATATGAGGGCAGAAAGGAAAGCTTTCCCTTTTTACATACTTCCTTAAATTCCTGATTTGACAAAATCAGAGGAACGTAAGAGGAAACAAATGATGGCCGAGTAATGGCCTATTTCTCTGTGATGGACAGTTAAACAAAGATTTTAGTTTTTGAATGGTCTCATTTTAGACAGGAAAACATTATTATATATACTATATTAAATGGGGAAGTGTAATCATTTCACAACCTTATCCTACAAGCTATGCTGTGGGTTTAGCTAAACAAAGTATTTAATGAATGCTCGATCTCAGTGACCTATATTTTTTCTGAAGGATATTAATCTTGTTTTTGTGTAAAGCAGAAGATGTATTCATTACAGCTCAAGACCAGTGAAGTTACATGACAGGAAAACCGATGTTACATGATGATGTTTTTTATGATGATATTTACTTTTTATTTAGAATTGGTTATATGGTGTGTTTTTTGTTATAAGGTTCAGTTTTGGTTAGGTGAGTGATACTGTACAAAAGTAAATGCATGAGGCACAGAAACATAAATCTGTATGTGGATATGGTTATGGTTTTATGTGTTTGTGAAAATGTGCCTGCAGGTGAAGTGAAGTTTTCATGGGAAAGACTGCAAGGTGTGGTGGGGTGGTGGTGGGAGGGTTATTCCCAATGAGAGCAGCAGAGCATATCCAGTTTATCAATAACCTCTAATACAGAGTAGTACCAATGCGGACAGCGGGCTCATGTCTATTTGTTTGCGTGTGTGTGTGTTTGTGTGTGTACTAACTGGCTGCGCCGGATGACCTTTGGTATAAATAGCCTGCCAGCGCTGGCTGTGATGACAGCCGAGAGCACGCACCGTTGTGTGAATTTGTTTCCTGAGTAGTGCTGTTCATTGGTTATCCCTTTTGGAACAATGCCTGTATGACTGCCCGCTACCCAGCAACACTCTCTGCCTCTAATATCCTGAAACTGGGCTCAATCGAATGCGCAAACTCAGGGCACAACCAATACAGGCCTGTGACCAGATCATTTTGTTAACCAGAGACTCAAACCTAGTCCTTCTCAGGATAAATACATTACCAGTAAAATGAATGCAGTGTCACCAGGTTTGGCTTGTAGCAATAGCCAATTAAGTTTAATAGACCAGATCCCTTCTCTGTTCTGCTTCAGGAGTGTCTTGGTAAAATGTACAGAGACCCAAACAGTAATATACATTACCTCAAACATGCTTTCAATAACTTGGATGCACCTCAGTTATTATCAGCTATTTTGGAGCTGGTGTGCTCAAGTGAAGAGTAAGAAGAAGCTCTAAGTTTTGAAAACAATGTCTTTTTACACTGCCTACTCCTGTTTGTGACTGATTTTGACTGTGTGGAGGTAAGATGCTGTGACACAACTCAGGTGTAGTCTTCAAACTCTGGCTTTTTCAAACAATGTGATACCAATGTCATTTTGAACATCTCAAGGAAGCAACAGAAATAACTGGAAATATTCTCCAGATTGCTTTGTCTTAATCCTGTCTTTCTTTTCTCCTTCCAGATCTGGAGCCTGATGACAACACATCGTTCTACATCCTAAATGTGGGCCAGCCCCAGTCTATGGTCACCAACCACCAGCCCATTGGCCTGCCTCGTCATGGCATGCAGGCTCACTCCCAGATCATCAGCACTTCCCCACGCCTCCACTTGCACAAACCAGGGTCTGATCCTCCAAACTATGAGGCACAAGACTCCAAGTACGGCACCTCCCCTCTGCTGCCCTCGGCTCCTGTCGAGGCACCAAAGGCCTTTGAGTGCCCCAGTATCCAGATCACTTCTATCTCCCCCAGTTGCCAGCAGGAGATGGATGCCACTGAGGAGGATTTGAGGGCCAATGGCCCTGATGGGGACTACCACGGTGACAGGCCCCTGTCCAGAGATCACCTTTATTTGCCCCTGGACCACTCATACCGGGACTCTTCGCTCAGCCCTAGTCCATGCAGCAGCCTCTCCTCTAGGAGCTGGTTCTCTGACGCCTCCTCCTGTGAATCATTCTCACACGTCTATGACGATGTTGATTCAGAGCTAAATGAAGCGGCAGCCCGGTTCACCCTGGGCTCCCCGCTCACTTCCCCCAGCTGCGTCTCCCCTCAAACCAGTGGTGGTGTTTTGGAGGAGCAACCCCACTGGCAGCACCATCACCCTGCCTTTGTGCACCACTCTCACTCCGTCAGCCTGTCACCGCGACAGTCCCCCTGCCACTCGCCACGCACCAGTGTCACTGATGAAAATTGGCTCAGCCCGCGGCCTCCCTCCAGGCCCTCCTCACGTCCCACCTCACCCTGTGGCAAGAGGCGCCACTCTAGCGCCGACATCTGCTACCCTGGCTCATTATCTCCTCATCACTCACCCACGCCCACACCAGGACCTTCACCTAGGGGCAGTGTGACAGAGGACACCTGGGTTGGCAGTCCTTCTGTAGGTATGTCACCTTTCCAGTGCTGCCCATCTGAGGCAGACATCCCATCCAAGACGAGGAAAACTTCACAAGACAGAACATCCGTGCAGAGTGGGAAAGGGGACCTGGGACTGGACGACCAAGGAAATATGTCTCCTAATCTAGACTCTCCTTCAGATGAGGGCCTGCACAGCCTGAAGAAAGATGGGCCCGGGGAACAGTTCCTCTCAGTGCCCTCTCACTTCTCATGGAATAAACCGAAACCCGGTCACACACCTATATTCAGGTAAATGTGCTGATGTTGCAAAGCAAAAAAAGTGGCTAGAATTTTACTAATAACCTTTTCTAAATTCAGCTCATGTCTCAGATAGCAGTCTCCTAATCCACTTTAAACGCATGATTCATGGGGATGTAAAAGACTCAGTGGGAGAGGAAGTGACTGGAAAATTCAAACGTGTTTATCTTCACAAATGTCAGTGATGACTTTCTCAACTGGTTGAAACTTTCTGTCGCAATCCATTTGTTCTTTTCTGCTTCCTGTTTGTATTTTAGAAAGACTTGGGGACAGCTGTAACAGCAGTATGAGGGTGTATTGGAAGAGATTCTTAATGGATTCTTTAATCATTTAATTGACAAGTGTTTCCTTACATTCAAAGACAGAAGGTGGTGTGGCGATTAATGCAGTCGATGCTTGGTGAGACAGTTCATGTCATCAAAAAAGCAGGTAATAAGTCAAGGCTAAACAATAGACATAGTGATGAATGTTTTAATAGATTGTTGTGAGGTGTCATAAAGATTGAAAACCCTTTTTGATCTAGGAGAGAAGTGTAAACATTGTAGTGCCATAAATTAGTAGCATATAGCACGTCAGGTGAATAATAGGCCTGTTGATAGGACTCTGCAGATCAATGTTCGGTTATGGAGGAACTTTGAGCTTCTTATCAGCTATATAAATCCGGTAGAGCAATACAAGTTTATTGTTGTGTGGAGGGGGATACAGCATCCAAGAGCACAAACAAACACACAACCTCCACATTAAAGAGTGATGGTTGCAATCAGAAACTCATATTGGAGTTTTTTTTAGCAGAGGGGATCTGCTGTCTGTTCTCTAACGTGTGCAGCAGATGAAGACATGGCCTTGTTTGTGTGCACTGGCCCCTAGCACTGTAAATCAGCACAGGGCACATATGGCAAGGGGGCCACACACACACACACACACACACACACACACACACACACACATGTTCAGACATAACACTCACATAGACCTAACACTCTCCAGACAATAACAGGCCAGGGTAACAGGGTGAACTTTGTGATGAGTCACCATTTGATATTTGCATCCTTGTTCTTCTTATGTCGATGTTGCTGTAGAGTTCGGTGATTTATCACAAAGAACACAGAGGCTAATGGTGTTTTTTTAACTAAGCTGTTTACTCTCATTTTTACCTACAAACACTCCCTTGTACTTGCTCCGTCAATAGTTGCTCACGTTAGCATAAAATGCAAGTTACGTTTTAGTACAGAATCTTGCGTACATACGTAGTCAGGTGGCAAAAGCTCTTATCTGCCATGCGATAGAAGCTTGTTGAGCTGCCTGTGTGTGTGTGTGTGCATCTCTCTTAGAAGTGTGATGAACACATGGCCCAGGTGGAATGGGTTAGAATGGGCTGGGATAGAAATTGGTGGGGTGTTCAGACGCTTCCTTCCTCTCAGATTACTCTCACGCCTCACACCCTGACCTGTCTGCAATGATATTAATAGCACTCTTATGATTATTTATTTAAACAAGAGGCAATTATTAATCTGTAGCAAAAAGAAAGAGGCAGAAAATAAAACATGAAACTTCGGGACGAGATATGCGGTTGTATTGTTGGTAGCTGCGGATGTACTGATTACTGTACTGACTGGTATTATTCATGACAGGTTGTATGTATTATTACTAGTTCAGGCAACCTACATATCTGCAAGAAAGCAATATGAACCTACTTTAGACATGATATATTTGTTGTAAAGTCTATATTGCTGTTTACAAGGGCCTCACTTTCATGTGAAGATGCAAGATTACCAAATTCATTGGATGTGAAGGACGCTAGAGGGTCAGTGTAGACTATAGAGAGGACAAGGTGGGTTGTGAGCTGTGATGGGAGTGGGAGCCTCGACCCCATGGTTTAGACATTTGAGAGAGGTTATGCTGTGTCAGGACATAGGCCACTGCTTCTGCTCTGCTCCATCACCAAGCTCATATTTCCTCTGTCCTCTTCTACTCCTGTTACCGTAGCAGCCATGCAAACCCACGTTTCCTGGGTGGTTATGTCATGGCTGCCAGGAGGAAATCATAAGGGTTAGGATGCCTCTGTCACACTGTGTTAGATCTTAGATAGAGCTGTTGTCAGGTGGAAACCTTGTTTGAAATTCAACCTCAAAAGGATTGAACAATGAACACAGCTCTTTGCTGACTATTCAGACACGACAACAGACCCAGCATCATAGTTAATTAGAACAGAACAATAGCTTTTAAACAGGATATAATGTTTGACTATTTATTTTATGTGTGCCTATAATCTCATGAGATTTACTCATTGTAGATGGCTAGTCTTAATGCAACCAGTTACAACCTAAAGTGGCTTTCACTGTTATTTCTGTCTGTACATTTATAACCAATATTGCATTTAGCTGCCCAAACCCTCTACAAAACATCAGCCTGCATTTTCATTCCAAAAATTTAACCTTTCCTTAGGATTTGGTGCCAGTCTGTAGGGCAGTTTGTGAAGTGAAATGACTCCACGAAAAGCCCTACTCACATGTCTTTAATTCAGTCTGATCAGATTGGTCTTCACACAGCCAGCACTCGACAGGGGTTTGGAAAGAGAAGAATTAAGGGAAACAGCCACGCTGGCTGAAACTGTTCAAACTTTCCCTTGATAATTTCGTGCGCTGTCAAAAATCTGTCATGCAGTTTGTAGCCTGTACTGACTTGGATAGTGCCAAATAAAAGCTGATGCCACTGTGGGACAGGGTGCACAAAAGAGCACACAGCAGCAAACACTGCATATGGTAGCATTGGATAGCTGTCTCTTGGCTTTTGAAACACCATATACAGTTATTACAGTTGTGGCCTAACAAACAGTACACAGCCATAGACATTAGAGACATATGTGCATGGATACATACGGTTTGATTTATGTTTGTCTATACTGCTGTGCTAAAAAAGAAAGAATGACACCAGACAAAACACCTGGATGACACACATACAGGCAGTAAAACATGCTGCCTTACTGAAGGCCTCTTGTGTCCTGAATAATTAATTGTGTACACTGTCAAGATGTGACAGGTTTACATCGGAGCTTTTACTAAAATTCAAGTACCCAAGTATGTGTACTGTGGTAGTTTAGTACAGGAGTTGAATTAAAGGGGGGATTTAAGTAAGCAAAAGTATGTCAAACAGTAAGTAAATCAATAACAGAAGCCCAATAAACTGTTAATCTAAAGAAAACAACATTTTTACTGGGCAATTGGTTTTGGTAACATTTGAAGATCTATATTTGGACCAGATTACCTGACATTTGTGGCATTTGGAGACGTTGTACTACACTTAATACAGTTAAATAAATAATGATCATCAACAATAAACACAACAAATGAACATAGAAAAGGCCGTGGCTCGGTTGATGCCAGTGTTTATAAAATGTTTTGGAGATAAACTGCTGGATCTGATGGAGAGACCCAGTTTTTCTGTTGAGAAGGCCATTGAGTGCTTTATTTTCGAGTGCAGCTGTTCAAATATGATTGTGGCCTACACAGATAAAAAAAAAAAAGAGGTAGGGAGGAAAAACACACAACGCCAACCACTGTGGTGCAGGACACGTAAAATATACACTTGGTGAGTATTCACACACATACATGGTATTTTACTCACTGTCTGACACGCTCATCATACCACCTATTCATTGACCCACAAAGAAGACTCACAAACAAAACCCCCTTACAAAATGATTCAACCATGAAGTCTTACCCGACCTATTGCAAGTGTTGTGTTTAAGAACAGGAGTAATGCATGTGGGCATTCCAGTGATTCACTGTCTGCTGGGGTTAAGTGCACTGCATGTTATACCCTTATTTTACACCTATTATACTGTCTCAGACCATGAAAGGGGAATACCTTTTTGGATGTTTTCAGACAGCCTTAAGATTGTCATCAGCCCTTAAGTAGAAAGAGAGGTTGTCATGGTTCTTGACCCTGCTCTGTGACATCACCTAGATTAACATATGTACAGAACATTTTGAAACGTGGAAAATGTGAAGGTGTGAGTACCCAAGCAGATTTTCTGAGGGAAATTCTTACTGTTAAGGCTGTAAAATGATCTTTATTCATCATTGATGACGAAGTGTCAGGGCAGTTCACTACAACTAAAAACCTTACTTTGTTCTTAGAATTAATCTTTTACACAACAGTATTTTTAATCACCGTTTATTGCATAATTTCAAGAGATAATTATGATTAATAACATTTTTATTATATGTGTAAAATTGCATTTTTACAGCAGTTTTTTAAGATCATATTAACAGTGGGTGCAGTTGACAACAAGCCAAATGGAGTAGTCTCTTAGACCACAGTGTTCTATGATGGTGACTGATCTGCAGTCAGCTGCCATCCATTTAAAGGTACAATATGTAAGAAATGTATTTAAATTAATCATAAAATGGCCATGATATGTCACCAGAAATTAAGAAGTCATGTTCATTTCAAATATTTTTATCACTGACAACAGTAGTTTAACCAGGATATTCTCATTTAAAAAGCCCAGTTGCAGCCCTCAACTGATGTTGATGTTGTCATGTTGTGTTTTGGTCTGATGCACCACCCTCTACCTATCTCCCAATCACCAAGTCAGTAGTGTGTCAGCATCCGGGTTGCCAGCTCTGCTCTAGTTACCACAGCTGCAGCTACAAACGTGTTGGATAAATAATGTCTAACATTACGAAACCTAAAAGACCTCCGAAATCCGTTGTGACAAAGTCTGAAATAAAACAAGGATTTGTATAGGAGATGCCTTTGAAAGATGGAGACGGCTGAAAGTGGCCGGGCAGCAGCACTCCTGATCGTCCACTATCACTGCATAACCCCGGCTACCACCTGGGAGCTCCGCTCACATTACCCCGTCTCTCCACAGCTCTCCTCTGGCACATTTCATTCCTTCTAAGTGTCCACGATGATGCCCAAGGTGGCTGCTTTTCGTTCACTGTAACACTTTGAAACTTTGGACCTCCAGGCGGACACCTGGTGCTACCCGCTGGCTTTGGCCAGCCGGCAGCACTGCTGATCGGCCACTATCACCGCAGATCCCCACCACCCCACCCCGGAGCGCCGCTCACTTTACCCCGTCTCTCCACAGCTCTCGTGCAGCACATTTCACTCCTTCTAAGCGTCCATGGTGATGCCCAAGGTGTCTGCTTTTCACTCACTGTAACACTTTCTGTTCCTGTTGGATCCTGCAGCTGAGCTGGCAACCTCTAGTCAGGGGAGAGGGAGAAGGGAGACACCTCTCTACAGTAATTTGAAAGTGATTGCAGTACCAGTTTGGGCCACCATCCTACATACAGTTCGTTTAACAAGCACTGTAGTGAAATTGCATTTATATCACTTTTAAAAGCAAACAATTTGCATCAAAGTGCTTCTCAAAGAAAATGTACACACTTACTCACACACGTTCTGTATATGCATTTACATATACAAATATGGAGACAGAGAGAGTGAGATAAAACCAGGTAATAAAAATGGGTTTTAAGGAGTGTCTTAAAAATGTAAACAGATTCTGCTTGTCTGGCGAGCTCTGGCAGGTTATTCTAGTTAACTTTTTCCATTTCGATTTATCCTCTGGTCTATGGAGAATTACTCGCTCCAAAATAGTGCTTTACCCGTTAGCATCCATCTGATTAGCTGCACTAGCATCCTTAGCTCGTAGGCAGTAGCTCGCAGTACGTTATATTTTAAATCCGTTTTAACAAGGTGTATAATAAGTTTGATGTCTTGACTGAGCTGTCTGGGAGTTTTTCAAAATAAAAGGAACAATTCAAGATTGCATTACTGTTGTTGCACTTTATGATTGCAGCAGCAGGAAGCAGATGTTTTAAAAAATGTATGCGTAATGCTTTGACTTTAATTATGATTAACGTTTTAACGCTGACAGCCTTATATAGGTATACTGGTTTCATTCCAATGCACTAATCTACTCTTCCTCTTTCGTGCTTGTGGTATTCTTTCCTCAGGACCTCCTCACTGCCTCCTCTAGATTGGCCGCTGCCAAGCCAGTTTGGCCAGTATGAACTGAAGATAGAGGTGCAACCCAAAGCCCACCACCGAGCGCACTATGAGACTGAGGGCAGCCGAGGAGCCGTCAAAGCAGCATCCGGTGGCCACCCAATCGTCAAGGTAACATTTTCCCAGCACTTACTGCTGTTCAGCCACAAAACCTCCTACAGTCCAAACAAATCTTAGGCATAAAAATGGCCAAAATCTCTTTTACGGAACATTAACATTGGTTTTCTGCTCCATTAAACAAAGTACGAGCACCAATGTCTCTGCCATACTGAGGATTACATTTCCCTCTGAGGTCAGGAGTGATTTACAGTCTGTGTTAACACGATGCTGGCCGTGCATTAGTTAAATGAGACCCTGTTCACTGAGCACTTAGCATCCAGCTCCCACTGCGTTAACCACACAGCCAAGACGTCAGCTGTTGCAGCCTGTGGTAGTGAAATCAAAGGCAGAGAAGTGAGCTGAGCTGAACTTATTTTCTGAATTTAGCAGTGGCTTCCTGAGAGATTGAGGCTGTCATCCACTTTGTAAGGATTGTGTTCTGTATGTGAGTGAAATACATTCTATCCTCACAGTTTTAGCAGCATGATAAAATGAGCGTCTTCTTCCACCTCAGATGTTGCAGCAGCCTCATGTAATCTACAGACAGCTGTTACTAAGACATCAGTAGACTATAAATATGTCATTATAACTGCCCATTGTGACTAAACATTGCATTTTTGGGGTTCGTTTTACATATTTGCATGTGTGGACTGTCACAAGGGTCCTCTCCCACAGCAAGACTGTCAGTCAACCTGTTGAGACAGGAAGACAAGCAGGCAGCTCAGTCAGCTGCTCTGTCATTTGATAGCACCTGCGACAGACCAGGTGAGCCGACCTAGAGCTAGGCTGCTTTTCTCTCTGAGTGGGTGAATGAGAGAGAGAGAGAGAGAGACAGAGAAAGATAGAGGGGAACAGTAATAGCAGAAGATTTCAATCCCATTAACATTTCAACAACACAGCAACAACCTTCCTTTGTGTGTATGATTAGGAGAAGGCCTTAGACCTGGACCATGACCAGTGCTGTGCAACTCAACAATGGCTCACTCCTTTAGGCTGACAGTTTGGTCAGCTGTCCAATCAGTCCAATAGGATTGCCAAATACTTTTGTCAAACTTTGAAGAATTGAATAAACATTTTTATTAAAAATCGCTAAGTGCATTCCCTCAAAGTGTTTTTTCAGCAGTGGGTCACCGATCACAGTCTCCCACAGCCTGTGAGTGATTTGGGGGCTTCTGGGATTTGTAGTCGGAGCAATAAAGAGATGGTATATGCCACGGAGATCAAAGCAAGAAGTGGAGATGATTGGAGATTGATTAGAGAGCAAAATGAACGGATTCTGGACAAAAAGTGGTGATTTTGGTGGAAGTGGCCTCTACCTCTGATAAAACAAGAATGGAACAAGATAAAAACAAATGTTTTTTTCATGATGAAATAGAGTCTCTTTTTTTATTTGAGCTATTCAGTGTTTTCAGGAACATGCTACAAAATATTCTGTGGGTCTTGAAATATGACTCAAAATGGGCAAAAACGCTGGCACAGCACACTTTCTGTTTTATAAAACCGCTGGCACTCAAAGAGTTAATATCTAATGCAATGTATTCTGTGGTAAGACATAAAATGTGTTGGGAACACTGACAATTACTCATTATTATTATTATTATTATTATTATTAATTATTGTTTTGTTAATATTGGTTGCAGGTGACATGTTATCATTGCTTGGGACTACAGATGGTTTGTCCTTAGGGCAACTTAGTCTCCACTTACTATGCACAATATACATGATATGATAATTTAAAAGAAAAAACAACAGCTGTGGACACAAAATTTCCTGAAACAACAAGGAAGCCCAAATTACTGCCATTTGTTGCTTTAGAAACAGCCTATGTCCTCATGCATTCAGTCATGCAGGATCCCTCCAGGCCAATCATTAACCATTGCAACCCCAGTTAGACCAAGATTCTATCCTGCCATATGTGACGCTGCATAATTTAGCCGTCAAATGTTTTCAACCAAGCGTTTGCCACGCTTGCCCTCATTCCTCATCCCCAGAGGGAATTGTTTGGTTATATCAGTGTAGTCAGTTTAACTGTAGTGCGAGGTCAGCAGACTCTGTTGTGTTGATTCAAATATTTTATTTGTTTTGTTTTATTATGGTTATTGGTCTTTGATGGGCTTGATTGCAATCTAAAGCATCTCCAATAACAGCTAATAGCAGTTTAGGTCAAAGAGATAAGCCATAGGAGAAGTTAAGTTTACCGCCACCCCTGTACTTGTTTTAGATGAGCCAGCAAGGTTTGCAGATCACTTTGATGTGTTGATAAATTGCTATACAATAATTTTTACGCAGGGTACTTAGACCTGTGCAGTGTAGTTGCATAAAGTGGAAGACGTCCATGTTTCTTCTATAGACCTTCTATTGCTGCCAGTGCTGACATTGAAAACCAAATGTATTTCTGCTGGAACTCACTTTCATGATCACCTGGACACACAGAAATGTGTTGTCACAGACGGAGGAAAAAGAAAACCAAACGAGATAAGCACACAAACAACATTTTCTCGTCACGAGCAGCAGTTTGCAGAAAATGTGTGAGTGAATGAGATTTAAGTGAGGGAGAAGTGAGCAAGTGAGATTTAGCTTTTAATTACATGTTTGATTATAGCGTATATGTGATATTCTTTATCTTTACATAATTCTGCATTCAGCTAATATACAGTGCTTAACAAATACATTAGACATTTGTCTTTAAGAGCATCCATCATCAAGAAGAGCTTTAATTCACACTCAGTCTTTCTGGGTGAGTTCCCTATGCTTCACCATTTTGAACAGGAGTGAGGAATTTCAAACTGAATTCACCTTTTATTCCCAAATTTGAGGCAGAACTCTGGATTTTTTTTTCTGTTCAGGAATGCAAATAAATAACTGTAATTTAGCATCTCAATAAAAAAAATGGAATGTGCTTTGCCTTTTTTGCTTTTTTGTAAAACATTAAATTAGAAAATTCATGGATAACAACAATAATTATATTTTAGCATTAAATATATCATTTTAATTAAAGAGCTTGCAAATACTGGTGGATTAACCATTACAGAAACTTAAAAAATATTTTAGTAATCAGCAATACTGTCAATTTAGGGCAACAGTGGCAAATACATTGGATGGTGGTTGAATAAATTTGTTAAAAAAATGTATACATTCTGCTCCACTTTTTTCAGTGTAGTGACAGTTAATATTATTTAGCTATAAATTGCTAACCTAGAAATTACTTCAGATTTACTCATGCTCCAAAATAATATCAGGATAGAGTCACTCTACCCTCTTCTTGGGCCTTTTGTAGACACTTAAAAACTCTGACAATCAACATGAAATGGACAGCTGGCTTGTGCTACGGTATGTGATAGTATCACAACTTGTCCAGCTGGTCCAACAGTCAGTCTTTGTTTACCAAACACCCAGTCCTCTATTGTCAGTCTTCTAAGCCGTGTTTTTAATGCACTGTGCAAAAAAAGTACCACATTTAAAGGTCATCACTTCACCTTGTGAGGTAATTATTGTGTAATAAGGTAAGATCTAAAATTAAAACAAAAAGCATAAACAGCAAAATCATGGGACGTCATTGGAGGGAAGACACTGTTTTGGCCCAGTATGGATGTAAGGGGTTCAGACCACTTGAAACCCTTAACAAGCTGCCACATATCATGTTTCCCAGGTGCACTGTAGGTGTGAAGCAAGCTATTCCCTGGAGGCTGGGTGACACTGGTGCCAACGTGTGGTCGCGGCTTCTCTGCCTCAGAATTTGACTACATAGATTGGACATTTTTGACTATATTAAGGAGGAGAGGAAGAAAGGAAGGAGTTTTGTTTGTTGTGACGTAAACATTAGCCAGCCAGGAGTTGCTGACACTACTGCCCTTACTACATATTGTACTTCTACGACCTTTCATTCTCTTTGGGTCTTGACTGTGGTGGTGTGTGATGTCGCCATATGACGGCATAGCTGCCATCTGGACATGGCAATGACTTCCTTTTTTGGCCATGCTGTTGTCCATATCAATGCACTGCTGAGCTGCTGTGTCAATGGAAAAAAAGATAGAATAGATACTTTATTTGTCACATATATATCGTTACATACATGAAACTTGTCCTCTGCATTTAACCCATTCCCTCAGGGAGCAGTGGGCTGACCGCTAATTGTATCAGGTAGCATCATCCGGTCTGTTTAAAGTCTGGCAACTAGGGTTTCTTGGCACAGACATTTGTGTTTTTAGGAAGTTCAAATATAAATTTAGTGCAGGTGAATCCCTCAGTAGCAGTTTGTATCTGTGCGTCTTTATATTTCACAGGGGTTACAAAGCTTTAGGGCAGTTGTGTGGCATGTAACCAGGTTTCCTCTTGTGCTGAATGCCCTCACTGTTAGTGGTCTAGTAGCTGGTATTTTTTTTTACCATTTTTCTCCATTTTGGAAAGTTTACTTCATGGAGGGCAGCAATGCTGTCAAAAACAACCCTGTGCACTTCAAAAACATCAGCTGCCGAGGCTTGTGGGTCCATCTTGGACCAACACACTCCTCACTACTGAACTAAAGAACTTGTGGATTTGATGAATCTCAGTATTTTTCTGTCAGGTAACCTTTGGTTGCAGTTTTAGAGGTCTGTACACTTTGAAGCTCACACTAATCCCCATCAGCATGGTGAACCGCCTTCAAGTTCAGTCTCACAGTAACAGAGTAACAGGCTCTGGCAAACTGTACAGTAGCAGAGGAGCCCAGGCTTTGTTTGCAAACTCCAGGATGTCTCTCTCTGTGTCCCATCATGTAGGCACAGATACCTGGTTTGAGTGGGTTCAACCAAATCTACTGTTATCACTTAATCGCATTTACCTGGGAGTCCCAACAGGTGTTTCACTGATCAGATTGTGGTCAAGCAAACTGTGAGGCTACTGGCTTTTTGTCTTTGTGTTCTGTTTCTTGCCAAGTCTTTGGATAATGTTTTGTAAAATGTTGATTTTAAACTGTTAGTTTTAAACTGTAAAGAGGAAAAATGATCAAGAAAACAAAACAAGATGATTTACTGTCTTCTTTCCTTGTATGAAAACAGACAGGGCTTTATGAAAATGTTGTTTAAATTTCACAAGGGATTTACCAAGCAGCTGCATTTTACTCTGGTGTTTAGGCAGGATCCATTGGTTTCAAGATACTCCTTGTCTGGGAGAAGGAAATACTCAAGCTAGTTGAGTATCGACGCAATCAGCTGCTTGTACCTCTCACCCCGTGTCTCTCATCCAGAGTTCTCAGGCGAGATGGTCGTGTGACGGTTGTTTTTTTCTGCTTGTCTCTGTAGAATTTTATGGCTCACTTGAGGAGCAGTTTTAGGTCAGTGATTTCTAACCTGTGGTTTAGGACCCCAGACTCAGGATGTAGGAGCTGTTAAGAAGTGTAGCCACAGAAAATGAGTGGCAAATGAGCCACTGAGGAGATTCTATTGTAAAGCTCAAGTCTTTCATGAGATTTATCAACATGCACATGATGAGACTGCAGCGTGTTGGGAGTTTTACTGCTACCAAGAAAGATGTGAGG
Source organism: Synanceia verrucosa (assembly GCA_029721515.1). NCBI lineage: Eukaryota > Metazoa > Chordata > Actinopteri > Perciformes > Synanceiidae > Synanceia > Synanceia verrucosa. The sequence continues at coordinate 10,787,926 of CM056549.1, forward strand.
GTGTTGAGCAGCTGTTGATCTAAAGACTGGCTGGCAATAGCGATAGCAGTCAGCTCCCATTCTGTCTGTATATTCTGTCGCCAGACAAACACAAGGCCACAAAGTATGAGTGTGTTTACACTGAGTTGTTTTATCAGACATAATTCATAGTTTGGGGTTCTGTGAGGAATCCTGTGTATTTCTATGCAAAGACTGACACTCTGCACTAATGATTTAGTTACTGTTGTCCACCTTGTAAGCCAGATAGTTAACAATGTTCCACAGGAGAAAATCCTTAAACTGATGGTTGAAAAATATTATTTACAAAATAAAGATGCATTTGAGCGATGTTCCACGATGCAATATACAAGCATATCAGGCTGCAGGCTTGAGGTTATTTAAAAAATACCATCATGGTTTTAAATTTATTGACCACCTGACCTTTTTTTTTTGTAATAATTTGTTCATTGCAGGCCGGCTCCTTCTGCGCCTGGCTGACTCGCTGTTTTAGCCATTCCTCTGGGGCTAGCGGCAGACCATAATCGGTACACCTGTTGCTAGGAGACATATAAGTCCAAAGCCTCTCTGGCTTGCTGAGGTATCCTTGTGCGTATTTAGACAGCTTAATTGAGTGCTGCTGCACCCACACAAATATAAGGAGCCCCTCTGGTATTACCTGCTGCAGGCAGACGCAACAGAAGAAAGGCTCTCAGACACAGTGAAGAAACAGTCACACTCACACACACAGTACACGGCTCACTGCACAGGACTGTACTTTATAACAACTCAAGTTAGTAGGAAAAAAATAACAGTAACAGAAAATGTAAAAGAGGACTATGTACTTGTATTTCCACTGGTGTGGATGTTATAAATGATTATTCTGTCTGTCTCTCTCTACTTCCTTCTTATTGGCTATTCATTATTTCTTCCTACTTGCCTTCTTGCCATATGTCTATCTCTCTCTCTCTTTCTCTCTCTCTCTCTCTCTCTCTCTCTCTCTCACTCCAGCACCCGTAATGGGGAGACACACTGACAACAATGCAGAGCCATGCAGTTTGCACTGTGTGAACTGGCTGCAGCTTGTGCTGCTTTGCCCCAGGGCTGTATTTGATATAAACATGTTGGAAGCTTGGCTCTCATTTGTTGTAATCAGGCTTAGCGCACAGCGAGAAAACAGGCACTGAGAGGTGGAGAGAGAGAGAGAGATAGAGAGAGGGAGAGAGAGAGTGGGGGAGGATAGAAAAGGGAATTAGAGGAATTGAGCTTGGACCAGTCTAGCAAGGCCATATACAGCCCTCATGCAGTATACAGTAAACGCTCCTGTGTGTGTGTGTGTGTGTGTGTGTGTGTGTGTGTGTGTGTGTGCGTAAGCGTGCGCATGTATTGACCTTGTTTAAACAAACAGTCAACTGGCCCCCTGGCTCTCTCTGCCCTCCCTGGTGTACTCGGCAGCAACAGCAAGCGCGTGTGTGTGTGTGTGTGTGTTCATAGATCCCAGGTCATGGTGCCACAGTAGGGAAACCACTGCCAGATAAAATGGGCCCACTCATGACCTTGACCACCATTGCTCCTGTTTTTACATCTGTTGCACACACATGCTAGCTACACACACGCACTTATCACAAACCTAAAACTGTGCTTGAATCCACACATTCTAACACACACACACCATCTCCGACACAAGCGTCAGGGCTGTAGTTTACATCAACGCGAGTGTACGTAACTGCTCGCACACACACACACACACACTCCTGCATACACACAGAGTCTCACCATGGCAACAGTGGAGCAACACAGGGAAACAACTTGGCAGAGTCAGGCGCTCGCTGCGAGGAAGTGTCGAGTTACGGCAGAGGGCCGGAGCTGAGGTAGGTGAGAGACGAGGACATAGAGGACGGAGGAGAGAGTGACAAAGGGAAAAAGAAGTGGGAAGAGATGAGAGAGAGGAAGGGAAGTCAGGATAGGAGAGGGTGGGAGAAGACGAAAGATAAAGAAAAACGGGAAAATAAAAAGTGGAGGATGAAATGAAAAAAACGAAATTAATGGGTGATGCTTGCAGGTAGTAATGAGCAGGTGACGTGCTGCCTGTTAGCTTTGCCCACGTCCTCTTATCGGAGCCCAGCTCTCAGTACTGCTGTAACTTTAGTAAACAAAAATGAAACGTTACACTGATGTGTGTATGGAGTATGCATAGATGCCTGTTTGTGTGTGTATGGAGTGACGGGAGATGTTTTCCCTCTCAGCTTGCTTGCCTTATTACTGGATCAGTGGAACAGATGAAGGCTAAAAATAGGTGGGGACTTTATTTAGTGGGAGCTAAGTATGTAACCGTATCCAGTGGTTTTATTTTAGGGGAAGGGGGTTCATCCTAAATTTGATCCGCAGTCAGAAACAGCAGCCGTAAGTTAGCTACAGGCTTCAACGAGCCCTGGCACCCGGGGACATGTGATCAGCTTTAATGTCAGCATGGTTTAATATAAGAACTGATCAGGACTTATCTTACTTGCTGACTGACCAGCTGGGCTGCACTCTGGACAGGCAGAAAGGTGAGGAGTTGAAAGTGCAGAGACCACCCTCCTGTGGTATTTCACACTCAAGCATAGATTTAAAAGGGGGTGGCGGAGGGGGTGACTCAGGAATGTGAAACAAGTCAAGGGTGTGCGTCGTGTGCATTTCACTGCCGAGAAGCCTCCTCCGCCAAGACCATGGTACTATCCATGTGTGCTTGTTTACATGTCCTGCTGTTTGCAGGTGGCGCTTTATCCATTTTGTGAACTGGAGGTGCAAATGGGCACCTGAAGTGTGATTGGACGGCTCTTAGAGGAGCTCATTGCATCATTTGTACTCAGTTTTAATGCTGCGTTAGGGATGTAAAATGTGGTATTCTGGTTAGAAAGGTAATCATCATACTATCGCATAGATATCGCCCGATGGCATGGAGCTCACAGTGGCTGCCCACTTTTTCTGTCTCCAGTTCTTTGAGTGAATTTTCTGTTCAAAACTCCACAGTTCAGAACAATCTTTATATGATTAAGCATGTAACCTAGACAACCAATTACTAGATGCATCTTGACCATAAAACATTTGATGAAAAAAGTGCAAAGGTACAAGACTGCACATTCATATGTAATATTTTAAGAGTGAGGAATTACTCATCCTATAAACTTTTGCAAAAAAGCAACTCTGCAAACTCCCAAACAAAGCTATGACATACTGCTATTGATCTAAACTGAAGAGCAACCGTGTGTCTTTTTCCCTGCCTAAAATATGTTCAAGGAACACATTTCAGTGATGTAACGGAAACAAGTGGCTGTGTTGGTCTGGTTTGAAATGAGGAGTAGTACATACATGCACGTACCCTCAATAGCTGTTATGGCGATAAAAAAACTGATTCATAACATGGGATTTTCACCTCTGTGACCAAACTCTATTGTAAAAACTATGACTAAGAGCTTCCCACCTGCTCTCCTCCCCCCATGTGCCAGTACCATGTGCTGATCCCTTGTTGCTAAGTAAATGTTATTGTTGCATATTATTGTAAGGCTTACATGGTGCTGTGTTACTGTTTACTGAACATGTTTTGTTACTTTTTACATTTGTAAACCGCTCTATTTTTTCCAGTTACCTAAATGACAGAAATTGAACAGAATCAAGGTTTTTAGTAGCAGCGGTGACTGAATTAGCCCAGCTGTGTGGTATGTTTCTGTTTGACCGCCACTGTTGATTCACTGGGACTGCTGAAGTGAGCTCTTTCTTTCTGGCCGCCTAATGAGATTTTCCTGGTTGATTATTTGATTTGGAAAGAAGTCCTGGCCTGCTAAGTGTATGTTTGTCAACACTCTGGCTCCACACCAAATCCCTCATGTTGCAGAGACGGAGAAATAGAGGAACAGAGGACACAGAGATGAAGAGAGGAAATAGGAGGAAAAGGAAAAAAAAATCAGGGACCTCTTTGTTTGATGGCGACAGTTTGTGGTGTTTGGAGACTGGAACAACTGGAAAAAAATATATCTGAGTCAACTTTTTCTTTATTTAACACGTTAATCATGTTTAACCAGAAATTGTTGAGGTTTCTCAAATGGAAAAAGTCACATTTTAGTTTTTTTTAAGTTAAGTGTTTTTTCTTTATTTTATGTAGGTTTTTTTCTCCTCCCTCACAGATACATTCCTCCAGACACTGTTAACTCTTTTTATGCTGTCTGGAACACACATGGCATTGCGAATAAACATGCCCTGATTTATTGATGCACACACACATGCAGTGTGCACTGCAGGCATGCGCACACACACGTGCAAGCACCGTCTGTCTGTGTTCACTTCCACAGTGTGCAGACATGATCATAAAACAAGCTACACAACCCACAAGACGCTCGATTCCTGCAACTCTGTGTTTCTTTGAATCCAGAATAATGGTGTCATTTATAGCCATGGATCCATTCAGACTGGGGTGCATAATTACCTGTTAGCTTTTTGGTTTAACTTTCATGTGGCTCTTAAGATCTGATGTGGTTTTCAAAGATGAACCCATTACTGGTTATTATAGGGACCTCATGCTGTTCCTTGGTGGAACTTCCTTCCGAATACATTTCATGTGCCACGTACAGTTTTGATTCCAGTTTGACAAGTTGGGATCTATCTCGCCACAGCGGTCAGTTCAAGTGTAAAAGTTTCATTTCAGAAATATATGCTGTCCATGTGAGTTTTATATGTGCTTTTGTGTGAGCAGGAAGCTGTCTTCTGTGGTTATCATCCCTGTGGTTAGCGTCACCTCCTGCTGCACTACGAGGACCAACAGGAAGCTGAAGCTTATGTACAAAGCACAGAGAGGCAGACGCACGCCCAGAAACACAGTGAATCACAGATCTGTTTAGTCATTTGCTCTGATTCAGACATGCCTCCGTCACTGAGCGGCTTAAACACACGGAGGATGTGCTAGAGGAGTATCAACATACCTTAAGGCGGAAAGTTTTTGCTTCAAAATGAAGCCTGGGGGTTCAAAATTTAATTTTAAAATTTTAAACACAACTCAAGTTGGCAAAGTAATTATTAATCATATTGGTACTAATAAATATAAATCTGCCTATGTAATTATACAGGACTATAGCTGCCTACAATTTTCCTCTGGTCTATGGTGAAGTAGAAGTTGGAAATATATTTTAAAAGTCAAGATATTTAAATACAGTATTAGCTGTCTAGTGTAAAATGAGTACCTTGTTTCATTGCAGTGCGTAGCTAATATTGTAAGCATGTGCTTCTTTTGGATTCTGCTTTATTATTATTAATAAGTCTGAAAAAGTTGTCCATATTGAAGGAGCTAGGTTATGGTAACCATTGTATTCTTAACTAACTTGTGTTAAGTAGTAACTAAAAATCTTATTTTGTTTAATGTTGGAAATGTACTTTCCTTTGTATTGTTTTTAACACAGGAAACCAGTGGGCTTTTCTAAGCTCAACCCTCTTAGGATACAAGAGGGTACATATTCAGTTAACAGCGAAGCATTATTCAGATTTACGCTCCGCCGCCCTGCCTGCCTAATATCTGTCTCTGGAGACTCGTCCTCCAACACAACCCACTGTAATCACCTCATATTTCAGTTTTTCCATGGCTCAGTTCAACATAGGTGCTCCCATACCTTAAGGAGAAGTGCTGTTTAAAAATACTGTTACAAATTGGACCTTATTTCTGGGACAGTGTGTGACAAAATCACAAATAAGGATTTTAGGTCAGGCACTGTGAAGGACACATAGGTGGACACTAGGGGTCCTTAGTAAACTATGATACACAGGAAGTAGAGTCTGTTTACAGATTTAATTTTCTCAAGTTAGGGACAACTCTGGACTCAAATGAGAATAGTAATAATGTAGCCTTATTAAACATCCGTTATTTGAGAAATAATCAAGTTTGCATCATTTACTGGCTGCATTTCTATGCCCCATTCACTCCTGGCAAATGGATATTGTCAAATCCAAAATCGTCAGAAACACTCCAAATGACTCCAAAGTGAAACAGGTGACTAAATGAAAGTATTTTATCCCAGAAATAAGGTCCAATTTGCAAAAAACGGCATTTCCCCTTTAACTTCTTTCACAACAGGGGACCGTCTCAGAAATAACATGTGAGAGAGAAAAAAAATGAGCTGCAAATGAGCCCAAGTTACCAGTAAATCCAATTTCTATGAGCACCAATCCCATCACTGATTGCAGTGCACTGGTGGTTCACCAATGTTGGAAATAAGTTGCATTTAATAATCCTGCTGCAAACCAGGCGAATTTAATAATTGACTTCAGGGAAAGTCAATATTTTGAAACCAAGTGTTTTCTTTGGTAGTATGTTTGCTCGCTGTTTTTCCCAGGTACAGATGTTTCCAGGGCCAGATTGTGACCAATTTAATCCTTTTTATTTTAGCTGGTTTTGGAACAGCACATGACAAATCCTAAGCTACACCCTCTCTCTCTCCGTCCTCCCTCCACCACACTTTTTTGTACCAAACATTGACACAGCGGTGTGTGACGCAAACCTGCTGGGAGGAAAGGGTCAGGAGCCAGCTGTGGTGGGGTTGAGGCTTTGGCAGATCCAGGGGTGAAACAGCAATGAATGGTCTTGTTCTTTTGGGTTATACTCAATGGGCTGCCCTCCATCTGAGCTGGAGGTGTGGGCATCGAGGGCAGTATAGAGGGAGTGTGTATGTGCTGGGGGGAGGTGGGGTTGCCATTTTGCTGTCACGTCGTCTGCCAATTTCAACATTACAACAGTGGTGGGATTATGTTGCCTTCAGGTGCTGCTCTCCTTTCCATCTTCCTCTTGTCTCTCTAGCTGACACGCAACACTTCATCCTTCCTTCATCCAACATCTCACCTGTCTGAGTGCCAGCAGTCAGAGACTAATGGAGAGGGCAGCTGCTAGTCTGGGTGCCCTATGCCAACCAGGTTGGCGTACATCAACCACTGGATTTGAAAAGGCTGTTGACATTTTTACTGACATATTTTTCCTTTTTTTTTTTTTTTGGCCACAGTGTAACCATTAAAAGGCTTTTCATTTGAACAAGACCTCACAGAATGAATTGATGAACATGTGAATGAAGCTTTGGTTTAATCCAACAACTATTTGTTTGTTTATTGATGTGATGATTTAGTACACAGGCAATTTGTTCTTCTCCAATGTCTTTTCTTTTTAGTGGTAGCCAGTGTTGATGCAGTACGGTTTTTATTTAATGAGGTTTTTGGAATGTGAACGTCCTGCGTGTAATCCTATTATGGGGCAGGCATACAAGGGGAAAAAATTGTAAGTCTATTAGTTGAAAACATCATTGTCAAATTGGTTAGAGGCCAAAGCACCAGATGAATCTCCAGTGGCTCTGCCAGAAATATCACAACACCCTCGACCTGACATTTAGAGTCCCTCCAAATAAAAGGTGGCCTTCTGAAGGCAGTGGAAATTAAGTGAGTATTCCTTTGTTCACACCTCTCATCTGGAACCACATCTGGTTTTCTGTCTCTGTCGTGTCTCAGCTCATTGGCTACAGTGAGAAGCCCATCAACCTGCAGATGTTCATCGGAACAGCAGATGACCGTTACTTGAGGCCGCACGCCTTTTACCAGGTGCACCGGATCACAGGGAAAACTGTCGCCACAGCCAGTCAAGAAATTATAGTCTCCAGCACCAAAGTTCTCGAAATTCCTCTCCTGCCTGAAAACAACATGTCAGCCGGGTAGGTGTCCAAAGCACTGTTGGGTTACATTACTCTGTTATGAGTTTACCACCATGAAGGAAGAAAAAAATAACCACATTTATGATCCTGTGGGTTTGTAATATAATCCAACGAAAATTTACCAGCTTTTCTTAATTTAAACCAACAGAGTCAGTTTAGGGAAAAGCACAGAGGGAAATTCTCTCTCATGGAGTGGAGAAACATGATTCAAATACTTCTGAATCTGTATTGCCCGAAGGATTTTATTTATATAAGGTCTGGTTTCATTTACATTGGAATTCATAGGAAAGGATTTGGTAGGGATTTTCTCATTTACAGGTGTAATAAATCATATTCACAGGCATTTTTATTCTGTGAATTCAACACTTAATTTGCCTCTCATTGCCACTCCCATGCTGGGCTTGTGGTTGATTTTTATCACTCCCAGGCCTTCACTACTTATCCATGTCTGAGTGATTGCCGTACAGGGCCAACTATTTTCCCTCTACCTTGCAGCATCGACTGCGCTGGCATCCTTAAGCTGCGTAACTCAGACATTGAGCTGCGGAAGGGGGAGACGGATATAGGAAGAAAGAACACACGAGTCCGCGTGGTGTTCAGAGTACACATCCCTCAACCCAACGGGAAGGTGCTGTCGCTGCAGGCTGCCTCTATTCCTGTGGAGTGCTGTGAGTGTCAGCTTCACAGCCAAAGTCACACATCCAAACATGTTCATTCAGAAAACCACACACTTACCACGCACTTCTTTATTAGCAAGCTTGCAGTCTGGTGATTTGAGGTGTTGGTTTAATCCAGTGTTTGAAGTCATTGAAAGTCACTTCAGATAAGAACGTCTGATAAATGTAAAAAATGGAAATGCGCTCAGTTCTGTCTATGCGCTTACTGTCGTTCCATACTGCATACTACCTTTATTGGTTCTGGAGGCAATACATTTTTTCACAATTTTGTTTGAAGCTGCATGATGTTATAAGATGTTCCTGTGAATTAGTCATATTAAGTACATTCATAATTAACCCTAAAAAAGTGACTGTGTTAATGAACATTGCTCATGGAAATGATAATCCTCCTTTTCTCCTCAACCCCTCCTGCGTCTCTCCCAGCCCAGCGTTCGGCTCAAGAGCTGCCCCAGGTTGAGAAATCCAGCCTGACCAGCTGTCTGGTCAGTGGGGGAGAGGAGATGATCATCAGTGGCTCCAACTTCTTCCCAGAGTCCAAGGTCATCTTCCTGGAGAAAGGGCCCGGTAAGTGCTATGTCTGCACAGCAGCTTACCCTTGAACCATCTCTGCAGAAACAGCTTGTGCTAATTAAATGTGGAAAAAAAAAAAATCATGTTTCATGGTTGTCTGACAGATTCTATCAGAGGCCACCATGAGTAAAACAAGACACGTGTCATTTAAGAGGTCTGTTGGACAATCTTGTTCTTCAGCAGCAAACAAATTTATGTCAGAAATTTTGCACATTGCACAGAAGCTTATAAAAATTTATAGTAGTCATGGATGGTACTTGTCTTCAGGGATTTGAACAAGACGTGTGTAATTATCTTTGCCTAAACACGTCCTCTACTCCCACAGGGCATTTTGTCAAATGCAGAACAGATTTATGTCTGCTAGTAATACTGTCTGTCAAGTATGCATGACACAATACGTGGTATATCCTGACATAAGCTTTGCATTGCAGTCCATAACAATATTAACACAATCACTTGTATTGAACCACTGCAGCATCAATATATCTCCCAAAAAATAAAAAAAAATCATACAGTTTTGTTCATCATCCACCTCCCTAGTTTTCTTTACCAAAAATACACTGTCATTTTCTATTAGTTTATGGAACAACAAAGGTAATAATTTACAGAAGAATATATATATATATATAATCCAATTTACATAGGTAGGCAGTAGATTTTTCATGTCAGTGCTTTTTGGACATATAAGTGACGCTTATATCTATAAAATGAAATGAAAGAAATGACTCTGTGCTATTCGTCTCTGGTCTTTCTCCGCCTTATCTTTTTTCTCTTTTGTGCATCACTCCGTAATCAAAACACATGCACAGTAATGGCTGTTCAACGGGATGGAAATTTTAAATGGATGACATTTGTTAGGCCAGTCTCCGCCTGCCTTGAGGTACCTTTGTGATGCAGAGACACAGAATCAAGTTCACACATGGCAGAAAGTTGGAGTGGTGTTGTTTTTGTGAGTGGAAGCCACTCTCTGAGATTTTCTAGGGCAAAAAAAGCAGCGTGGAGGAATGCCTTCAGCTCTTTCATGTGTACCAGGTGAAGCATGGCAAAGAAAAGTAGCACAGCTGAAACAACTCATTGATTGTCATGTCTTTATAGCGGCAGCAGCTACAAATGGAAAGCTTAGAGAGGTGCATGTTGGGTAGGAAAGCTGGGGCCCCTTGGTGCATGAAGGCAGCGGACTGTGGAAGGAGACAGAAGGAATATGAAAAGGGGAGGGGAAGATGATGTTGATTAGCTTTGTGTAAATGATCCCCCTCATTATGACTAATCTGCCTGCTTTACTGCAGAAAGACACTGATTGGAGTAAGTACAGGAATGGAAGAAAAGAAAGAAAGAGAGGCTGTGACAGATATTTTTCCACCATCTCTCATAATTGAAAGACAACAGGAGGAGCTGGAGGGACTGGCCTATTGTTGCTAGTACACAGAGATTATGGGATGGTACTATAAATGACTTTACTATATATACAGAAACATCTCCTTGTGTGCAAGATCCTATTTTAAAGCAGATAAAAGTCAAACTCTAATGCAATAGTTTAGGTTTGCTATCTGTTGGTATGCAGAGCTTTCGTGTGAGTCCTGTTTTTGTTCCCTTAATGTAACCTTTACTTGGGTGTTCATGGTTTGTCTCCTTTTAAGTCTTTTTTTCTGAAAGCTAAAATACTGTTTTTCATCAACCTGTTTTTCTCTTTTTTGTGTGTCTGTCAGCCTAGTTTTTACTTAAATTCAAGATTACTATCTCATTAGACTTATCAAACATTCAAGTTAAAAATAAGTCCATAATTGGTGAAAGTATTTCAACTTTACAAGGATGAATGTTTATATATAAGAGTGGTCTAACAGGGACTGCTATGAATAGAGACTAATGCAGCTTTATGTGTACTCTGTAGTCACTGTTGTTGTTTCTGTTGGGTCTTTTACAAAGATGTTACAACATAAACAGTAATCAACGTTGTTTTTGTTTAAAATGCCTTCGATCTTCTGGCACAATGGGTGCACGTTCTTTTCCCATCTGACTGGGGTGCGTAGGGTGTCTGGGTGATCCGAGTCATTGTCTTGAGCGTGGTATGAGGTTCCTGTTGGTGCTTGTTGTCTGACAGAGCATGTGGGGCCCTCGCTCCTGCCTGTTGAATGTCAACAAGCTGCACTGCTGTCAGCTGCAAAGACTTTCAAGGTCATTTAGGGGAAAAAAGACTGTCATCTTCACAGGAGAGTCTCTTTTAGAGTTATGACTGGTTAATGTGCCAGTGGATTACTACAACTAAGGATAATGCTAGGGTGAGATCAGAACAGGTAAATGGCCTGCTTAAAGCTACAGTACAGTGTGGACTTTGGTAGGAAGCTGAATAGCCTAAATGTTACAAGGCTTACAGTTGAGTGCTTGTATCTACTCAGATAGGCTCGTCCTCTCTGCAGACATGTTGCAGATGCCTGACAGTGGTATTTGGGGGGGAAATCCTTTGGGTTTTGAGGAAGAGGCCATGCAGGTGCAGAGTAAAGTTGCACCATGAAACAGGCTACTGCAAATAGATTTGACTCCGCTGAAGGGTCGTACAGTACTAACTCAGTCGTCAGTGTTTTCACCCCAAGTGCTTCCCTTCAAGCACCTGCCCCTAAGATGTCTGGCCAAATAATTAGATCCTTCATAGGAAAACTGGAAAGGATGTTTTCTAGCCAGAAATCTGGAAGTGTGTTAAGGCTTTTTAAAATAAATACAATTATTCCACTGCTCTCGCCATAATTTTAACCAGACAAGACAAACAGCAGGCTATTTGGACATCTGATAACTATTTAATAGCTGCTAGGATTTTCTCCATTTGGCTTCACAGAATGATGTCTCCTGGTTCTCCACAACAAATTGAAATAGTGTGCTTTTTCTGAAGCCTCATGTGGTTCTTAGGCCCTGTCTGTTGGTGCTGATGCCATCATTAGGAAAATAAAAAACTAGAGAAAGAGAGCTACTCCAGATGAGGAAAGCTCCTTTGAAAAATTAAACACCATTCATCATTCAAAAGGGGTCTCAATTCTAAAACATCAGTCATCATGTGTGGCCTGGGTTAGTCATCAGAAGGATTTATGTTCATTTCAGTTGTTGTTTTTATTCATATTTCACAGTAGTTGTTGTTGTTAAAGGATTACAACTGGCTGGTTTGTTCCTTTACCTTTTTTTGTTCTTAACCTTTCCTCCTAGATGGACGACCACAATGGGAAGTTGAGGCGAAAATAATACGCGAGAAAACTCAAGGAGTAAGTGGTTATTCTGCAGCGTTTTGACTGTAATATTTGCACTTTTATAAACTTGTCTTGTACATTTTTGTATTAACATTGGATTTTATGGTGGTATTATTTGAGCATGTGAATACTGTTAAATGTTAATATTAAATGTGTTTTTGTAGTCATGCGTTGTGGTGGAGGTCCCTCCCTACCACAGCAAGACTGTGGCCTCAGCTGTGCAGGTGCAGTTTTATGTCTGCAATGGCAAGCGGAAAAGGAGCCAATCCCAACGCTTCACTTACCTTTCAGGTGAGATGAGAGGTTATCGTGACTTTTATGTGGAGGGGTTGTCTAACAACTGTTACAGGCTAGGGAGCACAAAATTGCTAATCTCAAGCTGTTTTTAAGTAATTTACCTGCAACTCATTTTACAGACATTGACTCAAAGAGACTCTGTCAAGCTTTACTTTGCATTCCTTTGGGTGTTGTGCTTCCTGCTGTAGTTAATCTCCCAAGGTAATGACAAGAAGCTTGACTGACAGCAGAGACTGCTGTAATGTGCTCTCCACGTTGCACACTTCTCCACAGGGGTTTGACTAACCCCATTTCTCTCTTTCTCTCTCCAAAGAAAGCATCGCTGTGGTTTGGTGGAGCCTCTTCCACTAACAATAACATTAACACCTGCCAACTGTTTATTTTGTAAAGCCTACTCCAACTCCCAGCTCACATGTATTTATATTTGCATGGGGTTTTATGATGCAAATCTTTAGCTATCCAGGAAACTTTTACTATACATAGATATTGAGCTGTGGTTCGATATGATTATTTTAGCAGTAAGGAAATTTGTGATAATTTTATCTGGAAGTTTCCTTCATGTTTTTCATTAAAGTCACATTCCCGTCTTGCTATTTGATATTGTTATTGTGTTATTTTCCTCTTGAAGCCAGTCAAACTGAAAACACCGTTGGCGGAATATAACAACATGTGAGCATTTTGTGCAACATATCCAAACCCTGAGTTTTACCACAACAGTGTGTTTGTGTGTATGTGTGTGTGCATATAAGTGGCCTTGCCCATCCACCCACCCAGCCTTTCTGTTTGCAAGCACGCCCACTCTACACTGACAGTTCCTGTTTTCACCGTTGACACATCAGGGCGGCCAGTCAGAGCAGAGCAGAGTAACCCTGTTCTGTCAGTCGAGCTGCGTCGCTGACACAGCTCTTGTCACCACGGACACCGCCTGCTTTACTGTGGCAAAAAAAAAAAGAGTTTCATCATGGTCTGCACTGCAGAGGGCACGACCCAATTTAAGGATGAATTCTGAGAAAATTGTCAGCAAAAAAGTAATATGCTTCTGCAGAAAACAGTAAATATGCTTGTAAGTTGTGATGAACTTGTTCCATGTTTAAATATGCCTTATTTTACCCTTCCCCTACCCTTAGATATCCCTCTGGCTCCATTTTTAGCCAGAATTGACTTGACTGGACTTAAACCCTGTTTGGCCTTTCCATGCCCCCTTTGCCTCTCAATCCCAGAGGCATGATGGGGTGAGAAAAGGGCATGAGCAATGAACTTGTTTTGCCGCCTGTCTGATCTGGGCTGTGGGGCATTCAGCTCCTCTTCCCACAAATTTCACATGATGGCACCCAGACTTACAACATATGCTCTCCCTCTAATTCAGAGCTGGATAAAAATAAAACTCACTGTCACAAGGCACCAGATTGGGAAATAGGTTACCGATTGGCATAGCAGTGCTGTGAGCTGTCACAGTAAAAGGCAGTGGCCCCATTTACCATCACAATGTCACTCGGTTTTTGGGAGGCCTTTTTTTCATCTGGAAGGAGATTCATTTCACAATCCATTTCAGAAACTATGTTCTCTGCTTTGACATTCTTATGACCTTGTTTTTCAGGTTTTACCAAATCATTTTCAGCTTCAGAACCACAGACTGGGGGAATTAGTGAGGGTTGAGAATGAGGAACAACTAGCTTAACTAGAAATAGCAGTGACATGTTGCAATTTACAGGTTTCTTTTCTTTCTCTTCATGCTGTATTTGATTGATGAACGTAATTGACGATGTGTTTTTCTCTTTCATGCTGTCTGTCTTTCCTTTTTCGTCATCTCTTTTCCTCTCTCTCTCTCTGCGTGGAACTCACTTCCTTTAGTTATGGTGAAACAGGAGCACAGAGAAGAGCTGGACCTTTCTGCAGTACCCCCTATGTCCATGCCCCTGGCACATGCTGCCGGTCTGGTGCGCACCCAGCTGCCTTCTTCTGAGCAGTGCCACCCATCGGACAACCTTCTGTCCAGCTCCCCTCACGGCCTGGCTGCCGGCTCCGGACCTGGCCTACTACCCCTCCAGGCTCCCTGCCCCTCCCTGGGCTCCCCGTCCTTCCAGCACCTGCCTCACCTCCATGGTCGCAGCTTGCACCACCCCCCTGCAGATTGCCACATGACGTTCCGCTCAAGCTCTGCCCCGGCTCCTCTTCCTGCTCCTCCCCGGTCGTCCTACCAGCCGATGCAGCACAGCCACACTCATAACCTGCCCTTCAACGGCCAGTCCAGCCTTCCTCCTCAGGGCTACGAGAGGATGCCCTTTCAGCACAGCCCCAGTGCAGCGTCGCACCCTATGAGCATGGGAATGGTGTACCCTTCCTCTCCTTGCTCCTCACCATCAGCTCCTTCCTCTTCAACCACCAACCCCATCGCAGGGTCTCCCCAGAGTCACCAGCCCCTGCTCAACCCCTCATCCCCACACCTGCATGCACTCGGAGGCTATCACTGCTCCCCAAATACCAGCCAGGTGTCCTCTCCTGGTGGCCACCCCCTCGTGGGGCAGCACTCCTCCCAGCTACAGAGGGCTATGGGCTACCACCCAGTAAGTCAGAGGTCAGCTTCCTGCCCCACACCGTCCAGCGCTCCTGCTCCAAGGATGATTCCGTCTCCCCACTCTGGGCCTTCCTCCCCTCAGCTCCACTCGCTGCCCTACCATTCTCCCACCTCATCCTCCCCCACCGCTGGTGGCAGTCCTCTGGGTCCCATGCAGCAGCAGCATTCAGGACAGCTCTCTCCCCAGGCCACAAGCCCAGTCATGGCCAGTCTGTCCCCGGTGGCAGCTGGGCCTCTGGTTCACCCTCTAAGCCCACAGGGGCCCTTCCCGTCGGACGGAGAGAGGCTGGACATCAAACAGGAGCCAGAGGAGAGGGAGCCCACCTTCCGCTCCATCGGCCTACAGGACATCACGCTGGACGATGGTAAGACATTTAGATATGATGTTAATCTTGGGCAGCACGGTGATGCAGTGGTTAGCACTGTCGCCTCACAGCAAGAAGGTACTGGCTTCGATTCCCGGCCCGGGGCCTTTCTGTGTGGAGTTTACATGTTCTCCCTGTGTCTGCGTGGGTTCTCTCTAGGTACTCCGGCTTCCTCCCACCATCCAAAAACATGCATGAGGATTAGGTTAATTGGCTAATTTAAATTGCCCCCGCGACCCTATGTGAGGATAAGCGGTAGAAAATGGATAGATGGATGTTATTCTCTGTGATTGGTTAGTTCATTAAAATAGACAGGATTACAGCTATGAAAGTTATTTTAACTTAAAGCTCAGAAACTCTCAGAACACTTGATCAGCAAGCACTCTAAAAAGTTGGCCTTCAGACATCTACCTTTTTACTATTTAGTCCTGCTGTGTGTCAGTGCGTCTCTTTTTGTTTTTGCTCTGACTGTCATTCTCCCTTTTTCTGTCAGCCCAGTCTTTCTGCTCTCATTATCACATTTCCCTTCCTCTCCCTGTCATTTTACACAGACAGATATTTACCCAGCATATGTGAGCAATCTAATTTCCACACTAAAATAAGGGGCCGCCAAGGGATTAAATTCACCCTGCAATGTGTCACGCACAAGAAAAATGTGCATTGGATGACGTAAATAATGAAGAGACACCAGTTGTTGTATTTTCAAGTGGCGACATCTGTTCATGTTGGTAATCTGTTGTTTTAGTCCACAGTCATGTGCACAGGTTCATTAATGATTTGGTATTGGGTAACATAGGACTGATAACTATAGTGTCATATTAAAGGGTCTAATTGTAAAACTGCTAAGCTTCTGTATCTCTGGCAGCGGTTTGGAGATTAATTACACTTTGTATTTGTTGGCCTCTTGGAGCTGGGGAGGATTGCGTCATTTGATGCTACTTGCTACAGATGTGTGCTGCTGCAGTAATTACATCCTGTGTGTATATGTGAGTGTGTGCGTATGTACGTGGGTTAGCAACTCTAATTTGCATCCTCAGGAGAACTTGTTGACTTAACAATTGGCAGTGAAGTCAGTGCATGCATTAGCTTTTCTTAAATTGTGTTTCTGTTCCAAATCATCTACCTTCTTATCTGGTGTTCAGGGCCTCGCTGGATTCCGTTAACCCCAGTGGCATATTCAAATGAGGTTCCTAAAGGCTTAGGGTTAATAAATAGCCTGGAGAGGCTGTGTCAGGGAGGTGTGATATAGTGTGCCAACCAGGGTCAGTCCAATTAACACAGGACCGTCATCAATAAGTCATGTGTGAAAGACCGACAACCACTGAGGTTCATTAGCATGCAATCCTTATGCATACACACGTGCTAACACACATTTAAACATGTAATGCTTTGTTAAAAAAGCCTGTTTTGCTGTCACTTTTCTGTCTTTCTTTAGAGGTTCACTTGCGCATAAAATCTGCTAACTAAAATTTTTTTCACACAGAACTACATCTCAGATGTAGTCGGTCTGTCACCATCACACATGCAGAGGCAGCAGCACTAAAGAAGCTGGGTGCTCTCGCACTGTGATGAAAAACGACCAGAAAAAGTGTGAGAAAATTTATGAGTGACATGGTTCAACCAGGAATGTAAGCTCTCCCTTTGAGCTTTTGGCTAAAAATAGCTTTCTGTGCCAGACCAGCTCTGTAGGCCATGTTTTGAAGTAGCAACATGAAGCTTATACCCAGCTCTGAGTTTTAGGAGGTCACACTCTTTTAAGTAGACCATATTCATCCCAGTTTGACAGACAGACGCATCAGGACGGACACAAATATGTAGATATAGTGCAGCAAAAAATGTACAGATTCAGAAAGTATGAAAGATACACATATTGTATACATATGTACATATGGCTGTTTATACCTGTAAGGTATGTGCATACTAAGCAATTATTACTATAACAATCATGCATAGCAAACATTTTAAGACAGCTCAGAATCACTGTGATTGGTTATATGATTAATGTGGTTAGAGCAGGGGAAACCAGCCTTCTACTGAAGTGTAACTGCCATCAACGTGTCACCCTTTAACACTTTAGACATCTGAGAGTGAGGTTGTATCATCTTTACTCCCCTCAGTTCATAATCTTTGACTTTATTTTTACTGATAATATCCAGGTTAAAAAAAACAGTTGTTGTGCTTTGTAAAATGTGGCTTCAAACAGCTTTCTGACATGTAGAAAGCTGAGATTGAATAATTATTTTTGCATGTAATTCAGTCATTTTTACACCAAACGAACCACTGCGGCAGAGTCACAGAATTGTGTCGGTGGCATGAGAGGGAATACAAATGTGAACGTGGAGAAAACTGCTCTGGTTAGCAAGCAGATGGCCCTCATGACGCACACCAGAGCATGCTTGAGATGTGTGTACTGTGTGCGTGTGCGTGCGTGTGTGTGTGTTAGATGGGGTATTGTGCTTGTGTCTATCTGTTTGATGTTGTGTGTGTGTGTGTGTGTGTGTGTGTGTGTGTGTGTGTGTGTGTGTGTGTGGAGACACAGGAGGTGAGAAGACAGACTGACGGACAGATGGACAGACAAGGTCAGGGTCCAACCCCACTACAGGGTCACTCAGCTGAGACATTCAATCTGAAATGTTCTTGGCATCTGAGAAAAGTATGTAATGGATAATTATGTTTTATGTGTCCATGTGGATTAAATGAAGTAGTGTAGTTAAAAATATAGAGATAAAATTAAATTAAACTATAAAATATAACAAAAAAATCGAAAGAATATATGTGGAATTTAAAATAGCCTCTTTGAAATCACAGCAGACAGCGCAGCTTTATTTTGATAAAATTTTGCAGTGGAAACGAAGATAGGATGATGACAACAAAGGCAGTGAACTGGAAAAATAAACAAAGGGCTTTTCAACGAAGCAGCATGAGACAAGGGTGACTGTCGCTAAAATGTGCAGCTCCTGTGTATTTCTACTGCTTTGATGCCTGATACAGAACAGTACGGCTGGGTGTGCCAACATGAGGTATCATCATCAAAGATGGGTCCTTTCATGATCACCGTTTGGCACATTTGGTGAAGAGACCATGGCGTACCTCTAGTCATTTTATGTGTATTACAGGAGGATACATAGGTAAAATAAAAATAATAATTATTATAATAGGTCTTTGTATTAATTAATGTCTAGCATCCATCCTCAGCTGTCAACCTTGTTTGTCAAAGTCCTGTAAACTTGAGTTTAGCTACTCAGGAAATGCAGCAGTGCCTTCAGGAAAAGGCCCTCCTGTAACGCCGTCATGGTGACAGAATCTGAAACCCCTCTGCTGCCAAATCGTGCATTGAAGTAATTAATCAGCATGTGACGATCTCTGTGTTTAAAGAGCTTGCCTGTGTATGTCTGTGTGTGTGTTCACAACAAAAGCTTGTCTTTTTTTTGGCCCTGCCCTGCCTAAATGCACAGCTGAAACTGCGAGTACGCCGTTGAGGGTTAATAATAGGCCGAGTCCTGCCGCCTGCACTCCTTAAGAGGGACAGAGACACAGTGATGACACAAGTGCACACACAGGGAGTGACACTCGTTATCCTGTAGATGTAATTTAATATACGAGGCACTGTCCGTGCAGTGAATGTTTTTCTTTCTATACAAGAGCACAGGCTGTGTGGAAGTAGACAGTTGCTAAATGTATTCTGTGGCGCAGTAGTTACATGTTGTTGATGATTCAGTCAAGCCTTTGATTTAACAGGCTACATCATTGTTGCACATCTTTTGATTTGCTGCTTTGTTGCTCACATTTATCAGTGAGCTTTAGAGGTGCTGGTCAGAGAGAGACATGCTTTCTGTATGCTAAACTAAGCAGCCCTATATTTATCAGACTACTTAATGTTGCTATCTGTAAGAAGTGCCTGCTTTAACATCCAAACTAGTAGCTCTTCTTTGTACAGATAAAAACTTGTCAGCTCTGTCAGTCCCACTGAGAATCAACAGAAATACAGTCTTCTCAGTTGAAGTCTCCCTCAGCTGCTCTCTGCCCACAATCTGACTCTACGCTGTTGCAAGATGGCGAAGAGCCATAAATGAATAAAACAACTGAGTGGTGAAGAAGCCAACATGTAGCAATCCAGAAAAGACTTGGCTTTATTTCTCAGGTGTTGGCTGACCTGACCGGGAAAAAAACGCCAGTGAATATTGGATTTATCTTTTGACAAGTAGCAAGAAATTTGATAATTTTCACTTGTGTCCCAAATGAAATTAAACATGAAATTAAACTTGGGGATGACCTTTGGTTTTTGGCTACCTTTGTAAGTGGTCAGGATTGAGAGTTTTTCTTTGGAAAGGCCTGAAAAGTTAATTTAAACTTTAACATTTTTTTGTTCTGTGAAGCAAAATCATTTACAGTAAACACATTGTATGTTTGGAAACTCATCACATCATGAGAGATATCGCAGCAGAAAAACTAGTTTTTACATAATCACAACTTCTGATATGAATATTCTATATATATATATATATATATATATATATATATATATATATGTAGTTCATTGAACTGTGAGTATTTGTACGAAACAACCAGATATAATCCTCCTTTTTGTGTTGTTTGTCTGCACAGACGTGTGTGTATGGGGCCGTTTTAGTCAGAGGCTTCATGCTGCCATCAACCAACCATAACACAGTAATAGCACCAAGCTTTGATTCGATGGCATGAAAAAACAACAGTGGAAGGAAAATACATTTCCATCAAATGCTGCTTCTGCTGCTGCTCGTTAAAAACAATGGCAAACATTCGCTGGTCTTTTCCCCTGAAACAAGTGGAAACTGACTCTGTGTCATCTTTCCATACAATTAAAGTCTTAGAGAGTGTAATGCAGAGGCTAGAGTCTGGTGCAGAGGCGATGCCAGACAGGAGGAGGGGAAGCCTGGAAATCCCTCTGTGGGGATGAGAGCAACATATTCATTCTTAGTTCATGATTCTGAATACACACTTCCCAGAAGTATTATTAACTAACAGCGCTATTTGCAGCACTGTGTAGATTTACTGTAGTTTGTGGCTTTGTTGACTGTTCTTCCTGAGTGTCAGTGTGCTGTCTCACTGGAAAATGAATACCACATTTCTCGTTTCGAGTCGTCGTTTTCTCTGCCCCTAGTAAATACAGGAGCCAACACGTTTGTGTTATTTTTGAATGGCAGATGATTAGTTAATAGAATTCATCTTTATTTCTCAAAGAAAACCACAAACCATTTTCTAATTTCAGCTTCTCAAATGTGATGATTTGTTGCCTTTTAAATGTCTTTGCAGTGTGGACTGACAAAACAAGTTCTGAAGACAGCACTGTTGGGGCTTTTCTAACAGCCGTTTTTCACTACTTTCTGGTATTTTATAGACCGAACAATGAATTAGTAATAAAACATTTATTAGTTGCAGGTTTACTTCTGTAAATTATTCTTGTGGAACAAGAAACATAAACCAAAACAAATGCATTTACTACAACTGATTAGAGTTATTACTTCCGCCAAGGAGGTTATGTTTTCACCAGGGTTAGTTTATTCATTTGTATGTTTGTTGGTTTGCAAAATAACTCAGAAAAATTTATGGATGGATTTTGACAAAATTTTCAGGGTTGGTCAGAAGTCAAAAACCGTCCATAATTTTTTGAGTTATTTTGCAAACAAACAAGCCATCGCTGCCTTGGCAGAGGACTGCGCTCTCTGAGTGCTTTTCTAGTTGTGGTTGTGATTCCAGAGTGAGTCTCAGCTTCATGTACTATTAACCGTTGTAATGAGCTTTGCTGATATCCCCGGCCGACCATTTGGGCTCCAGTGGTTCCTCCCTGAAACCCAGTCCTGTGGTCATCTGCTGAGTGGAGGCGCTCTTCTGTCTCCGGATCAAAGGCCTGAGTCTTGTAAATCACTTACCGTCAGATCAGATGGGAAATCCAGCCATGATTCACATACAATGAGTGACATTGAGAAGCTGACTTTTTAAAGAGCTTATCCGATGTTTCCCTCAGCCACCCACTCACTCACTCACTCACTCCAAAAGTGAAATTAAAATAAAGCAGATTGCAGAGCAGCTGCAGAGTTAAATGAGTGCGCCAGAGAAAGCTTCACTGACCCTGGAAGGTTTCAATTCAAGTTCCAATGACTGACCATCTATTTCCAATGAGTGTGTGATCGATCGCTTCCCGCTCGCTCTCACACCTGATGCCTTGTGAGGACGTGGACTGTGCATGTCATTACAGGGCCCTGCGAGTGGAAACTGTGCGCTTTGATATTTCCTCTTGCCTCTCTTTCTGTTCCCTTTGAGCAAATGTTTTCCATTGTGGCATGTTGTGTTCATTTGCTGGACTCAAGAATCAGTCAATCTATGAGTTATTTGCTTAAGCTGTTCTGCCAGAGTAATGTTTTTTAAGCCTGGGTCAGGGAACCTTTTTTTTCAGTGTCTTAGAGGCCCATTATAATCACCCAGTTTCCATCTTGACAGCAGACATGTTTATCGTACTAAATGTCCATCTGCTTATATTTCACTTCTGTCTCGCATTATGGAAATCTTTTCCATGTACCGGGGAGATTTAAGAAGATATTAAATTCAGCATATGTAGATTTGACAATACATTCGTTTCTCGGGTAACAAAAACTGTGACCACATTTTGGCTTTTTCTGTGGTTATAGCTTTCTCAGGCTGCTTTTGTGTGACATTTATGTAAACCCTCTGACTTGTTCCTGACTCTTATTGATGACTACTGCAAGTGAACAGTGATGCTTGGTGCTACAAATGACTGTAACAAGCCTAGTTTACAGAGACTTAATACTGCCCCCCTTCTCCTCAGAGACACAAAGAAGCCTGGTTATTTGTTATAAAATATTAAAATAATTAAAAGTCCCCATACAAGAAGCAACTTTCATTAATTGGCTAAAGGCTGAACAAAATTTAATGCTGAATAGATGATGATCAGGAGTGGACCTAAATCAGTTGTTTGTTTTTTTTTTAATTTTTTTTTTTGTTTTTCAAAAAAAGCACACGGGAAGGATCGATCTGATGTGGGCTTACCTGAGTGCAGCAGTAGCAGTTGTAGTCGGCTGACTAAAATATACTACTAGCATATTTTGACTAGGGAGCCCCCCTCCCAGTCATCTGCAGAGGATCTCCCTCCTGCTGAGCCATTCAGAGACACACTTACTATGACAGGCAGCTGAATCATCATCTTTCTGTTGCACTGTCATGAACGATACCAGTAAATCTGAGAAAACACTATCAGCATGTGAAACTGCTCACAGGCCAGCCGCGACTCAAACCTCTCTTTCACTTCTGGATCATTGATGTTTGGAGCGCCGGCTTTAATTCACTGATTGTATCTGTACAATCTGTAAACTTATTTCTGACCAATATGAGAAAATCAACCTTTTTAATGTAAAATACCTCTGAAACAATACTTCTAGATTATTTACTCATTGAATGCCAGCTCTTTTAAAAACTGAAAGTGCCTTGTTCAGTGTTTTTGAGTTTTGAGTCATCTTTCATGATGCCCAGAATATTTTGTACTGTCTCTGCAAACACTGAATAGCTCAAATGAAAGAAGAGACTCTCTATTTCATCATGAAAACAACATTAGTTTTTACCTTGTTCCATTATATTATCAGAGGTGGAGGCCAGTTTCACCAAAATCACTACTTTTTGTCGAGAATCTGTTTGTTTTGCTCTCTAATCACAATCGCCTCCACTTCCTGTTTTGATCTGTGGCGTATACCGTCTTTTAATGTCCCGACTACAAATCCCAGAAGCCCCAAAATTACTCACAGGCTGTGTGAGAGCCCTCTTTTGTCCCTGCTGCAAAAAAAGGAAAGACATATATATACATCTATGGCATGCAAGCGTTGTATTTTAAAAGATGCACATATACGTCTTTGGCACTCAAAGAGTTAAAGTGTATTGTTTGTACTGAAGAAAGCTCTTATCCTTTCTGTTCTGAGACAGAAATTCACCTCCATGTTGTCCAAAAGCATACTGAGCGCATCAAGAGTGAAGCCTAACGAAAATGTTTCTGACAGACCTCATTTTAACGTGAAAACTTAGTGAATCGGATCAAGAGGGCTTACTGAAACACTAAACTTGATAGAGTCGTGGGTTTTCGGCTTGTCTTATGCTAAATGCCCTCGATGTCTCACCTCTCAGTTATGTATCAGTCGATAGGTGAGTGTTTGCAGAGGCGAACAATCTGAACAGTACTGCGGAAAGTGATTTGTCTTCCGCAGACGCCCACTTGATGTCGGTCTGTTGCACTGTGTTACTGTGGTGTTAGAGTAGATTCACTCACGTGAATCGACAGAGGTACACAGTTTTACCACATAACGTTTCAGCTGTGCCGACAGGCCCATAAACATCACTCTATGACTGACTGACCCACTAATTTCATTTATTAGTCTTTAAATTAGAGCCCTAAACAGACCGTCAGTTCTTCAACATAAGTATAGAGGCATTTAAGGTATCCATGCATTCAATATGTGTGAAAATAATTGAAATGTAGGATATAGGAGTGAAATCTAAAACTTATATTTCACTAAATCGGTGTAACTGTTCATGCACACAGCTGCTCTGACGGTCCTCTAACTCAGTAAGAAGCTGTTTATTTCCAAACCACTTCTCTTTTGAAAGGTCACGGCCTTTAAAGGAGATCTGCAGTCCTCCATCACAGTTTTATATCACTGATGGAGTAGTGTAACTAAATCGATAAACCGGCCAACTGGTTGTGTATTGTACCTCTGTGTGTTATATATACAAAGATAAATGTTTGCTCTGATCGTCGTGGTGGAGCCTCAAAAGTGTGTGTGTGTGTGTGTGTGTGTGTGTGTGTGTGTGTGTGTGTGTGTGTGTGTGTGAACATGGTTGACATGGGAAAGGAAGAGCCTCCCACGCTAACAGGATGATGTGAGTGACGGTGGCCAGACACAAACGCAAGCGGCAGAAAACACAAATAAAACAACAGAGCGTGTTTGCACTAAATTAAAACCTGTGGCAAAGCCTGTGAAGGTGTTTAATGGAAATATGTGCAGTTAATACACATGAGAACACACAACAGATATTAAGGTAACATCATATAGCAAACATGAGGAGTATTATATTTGGCTGAATCAATCGACGCTGCGTTGCTCAGTGAACACATTTGCATTATTTTTTTACAGTGTTTGTGTTACTGCGCGTGCCACCAAATTTAAATGTTTGGGTTTTTTCACACTTGGCTGGCTTGGTTTTCTCATCAGTGACTGAGTCATCTACCCACTTGTTTTCTTGCTACAGTAATACATGTGTTAATTATTATTATTGTATGAGCTTTACCGTACGTAGCACAAGTGGATAGAGGCAGGTGGAGGAGAGAAAAGCCGTCATGTACAGACTCTCCCAGTGTCACACTGGGCCAGAGGTCACTGCTGCACCTTCCAAAACCAGTTTACCAAAACCTGCTTCTGACCAGTTAGCGTCACCGTGAAAACACTTCACATGGAGAAGAAGTCATACAGTTTAGGGGAGAAAAACGTCACATTTTCCATGAATTTGACCAAACAGCCTCGTCTTCCTCACCACGTCAAAGTGTCTGAAGTTGATTCACTTCACGGCTGCACTTTTTACTAGCTGTGTCTCCTGTAGTCCCCGTGTGAAAACTGAATGGAGGCAGCAGATGTAAAGCAGACTGAGAAACAGGCAGCAGCACAGAGAGATAGAGAGCTATCTGTTATTTATTTAAAATCAGGCTGGGGTAATTAACCTCTCTGTGCCTGAAGCCACCCCTGAGTGCTCCACAACTTCTTTTTAACAATGGATTGGCTTCACACAGCCATTTTTTGAAGGGCTACATACAAACCCCACAAACAGGCCTGAGATAAAGCTCTAATGCAGTGGTGTTTACGGGAGTCGGGGCGCCGTGGTAACTGGTGACATTTCTGTGACACAAACTGGCTCATTTATTGAATGGAATCCTTCCTCTTATTTGTTATGTGAGGGGTGATTAACTGTGACTTTGTGACCTTTGGTTCAACCAGTTTGTTCCTGTTTTTCTTCTTTCTGGCCAGTCTTGTGAGGAACTCACTGTGTAACAATGCTGCCCTCTGCTGGACAGAAGCATGAACTTCTGCTGACCTCCATTTCCACTGGTGGGGATAGTTACAGAGTTATGAAGCTTTGTGCCAAATAAAGACATGAAGCTAAAAAGTACAGAAGACTTTCAAGTCAACTTGTCATGAATTTAGTTCAGTGCTTAATAAATTATTATTATTAGTGTTAGACTACCACCCCAGTGTAAGGTGTTTGTCACCATTGCTCTAAATTAACATGGAAGGCAGCGTACACCCTGGACAAGTCTCCACCTCATCACAGGACACATAGAGACAGATAACCACTCACACTCACACCTACGGTCAATTTAAATTAGCCAATTAACCTAATCCCCATGCATGTTTTTGGATGGTGGGAGGAAGCCGGAGTACCCGGAGAGAACCCAGCCAAAATGCAAACTCCACACAGAAAGGCTCCAGGCAGGGAATCGAACCTAGTACCTTCTTGCTATGAGGCGACAGTGCTAACCACTGCACTGCCTCCTAAATAAACAGTATTGTTGATAATCAAACTATATGAATTATTGCTTTTATCCATGAATTTTCACTGTTTAAAAAGGCAGAAAAAATTAAAGGACATTCTTATGATTTTTATTGAGGTGCCCAATTACAGTTATTTCCCATCATTTCTGAACAGAAAAATGAATTGTAGCGGCTGTTTGTTATTCTGGATTAATTACCTTAGTAACCAACGGAATTTTTTCTTTTCATGTTTTACTAGTATATAGACCTATTTTTCAAGTATTCTCCCATTTGACAATAATAAAACATCTTTCTGTTTGTTTTTCTCTCCACAGTGAATGAAATCATTGGCAGAGACATGTCCCAGTTGCCCAGCACTCATGCTCCTCCATCAGCACACAGCCAGTCATAGCCCGGCCTGCGCTCAGGCCCTGACGCAGCCTTCTGGGTCGTGAACCACCCCTCCAGCTCTGGATCCACCGGTCCTGGTGCTGATCCAAATGCTGGTCCAGGTGCTGGTCCTCTGTGCGATGAGACAAGAGGGCAGATCAGAAAGGCTGTGGTCAAAGAACGAAAACGATTGGAGACCACCAGCCTGACTAGAAGACGCACTCATTTGTCTCCTCTGATTTCAATTAAGACCATTTCTCTCGACCAGAGATTAAGATGCAGAGCTCATAACTTGACACAGATGAAAGAAAGCTGAGAAGGAGAGTATGCGGAGGTGACAGCGAGATGTGACCCGTCCCTCTTCGTTAGGTGTGTGCCTGCCCTCTCAAAGCGCCGCTGTCTTCCTGACCGATCAGCTCGACTGCAGCACTCGCTTGTTGACTGATTCCCTACAGTGGAGACGTCCTCCTCTCACCAGCATCCACCTCCATGAACGGAGACATTTCCAGACACAAAGAATAAGATAAAAGTAGGAGTGCAGTGTCCTCACCAGAGGGAAGCCATGTTTCAGCTCCACAAAACATCCTGGGTGGCAAAAACAAGTCCAAGTTGGTCGTTTATTAGCTGTAAAAACTGCATCAACAAATTCAAATCAAACCATGCTGAAGGCCCAGAATTTCGCTTATTGGTAAAAGAAACACAAATCTCTCCCAAAAACAATCAGAATATGTGGCTGAACAGTCCGATCCGACACCAGTTTTCTGCTCTTTTCTCCGTGGTGACGACACTGTCCGCTCCACCCTCTTTTTAGACGATGAAACTCTTCAGGTCTGGAGCACAGAGCCTGGCAGGAGGACGAACTCCGCTGGCGCTGATCTGGGATCTGCGACCTGCAACATTCCGCAGCTTTTATAACCCTGCAGCCGTGTAGATGTCTGTACGTGAATCCCCTCCTGTCTCTACTGTCTCATCATTGACGTCCTCCCCCCTCTCTCCTGTGTTTCTTTACCTTCTTCAAGTTGAACAAATGCCTTATTGACACTTAGAATCTTTCACTGGTAGCTAAAGCTTTCTTTGTTGTTGTTGTTTTGCACAGCTGGCTTTGAGTGCGACTATGATGTTATTTATGACTTTATGAATCAGAAATATTTGACTCTAATAAATGACTCCCGTTATTTCCACAATACAAAGTTTGTTTATAAATCCGCAGAGACGGAAAATAATTCTCATGCAGTAACTCCCCAAATCTCCAAGGGGCCCTTGTGTGCCTTCAAATTCCTAACAGCAACCACACCTGTAGGTGTGACATACATATGTACATATATGTATGTACGTATATATACATACGTACATACATGTATGTATATATATATATATATATATATATATATATATGGGGGAAATAACCTGACAAAGGTTTTTGAAAGTGTTTCATACATTGAGATGTTTCCATATTGTGCTTATGTATTGTCCCCCTCTTTTTTTAATGAACAAGGTAAAAACAATCCCAACATGTGGATGCACTTCCCCTGTTTGCAACAGCGTCAGCTGTTCACAATCAAACACTTTTGACGATGTGTTCATGTTTCTTATTCCGACAGATATGCATCGCCTGTATGGCAGCAATAACACAGTCAAGGAGAGACAGAGTCCCATTGCCTTTTTTTTTTTATTTTCATTTGATTTTTTTGGCCTTAAGCTTGACAATGACGCTCCAGCACGTGAGAGCAGAGGAGTGTTGCTTATGACGGTCTGAAGTCAGTTTCCAGGTGAAAATGATTCTGCTATGCATTAAGATTCTGCCCGATGCCTTTAAAAAATGAGGAGGGAAAAAAAAAAAAAAAAAAGACCTTGATGCCTATAGAAGTAGACTGTAGACTGTCGTAGATGCTTGATTGATTCTGTTAGCAATCTGGCGTTGTCATCAGCCAATCTGCCTTGTCAAGGACGCAGAGCGAGCATCTTTGTGTGTGTGTGTGTGTGTGTGTGTGTGTGGATGGATGGAGTTTGTACCAAATATGCTGTACAGAAGACAGGAATTTTATTTTTAGAGTCCTATTTTCAACAGAAGCACACATGTATTTAGGCTATGCAAACTATAACAGCAGCAAATGTGAGATATGACATATAAAAAAAACTATATAAACTATTTGTAATGTTGCTTATGAGCTTCACAAAGTGGAAAGAGAAAACCAACATTCAGATAGTGAGAGTATCATGTCACTATGTAAACTATTAGGATGCCTTAACTCTTGTTTAAAAAACAGTTTGTCAGTGTGGCTGTTCTGGGTTGTTGTTGTTGTTTTTCCAGACATGTCGGTAACTATTATTATTATTATTTTTAGGGGGGCACAGAGTGGACTTTGAGGGTTTGGTGGGAAGAAGGAGATGGATTTTTATTTCTTTTTGCATATATGTAAGGCTGGTTCTGCAGTTTGATGAAAGACTTGAGTCGACAAGAAACGAAACAAAACCAGCATTGACAGTAAACTCTGGCTGCCGTCCTCGTCTGTCACAACCAAAGAGCGAACAATATGTTTTTACATTTTACGTTCTGGTGAAGCAACAGAGACTGTACAACTCTATTTTTGATACTTTGAAATGGATGTCATTCCTAAAAGGTTGGGGACATGTATGCAAGTTAAATATATATGTGAATATGAATATATATATACAGTACATATATATAAACACATATGTGAGTGTGTGTATATATATATACATGTATATATATATATATATATACATGTATATATATATATATATATATACACGTGTATATATATATATATATATATATATACATGTATATATATATATATATATACATGTATATATATATATATACAGGAGATGTTTTGTAAAATAAAGGGAAATACAGGTTTAGTTGATGTTTACCGAGCCTTGTATTGTCATTTCTTGTATATTTTGTATGTTAAATTTTTTTGTAATTTTTAAGACTGCAGTGCTTTTTGAAATTATTCAAAGGGAATACCTTGCATCATACTGTAGGCTCTTAAGTAGAATATATTAATAAAACAGAAAACTCAGTTATGGCTTCTTGTCATTTTTTTTCCATGTCTTTGAAACACAGGCAGCATTTTCTCTCTCAGCTCTGAGGGACCAACCTCAGGTACACTACTTAATATTATTCTTTAATGTTAGTTTAATGACATCTAAAACTTAATTCGATGTTACTCAAAATCTACCACGGTCTCTCCCATCTGCTCCTGTATTTTTAATTTTGAGGTTCTTGTAATTTACAGTTTCTGCTCTATTTTACTTGTACTCCACTCCATTTTGGAAATTTGTATTTTACACTGTACTTCATTACAATTATTTGACAACATAAAATCTAAACTAATACTTTATGATAGATTATTATTGATGAAGCTCAAAGGTAGTACATAAAGTGGGAGAAATTACCTCAACTTTTACCAGCTATAATATTAGTGATGTAAAATTTATGCATCACTAGTTATATAATGAATAATGACTTTTGTTTTTCTATACTATAGTACAGTGTTACAATAGGTGTTTCAAATCTCTGGAAGATCTTTAAATGTAATCATGTGTTATGGTTGGACTCCATTTCAGATTAATTTCCTTAAATGCTATTGTAATTGTAACTGAAAGCATTACCAACCTTCAGTAAGATAATTAGGAGGTCGCAGGTACCTGCTGTCTTCAAACCATCCATCCATTATCTACCGCTTATCCTCATAGGGTCGCAGGGGGGCTGGAGCCTATCCCAAGGCAGGGTACACCCTGGACAAGTCGCCACCTCATCGCAGGACACATAGAGACAGACGACCACTCACACTCACACCTACGGTCAATTTAAATTAGCCAATTAACCTAATCCCCATGCATGTTTTTGGATGGTGGGAGGAAGCCGGAGTACCCAGAGAGAACCCACGCAGACACGGGGAGAACATGCAAACTCGACACTCCGGGCCTGGGATTCGAACCCGGTACCTTCTTGCTGTGAGGCGACAGTGCTAACCACTACACCACCGTGCCGCCGTCTTCAAACCAGAACCACATTAATGGAAGGAGCCTTTTAGCAAATCAACATTTAATATATTTCCTTCACAACATAATATAAAACACATGACATGATGGATGGGTTAGGGGATCAGATATTCTATACAATGGCCTGTGACAGTAATAATTAACTTTTCAATGGTTGCCATTTGTGCCAAAGAAGGAGTTGAGAGAAAGTTGAAGTGTGGGAGCGTTGGAATGAGGACACTACCTCAGTTTTGTATTAGAAATATTGCAATTGTATAAATCACACCACATCCCAAAGGTTCTATTGGATTGAGATCTAGTGACTGTGGAGGACCATTTGAGTCCAGTGAGCTTATTGTTTGAGATGATCTGAGCTTTGTGACATGGAGCATTATCCTGCAGGAAGTAGCCATCAGAAGATGGTCCACTGTGGTCATAAAGGGATGAACATGATCAGCAACAATACTCAGGTAGGCTGTGGTGTTTAAACCGTGCTCAGTTGATACTAAGGGGGTCAAAGTGAGCCAAGAAAATATCCCCCACACTATTACACCACCACCACCAGTCTGAACCATTGATACAAGACAGGATGGATCCATGCTTTCATGTTGTTTACAATGTTCAGCTGAAATTAAGACTCAGACCAGGAATGTTTTTCCATCTTCTATTGTCCAGTTTAGTCTGTGTGAACTGTAGCCTCAGTTTCCTGTTCTGAGGTGACAGCAGTGACGTGTGCTCTTCTGCTGCTGTAGCTCATCTGCTTCAAGGTTTGCTGTGTTGTGGATTCACAGATATTCTGCATTCCTTGTTTGGAACCAATGGTTATTTGAGTTATTGTTGTCTTTCTGTCATCTCCAGTCTGTCCATTCTCCCGTGACCTCTCACATCTGCAAGGCATTTTTGTCCACACTACTGCCGCTCACTGGATATCTTCTCTTTTCAGGACCATTCTCTGTTAACCCCAGAGATGGTTGTAGTGAAAATCCTAGTAGAGCAGCAGTTTCTGAAATACTCAAACCAGCCTGTCTGGCACCAACAACCATGCCACGTTCAAAGTCACTTAAATCCTCTGTCTTCCCATTCTGATGCTCAGTTTGCAGGTGAACAGTTGATTAGCTATTTATGGTAACAAGCAATTGAACCAGTGTACCTAATAAAGTGGCCGGTGAGTGTAATTCACATATAAGTGTTCTGTCAATCAAAAAAACCTCATTTCTGTTTCGAGGTTTTTCTTTCACTTACTTGAAACTCTTTTAATTCCTGCCCTGAGGTGAAAAATGGACCTATGATGCCTGCATGAATCACCTCTCCTGCTCACCCCTTCCTGTGCTGTCTACTCGTAAAGGGAAGTGAGGTCTTGCTTGTGCAGCACTTTTTTCTTTTTTCGTGCAGACGCTTCTCTCAGCACGCACACACTCGCAGCATGAACGACTCAGCTGAGCTGTCTTCTCCTTCTTCAGAGGAAATGGCTCCTGAGGAGTTTGACGGCGGGACAGCGGTGGCCTGTGTGATCCTGGGTCTGTCCTTCCTGGTTGGAGCTCCGGGGAACCTGCTGGTGATCTGGACCATCCTGAAACACGTCAAGCAGCGTTCCCACACCGTGGTGCTCATCCTGCACCTGGCTGCTGCAGACCTGCTGGTCCTCATCACCCTGCCTCTGTGGATCTACTCGCTGGCCCACCACTGGGTGTTTGGAGAGGCCTCCTGCAAAGCCATGGTGTTTGTGATCAACGCCTGCATGTACAGCAGCGTTTTCCTCATCACCCTCATGAGTGTGGAGCGATTTGTGGCTGTTCGCTATCCCTTTGCCTCAGCTGGCTGGAAGAGGAAAAAAGCTTTGAACAAAGTGCTTCTGGCTCTGTGGACTGCAGCGTTCTTGTTCAGCGTGCCCGTCATCCCAACTCAGGTTGTGGGGGAGGATTCTGGTGAGGAGCACTGTCTGTACCGTCTGTACACCTCTGTGACACAGGAGCTGGTGTGTGTGCTGCTAGAGACCCTGGTGGGCTACATCTTGCCCTTCTCCATCCTGGTGGTCTGCTACGGCTGCCTGTGCAGTCGCATTACTCAGATGACCTTCAAATCTAAGCGCAAGTCCACAGTCCTGATTGCCAGCGTGGTGGTCGTGTTCGCCATTTGTTGGACGCCTCATCACATAGGAAACATCCTCTCGCTCATCATCTTGGCCACCCAGGACTCCTTCCATGATGCAGCCGAGAACCTGGAGAGCATCAGGAGCACTATGACCTTCATCGCTGGAGCCATGGTCTTCATCAGCAGCACTGTTAACCCCATCCTCTATATGTTCGCCGCCCGCTCCTTCAGGAGCTCGCTGAGGGACACCGGCATCCAGAAGCTGTTCCATCACATCTCCAGCACCTCCCCAGGTGAGGGCAATAAAGAGTTGTCCTTTGTGTCCAAGAGACAGAGCAATCAAACCAACAGCTCTCAGTGTGTGTCTGAGTCCAAAAACCAAATGGACATACTGATAAAAATGTGTGAGAACAATCCATCATGAAGTTGGAAGCATGTAGATATTCATATGTTTGTATTTTTTCTGTTTCAACTTGTAAGAAATTACAACACAGAAAAACAGGAAGTCAGAGTTTATCTGTGCAATACTTATAATAAATATTTACTCTGTAAATTATCTGTTTTTTTTAAAAAAAGATTTGATGCGTTTCTTTTATAAATGTTGAACATATATTTATAATTATGCCATATATTATGTATTTGTGCCATATAATATTCATAAATAGTACAATAAATAATTTCATAAAGTCCCAATGTAAAGTTTTTATTTTATTTCATAATTTTGTTAATGCCAACAAAAGTAAATGGTATTATGTTTTTTAATTGTTAAGATTTATTTTTAATTGCCTGTAAGAGTAGATTTTTACCTGATAATCCTACAGTCGTGTCAGCCATTTCTTACTTTTAATTCTTTTGTAACAGAGAAATATTTTTCTCACTGCAGTCTGGCGCTCTGACGGCTGGAGATAAAATTAAGAACTTTAATTTTAACTTTTGGTTTTATTATTTTAATAGATACTGTAACAACTCTGAAACAATCTGATTATGAACTCATGTAACAAAACTGTTGTTCTTAAAAATAGAAATCCAAAACATACAATATTGTAAAAGTGTTTTTCATTTGTGAGAAACTAGCAAACAATTCTCCTGGGCGTCCGGCTGCAGACAGTCTTGCTGTCAACTTCCTCTTGAAAAGATTGCAAAATGAAAAACTGCATGTTCCCTTTGTTGAGCAGCAAAAAGCGGAATTGCGTCTTAATGTTTTTCACAGTCTTAAAAAAACTGTGAAAAAAAGTGAGCATTCAGTGTTGGCTTATTTCCTCATAATTTTTAAAAGCACATGCCAGTCAGATATTTATAATATACTCTTATTATAGTACATTAAGTTTGTCTGTTGCCATGACTACACAACTGACACAGCCAGTAGATGGCAGTGTGTTTTTAATATTGGTGTTTTGACACCATTTCAGCAGGGTTATGGTAATTATAATCATGTTTTTATTCCACTATCCCATCAAGTCCTTTCAGCTCTGCCTTTCTTCATAACAAAAGTTTACAACCTCAGAGCAGTTTAAGTGGAGGGAACCAAGCAGGAAACACTCCTATTTATGTTTACAATTTTTACCTAAATGATTTTGATAAATATAGCTATTTATATTATTAATTTTACTTTGCATCTGTGTCCAACATTATTTGATTACAGACCGACACACATCTGTCAAAACATTCAATATTGATCTTTTGTTTTCTGGGCAGCTCACAGTAGAGTGGCTGTGTTTTGACGTGAGGGGAAAACTTTTATCAAATTCTGGAGGAAAATAGTAAACATTTGAAAGACTCAGCATGCCTGACTTGTGACTTTCCCACAGGTTGTCGTGTGAGCTACTGTGAGACGACTCATTTGACCTGAGGATTGAATAATCTCACAGTGACATCGCTCGTCACCTCTGTCAGAATTATTTCAGCCGTGACAGTGGAAAATCACAGAGGGTAAACGGGTGTGACGAAAAAAATATGTCTGACAAAATCATACAAGAATTCATAGCTGACTCTGAGACATGCTGGAGTTTTTTCTCACCGAATGAGGAAGCAGTGCAGTGTGTCTTTAATTATGAGTTCATTCCTACATTATGCCTGTAACACCTTTTATTGAATCAGCACTACTAATAAGATAGTGATGCATAATGAAAACTAATAATTGAACATATGATATGGTAGCAGGTAGGAGAATATTTTTGTAATCAGATTACTATTGTAACCCATACCTCCAGCAGCTAAAGGTACCTCACAGGATCATACCTTGTAGACAGGTTACTGAGCCGTGAATCTTGGCTCTTCCCTGAAGTTCTCTGAGAAGTGTTGGTTATTTTTCTCACTGGCTGCAAACATCTGACACAGCATGATATTTATGTCACATACATATAGCTGTATGACCTTTCACACCTGCTGAAACAAAGACTTAACGTGTCGTTTTGAGGCCACAGACAGAAAACAAGTGTAAGCATGCCTACTATGTGATGTCACAGAGATTAGAGCTCTTTGCTGTTATTGTTGGGGAATATCATCACTGTACATACTATAGATCTAGGATTCCAGCTGAAGTATCCCCCTCCCCCGGACTAATCGGACTGGTTCAGCCGGAAAGAAGTTTTTCACATGAGGAAGGAGATACTGAGAGCTACTCCTGAAGAGATTTAAATGAGTGAAAGGAGGTGACGAGACAAAATAAGAAGAGACATGTTCACTGCGGTCTACTGGCCCATAGTGAGCAGAGGAAGGGAGTGTCAGGAGCAACAGAACAAGGCATTCTGGGAGGCCGGCTGGACACCAGGCCAGGCCTGTGAAGTTACTGAAAACTGCAGATCATATATTGTTGCTGGAGCCAGATTCAGTTTCACTGAAAGCTGCACACGTAAAAGAGTATGAGATTTCATATTTTATGACCAGAAAAATGATAATGTAGAGTGACAGCATGTTCTGTGTCACCGTGGGATGAATTCAGCTTCAAAACATTTTAGAAACAACAAATATGATGTGATCGGACTGATTCCCCTTCTTCCTTTTCTTTTGCTCTTCACCAAAAACTACCTCACCAAGTAAACGTAAAGCAGGGCAATTCTTCCTCATGGTGGCACTAGAGTGATGACAACTCCTACAGTGTGTGAACACTGGCCTGACTGTGTACAGTTTAGCATCAGTGACGACTTAAATAAATATACTATTTTCAACTCCTTTCTAACACAGAGAGCTTAGATTACACAAGGAAGTGCCCGATGCTTAGCATTGCATTGAATAAGCCAGAGGCTATTAAACATTGTGCAAAGTGTTGCTTTAATGTGGAATCAGTTATATATATAGTCAATATATATACTGTATGTTCCTAGTATATGTAGCTATATCATTACCACAATCAGATGTTCACAACACAATTATCATAGTCAGACAAAGGTGATGGATGAAACTTGAGATGCATTTGATAAAGTTATTCCATAAAACTATATGGCATTCTATATACTAGAACCACACAAATGGTGTGCAAAAAGGCAGGAATATGTACAAATGTACATGTATACCAATCAACACGATGACCACTGACACTGATTATCTCTTCATCATGGCCTCTGGGATGTACGAGGCAACAGATGCATGTTTTGTCCTCAAAGTGTTGTTTTAGAAGCAGGAAAAATGTTCAAGCTGGTCCTGGAGGTCTGATCCTACAGACCAGATAAGTTAATGCTGTTTCTGACAGAAAGGAGTCAGATACCACAGAGCAGAGCAGTTTGATGCATATGGGCTGCTCTGACAGGAAGAGGGGGACCATCACCATAACAGGCAGGTGGTCGTGATGTCATGATTGGTGTATGTATTAGTTGGGGCTATCATAACTGACAATTTACACTGGATTTAACAGACACTTATTATGAATAAAGATTTCGGCAGAGACATAAACTGTTCTGACAGTCTAGATATGAACTCTAGAGACGTAGTGAATGGCTTTCTATGGCCTAGTATTCTGAAACCTGGTCTCTGATCAAACAATGATTGAACAAGTCACTTTCATTGTGCATGTTTGTTCATTTTCTGTTACTTTATCTGACACATTATGACTTATTTCTAGAGTAACCTTTATTCATGCTCTCTCCACTATCAACACCAAACTCAAGCAGGCTTCATGCCTCATGCACGGCCCTGTTTTTTCACACCACTTCCTGATTCACCGGATATGACCAATCACATCGCAGCACTCGCCCCGTCCTCCCGCCCTCACCTTTCCAAACCAGCCAATGGGAGAGCAGCTCTCCTCGCTCAGAGGCCGAGCCACACAGGTAACTGGTGGAAAAAAAAAACTCCAGGGCTTGTTATGGAGCTGGTGTGAAAGAAACACGGATTTCCAGCCTTCTTTACCAGTTAAACCAGTATCTCTGGATAGAAACACACTCAAGTACTTCAACAGGTAGAGTCTCTGACCGCAAACTCTTCCGTGGCTCTTCTGAAATAATCCCCCCTTTTCTCTCTCTCTCCGTTTACCTCAATTGAGTTTCCAGCCCTTTTGTTCGCTCTTCTTATCACTTGGAAAAAGGTGAACCCTCGTGTTATTTTTATTTTAATCTTTGCTTTAATTGTAGTTTTTACCCTTGTGGTCCCTGATGGCTTCGCACAGTGATACTCTGGTGGTGTTCTTTGGGGCAACAGCTGGTGCAAATGGGGGTAAACTGGGTTCGGATGAGAGGGAAATAATTCTCTTGGTGTGGCAAATTGTGGATCTACGTGAGAAAAAGGTACGGACCTTCCTGACCCGTTTGTATGGTTTCTTGTGTCTGTATATATATGTACATATATATATATATATATATATATACATATGTAGTGTCTATACCTGTAGTGAAGTATGTCTGGCATTAAAAACCAACACGGTGTGCTCTCTGAAACCCTCTTTATCCTGCTTTTCTCTAATGCCATCCACTCTCCGTCCACCTCCACCTTTTTTTTCTTCAAACAGGTGTGCGACCAAAACTGAACACACACACAGGTGACTGTAGTTTCACCACATGGAGGAAAAAAAACACACCGTTTTGGTTTTTTTGGGCATGTCAGCTCCGTGATAGAAACAATTTATTGACTATTCAGTGCCTTTTTTGCAACTATATTGACTTTTAATTGTTTTCCTGAATTTTGGGTGGTTATACGTTTAGAATTTGCCAGAAATTAGCTGTGTGTGTGTTTTGTTTTAGCCTATGAACAGCAGCTAACTCCATTCACAGGTTGGGGAGCTTCATAGATGTTTTGTCAAGCCGGACACTTTGGAGCTGACAGATCAGTGTAAAGAGGAGACAGGACTGACTGTGGAGGACGTCATCAAGGCTGAACCTCTGGACAAAGTCCTGCAACAGGTGAGTCCCTCCGTCCATGCACACACTGGACCTGTAGACGTAGACATGCATGGATGCATGTAAGGTTGTGGAGAGATGTCATAGTCAGGCTTCAGGCAAGCTCCTCGTCCTGGACTGAAACTAGCAACCCCTCCAAAAAAAAAGTCTTTCCCCACATAAAATGGACCTTAAAGGTCCTGGCTGGTGCTCTGCTTCACACCATGTTTGAAGTTAAGGCTGCAAATAATAATCTGCAGATCATTCACCTTGACCTTGATGACTTAGAATCTACACAGACAGGTTAGTCATGTGGTTTGTAAGATGGTGAACTCAAAGAAACTCAGTTTATTATCAGAGAAAACTAAATAAACAAGGAAATTTCCGGTTTTAAAAGCTGGAATTCAGATTTTTATTTTCCTCTGGGGAAAAAACGACCCAAACTTATAATAGATGGCAGTTTAATTTAATATTTGACAACTAATCAGATAATTTATTTGAAACTTCTCACTGCTGTGCTGAATTTCCACAAATTTCAGCTCATAAAATTTCTATAGTAACACAATGACAAACCTAGAAGCTATTAAATCAACTTTCCTCTGACAGTTTGTGCCTGAAAGCGAGATGAGACGTGACAAGCCTGACTCAGTATATTAAGTTAAAGTGAGTAGAGGGGGAGGGGGGGTGTCAAATTGCCTTTATGACCTTTTTAGAAAAATGGTCTTCTACCTGGTTGTCATCGGCCCAGTCCTGACAGTTTAACTCTGCTGACAGTTAAGGAGAAGCTAAAGGGCTAGGATGGGCTGAGCCTGAGGCATCTGGAGATAAGGAGGAGTCGCAGGTCTCGTCTTGTCCCGGCCTGATGTGCGCTGCCGACATCTGGAAGGGGGAATGTTTACCTGCGACCACACCTCTGTTTTTAGGCTGCAGGACAGACGGGAGGGGAGGCTCTCAGACCTCAGGCTTCGTCCTCAACTTGGCTCTTTTTTATGACCCAAGACGTGAATTCACTTCGGTTCCTCCCTGTTGGCTTTCGACATGTTGCCAAACATGTTTTTCAACCACCTTCGCACGAGCGTTTGTTTGCACTGGCTACGACTTTCCCAACCTCTCCAGTGTGACATAGTTTGACAAAACCTCTCATTATCATGCTGAACCAGAGTGTTTGGGTTGATATTAGTGCTGCTGTTGGTCGGGGTTATGACACTGGACACATAAAACACTTCAAATTTGGTGTCAGTTTGATCCAAAAGTCACATGTGTCTCTTGCAGAGCTGGTAAGACTTCATCTCTGCAGTTAGTTTGTGTGCTGAACCTTCAAATATTAACCCAACTAATCAGTTCTTTCTGTTCATACCTTTGTGTCCCCGGCTACTTTCTCTCACTATTGGTCATTCTAAGATTAGTTTTATCCTTGTTGATACAGGGGAAGTAAAGGAAAAGGACATTTTTAAGCAGAAGCCTTGTTTAAAACAACAGTATGGAAACACATTTTTTTTAGATGGGTTATCCAGCTGATCCAGTGACTGAGGGGAACAAGCAGCTGCCTCTCATTGGTGGGCTTCTCCTGTTGACCTCAGTGATCAGAGCCGCCAAGGACATCCGTTGGTTTTCTTTGGTGAAAGATTCATGAAGAGAGAGAGAGAGAGATTAGCAGGGCTCTTTAACTCACTGCTGACAAACAATATACCAGCGTAGCATTACCATTGTGAACGCATAAGATTTAATGTCATGAGCTTCTTTAGTACTTGGATCTTTGAATGCTTTTGTCTTTGTTGTTCTACTGATATGTTTTGCACGATGTAATCCCACAGCTAATCTATGAAATGCCGTAAATGAGCCCGTTGAAGTCGCAGTATAGATATGAACTGTACGTTCAGTCTCGTCCCCCTTAATTTCCCCAACATGTGCAGCAGCTCATCTAAGGTAAGGTACTATAAAGGGCATATATTAAACTACACTGCCTGGCCAAAAAAAAAAAAGTCGCCACCTGGATTTAACTAAGCAAATAAGTATGAGCCTCCTGTTGGATAATTACTGCAGGTTCAGTAACAGTATGTGCTCAAAGAATGAGGTCAGCTGACTACCTGAACATACTGAATGACCAGGTTATTCCATCAATGGATTTTTTCTTCCCTGATGGCACGGGCATATTCCAAGATGACAATGTCAGGATTCATCGGGCTCAAATTGTGAAAGATTGATTCAGGAAGCATGAGACATCATTTTCACCACAGAGTCCAGACCTTAACCCCACTGAGAATCTTTGGGATGTGCTTCAGACTCTACCATCATCAATGCAAGATCTTGGTGAAAAATTAAAGGTACAATATGTAAGAAATGTATTTAAGTTAATCATAAAATGGCCCTGATATGTCACCAGACATTAAGAAATCATGTTCATTTCAAATATTTATATCACTGACAACAGTCCTCCAGCCAGGATATTCTCATTTAAAAAGCCCAGTTGCAGCCCTCAGCTGATGTTGATGTTGTCATGTTGTGTTTTGGTCTGATGCACCACCCTCCACCTATCTCCCAATCACCAAGTCAGTAGTGTTTCCTCATCCGGGTTGCCAGCTCTGCTCTAGTTACCACAGCTGCAGCTACGAACGTATTGGATGAATAATGTCTAACGTTACGAACCTGAAAGACCTTGTTATGAAGCCGAAATACGTTGTGACAAAGTCCGAAATAAAACAAGGATTTTTTATAGAAGATGCCTTTGAAAGATGGAGACGGCTGAAAGCGGACGGGCAGCGTCACTCCCGATCGTCCACTATCACCGCATAACCCCGGCCACCACCCGTGATCCGCTCACTTTACTCCAGCCCTCCACAGCTCTCGTCCGGCAAATTTCACTCCTTCTAAGTGCTACCCACCAACCTTGACCGGGAAGCACCACTCCCGATCAGCCACTATCACCGCGGATCCACAGCCCCCGACCCAGAGCTCCACTCACTTTCAAAGCTAAAGGCAGTCCAACGAAATATTAGCGTGGGGTTTTTTTTTTTTTGGTGGCCACTTTTTTTTTTGGCCAGGCAGTGTATAATGTGTACAGTCAGAGATATCACTATATTGCCAAAAGTGTTCACTCACCTGCCTTGATTCATATATGAACTTAAGTGACATCCATACGGTTCAATATGATATCAGTCCAACCTTTGCAGCTATAACAGCTTCAACTCTTCTGGGAAGGCTGTCCACAAGGTTTAGGAGTGTGTTTATGGCAATTTTTGACCATTCCTCCAGAATTTGTGAGGTCACACACTGATGTTGGACGAGAAGGCCTGGCTCTCAGTCTCAGCTCTAATTCATCCCAAAGGTGTTCTATCAGGTTGAGGTCAGGACTCTGTGCAGGCCAGTCAAGTTCATCCACACCAGACTCTGTCATCCATGTCTTTATGGACCTTGCTTTGTGCACTGGTGCACAGTCATGTTGGAAGAGGAAGAGGCCAGCTCCAAACTGTTCCCACAAAGTTGGGAGCATGGAATTGTCTAAAATGTCTTGGTATGCTGAAGCATTCAGAGTTCCTTTCACTGGAACTAAGGGGCCAAGCCCAGCTCCTGAAAAACAACCCCACACCATAATCCCCCCTCCACCAAACTTTACTTGGCACAATGCAGTCGGACAAGTATCGTTCTCCTGGCAACCGCCAAACCCAGACTCGTCCATCAGATTGCTAGATGAAGAAGCGTGATTCGTCACTCCAGAGAACGTGTCTCCACTGCTCTAGAGTCCAGTGGCGGCGTGCTTTACATCACTGCATCCGACGCTTTGCATTGCACTTGGTGATGTATGGCTTGGATGCAGCTGCTCGGCCATGGAAACCCATTCCATGAAGCTCTCTGTGCACTGTTCTTGCGCTAATCTGAAGGCCACATGAAGTTTGGAGGTCTGTAGCGATTGACTCTGCAGAAAGTTGATGACCTCTTCGCACTATGCACCCTAGCATCCCCTGACCCCACTCCATCAGTTTACATGGTCTACCACTTTGTGGCTGAGTTGCTGTCATTCCCAAACACTTCCACGTTCTTATAATACAGCTGACAGTTGACTGTGGAATATTTAGGAGCGAGGAAATTTCACGACTGGATTTGTTGCACAGGTGGCATCCTATCACAGTTCCACGCTGGAATTCACTGAGCTCCTGAGAGCGACCCATTCTTTCACAAATGTTTGTAAAAGCAGTCTGCATGCCTAGGTGCTTGATTTTATACATCTGTGGCCATGGAAGTGATTGGAACACCTGATTCTGATTATTTGGATGGGTGAGCGAATACTTTTGGCAATATAGTGTACTGTATATTCAGGTCTTTATTCATTCATCATGTTTACTAGTGGGATCAGCAGGCTCATTTTTACATGTGAATAAGACATTTTAAAAAGTGTTAACAGTCTTTCTGCTAAATCGTGACGCCGTCAGAACAGGTTGATGTGTGAGATGATGCCTAAAAGTGTCGTGCTGGTACTGGTGTGGTTATGACACTTCCGTTATGATGCTCGTGTGTCACCCCTGC
Organism: Synanceia verrucosa; assembly: GCA_029721515.1. NCBI lineage: Eukaryota > Metazoa > Chordata > Actinopteri > Perciformes > Synanceiidae > Synanceia > Synanceia verrucosa. The sequence goes on from CM056549.1 coordinate 10,830,212, forward strand.
CGTTCAGTTTGGATCCTGGAGGTGAAAGTTTCTGCTGACTGTACTGTTGTTAGTCTGGTACACTGACAGCATGTCGCAGCCTGCATGGAGCTGCATGAGTCCTCACACACCTCGTCGTCGTCGTTGTTGTTGTGACACTAACTTATTAGAGCCAGAAATACTGACTACTGATTTGGAGCCATATTGCGACATCAGAGTGACTCACACAAGCTGGATTTTAACGAGACGGCAAAAGGATGCAAAAAAAAAGACAACTTATAAAAACTTCTCAAACCTGCAGCGATGCAGTTATTGCTGGGTGTGTCTAAAAATTCCTTAATGCCTCTATAAAAGGAAGCTGTGGGAAGCTCGTTTTGTGCCTGTTGCTACAATGACTGTGTTGACGTTCACACAAAGAAGCAAGATATCACGAGAAATCACGCTTAAGAAAGCAGGAGAACATGCAGCAAGAACCTCAAAATCACATTTGCACCCTGGAATCATTAATGATGTGTAAGATAACTTTGCACGTTTTATTTATTTAGTTGGTATTTTTTTTCTAATCACGCTAGGTCAAGAAACTTACATTTTATTTTGTCACATTAGTTTAAATTTTGGAACTAGCGCTGCTCACTGCTTTTATTGGACAATAGTTTGCTGGGCTCTGGTTTTTGGATCATTTTTACACATCCAGTGAACCCTTACTGGATTTTTCAAGATCGCCACCCCTGCCTTTCATCTGAGCCCTCAGTCCACTGGTTTATCCTGTGCTCGGTCTTGTGGTGCACATATGTGTTTGACTCAAACAGCCACCACAGGGATCGCCCGACACTCCCTGCTGCCTTATCAGAGTTTGTTTCAGCCGCCACCTCACCTCTGCATACAAATAGTCCGGCTACACCGAGAGCAAACTGTGATAGGGCGGCGTTCAAAGGGCACTTCCTCCCCCTCATGTGGAAATACTTTTCAGCGAGTGAGACTGAAAGTTGATTAAAAGATATATTTTGGTCCATAGTTTGTGTGGGAAACGGATACTAGATAGTTCCCCCTAAAATATCTAACTATGTCATGTATGAGTACATTATCATACAGAAAATGTAACACTGGCTGCCAGTTTCTGACAGCAGAGCCAAGTGAGCCAGAGAGGCACCATAACAATGACTCTATCAGTGGAATAAAAACATTATTTGTTCATTTATTAAGGAGAGCAGCTGGATGTTTATTGGCATTTTCTCTTGTGGCAGAAAGATTGCAAAGATTAACTGTTGTCTTCGGTTCATGAGGCTCGGCAGCCAGTCGTCTACCGATCTGTTGCCGCGGTGAGATTTGTCTCCTGTTCAGCTTGTTTGAACAGTTTAAACTGTGGTTTTTGGGGGCGGGTGAGCGGCTACGTCATGTAAAACATTTGCTTTTCGCTCAGTGATCCGGCTTTAGTAATAGGCCAAGGAGGGGCTGCATGCACAGCTATGAGCAAACATCAGTGCTGTTATCACTGTAAGCATGAAATGCTGGATTAATCTACACAAGCATCATACTTTTGAATGTTTGTGTCTTTACTGTTTTGTGTCTTAAATTGGATTAAAGACGATACCTGATTTGTTACGTATGGTGAACTTGAAGATCCGAGCTCATTCAGTGAATAAATAAATTCAAATTTAGGGGCTCAAAATTTCACATTTGTGTCCCTTTTACCTCTTATTTGCTGCTTCCTTTGACAATTACTACTCCATCCGTGGATATCACTGTAAAAGCTTTAATTCAAGGCGTGCTGCTGAGGTGTTCGTGTTAGCACCGGTGCTCGGGCAGTTTCTTAAATTTAGCAGTTTAAAATACTAACAGAGCTACACTTGGTTCAGATAATAAACAGGCAGATAGATTTGATGTCCCCAAGACATCCCAAGAGTTAATTCTATTATATGTTTTTTTTTTTTTTTTTTAAATTCTTAATATGATCATTAATAATGTGTTTGAAATATATCCCTCCTCTGTGTACATTATTTCACAAATTGTTTCTTTTAAAAGCTTCCACTTTTTTTTTTTTTTAGTTCAGCTACATACACAGTTTACCACATGGTGTGTTATTTATACTATTTCTTCTCACATACAGTTTACTGTAACTGCCCTTAATCTCAAAGTCATTCAGGGATTAGAGTGGTTTGTTGTGTGTCTATGGCGTCAATTAATAACTCCTGTATCAGATCCGGGTCAAGCATCCACACAGTGTTTGTTTTCCCCAGAGCTGGTTGACAGTCACTGTAGGTTTAATTCTTGATATAAAGCACATATTTTTACTTAATTTCATGAGAGTGTAAAGTTTACCACCTCTAACACTTCAGCTCTCGTGTAAAAACCATCATAATGTAAGAACATTTTTGTGTTGCTGCTTTCCTTCTTTCCTTCTCCACTGAACCATGGAAGCCCTTTTGGAAATTAAGCTTGCTTGTTGCTTGAGTAGTTTTGAAATTGCTTCTGTTCTCACATGACCTTGACCCAGAAAATTGCATCTACATGGTAAAAAAAAAAGAGGCCGAGGGGGTTTGGGTGAAAAAATGTTAATGACTGATCATTTCTTTCATTTACTCACTATTGCACAACAGCAACGAGAAGTTACAGCATCATAATATAATAGAAGAATATAACACACATTTTTCAGTGACCAGTGATTTTTTTTTTCTAGGTCTCCTGCAGACATCATCTGTTTTTTCTCATGTCGTTGAGTCTTTCAGGTTTGGGTCGAGACAACGCCAAAACCCCGTTAATCTAACCCCCAAACATGTGTCCTCTTGTCAGCAGATAGTTAGCGTTGCCAAATAGCCCTGCATTTCTCTCTGACTGTTAAGTAGCATGCCTCAACACGCACCTCTAATACTCACTGTCTGAAGAGCAGTCATAAATAGCCAGTGGCCATTTGAAACTAGTAAGCCACTGTTTTTTTTTTTTTTTTGCCTCACACTCATAAAAAACTAACAAAACAACTTTCTGAAGAGGAAAAATACATTGTGTGACATTAGTCAATATGACCACATGACATGTGAAATTATGTAAGTTATGTCCTTTAATTGTGCAGCAAAGCTTTGATCCTATGCACTTAAAGCTGAATCATTTAAAATAATAAAAAAAATGATTTAAAACATTCACAGAAATGCAATCCTCTGACATCACCAGTTGATATTGAAGTAGTGGCTTCTGCTGACAGTTAAATGCCGCCAACAAGCTGTTGACATAGACAACACAAAGCATGAGGCTCATTAAATGTGGTAGTTATAAATAAACAGGTACATATGGGGGAGTTGCTGGTATTTAGGATTGGATGTTCTAACCACCGGACTTGACGTAAAGTGGAAGCAGGCAGGTTGGACTCGTATGGGTTGTTTTATGTCGGTCGTGCGCTGAGAGAAAACTGTGTTGTGTTGTGATCATTCCTCTCCTTTGTCTGCTCCCTCCCTCGCTGAGCAAACAACTCAAACTTGTCAGACGAGCCGCTATCCTGCTGAGAAACAAACAGTCAAATGTCAAACACAACACCACCTTCACTTGTTTGCCTTCTGATTAATTTGAACTGTGCAGCTCTCAGTGTTTACCCACTTGAACCGTTTTTATGATGAAGTTGTTAGTTAATGGGAGCGATTAATAATCAATACATATGTGTAGGTTTGATATCAACAGCCCCGCTTTCCTGTGATGTGTTCAAAGTCTGAAATATTTGTTAATAAAATCCGTCCTCCCTCTGTTTCACGATGCAGTTCCAGCAGTCGGTGTCGTCAGAAGTGAAAGGTCTCGGCAGAAACTCTTTCACGCTTTGTGTTGACAGTCCTCTCATCATCCGACAGGCCCTCCACCCTGAAGCTTCCAAAAAGGTGAGAACTACTACTGTCGTTGCAGACACACTTTGTACCTGTGAAGTCACAATTTAGCATGTGAGATACAAACTTAAAATGTTTGCAGTAGTGTTTTATTCTTCTGCAAAAACACGTATTAGACATCGTTGAGTTTTGCTTTGTTAATATGAATATGTATATTTCCACTGCTCTGCCTTAGAATACCAGTAATCCCACCAAACAAATCAGTTAAGGTGTTTGTCCATGGCTCCAGGTAAATGATAGTGTGGGAAACATGTTGTGCTTAACACATTTAGTAGTCCAGCTGACCTAAATTAACAGTATTGCTTAATTTCTTATTAGCAAAATATTTTCTTTATTTTTCTATAATGGTTCATTCACCAGTATGTGCAAGCTCTTTAATCAAAATGATATATATTTAATGAAAAATATAATTATTGTTATTATTACGGTTTTTACATTACTTGTCTTCCTGAACAGAAAAAACAGTGGTTGTTTGTTATTCTTGATAAATTTCTGACTTCTCAGAGAATTCCAGTGTTTTGGCTCAAATTTGGGAGTAAAAAGGTGAATTCAGTTTGAATTCCTCACTCCTGTTCAAAATGGTGAAGCGTAGGGAACTCAGTGAGAAAGAAAGAGTCTGAATTAAAGCTCTTCACGATGCTGGAGGCTCTTTGAGACAATTATAAATTGTCTAATAAATTATAAAGCTCTGTATATAAGTAGGTCATCTCTAGAAATGAGCTGCAGTTAAGGTCTGATTCCCTTCCCTCATGAATGTGAACATTGACCCATATTAAGAAGTGATGAACTTTTTTATTATTATTTTTATTTCCTGTTTCCTGGTTGTAACTCAAGATGATGTCTCCTGGTAGATACTCTTGTAATTCATCTCCTTTTCCATCTCTTTGTCCATGAGCTTCGTCAACTGAATCATGCTGAACCTTTATGTTTCTCTTCCTTTTTCAGAATCTTGTCCTTCCTGAATGTTTCTTTTCCTTTGTGGACGTGAAGAAAGAGTTTGTAAAATGCTGCCCCAATGCCGGCCCTGTGCAGAAGCTCACGCTCGCCTCCATGTTGGAATGTATCCTTTAATATTAATCACATTTTATTGCTACTTTTTGTAATGAAAAGTGATTTTAACTGTATATTTCAGGGAAAGATATGAGGAAAACTATTCAGCACAGTCTAATGCTGACGTAAAAGGAAGCAGGCACAAAATCCCTGCAGCATGACACATCAACAAGTAGCACAAAGTCAAAATATCTGCTCGGTGTCCTTAACTGTGTGTGTGTAGATGTTGGACTTCCTGCTGTGTCCGAGCAGTCGATTGGGGTGAAGGAGGTGAGGACCATGGTTCAGCTGACACTCCACATCCTGGCTGAGCCCTACAGTAAGTAAGAAAAACCATCTGAGCGGCAGAGAAAAGTGAAAAATCTGCACATATGAACACCACCGATGTAACATACGTGTGTGTGTTGACTTACTGTGACTACCTGATGGTTTGAGTTCATAAAATCAACACTACAGTGGGAGTTTTGCTGGTCGATCTTGATTATATCACTGCTAGTTAACAAGATAAAAATGCCTATACTATTCTGTCCTCAACAGGATGACTGCAGTATTTATGGATGTGAGATGACTCCAGATATGTTGCAGCTCAGATAAATCAAACTTTAATCAGACATCTTCTATCTTGGCTGTGGCAGTCGCCTCTGGCTTCTCCCTCTTAATAACAGCCAAGTATGTCTTTGGGTGTGACAAGTAGCAGGAATGCAGAGGGCTTAAATCACACACTGCTTGGATGAGTGAACCTGCTCACCACAGAAAAGAAATGACAGCCTTGTTTTTGGACCTTAGGGATCCAACAGCGCTATAAATCACACACTTTTGTTCTTGTTTTCTAGACCACAAGTTCTCCTGTGTGGAAACGGTGAAGTACAAGTTTGATTCCGGCACGTGGTATGTACGAACTTTTCACTGAGTGGTATCTCACTCCATCTTTTAGTTCTTACCACACCTGTTGGCCTGTTGTCTACAGGCTCCAGATACATTCAGCTCCAACACCCAGGGCCCTTTAGCTTTGATTACAGCAACAAGGGAACCACAAGTGTGTCATTAAAGCTGTCCAACTTTGCCATCAAGTGCTTACCTGGCTACCTGACAGCAGGACACCGAGTCCTGCTGCTCTCAGACAGTCAAAAGCCTGTCACCTTGACAACCTCCACCCTCGACATTTAATCATAGGCGTTTGTTTCCATGTTGAGCACTTACTATGAGTGTCCTCTTTGACTAGAAGCTGTAGTCCTTCTGCAGGGATGTTTTTAATAATCTGTTCCTATTATTCTTTATTTCTATGTCAGAGTGTCATGTTTTGTGTTGTTTTTTTTTTTTTTTTTTTTCCCCCTCCCTCCTCAGCAGCAAGACGGAGCCGGTGGACAGCGACACGGTGATCAGAGCGCGAGGGCTGCCATGGCAGTCCTCAGATCAGGACATCGCTCGCTTCTTTAAAGGCCTCAGTATTGCCAAGTATGTTGGACAGTTTTGAAATGTTCAGTGTTTGAAATATAAAAATGCTCCTTCTTTAAATGTCCAGTATAATGTTCCAACATGAGCATTAAATGCTAACGTCAAAGTGTAATGTAAAAAAAAAAAAAAGATTAAAAGTGGCTAAATAAAGGCAAATAAGGCAATTTAAGAAGCAGCAATGTCATGTATACAACTAGAAAAGCACTCAGAGAGTGGCGGTGCCGGCGACTTTTTTTTTATTTAAAGTTACCCTCGCTGCCAAGGAGGTTATTTTTTTCACTGGGGCTTGTTTGTTTGTATGTATGTTTGTTGGTTTGCACAAAACATACAAACAAATAAACAATCAAACCCTGGTGAAAACATAACCTCCTTGGCAGAGGTAATAAATACAATATATACATTAGTGTACATATGCATTAACATAGATTATTACAGTATGTTGCAGAAGATGGATGTGGAATAAATCAGTTTGTGTATAATGTCACAGACACAGTAGGACTAAAGCTGCTGTACGCTTTTATTGGAAACATCTGTGTGTCTGATAGAAATTAAGATTTATTCCTGTTCATGGCTCCTATCAGTGACTGAGTATTTCATGTGTGTCTCAGGGGCGGCGTGGCCCTGTGTCTCAACGCTCAAGGCAGGAGGAATGGTGAGGCTTTAGTTCGTTTCATCAACTCAGAGCACAGAGACCTGGCCCTGGAGCGCCACAAGCACCACATGGGCAGCCGTTACATTGAGGTCAGATTCAGCGCTTACGTCTTGTCCACACATATTCTTATTTTTTTTTTTTTTTTTTATTCAGTCCTTAATGTTGATGATGCATCTAAAGTAAATGGTGACAAAGTTCTTCATGGTTAAATCCAGTTTCCCTCTTGTCTTCTCAGGTCTACAAGGCCACAGGAGAGGAATTCCTCAAGATCGCTGGAGGTCAGATTTCACATCTTTTTCTCTTCTCACCATGTTTGTATGAGCGCTCGTGGTGAAAGGCTTCCTGTTAGTGTGAGGGAGACTTTAATTTCATGGCTTTCCCGCATCTTTGAGGAAAAACAAGACCACATCGGTAAAAGAGCAGCTCTGTAGTGACTGTAAAAACAGGTGATCTCCTGTGTCAATGCCTCATCCCAGTGACTCTCCTGCAGCTTATCTGGTACTAATGAAAGACGCATTGTGAGGAGCTCCCCCCATTCCTTCCTCATCCCCAGCCCAACCCTTCAAAGGCCAGTTAGAGAGAAATTTCACTCTCGGCTAACAGCAGCTCACCTGTTCAGCTCGGCCTCGAGCCACACTCCCTGGAGGGAGAGGCGGCTGCCGGCCGCTGAAAGGCCTGGATCAGTGCTGATACAAAGGGCGTGTGAAGAGACAAAGGCAGGGCCTGGGGTCTCTGGACCATAGCGCAGCAGCCACCAGCAACACAGGACAGATATAGCACACAAAGAAACACAGTCCCACTGAGCAGATATCTGACAGTGGCCCACTGTGGACTTTATTCAGATGAGTTAAGATCAGTACAGATTGACAGCACACTGGACTTTAAGCAAATAGTTCAAACTGACAAGACACGGCTAACGGCTGCGATCATCAAAAGAAATGAAAGCAGTCAATGAACGGATAATCCAAAGTGTTCAGTGTGTCTGGTACCGTCATTACTGTTTGGGGAAAATGAAATTTGATATTGTAGCTGTTTGACCTTTAATGATACAAATAATAAATACAGGCCCACAGTTTCCTGTTTAGTAATAGAACTACACTACTTTTTTTTCTACAAATTTGCAAAGAAAGCCATTTAATTGAAACAACACTGTACTGTTGGTACAGTCTGTGACCTGAGGTCAGTTGGTTTGGCTTATTTGTAAGATGAAGGGTTGACTGCAAGATAGGAGGAGGCAATTTTTTTTTTTTTTTTTTAAAGCCTGTTTGCTTGGTCAAGCAAGTGAACATATCTTCTTAGTTTTTGCAAGTCTCACCCCAAAGCCATAATTCGTGATCTATAGCAGAATAAAGAGGAACATGATATAAACAAGGGAAATAAAGAGGAAACTAAGCGCAGTGGCTTGTGGGTCGGTGAATAAAGCTGTGTGAAAAATCTGACATGGTTCAGCTGGCCGAGGATAGGTTTGGGAGATAAGACATAACTCACCGAATGATCAAAATTTCAACAAAAGTTTCTGCATGCTTTTTTAATACCTTAGTATCTTGCTTTAATATGGATGTTAGTGTGCTGGTGTGTTGCTAAAAGCACCATGCTGAGGTTCAACCTCACAGAGCTGCAGGAGTCTAGTGTTTTTTCTGAAAATGTACACTTCTGTGGTGTATAGCAACATTGCAATTTAAAATTAGACTTATTGATAGCTGATTTTATTGCCCACACTTAATGATGAGAGTCACTGGCATGGCCGTACAACACCCAGGTGTTTAACCTTTACCACTCCAGGTACATCGAACGAGGTGGCCCAGTTCCTGTCCAAAGAGAACCAGGTGATCATCCGTATGCGGGGGTTGCCGTTCACTGCCACACCCCAGGAAGTGCTGTCCTTCCTTGGTCCAGAGAGCCCAGTTACAGATGGTGCCGAGGGTCTGCTCTTTGTCAAGTACCCTGACGGTCGGCCCACCGGCGATGCCTTTGTGCTCTTCTCTTGTGAAGAGTACACCCAGAATGCCCTGAAGAAGCACAAGCAGATCCTGGGGAAGCGCTATATCGAGCTGTTTCGCAGCACTGCGGCTGAGGTGCAACAGGTACGTTATTTCAGTTGTATTGTTTTGAGAAGTCACTGAGCTGGATGTTTTATCATGATGTGAAATGAACATGTCAGTTCCTCAGGACTACTGCTTAGAAAATATGCTTATATACTGAATCAAATGATTAAAGTAAGGAGGGAAAAAAAGAAAAAAACATTATTATAAGACAGACATTGGTGTTAATGGAACAGGAGGTGGTTCATTTCAATGAAACAGTTTTAAGCTCCCCTGTGCAAAATGCTTATTACATTAAAGTTTGTGTTGCGTGACTCAAAATGACATTATGACTGGGAATATGATGAGGGGAATTAGTGGCTTTTGGTCTTAAACACCAACATGAATAATGTTTGCTACTTTTTGAAACCAAAAAACTTTATTATCAAACAAAACATCCATGTTTTTATTGTCTTGCAATTGAAGAGTCTTTTTGTCATCAATGAATTATTAAAAAAACAAAACAAAACACAAATTCCCCTTTTCTTTGTGAGAAACTACAACATGGGCTAACCACAACAGAGCGGTTTCTAAGGAACTGATGTCATGACAACGTAGACAAGTGAACAAACATGGTACTGAAAGTATGTGACGAAACAGTAAATCAGATTGAGTTTGCACATCTGAAAATAACATTTATATCATTATGCACTGTGTATATATGGATGTTGTTTTTTAAGATCTCCCCAAGAAACCGCTGAAAACTTTTTCATTTTTGTGTGTCAAGCAGTAACTCATTGATTAATCATCATGCTGTTCTTGTTTGCCAGGTCCTGAACCGTTATATGTCCACACCGCTCATCTCCACACTGCCCCCTTCACCCATCATGCCTGTCCCGGTCCTGGCAACGCCTCCCTACCTTCCAGCAGCAAGCAGCACTCGTGACTGTGTCCGCCTCCGTGGCCTGCCGTACACTGCCGGCATTGAAGATATCCTGGAGTTCATGGGAGAGCACACCGTTGACATCAAGCCTCACGGCGTCCACATGGTCCTGAACCAGCAGGTCTGACTTCATGTCATTTTTGCAGTAAAAATGACGCCTACTTTGAATTTCTGTTTTCTTGCGCTCACCATCTTTATGTCCATCTCCTCCTCTGTCGTCTCTGCAGGGCCGTCCATCAGGCGACGCTTTCATTCAAATGAAGTCACCGGACAAGTCCTTTATGGTGGCCCAGAAGTGTCATAAAAAGACCATGAAGGACCGTTACGTCGAGGTGTTCCAGTGCTCCACAGAGGAAATGAGCATCGTTCTGATGGGAGGAACTCTGAACCGCAGCGGCCTTTCACCTCCACCCTGCAAGCTTCCCTGTAAGTCAACTCCACCAAATGCTTTCCTTTCGTTCACAGTGGTACAGTATGTGCGATTAAACAGTGTTTAAATTCTCTGTTTTGTATGTAGTAGAATGTAGAAATGCTGTCTGAGCGGTATAGTAGGAAGATATAATTCATGCTTGCACTGAGCCACCAAAGTACATTTATGATTTATTTCATATTCTAGAAATAATAGATAATAATAGATTTATTCTATAATTCTCTCCCTTCCTTTGAAACATTGATGACTGGACTGAATGCAACATGTGTACTCTGCTCTGCTTATTGCTCACATAAATTTTGGTGCTGGAGATTGGATTAGATTAGATTAGATTGGCAGCTGTGAGAAATTACCTTCAACTTCTACTTTTCTGTGTGTTTTTTTCTAATACTCACTGATTAAACAAATGGTTACTATTCATTTTGTCTTAGACCTGTTAAGTGGTTTGCAGAGAAAGGTGATTTTTGGCTTTCGCCTATGAGAATTAGAGTAATGGTCATGTTTAGTTTCCGTCTGACTAACCCGGAAACACTTCACAAGGTCACCAGTGTTGTGTCATTGTGTTGGCGCTGAGGGAGACCACAGCTGCCCACAGCCTCACTCTGTGGCTGTTTGTATGTAAATACATCCATACTGGCATCTGTGGGTGTTTACACTGTAGGTATGACAGCCTGAAGGACATAGTGAGCTTTTTAAATAAAATACCTTCACAGGGTGTTTTTGGCAGGCTGTCTGAACGATGTGCCCCACAAATTTAATGTTTTTTAAAGTTGTTTTGATAGATTTTTCTGTCATTCTGCTCTGTTCTTACATCATTCTGCTAATCGATTTCCTTGCTGTGACACATGCAGTCTGCTGGACCGACCATTTATTTAACTATATCACCTAAACCACCTATTTGAAAGTAAATTTGATGTTGAATGATATTACCCTTAAGTGTCTAAATGTCCATTAGATCTTGCAGAACTACTTGGGCAGAATTTAAGTTTCCATTAGATAATGATAACTACATTTAGGAATAGTTTAAAACCTGTCTGACCTCTTTTTTGCCTTTATATGCAGCAGCAGCAGCTGCCAGTGTCAGCGTGTCCCCAAATCTTGGCAGTAATAGAAATTATGGCCAAAACTATGATGACACACAGGTTGTCTTTAAAGGGACACTATGTAATTTTTTAAGTATTTTATTACCTCAAATCTATGTCTTCATTCATAAATAGATCCTCATTGGTGTAAAATAACATATGCCAACAATCTGACTTATCCTCCTGGGCAAAGAATCAGTTATCTGTCTTTACATAGAGCGGGTCGCTCATACGGAGGCTTCCATGTCTTTCCGGTCTACAAATAAATATGAACTGCCGAGGGGGACATAAAGCACTACCTGCTAGTACCCATAGGACAAAATGCATTTCTGCTTTTTGCGATTCACTTTTCACAGAGAAACAAGGTGGAGACGCCGGTTTTACTTACCCGGCACTAAACTAAAACCTGCGCTGCACTTGTGGTGATAATACAAGACCATACTTATGCCATGCCGAATCCTCATCGCCAAAAAAGGTGTAAAAGGGCCATAAAATGACCGGAGCTCTGGGCTGGGACTCCGCGGTGAGTGGCCGTCCAGGAGCGCCCCATGACCGGCCGGGGCCCGCCGGGAAGTCCTCCGGACCGGAGGAGGACCGTGGAGGTCCGGGGAAAAATGACCGGAGCTCCGGGCCGGGGGCTGGGGATCCATGGTGATAGTGGCCACCCGGAATTTGACCCATTCCGCTTACCGTAGTTGTAATGCATGCAAAGTCAAATTTAACCACTAGATGGGAGAAAAAAAAAATACAGTGTCCATTTAAAAAGTAATAATTAACTTAAATTGAGCTGTTGGGCTACTGGTGACCAGTAGGTTAATTGATTAATAGTTTTTTTTTTTGTTTTTTTTTTTACCTTTATGGGAAACCTTAACCATTCTGATGTTGTATTTCAGTGCATTCAGATTTGTTTTTGGCAAACTCAAACTTCCTTTGTAACATGTAAATGAGATCCATCATGTCTCGCCTTATGTTTCTGTAGGTCTGTCCCCTCCCACAGCCTACTCGGCCTTCCCCACCCCACCAACCATTCTCTCTGAGGCTGCCCTCTACCAGCCACCCCTGCTGGCAGCTCCCAGACCACATCAGACCGTCACACACAGTCCGGCTCACACACTGGCCTACTACCCCCCTCAGCCACACATGTTCATGAATATGAACATGAACTACACAGCGTACTACCCCAGGTTAGTACATCCAGCAGTGAAAACACATCTCTGTGTCGTCGTACCTTCTGGTTTTCTATAACTTCACCTGACTCTCTCTCCAGCCCCCCGGTTTCTCCTTCCACAGTCGGCTACTTCGCAGCTCCGCCTGGAGCAATGGCGGCAGCAGTCGCAGCCCAACCCCACCCTGCTGCAGCAGCCGCTGCCTCCTCTGTGCTGCCTCAACCTGGCGCCCTGGTCAGGATACAGGGCCTGCCCTACAACACTGGAGTCAAGGACATTCTCAGCTTCTTCCAGGGATATCAGGTCAGCTCACTTTGCACTGACATGAAGGCAAAGCTATAAAAGTGCATAGAGGTTTGCACTTGTGCAGCCAGATACTGCATCTGTTTGCCACTACAGAGAGGAAATATGACATTATGGTATTTTTATTTGACTATATGAGTGATTTTAGCTATATTTCTAAAATGCTCGCACACTTATAACTGCAACATCTTTTAGAGCTGAAAAATGAATCGATATGTTGTTTAGATGTTGACTGTTGTATTAACTTTGAGTGCCAGAGCCCATTTTGAGTCATATTTCTAGACCCACAGAATATTTTGCACCATGTCTCTGAAAACACAGAATAGCAGAAGAGACTCTTTATTTCATCATGAAAAAAATGTTTGTTTTTACCTTGTTCCATTCTTGTTTTATCAGAGGTAGAGTAGAGGACACTTTCACCCAAAAGCACCACTTTTTGTCCAGAATTTGTCTGTTTTGATCTCTAATCTCGATCTTCCTGCTTTGATCTCTGTGCGGTATATTAACTGTTTATATCCCATCTACACATCACAGAAGCCCGAAATTACTCACAGGTTGCTTGAGACCGTGATCAGCGACACGCTGCAGAAAAAACACTTGACGGTGAAACTCGTCAATGGCATTCAAAGAGTTAATATTTTTAATAATTGTTCTCATAATTGTTTTTAAAGGAAAAAAGTTAAAACTGACAGATTCCAGCTTTGTAAATGTGAATATATCCTGGTTTATTTACTCCTCTGTGGCAGTAAACTGAACATGTTTGAGTTTTAGTCGAAACAAAACATTTTAGGATGTCATCTGGGGCTTTGGGAGGCTCACCATTTTCTGACATTGCTTTAGACCAAACAACTATCGATTGATCCAGAAAATTAAACAATCTAATCACCTGTGAAAATAATTATTAGTTGCAGCATTTCCTTCTTTCCAGCCTTACATGCTAAGTGCATGCTAAGTTGTGCCAACCAGCAGCCACTTGTTAATGATGGTAAATGTATATGCTAACCAGCCTAACAGCAGGTAGTGTGTGAAGCTCTCTTTTCTTGTAGATTGTGAACTCTTCCCACAGCATGCATCCCTACATGTTAAAGTCTAGAGCTGCTGGAGCTCTGGAGGGATATAACCGTCACCATTGATGCTTTTCAATGCAAAATCTCACCACAGTAGGATTCAATTAAGAGACATGTGTACACTTGTGCTCTCCTCCCTTCTCTGTGCTGCTCATATTTTTCGCTGCCAGTCCAAATTAGGTGGAGCCCTCTGAAGCAGGTATGACCCCTGACAGGTGTGGCTTCAGATGGAGAGGGGTGGGGTTTGAGGTGGAGGGGTTGGCCTGTTGTTGTTGTGGCACAGAGCTTGGGGTCTGCTGTTGGTCTTTATGGCTTATGTTATTTAGTGCTGGTACAGCCCCATGTACTTTGGTGTGTGTGTGTGTGTGTGTGTGGCGTCAAATTCACACCAGATAAGACCTTCTTTTGACTTGATCTTTACATGCTGAAGGATAATTGCGTGTTCGTGCGTGAGCAAAGCTGACTCCAGTTCTGACTTTTGGCTGAACTGCTGTAATTGTATCCTTAAAGAAGCGAGTGTGTGTTTTTCTGGCTGCAGTAGTGTCTCTCACAATGGCCCTGGGTGAGAAAACTGTTCCCACACCAGTACTGGTGTCCTTTACCACACAATCCCATGCTCAATCACACTGTGTGGCTCAGATGAAGCATGGTGTGTGGGTTTTTGTCTTCCTCAAACACTAATTTTGAGAGTATACACCCCTGGATCTTGTGTTGAATGTCAAACTGTTTACTGTTCATGTGTGGAGGCCTCCCACCCTGACTGTCCGTTCATTATCGTGCTGTCTGTAGTACGCTCCTGACGAATACAGCGGCATGGTTCAGACGAGCGAACAGGCCAGGAGTCTGATTCAGCCCAAAGAATGGCTCTGTCTTTAGGGACTACCCCGAAGGTAAGAGGAGACCCGGACCAGAGAACCAGAGTGGACAGAGAGGGCATTTCCTACATGTAGATAGCTATATCTGTGTTTCAGCCAATGTACAACATGAAGCAAAGGACGAGCATCAAACTGCTCAATAAGCAGTCACACTCATGGCTGCTTAACAATTTTGAGTAAATAAATTCAGACATGTAACAGCTTCACACTGAACATTGTAAGGACACCTGTAATTCTTCTGTGAGTTTGACCACACTATTAAGCTCACTGAATCACAGTGAATCAGACCACCATTGTGCTCACTGTTGACAGTTTGTTCAACATGAAGTTCTTACCATGAGAACAAATCGCCACACGTGAGCCATTGGACACATTTCAGCCAAACAGTAATTAGAAAGGAAATGCCCAATCTAGCCAACAAGGCTCTGAGCTCCTGACCCGGCATGTCGACTGCTGCTTCCCCAACAAACCTGCCTCACATCTGATGTCTGTCACCCGAGGAGTGCTGAGTCCTGACAAATAACAAATGAATATGTATGTATTACACCGAATGTATAAAATATTAGGGAAATTTAACTGCTGTTACTGTTAAATCCTTTTCTGAAGTGACTGTAGGCAATAAATAATGCCACCAAGACTGTGGAGTCATTTTATTGACTCAAGATTGTTGAAGATCTGATAATCACACAAATGTTTAAAAGGTTGTTTCAGGAGGATGTCCTTAATATTTTGTAAATTGAATGAAAACCCCGCGGGCAGATTATCTGCCTCTGTTGCAGAACACACAAAGTGAACATTACGACATGTGATTTCATCAACACCACCTGAACCTGAGAGGACAAATTAAACCTTTAAAGGTTTCACATTTTGGATGGAGAGCCTGCAGGCACATCCATGCTCTGCAGCGATGCAGGGAGAGAGACTTTTACAAACAATTGAGCTTTTCATTATCTCTTGTTTGTGTTTAATTTCCTCAGCATTGCCAGCTAAAGCATTTATTTCACCAGATCACACAGTTAAAAAACTTAGATGGTCATGCCTGAAGTAGCAGAAATATTTCAGAGCACTAATAACATAGAAACTGCACTTCAGTCAGTCTTGATTCAGCACTCCTCCTACTCTAAACCACCTCATGAAGAGGATCTCTGAACCACCTGATCATTACCTCGACTGTTTGCAGTGATCGACCTGAATGCATTGTCCCACTAACACTGTCTCCTTTCTCCTGCTCTGTAGTAAAACTCGCTAATATATCAACTTGATGCCCTTACCTACTGTCATTACTAATGTGATCAGAAAGTTGTTTCATATGTGCATGTCTTAAGGAAACTTTTTTTTTCCCCTCAAGACGTGGATGCATGCATGCTGATGGATAATTACTGTGTGGCGTCACAACCTGCCTCGTGGGTTTCAGGTCCTCTGGGAACAGCATGTTCTCTGCTTTTTGTCTCTGTAAGCTCTGCCCATTAATCTTTTTCTCTACCTAACTAGACCGGTTTGATGAGATGGCTCTTGTCCCTGGGCGTTGTGCATCCTCTGCTCTCTGGGCTCCCTCTGGTGGTTTCACGCTGCGTCTGAAGAATCCTTTCTCAGGTCTTTGTTTCTGTTTCTTTCTTTTCTTTTCTGCAGCTCCAGCCAGACGCTGTTCTCATCTTGTACAACTTCAACGGCCAGTGCAACGGCGAAGCCTTGGTGACCTTCCATAGCGAGGAGATCGCCAGGCGAGCCGTAGCCGAGCGCTCCAACCATCCCTTCTACGGCCAGCAGATCCACTTGGTCTTATGTAACTGACCACTGGCCCTTCCTCCGCCTCCTCTTCTTCCTCCTCCCATTGAAGAGCACTCGCCTCCCAAATGCATGTCATTCAAGCAACAGCTTTTCCAGTTAATCCCAGTGCCACTTCAAACAGCTATTGTACCTCTCCCCTTTCAGTGATCTGCCTTTATTAATGCACAACTGCTGGCCGTGACACTCCTGAAGCTGCTGTTGGGAGTCTGGACATCCTCTGGTGAAGCAGCTGAAGCCTGTAAAGCTTCATGTTGGACTAATGACTTTGTGGATGTCACACGTAGCGTTTCTGTGTATTTGCTCCTACTGTAATAGCTGGTTGTGGAGACTAGTTAGTGTGTAGCCTGGATATGCATGTATATTTAAATGCTCTATATATATCTATATGTGCCCCTCCCCCCATACCACTGTACAGATGTTCATCCTGAAATGCTTGAGGCTGTACAAACCACTTCTGCACACAATCTCTTCTGTATATTTGGAAATTTTCAGTCTTAACCACTACAGATATTGACTTTTCAGAGTTTCTGATCCTTTGTGTTCACTCTATTCAAACGCAGATGTGTGTATGTGCGTGCACGGCGTTTGAGTTGATGGCCTCCAGCAGTGTAGTGATGCCATTTAAACAGAGAGAAAGAAGCCATAAAGACTGACTTGGACTACTGAAACAACAGAGGGAATACCAAACAACTGTCCTGGATTAAGTTGAACCAGCGACTCTTAGTTAAAACTATAGAAACACCACAGATGTGCCAGTGTATCATCTCATTTGTAACTTTATTTTTCTCTGTAAAAAGCATTTATGTGACATTGTTTGTTGCCCATGTAGACTTTTTTCTAAGCACTACAGATTTATTTGCTCCAATCTAAGAATTAAGTGACAGAGTGTCTTTAACAGAGTAGAATGACAAATTTATTCTATTTTTTATTAATCCCACTTCCTTACAAAGTGTTTTGAGATTTTGTTATGAAATATAAGGACAGAGGCGTTTCTTGAAGACTTACATAATGATTGACCTCAGCTACTCGATCTCTTATGTTTTGGTTTCCAGACTATGAATAACGATCAGTCTGTAGCTGCTTTAATTCCTGCTTATGACCGGAGTACTGTGTAAAAGCTGCATGAATTTTTTTTGTTTCTGTGACAGGCCTGCTGACAGTCCTAGTTTTTTTTCCTGTCTTTACCATGCCTACATTACCCAGAGTGCAATACTGGCCTGAACAAGGCTAGGTCAACCTCTGGTGGCAGAGGAAGATACGTTTCTTTTGTTGCAAGTTTGATACTTGTATGAATTTAGATCTGTGTATGAGACTAAACAATAAATAATGTCGACAATGGTCTGTGTTTCATTTGATCTCATTTGAAGAAATTAATTCATAAGGTACCAATAAAATTATAAAAACTATTTGTCTTTTCATGAAGGCAATGAATGCTCTTTAAAGGGCCTGTATTATAAATCGTGGGATTTCCATGTCTTTAATTAAGTTTAAATGCTGTAGAAATCCAATGACAGTTATTATGTCCAAGGATGCCAACTAAAGAAATTCACCAGACATGGTATTTTATGCCATAGAAAGGTCATTGTGTAGTAAATATACAAAGTGTGCAGGTTTTTTTCCAATGGATTTGTCTAATAACAAATAATGCACATTCTGCAGTTGCAGTTCACACTTGTACATTATCTATCTTTGTCTAGTCTAGTCATGTCAATTTTATTTTTATGGCATTTTATGGTATTACTCACATTACTAATTTGCTTCAGAGGACTTTACATTCTGTACAAGATATGACTCTGTCCGACTCAGGAAAAACTCCCCAAAAAACCTACAGAGGAGGGATCCCTCTTCCAGGATAGACAGATGTGCAATAGATGCCATGTGTACAGAGTAACAACAATGAAAAACACACATAGACACTCCATATGACAGCAGTTAATAATTATCTCTCTTCTCTATCTAGCTCTACTCTACTCAACTCTATCTTTAATCTACACTGCCTAGCCCCCAAAAAAGTCACACACTAATTTTCTGTAGGTAGGAATAGAAGTTGACAAATTTATATAATATGTGATAATATTATCTAATATGTATAATATATATGGCATTTTTTTTAGTTAATCCCCTGATTTTGTATCTGATCTTCTCCAGCTTGTAGACTTCCCTTATCCAGTGACTGTACATTGGAGGTGTTGGGTCTTTCCTAGCAAGCAGAGAGCAGAAAACCAACACCGTACTTTCCAACATCTCATTATGGAAGTCTGTCTGGGCCACACCAAAAAGTGCAATGAAAGGAGATGGTGCAAGCTCTCTCCCAAAGATCTGTAAGGGAGTTGCCTGAACTGGCGTACAATCGAAAGTTGAGTTTAACAGACACGGTGGAGGACGTGAGGGACAAGATGGAAAATTTGAAAACATAAAATTCTGAAGCTGTAGATTGATAGAAATGTGATTTTATTGTACTAACTGTTCAAAAGAGACAAAACTGATATACAGATCAGACAGCAAAATCATGCCCCTTCTGGGCCACCTATCAAAGACCTCATCAATTAACAATGGGACAAAGGTGAATCTTTCCAATTGGTTTAGCCTGAGATAGTTTTTCAAGTAAGAAGGATGTTCCAAACTGATTCCAGATTGGTTGACTGAGTGTAATTTCAGAGATGGGCTGTGTAAATGACAATCTCTAGAGCACAGCAAGGCTTTTAAGGAGGTGGAATTTACAGATGACCCCTCCAGATTGAGCCATTCAGTATCAGTGTTGTCATTATCACTACCTATCCAATATAACATTACTCTAATATTAACAGCCCAATAGTAATACAAGACATTAGGGAGCACCATCTCCCTCTCTGAAGTATACTTCATTTTATCGTAGGTGTTTTTTTTATTCCAAAGGAAATGTGATATCTGATCATTTAACTTAACTATCTCTAGTCCATATCTATCTATCTATCTATCTATCTATCTATCTATCTATCTATCTATCTATCCATCCTCCAGCTCAGTGTTCTTCAACCCTGTGGGGGGACAGTAGGGCCTGAGGACCAGGGTTGAGGAACACTGCTCTAGCTCTACTTTAGCTCTACTCGAGCCCTCGTCTATCTAGCTCTATACCACTTGATGGCGACACTGTGCCGTAAAGTGGTTTGCCAGCCGCCATAAAGCACCACAGAGGCACCAGCACAGGAAGAAGGCGTCTCAGTCTTCTCGGCGGAATAAACATGACGATGTTGACAGTTACGGTGTTTTCAGTTCAGCTAAACTAAAAAAAAAATACAAAACTGACTACTACTGGGACGTTGGACATTGTGTTTCGTTAAAGCTGCAGCAATCTGTAAGTGACGATTCAGTACGAGCTTGTTTTCTGGTGCTTGACAGAGGCTAGCTACGCTGCTAATGTTAGCTAACAAGTAAGCTAACGTTAGCTATGTAAATAGCTACTGTTAGGGGCGTTAACTCTTATTATTTGACGTTAAGTCACCTCCATGGCTTAATGTCATTCACTAAAGACAGTCCAGTCTAGGACTAACGTTAATTTGTTAAGTTTATCAACTGTATTGAGCTAACGTGTTAGCCTTGTGTGAGAGTGGATTTAAGCAATCAGTTGAACTCACGTACTCTCTCATCTATTCACAAAGTATGTTGTGAATGTATAACCCTATTCATAAAAATGGATGTGGTTGTTGAGCTGTTTATCCATTGCTGTCAGCTGACCTTAACTATTTGACCCTTTTGTCCCACACCCACTTCCTATGCTTTAATTAGCTTTATTTCTGACTTGAACTGTACTGTGCTGTTCTGTAGTGTTTTAGTTTAAATTTATTTAGTGTGGTTACTGTCATTTATTTGTACTTGTGTACTTAGGATAGGTTAGAATATATTATTTGTTGGGCCTATGTACATAAATGTTGTTCTGTCTTGCACTTTAAATGTTTGTCCTGTCTTGTCAACGCAGGGAACAGTAAGAAATGCAATTTCGACACTATTAGCTAATAAATTGGCCTGTTTAGTCAATACTTTAGCATTAACACTTGCTTGCTCATAAGTTAATAATTTATCAAAGTGTTAAGGTATTGCAGTTGAATATATTCCTTTGATCAAATAGCAATGAATGTATTTTTTTTGGGCAAATGAATTGAACTACACTCTAGCTAAAGTAAGCCTCCTAACATCCTGGAAACTAGCCAGATAAACAATTTAAACTTAATCTCTTACAACACATCAACACTAATTAGTCTCCAAGCATGTATGTGACAAAGCTAGTGTTTTGGCAACACTGGACACCCTTAGCTAAGTCTTTTCTTCCCTGACAGGTTGTTGAGTTCTTGGATTGAGACAAACACCATTTTAACAAGTTGAGGAGTGACCATCGACACGCAATGCCTCTGCTGTTTTTGGAGCGGTTTCCCTGGCCCAGCCTGCAGACCTACACAGCTCTGAGTGTGGCTTTGCTTGCTGGCACCCTCTTCAGTGCCTACACCACTGTGACTGATCCGGGGTTTGGCGTCTTGGAAACGGATGAAACACCAGCTCCACCCGAAGTGGACCTTGAACATCTAAACAATGATATTATTAACACAGAACTGACAACCACTGTCCTGTGGTACATCGCCACTGACAGTCTCTTTGTATGGGTGAGTGTCATCCAGTTTAGGAGCTTACATTGCTTGATAAGATAATGTTGTTCTTACAACAACTAATTGTCACTTTGTCTGTACTCCGCTAGGTTTTGGTCAACACATTCTGCTGCTTGTTGATGTTAATTGCTAAAATGATTCAGTATGTGGTGTTTGGCCCACTCAGAGTCAGTGAGAAGCAGGTGAGTCTATAGAAAAATGTTAAATGGTGAATGCATGACTACTTTCATGCATGGGGTGTTAAGCAACTATAATAGCTACCAGAAAAAAATGCATCTAATTTGCTGTGTGTTTATTCCCCAGCATCTGAAAGATAGGTTCTGGAACTTCATCTTCTACAAGTTCATTTTCATCTTCGGCGTATTGAACGTGCAGACGGTGGAGGAGGTGGTGATGTGGTGTTTGTGGTTCTCTGCCCTGGTCTTTCTCCACCTCATGGTGCAGCTCTGCAAAGATCGATTTGAATATGTAAGTATTATGAACTTCACCATGACTAATTTTATACTCATTCTAGTGCCCCTTACCATGCTTTATTACTACCTTGTGTCTAGGTCAGGCCAATAGATAACAAACTAAGGTTATTGTACCAGATGTTCTGTGAACAGTACAAAATAGAAGAAGTATTTTCAGCTATCAGAAGTAAGCCATCACTTTATTATGTTTTACTTCAATAATTATGTTTTACTTCACTTTATTATTTTTGGATGAACAACTAAATATAAATATTGCTTTCAAACAGGAAGAAACTATAAGCTTGTTATAAAATGACCTGAGTCATTGAGTCTCTAAAATAGAGCTGTGCGATATTACGTTATGTATCCTAATGCAGTATAAAAATGTCTACCGTACAATATTAGCCTTTGTAACAATTTCAGAATTTCAAAATGTAGCTACTTGGTTAGCTCTATTGCTACACTAACTTTAGCGTTACTCTGGTTATGGTTTAGATACGCCGTGTAAAGCACAACTGAACGACCGCTGGATAATCCAAATGTATCATGCAAGTTCAAAACATGTTCATTGTAAGAAGCATAGACAACAGTATGAAGGCTAATGTAACTGCAGCAATGCTACTGCTTTGTAGGAGCATTTTTACGTCACCAGCAAGGACTTGTTTGCGGCAGTCGTAGCTTGGGAGGAAACAGATGTAAAGCACATGGAGGATGTCGTGTTGCATGTGAATGATTTATTAGCACTTAAAACACATCTTTATTACCAGCAAAACTCGCTGGTAAAACAGAGCATTTATGTCATTACAGCAGCATTGGGAGCCCTGCGTTTGTGTTGAGTCTCATGGTGCGTCCCAGTTGTACACACATGTCGGAATTTCCAAGCTCCATGTCAGAATTTAAATCAGAACCTCCATGAAGTCGGATTTCCAACTCGGAGAGCCAGATTAATCTCACTAACCCGACACAGAATTCATGCTATCTGCCACTGATGTAAACAGTAGCTACATGTTGGCTGGAAGAGCTGGGAGCACTAATCTTTGAGTTTACGATGATCTGAGCTCCAGGTTCTGACTTCCAGTGAACACACCATAAGGCAAACTCTTAACTCCCCGGGGTCCGAAAGAGTAACTGGTAACAGCCTGTGCCTGTTGATCATCATCAGACCATTGTCTAGTATGTCTACCATGATAACAGTAATAGATTCATGCATCTATGCAGACATGAAATGGCTGGTATGGCATCAAGCAGGTTTACAGGTGTACACAATTAACATTGGAGCTTATTCACAGAACATTTGCAGTAAGTTTCATCTTGTCCATAGGGTACAACAGGTAGGCCTGCATGTCCTTGTCCATATTTTAGCCACCCGGTTAACCTGACAGGACTGGACCTATACACTCTGTGGCGGCCTTGTTACTCACACAAGGACTGAGAGTAAATGAAAGGTTGCCAGAGGACTATTATTTGACGACACTTGTGCACTCTCAGGCTTTATAACATGGTCTTTTTAAAAGGTGTGTGGAGTGTCCCCCAAAAGTCTGAGTGTAACTGTACTCTGCTTAGCTCTGGATCTATAAATAGTTCCTTGTACCGGCATGTTAGGCTGCTGATTGACATGTCCCTGTATCAGATTGTGCGCTACATGTTGAGAAAAACAAAATATCAAATTTAATCTACCTCCTTAGTTCCTTTCAAACAGTGACATTTAAAACTGGCAGTAAGTTGGTATGATGCCTGTAATGTAATGCTTAACGGTTTATTGCACCAGAGGGTAGTTTCTGCCTGCTGTGCTGTAAAAGTGTATAACTGTCTGCAAGTTTATGTCCCTCAGCTTTGACTATAGATCTGCTAGATTATGCGTGTGCTCCTCAGTTTGCCCAGCTGTCTTTCTTGTTTCCATGGTTCTGTAGGTTAAACTGCTCAAGCTGCTAGCTTTATAATGTCAGTGTGCTGATTGAATACCCTGTGATATTAAAGCTTTACAGAATTGATGGAACCTAATTTATTTCTTTCATTCCAGCTTTTTTAATGTTTCTAATGAGGTCTTACGTTGTATTCTTTAAATGTAGATGGGGTTACCTCTCACTTTAAGACACACAATTTCCATGCTTAGTTAAATCATTGTGATTTTTGTACTACACGACTGACCGGCGGCAGAGGTCACACATGAGATATTTCACCGTAGCTGTGATTCTTGTTGACGCACATTTGCATCTTTGTTGTTTGTGCTCTTTTGTTGTAATTTATTTGTCTTCCATCAACAACTGCAAAAATGTTATTTGATTTGTTTTATTCTTTAAATGCCAGAATAATCTATGAGTAATCCAATAGTATGAGACAGTCCAGTTATTGCGTAAAATGACTCAGTGGGCTGTACAGACCCACATGAACCTCCCAAACTAGCACAAGCACTCTTATGAAACATGGAAAACCTCAGAAACCCTAGGACGTAATGAAAGGTAAAAACATTGTGAGATGAACAATCCAATTACACTTCATATTTCCTCCCTACAGCTGTCCTTCTCACCCTCCACTCCCATGAACAGCCATGTACGAGTGCTTTGTCTGCTAGTCTCCCTGCTGTTGGACTGCTGTGGTCTGGCTGTGGGCTGTGGTGGTCTGCTGGGAGCTTCCCATGGCATGCACACCTTCTCCTTTATGGCAGCAGAGGTGAGAACCTGGAGCCACAGTTGTATTAATATTGGGTCCTCCAGTAATTGTGGAATCTTTCTATCATTCAACCTTTTGGTTTGGCCCAAGTTTTTATTTCAAAATGTTATGTGATTCATGTGTCATGTTGTAAACTGCAAACTTCTTTTATTGCATTATCTTAATCTGGACATTAAAGCTAGGAAAGCACAATTGTAATTAACTCTTTGAGTGCCAGCCATTTTTTTTTAACAGAAAGTGCCTTGTGCCAGCATTTTTGCCCATTTTGAGTCATATTTCTAGACCCACATAGTATTTTGTACTATGTCTCTGAAAACACAGAGTAGCTAGTCAATGGCACTCAATGAGTTAATAACATTAATAATGACTGCATTTTATTTAGGTTTGCCAATTTCAGTAATCCAGTGTTGTGCATGTTTTTAAACAGATTTAGTCGGATGAACAAACAGATTATCTCTGCATCAATTTTCAGCACTAAACATTGCTGTGGTTTCATTACGATAGTTCTCTGAAATTTGAAACTGATATATATGATATATTTTGCCTTGTTATCCATAGCTGTATGTACATTAGATGACTAGAAATTAGTTACCTTTAATTGTGTCCTTTCCTCTCCTCAGTGTCTGCTGGTGACTGTACGCACAGGGCATGTTATCATGAGGTGAGTCCTTCCATAGTCTCCTTTCACTGCATTCACATGCACACGCTGCAGCAGCAGGGTTCACTTAAACCAGCATGAAAGGCTTCATCCCAAAGAGACTGGTTAGGATTATACAGGCAGCAGAAAGAGCTCTAATCAGCCGAGGCGCTCATAGATACTCATAGTGATTAGTCTAAAATTAAAACTAAAGTGTTGTCAGGTACAGTACTATGGCTTGGTACTGAGCAAAATAATGTTTATGAAACACCTTCAGCAGTTTGAACAACACAACTTAAAACAACTTAACAGTATCTCTTTGTTTTAAACAAGCATTTATCAACAGTCAACCAACGTGCGTCTGTCTGCTCCACTATACTTGTGCGTCAGGGTTGACGCACTCACCCTAACCCTAACCCACCTCCAGCTGGAGACTATAGAAGTGGATATTTTGATGACTGTGGAAGCTCCTAAACTGCTCAGGAAGCCTCGATTAGCAACACATGAACATCAGAGCAGCCACAGGGAACAATGAGGGGGATTGTTGGAGTTTATTAGTGGCTGTAAGTCAAACATTGGAAGTTGTTTGTGTTCCCTCAGATACTCCATTCATCTGTGGGATCTGAACCATCCAGGGACCTGGGAGAGTAAGGGGACTTATGTCTATTACACAGACTTCATCATGGAGCTCACCATGCTCTTCCTGGACCTCGTACACCACATCCACATGCTGGTAAGACATAGAGGGAACAAAAAAAGGTTTAGTCTGTTTCTTTTTCCACTCTCCTTATCTTTTTGTTTCCATATGTCTCTAAATAGCTTTTTGGAAACATTTGGCTCTCCATGGCAAGCTTGGTTATCTTCATGCAGCTGCGGTATCTCTTCCATGAGGTCCAGCGCCGCCTCCGCCGACACAAGAACTACCTTCGTGTTATCAACAACATGGAGGCCAGGTAATAATTTTTATTTAATTGTGTTCCTATTTTTTACCTAAATGCTTGTCTGGTTGTTTTTTTTTTTTAATTCAGTTATGTCTTCTGAATCCACTGCTATTTGCATGTTCTATGGATTTTGTTCATGCAGATTTGCAGTTGCTACTGCAGAGGAGCTGGCAGCGAATGATGATGATTGTGCCATCTGCTGGGACGCAATGCTGACAGCACGCAAACTACCCTGTGGTCATCTCTTCCACAAGTAAAGTGTTATTTTTAATCCACAATCCCTGCATGGACTATTACCTGTATTATAGCATACTGGTACCACTGACCCATTGTGCCTTACAAAGTTAAGAAAAATGGTTCTTGCAGAATAAAAGATGGCTGAAAGAGAGACTGCAGGAATAGCAGGCAACTAGATATGCCAGCCTCGAATGCAGTATCCTTAATTTGGCTAGTGCCCAAAGTATTACATAACTTATATTTTTGTAGCAGACCTGACTGCAGAACTACTCTTAGCTTTCATAATGTGTTTTTTTTGTTTCCCTTTAAATTTAGCAGTGAATATTTTCAGCTGCAGTCAGATGCCCTGCACGGATCATGATATTTAGTTCCACAAGACTTTTACTGCGACCTGAAATAATGAGGTCTTATATTTGTGATTTGTATGTGTGTGCGTGTGTTTCCAGCTCTTGTTTGCGCTCATGGCTCGAGCAGGACACCTCTTGTCCAACATGTCGGACTTCCCTGAACATCAACGGGGACGGAGGCCAGGCGAGAGGCCAGCAGCAGGGAGGGGGCTTGGAGGAAAACATCGGCCCAGTAGGAGCTGCTCCAGATGCTAGAACACATATCAACCAGCGCAATCACTTCTTCCACTTTGATGGTAAGTGTATCAGACATAAGCCCATGGATGAATGTGGCTGTGGTGCTACCTTTCATCAGATGATTTTAACAGTGACGCAACTATAAAAGCATTCATTCTCTTACAGGATCTCGCATTGCCAGCTGGCTGCCCAGTTTCTCAGTGGAAGTAATGCACACCACCAATATCTTGGGCATTGCTCAGGCCAATAACTCCCAGCTCATGGCCATGGTGAGTTCATGTTGACATTCTGATGAAATTCTTGTTGGTTTTTGTGAAAGATGATACCAAGGTTGCAATTTTGAGGCCAGGATATATATTTTTCTTATATTATTGATGTATTATTTTTTCCCCAAACAAATTGACTTTTATAGAGGTTTTTTTTTTTTGTGCATTTGCATTTGCATAAAGCCAATTCTACCATCAATTTGTCCCACTCTTCACTTCCTGTCTTGCTGACAACAAGTAGCCAGTGTTGCTTGTGTTGTGTTCCATGTTTTAAATGCTCTTAACATTGTTACACTTTGCCCCTTTTGATATTTGATTTCCTGGTAAATGCGTGTTGACATAGTGATCTGTATCTACCCAGCAGATTAAACAGAAACTGATGGTTACAAAAGATGCTGAGTATATTTAAACAAAAAACTAAAAGTAAATTCTATTTATTTTGAACAGTTTTATACTTGTAAATCACTAATAGTGTAACTTAAAGGCCTTTCATTTCCACTTATTCTCTCATTTTCCAGCTTCAGTCTCTTTCTAAATAATGTCTCTATTGCTCTCTTCTTTTTTGATGTACCCTGTGGTGGTCAGGCCCATCAGATCCAGGAGATGTTCCCTCAGGTACCCTCCTACCTGGTGATGCAGGATCTGCAGTTGACCCGCTCTGTGGAGGTCACCACTGACAACATCCTGGAGGGACGCATCCAGGTGCCTTTCCCGACACAGGTCAGTCAACCTGGGGTTAAATGTTAGCACAATTTCACTGATGCCTTAAAAGGGCAAACTTTCAGCACTTCCTGGCTCTCTCTGAAAGGCAGAATGCAACACTCCCATATCTTGCTTGTGTATTATTCAGGCGATAGAGCGGGCCCCTACACAGTTGAGCACTGCGCCAGATGAGCAGGAAGGGTCCAGTGGAGCAGCTGAGCAGGACCTCAGTGAGGCGGACAACATGGAAGCTAGAGGAGGTCGCTTCTCGAAGTCGGCAGAGGAGAGGCAGAAGATGTTAAAGCAGAGGAAAGAAGAATTGCTCCAGCAGGCACGCAGGTCAGGACACACAACGCGGTGCTTCGCTATTGTTTACTTTTAAAAGAAGTTCAATTCAAAATTTAAGAAATAAATTTCTCGTCATTTTTGAAAACATGTTTTGAGGTGAGAAGTGTAAACATACTGGATTTTGCATCATAGCAAATCTCTCCTAATTTAAATGTTTTGTAAGAATTGACCCTTCCCTGTGAGGTTTGTCTCATTCCGTGAACCAAGATCAGACAAATACATAATAATGTTTAAAGGGCTGATTTTTTTTCCTATCTTAAATTGAAGACCGTGGTCTTTCAATTTGAAAGCATGACTCAGTGATTTAGATTTTGTCCTTGCACTCAAATAGCCCCTGCTTGTGCTTTAACTTATTTTGCCTGTTGATGGCACAGATTTCCTGTACTCCAGTTTCAGCTCTACTCTCCTTTGCGTGATTGGATTTTTTTATGCAATAACCTTCAGAAAGTGCTGCAGTCTGCCCCATCTTCTTAATACGTTTATGTTGTTTACCTCGGTGTGGCTATAAAAATATAATAGAATGCCAGATGTAGTGTTGGTCAACCAAAATCTGAATGTGAAATCAACAGTCATGCACTCAAAACCACACTCTTGACTAAAGATGGAAAAAAGCTCCATATTTTACTAGAATAGCTTAACGGTTCAGTTGCACAGAACTAACCAGTAGAACATTTGTGATTGTGTTTTTCCCCATGAGCTTTTCTGTATGTTACTCATTTCTTCACTGTAGGAGATATTTGAATAATAGTCCAGAGGACCCGGATGAGGATTTGCCTGGACTGGAGGAGGACACCGCTCCAGAATCGAACTTGACTGTGCTGAGACGTAGAACCATGGTGGCAGCTGCAGAGAGACGCATGCAAAATCAGCAAGACCCTGCGCCCTGATACACTGTTTGTCTTCAGCAGAGGAGTCGACCACATCATCACCATCCCAAGCGGTACAGACTGCTGTTTAAACCCTGCCCCTATTTGGTGTACAGTCACCTAATCAAAACCAGAATTAAAAAGCATTGCAAACATGGCCTTTGGACTGTTTTGGACTGCTTAATTAAGGTGGGACTTTTGTTCGTGGCCTGAATCCTGAGTATTTGAAGCATTACATAAAATTGATGGGTGCAAGTCAAGAGGTGCAAAGTTGCAGTGCCCTTTATTGTCAGTGCCACACATTGCAAAACCAAGCTTTGGTAGGGAGTCGGTTTCTGCTGTGATTGAGACTGGCTGACAAAAATGAGCATGCTTTGCATTCAGAAGAGGGTGTGAAGGTGTCCTTACATGATAAAAGCTTTTGGGTCTTTGGTTTGTTTTTTCCTTTTGTCAGACTTGATTTTCACTTGTTATGCTGAAGGCAGAAAGCAACGTATTCTGAACAGAGAAACTCATCTGATGTATTTGTGTGTTGTCATTTTAAGAGTTTCAAATGTGAATCAAATGTAGGCAGAATAAGTTTTTATTTCTTACCTTGGAAGTAAGAGAATGTCACTTTAGTATTGTTCAGCCTTTCTGTCTAATACGAATGTTCCTATCAACATGATGCTGCAAACAAAGTGTTTTTGACCCACATGGGTTGGTCTGTATTTAGTGTGTAATTTCACCCATTGCAAACAGTTTTGTTATTTAACATGGGAGAAGCAGGCATGTAGATCTTAGTTTTAATACTGTTCCTTTGAGAACAAAGGGGCTCTAAGTACAATGGGTTCCATCCTCTCAGTCTTTCTTAAAATACCCTCTGATAATAAGCAATTCGTTCTAAATAAGAAAATATAATTTTCTCTGTTGAATGATTAATGGGGTCCTTGGTCTTTAGTGCCCTTCATGTGGGACTTTTATGTTTTGTATAAATTGTTAAGTCATATAAAGCTTTTGCAACTCATTCAAGAGGCTTCTACAGTAGAAACGAGCAGCAGAAAAACATTCTGGAGACTTAATATCCTTTTGACTTAATACATTTGTGTTTATTTGTGCAGCTGTTGTCTGCTCACATTGAGGAGTGCTAATTCGAGATTTGTAGTAGTAGTGTGGAACACAATCATCCACTACTCACTGATCTTATTTCAGCCATGTACGACATGGACTGAACCCTTTAAACATTTTCAGTGTTGTCAGATTGTGTTGCTGATTGAGATCTTTTAATGGACACAAAGATGGAAACTGAGTGTATTACAAGTGTTTGAATTGTTATTATTACATAGAAATGGCAGTTTGGGGTGAGATATGTATATATCTAGACAAGTGCTTTTGTTTCCTTCCAATTTATCCCAAAGAGCAGCTCCCAAACTTTTACTGAAAGCTGAGGTGCTGTGATCTGCATTTTGAGTTTATTTCATTGCTCATTTCATTGGAGGCATTGTAAGAAGATACAAAATATAATTTAGATCTCCGATTTCAGTTTGCATTTAAAAAAAAAAAGAAAAAAGAATTGGAGGCTTTTTTGGTTTTGTTTTCAATTGTTTCTTTCAGTCATTAAAAAACTCTTAATATCCTCGATATATTTTCCTATTCATGGGTCACCTTTTATAACCATTGCTTTATTTAATCAACACTGAAACACTTTTTTTTGGACTGAGCTTTCCTGTATTTTTGTGCCTAAATCAAGAATGGGTCGGTTATGGATAATTTCTGTAAATCTAGTTTTTGTAAAATATGTTAATATAAAAGACTCAATAAACAGAGCTTCTACAGCTTTTTAACAAAATGCAGTAATCTAGTATTTTTTGCAATGAGCACACTTGTTGATATAGACTGCCTTTGTCTTTATTTTCAGAATCAGCTTTATTGCTCAGGTATGTGTAAGAACAGGAGGAATTTGACTCTGGTTTGGTAAAACAAAAGGAACAGATGGCAGCACGTAAGGTAAAGAAATAAACTAATAGCAGCTCAACTTGACATAACTTAGACTGTGTACAATACAGCAATAGGGTGGAGCGTGTGCAAATGTTGCATGAGATAAGTTATTATTCCGATATATGACAGTGTGGCTTGTGTTTGTAGATGAGGTAATTACTTTAAAATGCACCAACTGAGTGAAACCTGTGTAAAGTGTAGAGTCCATTATCCAATACGATGGTTTAGGCTAGTTTGTCAGTCCTGTAATTGTGTGTAAGAATAAAAGAGAGAAACTTTATTAGTCTTGAGGGAAATTCAACTAAAAATAGTGCAAATAGAAAAATAGTGTGCAGGTACGCAGTACATAAGAAGAAGTTAAGATAAAATAATATTTCGTCACAAAAAAAGTGAATAAAACTAAAAACAAACATAAACTGTACATAAAAAGAACAGACCTGAACACATTCATCTGCCTGCTGATGGTGCTGGAGGAAAATCTCTGTATTTAGCTGCTGACATATTATTTAAGGTTTGCACTGTGAAAAAAAACGGCCTGACGCTTGATATTAGACTGCAGCTGTAGATCACTCTGGCTCTGGCTATAATAAACATGAAGTGATGTCAGACTCATTCATTTCCGTCATTACGCTGCGCCTCTTTCCTCCTGCGTCTCTGCCACGTCACACCGAAGGGGGTCGTGCGAGGCGGAAGCAGAAGCCGAAAGTGAAAACACAAACGCGCCGTTCAGGATGTAGCCCAGCCTCTTCACATCCAGGAGAAGTGCCCAGGTGTCACCGAAATTTTACCGCAGTCTGAAAACTCAACTGGACCATCTCTTCTTGTGTGATTTTTTTAAACTTGTGAGTATAAAGCTAGCTAGTTAGCTAGCTAGTCAGCTAGCCGCTTAGCATGCCAGGTAACGTGAAGAGTAACGTTAAAGCTAGCTTAAGGTTAGTTTTCTTGAGTGATGGTGGCCGCGTGTAGCTATTTGACAGGATATACTTGTAAAATAAGGCGCTTTTATATATGACTTTATAGCGCTAACGTTAAGTACAGAAGTCACAGTTAGCCTAATGGTTTGATGTTCAGGCCAAAACATTAGCTGGTGTAGCATCAGCGTTATCCGATTAACTTGGTTACTTGAGCAGTTTTACTGCGGGGAAACACCCTGCCGGATATTCGTATTTCTGTGCCCGCCTTGGTAACCAGGAAATGATGACGCCAATGAAGAGCGAGTGTGTTTTGCTGCCATGGAAACGCGTCTATTCATAACTAGTTTAATTTATTTTAATTATCACCGAAACGAGAGTCATTACGCCCCACGGTTGTTGAAGCATCTACTAGTGATGCTTCTTCTTCTTTGGTTTCTAATGGCGGTTGGCAAGCTAGTGATGCTACCGGTTGGCCTTGTCGTGTGAATGGCCTCTTGGAGGACTGACCCTGCTCATGACGTAGATGTCCTGGACCAGATCCTGGAGAAAAAAATCATGAATGAATGCTAAAGAATGACGCCACATCATAGTGTATTTGAAGTGGTGTGTATTTAAGGTTGCTATAGGTTTTATTTAGGTTTATCAGCCATTGAAGCATAGCAGTAGAGTTAGGAGAATTTCTGGGAAACCGTATTTGTCAGATCAAAGTTCAATGTGACTTAAAACAAACATATTTCCAGTCCAGGCTGACAGTGTTATCTTATTGCACTTCCACACTGTTTTAGATGGATTAGTTAATAGATTAGAAAACACCTTTTTACTATTAAGTATGCCATTTTTTCTGTGTGTGTGTGTGTGTGTGTGTCTGTGGACTTAGCAGTTTGTGTTGTGTGTTTTCTAAGCAGAGATTGAGAAATTATGCTAAATGAGACCCCACTTTTTGAGCCATCCCTGCTTCAGGAGCTGGACTGGAGTAGCAGCTCTGCCTCCTTCTCTCCCCCTATTTCACCGTCCAGCCCAGGGAAGGACCTGGTGCTCAGGCCGCTCTGTACAGCAGACTTCAATAGAGGTGAGTCACAGGCTGGATGGACCATCAAGTTCAGACCAGTACTTGTAATCTCACATTGTTTCGGTACAGTGTGGAAAAGTATGGCATTTGGTTTTCGTAATTTCTAGTCTGGATAAGCATGAAAGAAAGTTCTAAATTTGTAGAAATGCATTGATTGTACAAGAGTATTTCTCATGGTTTGGAGCAGGCAGCAAGTTTTAGTGGATAAATGCAAGTTTGACAATTCCAAATAAAAAGTCTGTTTGGTTTTAGGATTTTAAATGGGAAAATAAAGTTAAATGCAAACTTTGCGTAAACTCTGCACCCAAAAAGTCCAATGTTGACTGAAAATTCAACTGAGAATTCTGGAAAAGTATGTTTTAAAATGGAAAATAAGATTATGAAAATAAGAGAGCGGCACAGTGGCGTAGTGGTAAGGACTGTCACCTCACAGCAAGAAGGTGCCGGTTCGAATCCCGGGCCTGGGGCCTTTCTGTGTGGAGTTTGTATGTTCTCCCCGTGTCTGCGTGGGTTCTCTCCAGGTACTCCGGCTTCCTCCCACCATCCAAAAACATGCATGGGGATTAGGTTAATTGGCTAATTTAAATTGCCCGTAGGTGTGAATGTGAGTGTGAGTGGTTGTCTGTCTCTATGTGTCCTGTGATGAACTGGAGACTTGTCCAGGGTGTACCCTGCCTTTCACCCTAAGACAGCTGGGATAAGCGGTAGATGATTGATGGATGGATGGATTATGAAGATAAGATTTTTTTTGTGTCTGATATGATTGGACATTTCAGTAATTTAACAAAAATTAATATTAATGAAATATTCATAAAAACGAGTGACAATATGGCCAACATTTTCACTGTTTTGTGTTCCAGGATTCATCAAGGTTTTATCTCAACTCACCCAGACGGGCGACATCACACCAGAGCAGTTCATGAGTAAGTTAAGTAAGGTTATTACTTTGTTTACGTCATTTACATTAATACAGTTTTATTTTCACAATTTATTAAACAGTTGTCTTTATATAAATCAGAAAACACATTTGAAGAACCCTGACCCTGGAAAACAAACTCCAAATACAAACAGTTGTAATAAAATAAAGATAAAATTAAGATGTGAAAAAAAAAAACATGTTTGTTGGCTTCCAGAAAAGTTTGAGCATATGAAGCAGACAGGAGACTACTATGTTGTGGTTGTGGAGGACACAAAGCTGGGACAGATTGTTGCCACGGCTACGCTGATCACAGAACACAAATTCATCCACTCCTGTGCTAAGGTAAATTACACCCCTGCATAACAACATCTGTTTATTTATTCATTAAAAAACACCCACATTTGTCTTCCTGGGGTCTGAAATTATATTCATCTTATACATATTGTATGCAGTGACACATCTGTGTCTTAAGTTTATCACATGTGCACCTCTAATTCTGTTACATGGAAAGTGGTTTCTCAGATTTTCAGATTATTTCCTCATTTATCTTTTATTTCTTAGTGTTAGAATTAGTCTATGAAAAAGTGCGGCCCCAGGGAACAGGACCAACACTGGACTGTTGATCAGCTGCTTAAGTAATGCATTCCGAAATAATGTGTGAATGAGGTTTCATCTGAAGTTTCTCTCCACATTTCTCCTAAAGACCACTTCCCCAAACAGGTTACTTATTAATGAGTGCTTATTATATGGAGGTAATTATTAACATTGTTCACCACCATAAACCAAAAAGAGTTATTTCACAATTTACATTTGTGTTTCATTTTACCTATGCAAATGAAATTCACAAAGTAAACATGGGTTTTTACTGACACTTTATTGTGTTTGGCTTGTAGCGAGGCCGGGTGGAGGAGGTTGTAGTCAGTGACATGTGCAGAGGGAAGCAGCTGGGCAAACTGTGAGTAGACCTGTGTGAGCATGACACAAGGATATTTGTTTTGGCCTGTGTTCAATATTAAATCAAAATGAAACGACACACATGATATTTAAGCTCTCTCTCTCTCCTGTATTTCTGCACCTTAAGGTTAGTTTCAGCCCTTACTCTTCTCAGCAAAAAACTGAATTGCTACAAAATCACACTGGAATGTGCACCCAACAATGTGGCTTTCTACCAAAAGTTTGGATACACCGCCTCACATGAGACTTACATGCAGTGTCGATTTTCCAACTGAAGACCACAGCAGCTTTAAACCTCCGTTTTGGGGGACATGGACCACACCTCCATACATCTGCCAACATCTCAACATTCACTGTCTTAAGAATTCTTAAGAATGCTCATCCTGATTCCAACAAAACATAATGTATGTTTAAGCCCTTTGCTTAGTCCAAAATCATCCTCTGCCTGTTTGGTAACCGTGGCTACCTCACCAGGGTGGAGTACTGTCATTGTCTTCCCCCACCATCTGAAGAAGGAATGTCAGTTACTGTAAATGCAATGTCTTATTGTGTTACTTTATTAGTAAATAATTTGCTGTGTGCTAACAGAGAAAACAGAAAGTTATATCTGCGACTACCATGCGACATTTAGGAAATGCAGTACCTTGGTGAAAATCAGGATGGTATCAAATTTATCTTCCAACTAAATAACTATTGAATTATTTACGTCTCAAGTTCCTGTAAAACCAAATATGCTGAAGGGAATTACTTTAGATCATGTTGAACAGATCTGTTGCATTGATCACCAAGAGCAAGTCAACCAAGGAAAAGCGGTTTTATTTCTTTAAATTATGTTATCATTACTTTGGGTTTCACTGGGGTTTATTTTTCTATAGTTTGGCAGGCTTATCTTTTTCTCCGTAGTATTGCTGCATGACCATAATGAAGCTTTGAATACGACAAGACATGAAGAATTACTATGAAGACTGTTATAATGTATAATATTTCAAGCGAACATATTTATGAGGCAGTAGTGAGGAATCGACAGACGTTCTTAAAGGTTTTGTATTTAGTCAGTATTTGAGGAGTGAAACATTTTGTGATGACAAATGGACAAAAATGATTTTTGTGAATTTATTTTTAGGTTTCAAAATTATACATTTATTCCGGTGAACGTATTTAATGTAATTTATTTCCAAATGTAACAGTCACATAAAATATTCTACCATCTACCCTGTTTCTTTGCGTATGTGTCTAGTAAAAAAAATAACATTTGTTTGTTGACAGTGTTCTACAGATGAGAAGCTGTGACATGGACACATCTTCTGATAGTTGAGGTAAAATGTTTGCCTGCCATATAAACGTACTTAGGAAAACCAAATATACCATACGTATTTTTGCATTCTTTTAATCAGTGTCAAAAGTAATTCTTACTGGTTTCAGCTTTCTGGCTCGATACATTCTGCCCCTGGTGTGCAGATGTTATGTAGGGAATTAAGAGTGGTTCTCAGTGGCTGTTTTTACTTTTTTTGTGTACTTTTAAGATTTACTGGAAGATACAGCAGGCTCTCCAGAAAGGTTTGTTAAAATAGTAACTGTAAAATGTGTCTTACAATAATATTATTTATGAACAAAATATTTGAAAGAATCAAGTCAGGATATAAAAACACAGCAGAAGAGGACTCAGTCAGACTTGTTTTTATTAAGCAGCGAGTTGTTATTTTCCCCATTCCTTACTACCCACTGATATTAGTTCGTAGTCCTATAACTCCCAAAATAAAGGCATTAGCTATTCCTCCTCTCATGTCTTCCACTGGGCGACGTCTTGGCTACTTTCCCTTTTGCCGACTGCCCCGTCCAGGTAATCTACACAAATTCAAGTATCGAAAGTGCATTATTGCAATACTGTCCTGCTGCAAATGCAAAATGCTTTAAATACTATAAAACTGCAAAAAATCTCCCATCAGTGCATACAGCTCGGAAAAAAAAGGAGTTATCAAATTGGCCCGATCCCCGTCGGTACTCCATGTCTCAGACATGAGTGATCTCCCTCCCACCCTATTCCCGTCCCCTTAGAAAAAGTTCAAATATTTACATTTTTAATCCCAATAAAAATGTGGAAAAAAAAATTGAGTGCACTGCGCCACACGGCTAAATATCAGCAAAGCTCATCCATTCTGTGCTGCTGTGACCTGCATTGCTCCAAAGTCCTCGTCTTCCTCCAGGCTGCGTTTACGACTTCCTGTTTCAGAAATGAGACAGATCATCAGATTTAATGACCGTAAACCGTTCTGGATTAAAGAAACACTGTGTAGTCTCTGTCGGGTGAAGTCAACAGAAGTGGCTTAAAGGGGAAATTGTGAGCCACTTCTGGTGTTTGAATGTTAATGTCTGTTTCTTTCTTGTAAATAGAAATATTATGGTCTGAGAAACAAAAAGAAATGGAGGAAATAGATATGACTAAGCAGCACGTCATGTACAAACCTGGCATCCCAGCTTGTAAGGAGAATGACCTGCCCAACTGCATCGGTGACATCATTTTAATGGTCAACTTGGCTAGGTAGATCGCTTCATATTCCTAGGAAACACATTCATATCATGACAACAATAACAGTAATACTTGTCTATACAGAAAGAGCAACTTCTGAAACTATTACAAGGTAGAGCATTTAAATTTTAAAATAACATCCATTGTAATCAATGTACCTTTGCATGTGCACCAACAAGATTTACACGACCCAAAAAGAGATGGATGACTCATCCTACTGTAATGTTGATAGCGAGCCAGATGTCAAAATAATGAGTGGCTTGTTAAATAAGGCCAACACAGGCTGACTAATAGAAGACTGCAGAGATGACGTGACTTAAAAATAGGGAAATTATTTCCGCAGTGTCACACCAGAAGCCGATGAATAAGAAGTTAAGTCTGGAAGCATTTAGGTGCATTTATTTATAGTCATCAAATGAGTTGGAAATGTTCACTTATCGATTGGACTGTGAGTATGTAAGGACGTACCTGTAGCTGATGCACAAAGCCAACATTGGGGTTGATGCAGAACCTTCTCTCCTGCACATGGCTGAATGCATCCCTGCAGAGCAGATTACAAGCAGGTTACAACTGGAAACACTGAGCTGTACCACTGCAAACAGTAATAGTAACAACTTACTGATAACATCCAGCTGGATGTGATCAATTCAGCTGCAGCAAATAACTGTGCTTCCGTCTCTTTCTGTGCCACGTATATCAACAGTTATGCAACAGTATCTTTCTTTATAATACCTGCACACTGTTTAGTTTATGTTTATATATGTTTATCTATTTTATGTACAGTTTTCTACAGTTATGCTCAAGTAGACACCCAATGGTGTGAGTGAAATGTGGCATACATGTTATCACATACTTGAACAAAACACAATAGATAGAAAAAAAAGTTACACTTGTATTCTAATGGGGTATAAAATCGATAATTTGATGTAGGAAACAAAACAAAGCTCACCTGTATTTCATCCCAAATGTTTCCATAAGGTATGCAATCACTAAGGCAGCACTGAAAAA
Source organism: Synanceia verrucosa (assembly GCA_029721515.1). Classification (NCBI taxonomy): domain Eukaryota; kingdom Metazoa; phylum Chordata; class Actinopteri; order Perciformes; family Synanceiidae; genus Synanceia; species Synanceia verrucosa. The sequence goes on from CM056549.1 coordinate 10,868,594, forward strand.
AGGAAGTAAAGGAAATGCATATAGAATTTGGCTCTGGACAGGAAGGAAGGAAATTATAAATAGTGTCAAAAGTTATTTAGAAAGCTTTGGAAGTTTTTAATATAAGTGAAATTCAGTCCACAATGAGATGCTAGGCAAGTGAAAATATATTATATAATTATGTGACAAAAAAAACAAAACAAAGCTCACCTTCTTGATATCCCTGCATTACCATGAACCAGTACCTTTCCTGAAACAACAAGATTTTTGTTGATTTTTATTCTTGACACGGAGAAAGAAAAATACAAACTGCACACATCCTTACCTCCTGTTGCTAAGCAGCCATCGATAAATTCTTTAGTCTGCCAGGAGAACAGGGAAAGACAGTTTACAAGGCATAATGTAAATGGATTACCATTCAGTCAGTTAAGCACTTGCAGGAAGACGTAAGTTTGTGTAACTCACTGAAGGGAAAAATCTTATTATGTTTTCCACTGGATTGTCAGCAATATCTAACACAAGATATCTGCAAAGATACAAGATATAGTTCCTTGGTTAGCATGTAAAGCACATCATATAACACTTAACATGTCACATCAAGAAAGGCACACAGATCAAGTCAGTTCTTGCTTACCGAAATGTATGAGGGAAATTAGGTTTGATAAAATTGGCTTCAATGTCTTGGCGGACACACACAACATGTGTTATGCCCTGCCGCTCGAGGATTGGCAGCTAGACAAAGGGAAGGAAGAGAAGCGATATGTGAGCTATCAAAATACAAGCAAAGTACTGTCTCTAAGTGCCTGAGGTTAAATTCTGTACAAGATTACCTTGCTTTTCATAGCAGCAGAGTAAGGACCTAAAAACAGTCCCGGTAATATCTCCTGAGAATAAAGAAAGAGCAAGACAGCAGACAGGCAGTAAGAATTAATTTACTGCAGATCTCACAGCCAGTTTATTTATTCTAAATCTTTGAAAAAGACATTCAGTATTTGAGGTACGCCGACCTGTAAACCACCTTAATTTCTGAATTATGGCTGGGAATATTTTTGAAGATATAGATTACACTATCGTAAATTAATTCAACTCACACGTGAAATAATCATATTTGTGTTTTTGTTACATTTACTAGCTTTGGAGTGGACGACAGAATTTTTCAAAAATTAAATAAAAAAAAAACAAAAACGTGATCATATGATCAGCAGGCAATGACTAATTAATATATATATATATATATATATATATATATATATATATATATATATATTTTTTTTTTTTTTTCACGCCAACACCCTTTTTTTTCATTTTCTGGTATTAAATGCATCACACATAACTGTTCAGAAATATCTATCAAACGTTCACAGATTTGATGCCCAGTGAACCCTGTTGCTAGGGCAACACGTTCGGTCCAAGTTCACTTCCTGTATTGGCCAACACCGACAGGAAACACGGCATACATTTACGATGTTAATGTTGCCAGGTTTGATCAGGTCTATAGACTCATTTTACATACCTGCATGTCTCGTCTCATTGGGTAAGCCCAGTCCTGTAGAAGGAAGGAATTAAAAGCAAAGTATGAGACTGACAGACGTTTGGTAAAGTCACAGTAGCTGGAAGCTTTTTTTTCATCACCACACAGAGAAGTGAGCAACACTTCACTTTGTGTAACGTCACATACGTGGCTGTTGTGTGCTGCTCAGTGTTGGCACACTCACCCGCAATGCTAAGTCATCCAATAAGGAATATACTGACACAGGCGTATACGAAGAAAGACCCGCATTAAAGTGTTGTACCCCAAAACACACAATAATGTCCTGCGTATGTTTTAGCTATTTGACAACAGTGCTGGGAGGTTAGCTCAGGTTAGCCGGTCGGCTAACGCAGGCTGCTAGGCTGAGCTCTCACCAGAAGGTCCTCCTTGGTCGCGGGCAGAGACGGGAACTGTAGTTTGTTCTCCTCGTCCATCCTGCTGTCTGTTCGGGCACCACCGGCCCGGCGTCACACGCGGTGTCGATGTTTCCTCGCGGCGGCGTTAGCTTGACAATTGGTGCAATTTGTTTTGAGGCTCCACATGCATGTCCGCCATGCTGTCCCCTGACAGATGTGTCACGTGACCGCTCGGCAGATGGGACGGGAGGGGAGAGCAATGGCGCCACCCCGCGGTGGATTTATGAAACGCACATCCCTGAGACGCTGATGGTGTATGGAAGCTTTGTAATGTAATGCAAAACTAGAATAAGAAATGAATAATCAAGATGTTTTTAGATTTAATCTTGACTTGTTGCCAACAATTTCCGTCCCGTCGTGTTTGTTCTGTTTGAATAATAATTACTAACTAAATGAACTGTTTCTGAGGCATACTGTTTAATAAATGTTTATTTTTTAGATGACTTACACATTCAGTGGGTCTGTTATCAGCCTTACGCTTACTGTTTACTTATTGCAGCTGTGTTTCCTTTTTTGCTGATAATATCTTTTATTTTGTCATAGCCTTCTATGATCAGCTGCTGTTTGGCTTAAGAAAAGTATGCTGTGGACATGCGTTTAGCTGAATAAGTTCCAATTAATTTTAGTTTTAATTTTTTTTATTAATAATACACTATTTTTTAATTATTTCATATTATTATATATGCTAAATTTTAATTATTCTGAATAGAATAGAATAAAATTACTTAATTGATCTCAAACAAAAATAGTATTACAATTTACAGTATCAAGTATAAGAATGAAGAGCAATACAAAAAATATATACAGATAAATAATTATGATTTGTGAATATTAATAGTGCAAATAAACAGAAAGGTGCAGTGAATTAAAGATGAACAGTGTGTTATGTTAGAACAGCAGGATAAGGTCTTATTGTAAAGTGTAATGGCATGTGGCAGGAAAGATTTCTGTAACACTCTGTTAGAATCAAATCAAAAGCCTTTATTCTCATTATATGACGTTGCATACAACGAAATTAAGAACGATATGAAGTCATAAATTATTTATGAAAATTTATTAATTTAAAATTTAAAAATTATATAAGGATAACTGAATGGGACAACTGGTGTTTATTGGTGGACAAAATAATGAGGAACACAAGTTACCATAGAGATACACCCCATTCTTTCTCCTTATTTACAGAATGTTATTGTGTCCACTTTTACTCATTTCCTAACTAGAAAATTTGCTTTTAAACCCCCAAAGACCTGACCACATGTGTGGACATCACATTTTGGGTTGTCTGTACCGTGATACTTAATGCTCTGAATGTTATATAGAAAACCCTTAAGGTGACTCTTTGTTATTTTGGAAATTGTCTGTAAAATTGTATTTCTTCTCTGTCCCTCCTTGATGTAATACAGTTTAGTCAGTGTGATCAGCTTTGTACATGTCAGTGCTAAATTACATGAATTGAATGTATTTAGAGTGAGTACATTCACATGACCACATACTCTGATGACATGTAAATGCAGATAATTCATCACTAGCCAACACATTTTTTACTGAACTCTGTCATCTTTTTATCTTTATCTTTTTTCATCATCTCTCTCCCCTTCCTCTCTCCCCTCTAGTCTTCCAGTTTTTTTTTCTGCCCTCATATGATCTCTCTCTCTCTCTAGCATCCATCCCTGCTTAATAATCACTTCAACAACGACTGATTACAAGTGAGAGGAAAAATCCCTGATCTAAAAGCGAGTGCATGAATAATTCCTAGACGTTTGTTTGGTCTCTCAGACGTGTCTCTGTTTGTTGTTGTGTGTAGTGTAGCATTTTGTGACTTTTGTTTATCGTCTGGCCCGTGGGAGGGACGCTGCTTTTTTTCTCAGATCAGAGGGAGATGTAATCTCACAGTCAGCATATGTTTGTGTATCTATGATTAGCATCTCATAGCGTTGCAGTGCTACTGGTCAGCATGTGAGGTGTCACTAAACGTAATTTCTTATCAGTGGCAGGAGCAGATGCTTCCCCCCACTGCTGCTCTTCCTCAGTCACACTCAAACACCTTGATGAGGATGGTTTGAAGTATGCACTTACATGCATGTCACTGCAAAATTCATTTAAATGCACAGTACGCACATCTGTCTTCTCTCAACTTTTTTTCCTCCTTCACAAATCTGAAATCCTCTTCTTGCTGTTTCAAAACACATCCCCAAATTGTTTTTTCCCTTGTGGGATTGTTTCCCTGTAGTGTCGACATTCTGGTGACAACGGCTCTTTAATATTCTGTTGTTCCAGGACAAATAAGAAATTAGCAGCCATGCCAGATTCCTTTGGCTGAAATGCTGTGAGGGGGATAACAGAGTGGGAGAGAGTAAACAGTAAAAAAACGGACAACCATGACTGTGTGGTTGTGTGTTTCTACTGTACTAAATGTGTGAAAGAGTTTCATAATATTCTGCAATCACACATCTGTTTCATAACATCTACCTTTATTGAAATTTCTACTTTTTAATATATTATGGGACACTTATTTTTTGCAATTTTCTGTTGATATTATAGTGAAAGGCACAACACGGAACAATGAAATATATTTAATAAAAAAGGCTCTAATCTTAGTTTAAGTGGTGAGTTAATAGCTGAAAGATGCTGTGTGGAATCTGAGCTTTGCTGTGAATTTAGGAGGGGCAGTGAATCAATATGCAACCTGTGTAACATTTTAAAGGATAAGGCTAGTTTGTCTGTAGCTCTCAGTCTGAAGGCCAAGTACTTTAGTGTCTTCGGCCACGTTCTGCCTTCATTATAAAGAGTGCAGCAGACAATTGAGGAAATGAGGAATGACATACAACAAAGAGTCCTGGCTGGACTCTAACATTGCTACATGGCCAGCATCTTAACTCCAAGTATCGCCTGGGTACTGTGTTTTTTAGCAAAGGTTACTCAAATAGCTGACAGCAGTGCATTTGTCTCAGACTATTTTCAGGTGCAGATGAATTGTGCTAAGGACTATAACCCCTTAAAAATAACATGCCCAAAATAATAGAAAAGAGATTATCTCTGCGAGTACGAAGTCCATTTAACACTGAGGTGGAAGCATCAGTACATATGTTACTGGATCACAGTAAATTAAGATTACACACAGAATGAATTAAATATTTCACATATCTCTTTGGAAAAAAACTTTAGAAAAACTTTAAGAAAACCATTTCACAGTGTCTGAACAGTGCCTGTGCACACCCCGATGCTAGTGGGATTACTCCTCTTTCTTATTCTACCAAGTAGTGTAACAGCAGATAACGTCACACTACCTATTGGTCTAGGACTGGCTTTCAGAACACAGACATTTCCCTAAAAATGTTACTTATAATAACACTAAATCCAAATGGGATAGCAGCCAGATGCTTCCAAGGACAAAGACCCTCTGTAGTGTCACTTCATCTATAACAATAAGCAGAACAGTTTTTTACTTCAGCAACAGACTACTTATATCTTTTGCATTCTCAAATGACAAAGACTTCAATCCAAACTGCCTGTTTTCTATTTTCCTGGCTCTACTATAATGCTGCGTTCCATTTACATTGGCAGGCAGAGATGGGAAGGGCGTCACATCCTAGTTGACGGCGTTCCAGTAAACAAGTCGGAAAACCAATATGGACGCCTCGAATGAAAAGTTCATTGTGCTTGCTCTGTCAGAACACAGAAAGTTGATGCAGCAACCCACGGTGCTAACCCATGGGGCTAACCCATGGTGCTAACCCATGGGGCTGCCATCTTGGATTATGACGTTGTGATCAAGTTGGGGTTGGTGAGGGTTGTTCGACCTGCCGAGTTGGAAATCCGACTTTGGGGAGCGTTCTAGTTGAAACTCCCGACTCGGATCTCAGAAATTCCGACTTCCAAGTACAAATGGAACGCTGCATAATTCTTGAGTTGCATAAAGCTTAATTGGTGCAGTTTAGGAGTCTTGGCATGTCTCCTAACCATATGTTTTCATGTGTATCAGCTTCTTTGCGACTCTCTCTCTCAGTTTGTCATCTTGAGCAGCTTTTGGCTGAACGGAGAATTTGTCTCTCATCTTTCTTCCATACAAGAGCTGGAATGGTGAAGTCCCTGTGGGTGAATGTGGTGTAGCTCAGTGACATGGAGCTTTTTCTTTCTGTGCAATAAGGATGACTATTTAATATCTCTACAGCCCCAATTCCCTGTGGATGGTAGATTGTGGTCATGGGGTTAGAAATGGGCTACTATCTGCCACTGCAGTCATGGGGTTTCCCTTTTGGCTAAACACAGATCTCATGGTGCTCTTTACTGCAGCAATAGCACACTTTCATAGTAAATTCAGCAGGATCAGTTTGAAAGGGGCAGGTGTCATTGGTGCAGGGCTGGTTGTTGTTGTCATATATATATATATATATATATATATACACGTATATATATATATATATATATACGTGTATATATATATATATATATATATATATATATATATATATATATATATATATATATATATATATATATATATATATATATATATATATATATATATATATATATATATATATATATATATATATATATATATATGTATTCCTGGGTTGATGGCTTTGAATGTGCCATATCTACCAGTATGTTGCATATCATCGGTCCTCTGTAATGCTGCTCTCCTGGATTCAACCACCACAGGCCAGACCAGACTAGTGTCTGAAATTGGCCATCATACATAAAAATGTGTGTTTTGAAGGAGCATATTAAAAATATGGTGAAATAAAATTACAAATCAGATTAATTACCTCCAAAAATACCATCCTTGCTGTATCACAAGGCCACTTTAGTTTTACTTTCATCCTGGAGTCATGATTAGCAAGATTCAAGACATATTATTTGGCCTTGATGTGCAATTATTCATGAATTCATATACATCTCAGTGGTTTTCATCAGTTTATCTAATTCTTAACTCCTGGCGCTTTTCTGTGTTTTTTTCCACCCTTGTCAGATTATTCATCCATGTACCTGATGACAGTCAGTTGCTATGTTCGGTTGTATTCCCGTGAGCTCTGTCTGCTCCAAAGTGGATGGATGACGACAAGATTAGCTCATTAAATTATGTTTTGTTGTGGTAAAACACTTAAATTGTTCAGCAGGCACTAAGCGAACATGCCTCAAGAGTCTTCTGCAAAACAGGAGCTCCTCACTCATACTCCAGCAAAGAGAAACAGATGGCCGCTCACATGTACTGTACATCTCACTGATTTTAAAATATATAATTTCAATAGATAAGATGTGTGTTTTTCCTCAGTGTTTAATGAGTACTATTTGAATAATTATTATTAGCTATTCAAATTTGAGTAATATTTGAACAACTAATAACTACAACTACTGTTAAAAAATGGTTGTGTCTTCCTGTTTACATTATTTGAACTTTTGAACCTTGAATTGTCTCTATAAAATATAATATGTACATATAAGTTCATAGTATAGTTTTCAATCATTTACTTGAAGGTTCATGACGAATAATATCATTTATTAAACAGAATTATGACAACATTACATTGAGGTTAATAAAAAGTTGATTGTATCTCTCATGAAAACTGATAAAATGTTTAACAGTTTAATACAAACAGGGAAACAACAGTACTTTCTTTTGTGGTTGTCTGCGAAGCTACATCTACTGAATCATGCTTTTACAGTCAATAAAACTGTGACAGTGATACTGTACTTGATGAATGGCACCAACAGAGGCAGCGGAAACATTACAGCAATTTTGCGAGAGTAAGGTAGAGGACAGCTTTGTGCACGATGCCCAAAGGGGCCTCGAGTGGCATTATTTTCCATAAGTCATATTCATGGCCCATGATATCACTCTGGGAGGAAAAAAAACCCAAATCCTCAGAGAATAACGAAAGCCTCCTGCCTTCTCATAAAAACTTCTACATCTGCACTATTAAATGCCGTCAGCGTTAGTGGCAAGAAACTTTACTTAGTTGGGAAATTGTGATGTCGCAGTGTTGAAGCTGATCAGTTATTAGTGCGGTTGCTTTGAGGTGTATGGGAGGGGTTTTCCTTTAGATGCTGCAGATGAGTTCATCTCAGAGCTGCTCAATAGGATTGGGATGAGGAGACTGCAGTGGCCAGCAGGGCGATACAGCCAAAATCTTTTATTCCCATATAAATCATTTTATATCTCAATAATGATAAACAGTGCTTCATAAATGTATTAGACCACCTGTCCTGTTTGTCTCAGTCCTCCAGCATCATGAAGAGCTTTAATTCAGACTCTGTCTTTCTCACTGAGTTCCCTACGCTTCACCATTTTGAACAGGAGTGAGGAATTTCAAATTGAATTCACCTTTTTTTTCCCAAATTTGAGCCAGAACACTGGAATTCTCTGAGAAGTCAAAAATTAATAAAATAATATACACATTAACACACCTTTTTCTGTTCAGGAATTTTGTTAAACAATACATTTGACATGGATAACAACAATATTTATATTTTTTTATATAAGATATTTAATTTAGAGCAAATACTTACACTGCATAGTGGTCTAATAAATTTGTACGTCGTGATACATCATGTTTTCTGGTAGGTCAATAAATAAGTAATCCATATGAAATGATCACATAGTAAAGCCTATTTTTGCATGAATAAAATAGTGAATAAATGAAATGAGGAGTGCTGATTGTTTTCACAGTTAATTAAGAACAACAGTTTTTACAGTTTGTGAGTGAAATATAACAAAAAAAGAGAAATAAATACAGGCATAGCTGATATCACAATAGAAATTAATAGAAGGATGGAGTTAACATTAGCTTTCTAATATTTCCCATCATTTCCTTGGAAATACGCGATCACCACTACTGGACCAAGAGGTGAAGATAAATATCAGTAAGATAAAAAAAATATGCAAATTTTTCCTCTGCATTTAACCCATCCCTCAGGGAGCAGTGGGGACCCGGACCCATACAGCTGGGGTAACTGGAGTTTATAAAAGTGGTACTTTCTGACACATTAGGCTGTTGTTAAAAAAAAAAGTAATTTCACAAAGAACCATATTGACAAATGTGCTCATAAAGGCCAAAACGGCTGAGCATCAGCCATCCACTTGCAAATGTCTAACACCAGATGGCAGTAACACATAAACCTTCAGGATCCCTGCAGCTGAGCAGACAGCAGCTGCTGTTGGTCATGTCCATCCATGGGAAACTCAGATGATTGTGGAGGTTTGCTTTGAGTCAATGTGCACGTCTTTGTTCGAGACCTGGTGCTAAAAACAGATCAAAATGCACGCTCGTTCCGGTGCACCTTTCATTTGTTTCTCAGCCCAAGGGCTCCTGGGTTTGGCTGGATGAAGAAAAAGGCCTGGAGCTGGAAACATTATCAATATTAAAGCAGATTAGCATGCTGGCTCTGTTTGCTTCTGCTGGCCTATATAGCAGATCGTCAGTTAAATGTGTTGTTAGCTCATGGGTGTTTAAAATGGATAGATAGGCTTTTAGTAAAATAGAACAAAAATACATGTTATTTTATACATTTATCACCACGTACTTCCAACTTTTCACTGGCTCATCGTAGCAGTGACCTAAACCCAGCATACCTCCACCACCTCCACCCACTTTCACCCTCTCACTGCTTATTGAGTCTATGGCTGAGACTCCGCACACCATTACTAAATTACTGATTACAGACGCAAAGCGGTACAAATGAGGAGGTTTGCTCCTGATGTTTAATTGGTAGGATGTAATAACGGGAGCCATGATATGTGGGCCTTTAATTGTGTGTTTACTGCACTATTTATTGGAGAGCGTCCCTCCCCTGGCTGGTTGCTGATGAGGTGAGCCGTGTTTCCGCTGGCGTGCCATCAATCCTGCTTCATTAAGGACACACAGGATATGGAGTGAGAGGAACACAGTTTGCCTTCCAGCTCGGCGTGGGCAGAGGACTCAGCCCTGTTAATGAATTTCAAATTCCCACTGACTGGAGGTGCATGTAGCAAAGCAATCATGAAAAATAAGAGATCATAACTTCTTGGCTGAGTTGTAGCTTTTTTTTTTTTAAGTTGGTAGCGCAAATTCTGGGATGCGCACTGTATCTAAGATGGATTTAATATCCAAATAATATTTTGGAAAGTATCCTGTTTAGTTTTATAAGTTACTCTAGTTAGTGTTAGCTGTGTGTGTATTTTTTGTTTACATACTTATTAAGTTTTCTTGCCTTTCTGAACCAAACTGTGGATGCAGACAAATGACATGCAAAAAGGCTCATGACACGTGGGATGTCTTTATAATGTTGTCCTGCTCTCTATTAATCTATTTGGTGTTTGATCAATAAAAGGTCAGAAAATGGTGAAAAATGTGTGTCAGAAGCCCAAGATGACATCCCCAAATGTGTCCACATATCAAAGATACTGAGTAGAGAATCTAGAAAATATTCACATTTAAGAAAGTGGAATTACAGAATTCTGACTTTATTAATCAACATAAAAGTAGTTGCAGATTTATTCAATAGTTGACAACTGATCGATTGTTGCAGATCGAATCTTTTCCCTCCCAGAATGGACACAAATACTGTTAACTTTGGCAAAATAGCAAACATTTTTGAAAAAGTAGCTTATCTGGGATGGAAGCTTATCCTATTATGATGCTGTTTACAGGAGCTCCTCGGGTGAAACATACTGTAAATGTGTTACTTCCTTGCAGTTTTATTGGAAAACATTGCTTGTCACAAAAGTTGCCCATGACTGTGTGTGTATTCACACGTCACGGCCATGGCCTCTGACCACAGTGTGACAAGTTTCCATGTTTCACAGCCAATGTGAAAAGTAAAAGATTGCTTTATTTCATTCTGTTTATTCTGGATATTGAGTATGTCACCCTCTGAGGTGCATTTCAATGAAAAGGTCAGGGCATTAGTAAATGTGGTTTCATGTTATCTAACAATAACAAGGTGGTTTCTTCACTCGGCCGCTGTGGACCTTCGTGGTTTATGTTTCCTCTCAAAAGATGTTTTTTTTTTTCATTCTGCAACCTCCTTTTTAGTGCGTCTGCTTTGTATACAGATCAGTGACTGTGGTGAGGAAACCATGCAAATGTATTAAACCTCACTGATTACACTGTTTATGTCTTGTATAATTGCATGGATGCCGTCAGCTGTGATGCCCAGCATATACAAGCAGGCTCATACTGAGGTCCACACCTTCCCACAACCTACACTGTGAGGGTTTCCGTCAATTATAAATCCAGTCTGACTCATTAGCCCATGTTACAGCATGAATGAGCTTCTGCTGAGGAATTGTGACTTCTTCAGTCATGTTCTCACCTGGATAATTAGCCCTCCTACAAGCACTAAAAAGTAACGTTAATTGACACTCGACTAGATTCATCTGGTTGCCGTGGAGATGCCTTTGTGACATTATGTACAGTATGTATATAGTAAATATTTATGGACATACCTTATTAATTATATGGCCTCTCATACTGTTTGTTTGGTGAGGCCTTATTGAGCAGCTTAAAACACTGATTCTCAAAAACACACAGAGGCTGAAACCTAACAGACAAGTCCACTCCGATGGTACTTTTACATTCATTTCTAGTTTCCGCTTGTAGGCATGACACATTTTTTTATTTCTCAGTCTAAGCTAGAATGCATATAGTCGCCCATGGGAAATCTACTGGAAGCTTGCATAAAGCAAGGCCAATCAAAATAAATTGGAAAGGCTCCTGTCACATCGAACGCAGCTGATCCACAGTCATGTTTTAATTTCTGACCACCCTGTCAAGAGATGAAAAAGGACTTAATGTAGGGTTTCTACTTATTTAAGAGTCACCGCATCTTTTTGGGATCTACTGTATGTATCCGTGTAATATCTGATATCGCCACAGATATGTTTGAAATAAGATACTGTATAAAGCACAGTCTAAATGTCTGGTGATGGAAAGTAACTACAGTATGTATAATTTATTACACATGTAACTGCCAGACAGTAAGAGTTTCTTGTGCTTTACTTGAGTTTTTCCTTTTATTATTTTATAAATATATATATATATATATATATATATATATATATATATATGTATATATATATATATATATATATATATATATATATATATATATATATATATATATATACATATACATACAGTCATGGAAAAAATTATTAGACCACCCTTGTTTTCTTCAATTTCTTGTTAATTTTAATGCCTGGCTCAACTAAAGGTACATTTGTTTGGACAATTATAATGATAACAACAAAAATAGCTCATGAGAGTTTAATTTAAGAACTAAGGATTATTCATTTTCCATGGTTTTCTTGATAATAACCAAAATTACTTAAATTCTTACATCAACAGCTATGGCATTGTACCGCCAAAAACACTACTTTTAAGCATTCCATGTTTTCTTTTCTGTTTGCTTTAAACACATGATACACGCAAGAGTTAATACTTGATTGCATAACCATTGTTTTTGATGACTGCAGCCATGTGTCTTGGCATGCTCTCCACCAGCTTCTGACATTGTTCTGCTGTCACAGCAGCCCATTCCTGTTGGACAAATTCAAACAAATTTTCTTTGTTTTTGGGCTGGTTCTCCATTTTGAGTTTGATGATTTTCCACAGGTTTTCAATTGGATTAAGATCTGGTGATTGAGCAGGCCAAGGCATGGTGCGAATGTTGTGGTTCTCCATCCAGGCTTTAACTGACCTTGCCGTGTGGCAAGGGGCATTGTCTTGTTGGAAAATCCAGTCATTCGAGGCAGGAAAGAGTTTTCCAGCTGATGGAAGAAGACTGTTTTCAAGGGTAGTCCTGTACTTGACCTGGTTCATTCGGCCTTCACACAATTGCATTTGCCCTGTTCCACTCAGACTGAAACAACCCCAGATCATGACTGATCCACCCCCATGTTTTACTGTAGGGGCAAGACAGTCTGGGTTGTAAGCTTCTCCAGGCTTCCTCCTAACCAGTAAGTTGGCTGGAGTGGGCATCAATTGAAAATTGGATTCATCACTGAAGAGAACCTTAGCCCAATCATCAACAGTCCAATCCTTGTGGTCTCGAGCAAAGAGTAACCGGGCCTTCCTCTGCCTTTCATTGATGAAGGGCTTCTTGCGTGCTCTGTGTGACTTCAACCCAGCTTCAACAAGTCGGTTTCAAACTGTCCTTGCCGAGCAAGTCACATTTCTCGACAGTGCCCACTCATTTTTAAGGTCCCTGGAGGTCTGACGACGATTCCTGACACAGGAACGGATGAGTGCACGGTCATCTCGTGGGGTAGAAAGACGTTTCCTGCCACGGCCAGGTAGCAATTTGGTAGTGCCATGTTCAGCTTGTTTTTTTTTTTGTTGTAATGAACGGCTGTCTTGGAGATCTTCAGTTTTTTGCTACCTGTCTCTCACTCATGCCAATTTCCAGCAGTGCCAAGATGGCTGCCTTTGTTGCTTCACATAATTCTTTTGTTTTAGGCATTATGTGAGAGCTGACAACTTCTGAGTTGTGCTACGGCTTGAATGTAAGCAGGAAACCACTCTAGGCCTTTGCATGTGCAGTGCTGCTTGTGACATGAAATGGCCTCTTATATACCCTGGGAATCAATTAAGCTTAAGAATGTCAAATAGGACATAAAGTATTATGTGACCAGCTGCATTTTTGTTGTGTTCATTGTATTATACGTTTAGTGGTACCAGATATTAGAATGAACAAGAAATTGAAGAAAACAAGGGTGGTCTAATAATTTTTTCCATGACTGTATATATATATACGTATATATATATAATACGTATATATATATATATATATACGTATATATATATATACGTATATATATATATACTTTTATACTTTTCCATTTTCCGATCAAGCTATTGTATACTAAACCTATACTGTCCATGTAATATAATAAATTGCTATTAATCTACCCTGACAGTACTACGAATAAAATGAGCTCTCCTTTCACCACCTGTAACATAAAAGGCTGCTTACTGATTGATGTATAGCTAATAAAAATAGAATATATAGATAATTACACAGACAAGAGCCATTTTTATGAATAACAAGTGCTTTTACTATATTAAGTGAATTTTTCTGCTAACACTTGTGTCCTCTTTCTTAATTAACCATTTAACTGCAGGATTTCACACTATTATTGCCACTTTCAAGTAAGTGATTAATATGATGAAAAGTATGCTCAGTTTGTGTCAAAGAGGTCTAGTTTATGTGTAGTTGTAGTACAAATGTGAACTGATGGTCAGTTTTTATAAACATATGCAACATCTTGCTTTATAACAATCTGTAATACATCTGTGCTTTAATATCAAACGTGAATGTGAAATCCTTATCTGTCATATTTAGACACAGCCCAGATAGGAGACACACATGAATGCAAAGGCAGCCTTTGAATAGCATACACAATCGTACTTTCATTCGAGGTCAAACTCATGGCCTCTTGAGTAAGAGAAAGAAACATAAATGCACTATGCAAGAATAACAATAAGGGCGGCCAGAAACAGAGGCAGCACACTTATTAATCTGAAGAAAGACCAGAGAGGCTGACAGAAAAACACATTAATGGAGGAACGGGTAGAAAAAAGAATTCACAATCAATCTTTTTTGTGATTTCTCTTTGTATCTCCTCTTTTCCTACTCTCCTTTCCTTTCCTTTCCTTTCCTCTCCTTTCCTTTCCTCTCCTCTCCTCTCCAGGCAGACATGTCTTTGATCCAAGGATCCCACGCCTTTCACCCCCCTCTCCAATCCTCTCGGGGTCTTATTAACAGACACCCAGTTCTCATGTTTTATTGCCTATGATAAAACCTAGCCTCTGATCTCTCATTACAGGCCGGCTCTTTGGAAATGGGCCCTGCACCCTTCGGCTTAATATCGCCTGTAATGGGGCAAAAAGCTAAATGCACAATCTGAATGTGTCGGATACACACCAGGTCCCTGTGCATTAATAAGCCATCAGCTCATCCTGGGTTTGGCCTGATTCTGGTCTCTCTGCAGATTTGACATGGGAATACAGTGGTTTCTGCCTGTAAAGTACGCTGTGGTTTCAAATAGCTATCACGTTCACACATGTAACTACTGCATATACACGCATGCAAACACACCGACACACGTAGACTTACATGTGCAAATGTATCCGTATGCAAATACACAAATATATGTGCTGGATGTGAGCACAGAAACAGAAGTAAAAGCACATGCTGAGATGTTTGCACACTTGCGTGTCATACATGATGTATTTCATGCAGAGTCTGTCTTTCACCTCTCGGGGGGGAAGCAGCTATACTCTTTCAGCATCTGTCACGCGTCTCTCCAGTCCCTCTGGGCGACGTGTAATGACAAAAGGCCGCCGGCTTAAGAAAATGGAGTCTTCTTCCTCCTCTTCCTCTCCTGCTGCTTTGTTGTCCCCATAGGTTGAGATTTCATACATTCATAGGTCATATGTGCATGAAACAAGTACAATTATTGTTCACTTTAAAAGGAAGGTCATCCATCAGGTGGCTTGATCCCATTATTACTTTTTTCTTTAACGCTGAACATTGTCCTGTTACTGCAACACTGATAGAAATTATATTAAACTTTGGCAGATGGCAATATTTCTTATATTTTTATCTCTATTCCAGTTCATAGTTAAAAAAAAACAATTTTTGCACTATGGTACTGTGTAATATATCATTTATGTGGCTACATTTGCTTTTACCTGTCAGTATTAAATGTTCTTTATTCAACACTCACTGTAAAGTGTAGTGCTGTCATATTTCATAATATTCAACAGTGTATTTCAGTGTTTCTTATGTTAAAATAAATCTAATTTGAAAATACTTTTTAAAATGGGACAGGGGATGTCCAGCACCTCATTTAAAAGGTAAACTGCTACCTTTGTTATCAGCCACTTTCCTGCACAGCTGTCCCTCATTTACTAATTATCCTCTCAGTGTATAGAGGGCAGATTTAACACGTAATTTGGATTGTTTATGATGCCTAGCTGTTAAGAGCCATCATGGTCAACCTGTTATGTGTGGCTGCAATTGCTAATTGCTAATTACTAGTTGCTGATTGCTATTTACTGCTCTTCAGACAGTACACCACAGAGCCTTGGCAAAGATTAATTAATTTTAATTGCAATTAATTGCAGAATTTCTATAGTTAATCACAATTAACTCTTTGAATGCCACTGATGTTTTTCGATGTCATTTAAAATCCGACGCCTGAGTGCCATTGACGTAATAATACGTCAGAGTGTTTTTTCGACAGGGGGTTGCTGATCGCAGTGTCCCACAGCCTGTGAGTAACGGTATACGCCACGGAAATCAAAGCAGGAAGTGGAGACGATCATGATTAGAGAGCAAAACAAACGGAATCTGGACAAAAAGTGGTGATTTTGCTGAAAGTGGCCTCTACTCTACTTCTGATAAAACAAGAATGCAACATTATTTTGCATTTCACAACAGTTTTCCAGATCAGTTAATAATGATTGTATGTAATGTAAATGTACCAATTTAACAAGTGCTGTAGTTGACTTCTTCCATTTAGTCTCATCCACAGGTCTGTGGAGACTTTGATTATAACCTAATTTCATTTTACACAAAGTACATATTACTTCTGATATCTTGACTGAGCCGTCTGGGAGTTTTTTGAAATAAAACAAACTGATTCAGAAACACATGTCGCTCTTCTCCATGACTACAGCAGGAAGCAGAATATATGATATGTGTGTGGTGAGCATACAGTGAACCAAAACAATGAACTTCAAGTGCTGTGGTGTCGATTCTTAGTGGTGTCCACTGTATAAATCCCATTAAAATAACAGGAAATCATTCAATTCAATGTTAAGATAAGAACATGGCTTAATGGAGCTTTAAATGTGTTTATTGTGGTGTGGAAAATTGGCTCATAGGCTTTTCCATTTTAGTGTGACTTTAATATTGACAGACTGCAAACTCCTGGTCTGGCCTACTGTCAGTCTGCCAGAAGGAAATGAGCAGTATAGATGTGGGGAATAATTAATAGGATTTGACAGACTGCGTTTCGCTCCTGATGTTTGACTGACAACAGAGCGTGAGGGTCAGACTTGTGTTGCCTCTGTCTTTTTCCTCTTGTCACTGTTAGTATTCCTTGAAATTGCTGGGAGTTGGAGCAGCATTAAAAAAAATGACACACAAAGGTCCCTGAAGAGTTTGATACTTGCTTGGATGTGAGCTGTGTCGTCCTGTTAGTTTCATGAAGAGGGAGGTGAAGTTGAAATTCAAAGCTTCAAGTCTCCTTCAAACACAAAGCCACACTCCCTGTGTCCCAGCAAGCATTGCTGCTCCTTTTATGCACCTTGTTCAAACACAGTCCAGTGTGTTATGGCTTATCTGGTCTTCTGCAGGTGTTGTTAACTTGCTCGTTGTCATTGTTGCACTTTTTTTTTCCCCAAAGGGAGTAAAAGTAATTGATGGTGAAAAGTCACTGAGGAGTCTCTCATCAGCAACACCAGTGTCACCCTCCCAACACCAGTGGGTAATTGTCTCTTCCCCCGCTCTCATTATGATGTATAAGCTCCCCAAATCTGAATAGATGTCTGCGTAATGTTTTTATCTTTTAGTGTGCCATTTTTTGACAGTTTTCAACATGCTATAAAATAGCTTTTTCACAAGACATTTTAACATATTCTGACATGAAATCATTCAACACATGATATTAAGTCTTTCTGATGACTTTTTAGAACATTTTAAAAATTTTCATTGTTTGACATTTTTGGCACGCTGTATTATGACATATTTTGACAATTTTCAAAGCGCTATAAAATTACTTTTTCACAAGATATTGCAGCATATTTTGACATGAAATCATTCAACACACTATAATACACTTTTCTGATGACTTTTTAGAACGTTTTAAAATTTTTCTTTTTTTTGACTTTTTTGGCATGCTATAGTATAACATTTAGCGACGATTTTCAACATGCTATAAAATTGCTTTTTCATAAGGTATTTCAACATATTTCAACATGAAATCATTCAAAACACTACAATAAGTCTCTCTGATGACTTTTTAGAACATTTTAAAATCATTCGACGTTTTTGGCATGCTATCGTGTGACATTTTTATTGACAATTTTCAACATGCTATAAAATTGCTTTTTCATAAGCTATTTCAACATATATTGGCATGGGAATTATCACAATTCATCATTATCACATTGGTTTATATGCTACCAAAAGCATGGCGCAATACCACTGGAGCTGTGAGCTAAATAAGTAACCAACGACACCGTATGTCATGTCTGTTAGGTTATGCTCATTATTTTCCTCATGTCATTTTTGTCTGGTCATCCCTGTTTCATGTGTAAGTTATTGTTTTTTTTCTTGTTTCAGTTGCACTCATCCCTGCCCTCCTGTGCTCCTGCCTGTTATATCTGTCAAGTCAGGTCATTTTTATTATTTTGGTCCTGGCATTTATTGTTTTATTTTGAAATTAATTTGTTCCCTCTCCTTTTAGCTTCACAACTTCCTGCCCTCCTGTTTCCTGTGTCTGGTGATTGTCTTCCCTGATTGTTTCCACTTGTGTCCTATTACCTAACGTTTAAATAGTCCTGTCTTTCCTTTGTCTTGGTTAGTGCGTTTGATCTAATTTTGTCATGTCATGTAACCCATCGGGCGGCACGGTGGTGTAGTGGTTAGAACTGTTGCCTCACAGCAAGAAGATACCGCGTTCGAATCCCGGTCCGGGGCCTTTCTGTCTGGAGTTTGCATGTTCTCCCCGTGTCTGTGTGGGTTCTTCCTCCCACCATCCAAAAACACACATGGGGATTAGGATAATTGGCTATTTAAATTGACCGTAGGTGTGCATGTGCCCTCTATGTGCCCTGCGACACGGTGGCGACTTGTCCAGGGTGTACCCTGCCTTCCGCCCTAAGACAGCTGGGATAGGCTCCAGCCCCCCCGTGACCCTATGAGGATAAGCGGTAGATAATGGATGGATGGATGGAACCCATCAGGTCCTGTCCACAATTCCGTCAATTCAGCCCACGTCAGGTTTCTTGTCTGGGTCTGTCTGTTGTTTGTGCCTTCTGTTTGTTACTTACTTTATAGGTTAGTCTTGTTTGTATAGTTCTTTTCCTTTAGTGTGGTGTGTGTAGTTTTTAGTTGTGTCAGTCACCCAGGTTCCAGTCCAGTCTTGATCCATGTTGCTTTAATCTGTCTGTGTTAGGTTTGTGTCGTGTTGGTTGATACATTGTTTGATTAGTGTATCCGCGTGTTATTTAGCCACTCTTACCTGTTTGTGGCATCCTCACCTTATGTGAGTGTTTTTTGTTTTTGTATTAAAGAGTTTTTCTTTTTTCTTTAGCCTCCTCATCCATGAGTGATTTTTTTTTGTTTCTTAGATTAGATCGTTTTAGAGTTTTAGTTGTAACATTTGAAACCTCAGCATCTCACTCTTTTATGTTCATGTTTTCAGATTTTTATTTTGTCAACCTTCATTCAGATGTGACCGCATCTTGTAGACTTCTGTTTACCGCTTTTTTTTGTGAATAAATCCTTTTCTGTGATACCTTGCCTCTGAGTTGTGCAATCGGGTTCATGCAGAAATCCCTCCCTGACACCGTGGATCCACTTTCCTTAAGATTTTCTGCATCTTTCCTCTGATTAATAAAGGTAATTAAATCAGGGAATAAAACACATCCATAGGCGAGGGGTTGGCTTTAATTATTACTGCTGGCACTGTGCAGTCTGAGCAGCACAATAAAGTCAGAGAACCTGAAGACTTAATTAGAAGGGGTGCCATATTTACAGGCGCCCACCCGTCCACTGCCACCTGAGATTTGCTTGATTGCAGTTAGATTGGAGAAGAAAATGAGAAAGGGTGTGTGTGTGTGTGTGTGTGTCCCACAATTACTTCCCAGCTTTCATTAGGCCAGTGTTATGATATGAGGGCATAGCTTAGTAGCATCACCCCTGGGCCCTCGAGATTTATAGTCGCACACAACAGGGAAGAGTTCAGTCATTCCCGACCAGCAGCTCACAGACGTGTAAGACACACAGTGAGGAGCTCACAGACACGCTTTAGATATCATCTTGACTTCATAAAGTGATCTCTGGACACACACTCCTGTTTTCCTCGTGCTATTTTGTGTGTGTGTGTGCGCGCTAATTACCGGACCTCAGCCTCTGGCCACCATTAGCTGCAGATAATTTGCCCTCCCTTCTGGGTCTGTGATCTCTCTCTGGTGTGTGTGTGTGTGTGCATTTTCATTTATGCATGAATGCATTCATTGGTGCACATTTAGAGCACACAAAGTGTCTGTGCATGCATATCATTGTGCTTTGTGTGCCCACAGGATGTGCCTCAGAGCGTCACAGATGACAGAGGTGTGCAGCTCTCTCATCAGCATGACCTTGGTGGCTGTAATCAATGGTATAATTGCACCACTGGACTCTTGTCTGACGTTGGGTGTGGAGACTTTCTGTTCGTTTTCACTCTCTGAAGGTGCCAACTGCCCACTCACATGCTAATCATTTTAAATGTGCTATACAGCATGTGTGCAAACACGCAGCACACACTCATCTCCATACTGTAGCACCTGCCCACATTTCTGTACATTTTTAACATTTAGTCCTACTAACTTCTCTCCCCTACTGTTAATGTCTGAGCGCACACTGTGAAGTTGTTCGGTAATGGAATATTAACAGGTGGTATGCGATAACGGTCTTTGCTGAAGACATTTTACTGTGAAACAAAAATTTGTCTTGATGCCTTAAAAATGCTGCTGAACAAAACAGGATTTAGTTCGATAAGTGTGAAGATCATTTTGATGTATGTTTGCGTCTCTCTGCTTGAAATGTACTACAAAGAGAAATCAGCTGGTGTAGCGTCTGGCTAAAACCCTTCAAATAACATGATTCAGGACCACTATCTAAACCAGTGGCTCCACAACACAGGACAGAAAATCCCTCATGGAGGTTTTGTACATGCAATCTATCAGTTTTTGACTCATCTCAAGAATCACTCAATCATAAAAACTCTTCTGTGTATCTGACAGGACAAACATAATATCAGTCAAGTGTAGCATGGCATGAATTGCAGATCTCAGAATCGTACTGTTGCAAAACAGTTGGAATTTCACTGTAAATCTCAACTCTCCCTGTCTCGTTTTGTGACTTTGACATCCCATCTTGAACCACAATTCAAGGCGTCGTTAGCTTGATTGATCGCTCACATCCGACAGGCGGTTTGAGAGTCAAAACTCTAGGCAGAAAAGATTGATAGGCCTGGTGAAGGAGGAAAATAAAATGTTACAGAGGCGAAGAGGCTCTGCAGCTCTCTTGCTGTCCCCATACTGACAGTCTTACCGTTCAATAAAGAGCTCTGCACAATGTTCAGACATCTCTTGAACTTTGAGGCCTTTGCAGGGAATGAGGCTTGAAAGAAGTTTGTGTGGAAACTTGCCACATTGAATATGTTCAGCCATGCAAGTTGTTGATTTATTCCAAACTCCTGTTTTCACTATGAATATATTAGCAATTTGAAGTGTGCTAAAAAAGATCATTAATTTATCAGAATATATAATTGGGCTCATGAGTAAACCACGACACAAGTGACACAAAACGTCTTTTGGATGTAGGCTGGAAACAATAAATAATAATTGAAATATCATAACAGACTTCTGATTCAGACTGAATGGGCAATAATCACAATTTTAAAGATGTATGTATGTATGTGTGACACAGTTTGCTTAGTTTAGTGCGAAGATTGGAAACGGGTGAAAAGGGCGCATCACCCCCATTCCATACCACAGAGTTTCACATTTTATATGACACATTTCTGTGATGCCACAGTGCTGCAATGGAGGTGTGCAGGTCTGAAACTGACCGGGTGGCAGCATGTTTATTTTCTCCTGGTTCTCCAGCTTCCTCCTAGATGGATGGATGGATGGATAGTTAGATAGATAGATATGCTGAGTTTAAATTGGCCTCCAGTGTGAATGTGACTGTGGATGGTTGTCTGTTTCTATGTGTCGGCCTGTGATGGTCTGGCGAATGAATACAACATATTTTTTTAGCCTTTTCCCCCTGTTTCCAGTCTTCGTGCTAAGCTAAGCTAACCAGCTGCTGACTTCACCTTCATTTTCACCATGCAGGCACGGCAGTGGTATCAATCTTCTCATGTCACTCTGCAAGCGTACACCTAAGTGCATTTCCCAAAATGTCAGACTGTTCCTTTTAAACATGCTGCAACATGTCCAGTCAAGAGTACATCCTGTCTGAACAGCCAGTGAAAAGATCTGTCTGGGTTGAATGAGCCACTCTCACTATCAGACAAGCTTCTCCTCTCCATGGCAACACGTCTCCAGCTTTGCACATCCGGCCTTTTAGTGCTGTTTTTGCAAAGAGAAAAAGTACAGTGTAAGACTTCGACTAGTAAACTGCATTAATTTCAGTAGTGCCACATTTAAGAAATTGTGTGTTATTCCTTTGGTCTACATTTGTCCAATTAATATTAATGATTGTGGAGAACTTTCAGCCAAAGCCAGAGGCTAAACAGCTAAGACTCATCAAGATGTATAATCCCAAGTTCCCATGGTGATGTTGCTTTAGCATTTACTGTATCTTCCAGTGGAATATTCAGCATTTAAAGTACGCTTGGTTACTCTCTTGGGGAGAGTGTACTGGGCAAATTACTTTCTGAACTTTCAGGCCTCAAACAAGAATGCTGAAATTAGTAAGATTCCAAACAGCTTTTAGATACTGCCTCAGCGTACAGCAAGTAAATCATGCAATCCTCAAATATGCTGAAATGTTTGTGTGTCAGCTTTAATGTCCCCGATTTTTGGGCTCTGGAGATTCGTGTGGGGTTATTAACTTGCACGCCTTGACTAGTAATCGCTTGGTTATTTGGCAGGATTGACTCATTAAATCAGGTTGTACAGTCTGTTACAAACAAAGGCCTCCCCCACATGTTTTTACACCTGGTGTGGACGGCGTATACACACCTTTTATCCCTTATCAGTATACCAGTATCAAGTAATTATCAGTATTTCTGCTGGTCTTTCCTCTGTGTGACTGTAGAGATCAAAGTTGTGGGAGCACACGGTAAATTATTTTATTCAATGCATGGCACAGCAGTCATTTCCCTAAAATTTAATATTGTCATGATATGGATTGATTTCATTCACGTCTGTAACGTTAGTTTAAGTCACACATGGCTGTTATTTTTCTTGTGTTTCAGGGGAGTCCATGCTTTGACTGGACGTGGTCATTCTTGGTCGTGTAACTTCATCACTCACTCGATCACTCAGCGACAGACTTATTTGCGCCTCAGAACGCTTTGGGAAATCCGATGTCGGAAAGGAGTAGCAGGGAGTTTTCAAAGCTATTTGGTCATCTGTTCTGATGGAGGATTTTGAGGCTTTGGAGCTTGTTTTGCAGCAGACCTACAAATTGAGTCTTTAGATTGTCTGGAAATACTTGATAACTACGGGCAGCAGAGTTTGTCACCTGTTTTTCTCTGTCAAGCTCATTGTCAGTGCTCTCATAGTGAACCCTCCCCCTCTGAACAGAGAGCCTCCTGCATGCTAAAACACGGCATCCTCCACAATTAGCATGATGATAGGATCCACCATAATGAGACGACTTATTGCCAACAACACATGCTAATGATAATTGTAATAGCGGTAATCATTTCCGTGATACTCTCCCCTCTCATTTGCATTCTCTGCTTGCCTCTTTCCCTCTTTTCTGTCTGATTTTTTGCTATTTTACTTTTTCTTTATTTTTTTTTTGTCTTACTCCACTGTACTTTTTTAAAAAAACTTTCTTCCATGTCTCTCCCTGTCCTGAAAAAAAACTTTATTTCTCTTTTTCTCTCACTATCTCCTCTCCTAAACTTCTCATACCTATTGTTTTCATTCATTATTACTTCCCTTGACACAAACTGCCAGCCAGGCAACAAATCAACATCTCTTTAACTTTAGCACCACTTAACTCGTACTGTGCTTATTCTGCAGCTTGTTTTGCTGTGGGAGATGGATACAGGGTGTGATAAAGTGATGCAGCGCTGCAGTGTGTGCGTTGGCTGGTTCAGACAGGGACTTAAATCAGTGTTATTGTACCTTGCGTGGCCGGATCGTTATGAAATACAGCTGTCAAGTTGCTGTAACTCAGTCGAATTTCCACTGAGACCAAACATTATACTCAGTCCTGGAGGAAATGATGATTTGTTAACTGCTTGTTAGTCATAAATATAACCCTAACACATGTAATGCATTGTTAATTGCTCAACTTAGGGAAGCTGAGGGATGACCCTGAGTTTTCATTATTCTGTATTACAGTGAAGTTTTGACATCAAAGGAGGACGCACTTTTTGTGCTGATAACAACTTGCTATTGTGGACTGTGAGTAATTCAGTACACTGAATCCTGACTTACCAGTTTATCGAACGCACCTGTAGAGTTTATTGCAATCCAGTACAATAGACCCCGCCGCTGGTGATATTGAACTGCCACTATTGAATATAAACAGAGGTCTGTGTTTGCTCACACCTATTACACCTGTCACTGGGAAGCGTCAGGTGCATGCGAGATCTGATCAAAATGTGTGGACCTAAAATTGGCTACAATCAGGGTATTGTTAGACAGCAAACATTCATGTAAACATTTAACTTTCCTGCCAAGTCTGGACATCTCAGAGACACAGAGGTTTGCTGGGATGCACTGTGGAGGAAAAAGAAATCTGTAGGACGCCCTCGTCTCTAGATGAAGAACCAAAAGACAAAAGCAGCGTAAAACTCTTGTTTCTAATGTAAGTCTGCTGCGGGCAAACTGAAAATAATTAGGCATTCCAAAGCTCCATCCCAATTGTACCAAAGGATTAATGTGAATATTGTGGAAGAAAAATAGATTTAATCTGATCACGGATACAGAGTTTATATTAAAGTGCTATTTCTTTGAATGTGGCACCTATCGAGTGAAATCTCAGTGACAAAACAACTTCATCTCTACTCAGGCCAATAAAACAAGATGTGGTAAAAATGATGCATTTAAAGTGAGAGTGAGGAAAAAAGAAAAGTGGAAACAGCTGGCCTGTTTACAGACTGACCGTCTTTGTCTTTTCAGTTAAAAAAAAACAATTAGAGAAGGAGATGTACAAAACAGACAATAAAATACATCCAAACCATTATTGATCATCAAGTTTTTTAACTTCCTGTTCTTCAGAAGATAATTGCTAATTCCTTTTCTTCCAAAATTAAATACATCAGTCATAAACAGCCTTTGCTCTCAGAATAAGTAATAAGGTGAAAAGCTCAGCCCAGTGTTGCAGAAACACATAATACATATCTTAATGTTCAAACAATCCAGGTTTTACAAAACTCTCCAGTGTCAATACTCTAAAAATATAGTTTAAAAATATATGTAAAATATTACTGCACTGCACCCTGTCTCATCTTCTCACACAAACTGCATAAAAAACACCTTTCCCTCATTACTGCCTCTTATTTTATTGATTTCCTCACCTCTCTGTTACATGATTATTTAAGGATTACATGGTTAACAGGTTTCCTCGGTCAAGTGTAAGTCTAAAATTAATTTCTCTGTTAGGCCGTCAGGGCATCAGTTGACACACTGTTGACACACTGGATCACACTCTCTTTTTGAAATCTAATTTATTTCTCGGCGGGCTCAAATTTTCCAGACGATGAGTTTGTGGCTCCACTTCTGCTCTGAGTCATTCCTCGAGGATGCAGAAGACAACCGACAACCAACTCCTTTTCTTTGGTAATGGATTCTTTGTCCCTCTCTCACCAGTCATGACCTCTCTCTCGCTCTCTCTCTCTCTCTCTCTCTCTCTCTGATGTCTCTCTCTTTTTTCCTCAAGTCATCAACCACAGACTGCACTAAGTTGTCCTCCTCACCACTCTCCACTCCCCACTCATCTCCATCTCCACCCCTCCCTTGAACCTCTCCATCACTGTCACCCACCGCTCTACTTCGCTGGACAACAGCCATCAACACACAAACACACACACACACACACACACACACACACACACACACACACACACACACACAAGCATGGTATCTTTCTGTTATTCGCACACATGCCCCAATATCATTCTTCTCTTGCAGTCACTCTCACCCCCTCTCTCCAACACAAAGTACCCCTCTCTGTCTCTCTTTGTCAATGTTGTGGAACGTCTCGTCTCGCTTTGGGATGCCTGGACTCATCCATCACTGTGGGCAAAGACTTGGATGTGTTATGTCACCTCCTCTCTAGCATACTGTTGCTTTTATGTTTTTTTTAACCATTTTAGGTATTCCTAGTGTGTGTTCATGCATATCCACGTGTGAAAGTGCAGAGTCCTGTGCTAAGATGCTCTCCTGTGTCTCCTAATGGCAGTGGAGGGTTGACGGATGGGAGGTAAGGCTGGAGGGTCTAACTTTTAGTTACTCTTTAGGACACAGGGGAGTGAGAGTTTGCCTTTTGGTGTGTTCACTGGAAGTCAGAACTTGGAGCTCAGATCAACGTGACCTCATAGTTTAGAGCCCCCAGCCTTACAGACGAACAACAAAACATGGAACTGTATTATGTAAGTAACAGCTTGACTTCTATGTCAGGTTAGTGAGATAAATCTGACTTTCTGAGTTGGAGATCTGACTTCACAGGTGTTCTGATTTAAATTCTGTGTTGATTTATTTAAGCTGGTTTGGCTGGTTTGATGGTTCTGGCTAGGTTTTGGTCAACTGGTCTTAGCTGGTCAAGCTGGTCAGGCTGGTCTTAACTGGTTGGGCTGGTCTCAGCTGGTCGGGCTGGTCTTAACTGGTCAGACTGGTCTTAACTGGTCGGGCTGGTCTTAGCTGATACGGCTGGTCTTAGCTGATACGGCTGGTCTAAGCTGGCCTTAGCTGTTCGGGCTGGTCTTAGCTGATTGGGCTGTAACTGGTCAGGCTGGTCTTAGCTGGTTGGGCTGGTCTTAGCTGGTTGGGCTGGTCTTAACTGGTCAGGCTGGTCTTAGCTGGTCAGGCTGGTCTTAGCTGTTCAAGCTGGTCTTAACTGGTCAGGCTGGTCTTAGCTCGTTGGGCTGGTCTTAACTGGTCAGGCTGGTCTTAGCTGCCAACCCATGCACATATAACTTATTTCCTACTGATAAGTGTACATTGAAAACCATCTAAAATCATTAACCAGCCTTTTCAACCAGCTTCTACACCATCAACCAGCTAATACATCTAAAACCATCAACCAGCTAAAACCATCCACCACCACCCTATCCTACCAGCTAAGACCATCTAAAACCATCAACCAGCTAAAACCACTAAGACTACCTAAAACCATCAACAAGCCTATTGAACCAGCTAAAACCATCAACCAGCCTAAGCTTTTTGTTGAAGGGTTGAGGGTCTTGATGACTCGAGGTCATAAGTCCACTGCTTCCATCCTCAGATACCATCGACACACACTGCAAACACACAGATGTGATAGAGGACAGAATGACATTGAACCTCCAGTCATTGTTTTGGCCACCTGGGGCTGAAGATGAAGCAGTGAAAGCAACACTGACATTTGATCTTTTGCAAACATTTTCCTATTTACACACGATGCAACATGAGCATTCATGTAATAAAATGCTGAGTGAATGGCCACCTGATGAATGTAAGTCCACTTCACTGTCTTTTAACTGAACTCCTGGAAATAAAATCTGTAGCTGCTAAAAAAAATATCCACTTCTGCAGCATATTGAACTACTAACCTGTCCTGGACTGATCATTAGCTTCTCTTAGCCATCCTGCGTTTTGGAAGATAATTCCTTCTGTTCCATAATTAAATACACAAGTCATAAACATGCTTTGCGTGGCTTGTTGTATTGTCTTTCACATTTCCTGGCACTTTTACTAACTGGCCATAAAAAAAATCCCTTTGTACTATAGCACATCTATTCTGTCCTTATATCTCCTTCTGTCAGAACAGCAAACACTCTCAGAATAAGTAATAAGGTAAAAAGCTCAGCTCAGTGTTGTAGGAACGCATAATACAAAACAGTGACACTTAATGTTCAGAACAAAACTCTCCAATGACAATGTTCTGTCTGGAAAAAGGGATTGAAAATATTAGGAGCAATCTGAAAATATCCTGTCTCATCTTCCACGCTAACTATATAAAAAAAGACTTTCCCTTCCTTATTGCATTTTATTTTCCTTGTCTCTCTGTTACGTGATTATTTAAAGATTTGAATTGCTGCAGTCTAAGAAAACACTGATGAGAGGTGTGAGAGTGAACCAAGACAGTAAAGTTGCAGACCATAAAACCAAAACGATGAGCCGAGAGCCATAGCTTACTCGTTCATTGAGGTGTTGGTATTTTATAGAGTGAGTTTATGATCTCAGAATGTAATTTTAACATTAATCTTTTACCTTCAAATCCGCTTTACTTACTACACAGAAAACAAGAAACATACAAAAGTACACATTTTAGTTATTTGTATGAGCTACTTTGCTAATGACTGTATTCACAGTATAACCAAAGCAAATGTCTGTCTGGGACATTGCTCCTAACTCCAGTTCACATTTCAAATTACGTTCCTTACAGTATGTTTCCTCATTTGACTTCATCTGTTTAAGAAATCAGATTTTTTATTTTTTTTTTTTTTATAACAGAGCTACTAGTTTTTGTTCTTTTGTCCTTCTCATGAGATGACAGATGTGTTATCTGTCACCTCAGGCCTCTGCAGAATAAGGGATATTGATACCAGTTCAAAATATCACATTCTCCCCAGCCTCAGCTACCGTCAGGACAGTTATCACTGTTTTGTCCAGATACTTTATGCCACTATGGGATATCATAAATAGGGTTCTGCTTTCTGGTGTTTTGATGAAGAAATCAATCAATGTTATTATCCGTATTGTCTGGGATTGTGACCCTCACCTTGATAACCCATTAAAAATACCGTAAATAAGAAATAGAAGGTAGCAATAAAATCTAACACAGAAGTGGCTCTATCTATCCATCCATCCATCTTGTCTTGTAACATTTATCACTTATTATAGCTTCATAAATAAATAAATAAATAATAACAAATTAAAAAAACACTTTATAATGTATTTAAAATCCTTACATGACATTTGTCCATGAAGTAATTTCCCAACAAGCTTTCCTATCTCCACTATCTTAAAAAGTTGCATTTCTTGCTTTATTCCAACATCTGACCACTCATCCCTTTCTGTACGACTTCTCCTGTGACACCTCAGCGTACATTTTAAAAGAACAGATAATGTGATAATGTGTCAGGTAGAGCAGCATGCTGGTTGCACTTCTCAGCGAGCAACTGGTGTCACATAGTTATAAATATATGCAGTCCTTCTACTTTGTGCTGTGCTGTTTTTAAAATCGGCACTAACATCATGCCTCACTAACATGACAAACGGAATATGTTAATTAATGAGACAGAAGGGGTAAAAAGAGTG
Organism: Synanceia verrucosa; assembly: GCA_029721515.1. NCBI lineage: Eukaryota > Metazoa > Chordata > Actinopteri > Perciformes > Synanceiidae > Synanceia > Synanceia verrucosa. The sequence continues at coordinate 10,897,936 of CM056549.1, forward strand.
AGATATGAAAAAAAACGGATGGCAAAGGGGGGAAAAAATCAATCAAAAGACAAAGAGAAGGAGACGGAGAATGCATTCCTCTTCATACACTGCAGTCTGTCCCTTACAATAAGTGATCCAGACAGTAGGTCGTTTAAAAAGCTATTAGAAATGTTTCGAATCTCCTTGGAGAAAATGCAATAGAAAATGGAAAATGCATAATGGAACAAGATGTATCTAATCACGCCAACAGTCAACAGTCAAGCAGGGGCGTCTAGATTGCTTCTCCTGTGAGAAGCGTGGCTGCTTGCCTCTCTACCCCACTCGTCTTTTCCATTCCCTGCCTTTTTAATCTCGTTGAGTGATTTTGAAATGCTGATTTGGATGTCAGGCAGCAGCTTGAGGTGAGGCCTTCACTTTTCCCTGACCTCGCCATCCCTTCGTAGGTCTCTGGTGGGTGTAATACATCTTAATAGATCAGCTTGGCTGGTACTGAATTATAGCCAAAGACTGCCTGCCTGGATGTTTTTAAATAGGTGCAGTAGCCTAATGGACTAGCTGAGTCTCAGCGGGAAGTTATTAGTCTGTTGAACCACCCAGCAGCTCTGCTGGAAGGTTCCTACCATAAATAAAGGATATTGTGTCTTTTCCAGTCCTGTTGTCCTTATTTAAAAGCCTTCAGTGTGATATAGTGTAAATGTTTCGTCGCTGTCAAAACAGTATTTCATGTAGATTATATCAAAAGAAAAGGTGTGCCACTGGAAGGTTAAACCAGGATCCCAAATTACTCTGTGAGAGCTGCTATCTCGTTCAAATGTCCCGTTATCCTCCAGTCCAGCTCCAAAGTGTTGACAGTTGTGGTTACTGAGAGATTTGTGAGTCAGCTACAAAACTGACTGAACTGATTCAAGCCTAACAGAATAAAAACTGGGCTGTCTCCTTTAAAATATGCTTATATACCAAATATGCTTTTATGAGGGAACTAAATTGTGTTGATTAGGTTTACTGCTTCTATACTTATTCTGTGTCCTGCGGTGTTGTCAGAACTACTCAGGTCGCTATCAGGTCAGCCTTTCTCGAGCCTTAACCAGTGTCTTTGAGTTGGCTAAATGTAATGAAAACTTTTTATTGCCATGAACAGATGCTTTAACACATTAGAATTAAGTGAAATTTAATAAGTTTGTAGACTGACACAGACTTTGGACGTTTTTGCATATTTGCATCCCAACACAGACGAGCAATAAACCTTTATAATATTTTTATTAGTTACAAATATATGATTTGGGGTATTTTATGTCTCTTAGTAGCATAACAGTCCAACCTGAACCAGGAACATGGTGGCTTGTTTTGACACCTCAACCCTTAGACAACCCTGGTGTTTGCATTATTATTATTCACCATATCCACAACCTTTTCCCACCTTTAACCAAACTGTAGTTGCCATGCACAGATGACAGCCTCTTCTCCTGACCACATGGTGCTCAGGTGTAATACTAAACACTTTTCCTGCTTCTCATCTTATAACATGTACAGTGAACAACATTTTCCTGTGGATATACAATCTCACTGATAACACCATGAAACACAGACAGGCAGCATCAGACACACTGTTTAGGCTGACTGGATACAGTCATATCCTGTTCAAAATCATATTATTTGCTCTAGGATGTTGAACCACCCTTAAACAGCGGGGTTCACGCTCTTTGTTGTCGGCCACAGTGTGGATGCAGCTGTTTAAAATCCGTGGCAATAACAGTAATCTAGTTGGCTCCGACTGCTAGTCAAGTGTGAGCTGCGATAACGTCTCTCTCTTTCCCTCTCGCTGCTCTTTTTTCTCCTAATCTCCTCCTTGCTGACTGGCTGGCTGTTAAGTGGCGGTTTCTCTTTTCGTCCGAGGTCCCCACAGGGCTTGGCAACGGTGGCGATGGACCCTACTAAGAAATGGTGTGGAAATTGCTTTCTGCTCTTCTCTAGCCATTGCAAGCTGAGCAATTTACACCTGGGTGTCCCCTACCTTCCACTTGACACAGGGTGAGAATACTGAATTTACAAAAAGAGGAGAGAGAGATATGGAAGAAAGAGAGGGCATTACACCTGAGAGAGAGGAGGAGATGGAGAGTGTCTTTTGTTGAGACCCTCACACTGCAACTGTCTTGTTTTCTCCATGAGACAGCCGTCTATGCATCCATATATGCAGCTATTTCCTCATTTACAAGATTTCCTCCGTTCCGACTCATTTCCCCAGACACACACTTGGTGTTTTTCCTTACGTGTGAAAAGACCTCAATAATGTTGCCCTAACAGTCTGTCGCCACACTGAATCCCTGGGCAGCGAGCGAAAACACCTGTCACTAATCATAAGTCTTTTTTTCTCCACGTTTTGTGGGTTGTCTTATTTTCCTGGTGGCGGTGTGTGTTATGGATACGTTATTGTTGCCAAGGGACCTACAAAATCAGCCTCCCATTAACTGTTCTTGGAGCAGATCCAGGATTCTTGAGGATGACTTGTCACCTTACACCTGCAGCAGCTGTGACTGTTTCCTGTAATTTTACTTTTATTTGTCAAGCTATTCATTTCAATTAGCGCAGTTAGCTTACGGAGGATTGGTCTTGCTGCACATGCATACGATACGGCACTTCACTGGACAGCTTTAACCATATTCTCTGTGGTATATAAATAAATAAAGACGGTTGGCTGGTTGTTACTCTTCCTGGTGACACCGCTGGCTTGAAAGGTCACAGCTATTTCTCTGCTTCAGGTGCTGTGCCTGAGGTTTTGCCACTGACTGGACATGGTGTAAAGCTGCAGTCACACCAGTCTGCTTTTGCACCCTAATTATCCATATTTTAAGCAATTAATCTGAATATATGCCATACAACCTGCAGCAATACGTGAGACAAAAGAGAAATCAGTCACTAAACCTGCTCGAATGAAACTGATTAAGACCAGACACTTACTTCTACCAACATTTTTGCCAGAACAAAACAAAAATGAAACAACTAAACAACAGATTGTGATACGAAGTAACTCATGAAATCCCTGTGAGAATTTGAACTTGCATGCTTGACTGTAACAAAACACGTTGTCACTCCCAACTCATCCGATACTTTCTTGCATCCTTCAAAATATGACACTCTGGGTAAGCCTCTAGAATCTGTTTCCAGCTGATGTGAGTTAACTTTTTTCAAGCATTCACATTTTTAAAATATATTCATATCAGGGACCATGTATAAAAACACATGAATCTCTAAAGATGCTCTGCAGCACATTTAGCAAATTGCTAATTTCCATTCGTAGCTGAAACAATACAGCACAGGGGAGAACATCTCCACCAAAAGTGGACCAAAATCCTATTGATGCATATGCAGGCATGAGTACAGGAATAAACAGAATATTGAATACTAGTATGAAAATATTACATAGTCCGATGTGCATATTCAAAGATGTAAAAACAGATTTTCAAAATGCCAAATTAACGAGCAGACTTTCTTGTTCTTCGTACATCTAATAAAGATAATTTATACATTGGAGTTAGTTGAAAGCCTGCTGCATCCCATACATGCTACAAGGTGCCGTGGTGCATTGTATCAGACACTGCTTTAAAGTTTAATCATTTTACTTTCCTGCAAAACAAGGAGGAAAGACTCCGATAACAAAGACTGTTTTCTCTCTGAGGTGGAGGTGAGTGAACTTTATAAGAGCGAGCTGAATGTCAGTCCATAGACTGTTTTTCCTTTGGTAACCTGCCATCCTTTAAGAGATTTTAATGCCAATGTCATGAATCAAGTTATAAAAAATCAACATATACACTAAGAGGCATTAAAAGCGCAACATTGTATTTTTTCGATATTAATTTGAATTTTCATAATTTATTGTGCGACTTCACTTGGTATGATACTGAACATGAATGAACAAAAGCAACAATAGAAAAATTAATCGACATGGATTACAAATGTCAGTATCTTGTGTGATCGTCGTGGCACAGATATGATGAGCGCGTTGATTTTGGCCACTGGAATCGCTTCCCACTCGTACACGGCGATCCAGATCGTCCCAAAGGTGTTCAATCGGATTCATATCCGGGGAATAAGGCGGCCAGTCCATAACCTGCACATTATGTCTGTGCATAACGTGCCTGCAGGCGTGAGATAGTGCATCTGTGGACGCCAAAATGCCTGGCTACCCTCGCTTCGGTCATTCCTGATCTCAGCATACCAATGGTCTGCTCCCTCATGTTTGCTGTTAAGCGTGGCATGGTGACCGTCTGTGACAGCTTGCATTTTTCCTCCATGTTTTTAAAGCCTTGACCAGTTGAGCTCAAATCACCAAAAGAAGTCATTGAAAGCTTTCAAACAACGTCCTAACGAATCACACATGCAAAAACAGGGATTGGTACCATCTGCCACGTAAATTTATTGTTTGAGCTGAAAAATATGGCTCCATAGTTTCAATAGCCACGAGTGGTAGTAAACAAACATTATTTTGTATACAAAGTAGTTGTATCCAATTTTATTTTACATTGACTTTGTTGCGTTTTTAATGCCTCTTAGTATATTTAAAATCTATTCATGTTTGCCAAATAGAGAAAGAGCAAGCTATATACAGTAATGTAGCAGGTTGCACTGACTAATATCAGAAACCACTAAAATGTTGTCACTGATGGGATGTGATGCTGAATATGTGTTTATGTACTGAACACCTCTGTCAGTCATGACGCTTGATCACATGATCACAACAGTAACGTGTTTGACCCTGAACATGTTGGTATTCATGCGTGGCCCAGACACGATGCAGAGGAGGGGTGTGACTGTGTGTGTGTGTGTGTGTGTGTGTGTGTGACTCTGATGTAAATGGATGTGCCGTGTTGTTTATTCATAATCAGAATGATCTGAGCCAAATGTAAAACGCAGCAGGCCATCAGTTGGAAAAATCTGAGCTGAATAGTAATGACCAGGGTGAAACAGGAAGAGAATAATGCTTAATTCTGGAGGTCGTGTGTGTGTGTGTGTTTTAGCTTGTTTTAACTTTCTATTTTTTTGGCTTTTTCATGACTGTTTCCAGTTGTATTTGAATGTCCTTTTGTGGTGTGTTTACACTTTGTCTCTGTGCTTTTGGTGTTTTACGGAAAGCACCCTGAACTGCCTTGTTGCTGAAATGTGCTGTACAAATACACTTGCGCTGCCTTGGGCTGAAATGTAAACTTGAGTGATGAGTAATGGTGAGCTGGCAGGAGATCAGCACATGCATATTCTATGCTACTACTTGGTTGTGCACACACTCTCTCTCAACTGAATTAATACATATGATGGCACATACATATGCATGATTTATGCGAAAACTACTAAATTATGTAGTGACTGTATCATGTGTTGATCTGGATGAAAAAAAAACCCTGCTGATTCCAGAAAACTGATATAGCCCGTTTCAGGTTTGCTGTATATGTATCCTGCCAGACAGTTAGACAAACAGTGAGATATCTTTTTCTGGGCACGTTGGAGATTCCTGCAAGTACCTCTGAATGCTCCTTTAAGCCTGCCTCAATCTCCAGCTGGTTTCAGAGCGCCAAACAAGACGAGGCAGACAAGAATCTCCGAGAATGAAATTTGAGCTGCACGAAAATAAATTAAAAAGAGAGAAACGGCGATGAGGAGCAAAGAGACAAACAAAGAAACAGAGGGAGTCTCTTCACTGAGAGGCAAAGTCATCATCATCAGTTGGCAGAAAGAGCGGGGAAATGGGAGAGAGAAATGGATAAATAAAATCTTATAGAGGGAAAAGCCTCATAGCAAAGACCTCCTGGAAGGAAAGCAAGACAGGGAGGAGCACAACATCTCTGTGAGGATAAAAGAGTAAGTGTAATCGCCCAGTTATTTCTTCTTCTCCCAGAGGCCCCTTCGAAAAACAACTGGTGCTTTAAGCTTGGACAGATAGCAGACAGAGGGAAGACGGTTAGAGAGAGGCAGAATACTGCAGAGGGCTGGGAGGCTCAGGCACACATATACATACACAAGTGCACATGCACGATGTGCACGCAACACATTTTCTGTCTGGCTTTCTTTGGTAGAAAGGCAGCAGCATTCATATATACACACACATACGCATGCAGGCGCAAACAGTGTCTCTCTCCCCTTCCTCCCGAGTCCCTGTGGAGCCGTGATGATAGAGATGGAGAGCAGTGTGTATTGACTGTGACTGTGACACAAAGCTGCATCCAGCACAAGAACCGTCGAGGGAAAAAAAGGGCTCTGCTTCAAAAAACATGACCGGCCTCATCCACCGCTCTGCCACTCTCATTACATTTTACAAAGTAAGAACAAACTTCTGCGTCCAACCCGTGAGCAGAAATAAGGTGAAGATTCAATCCAGTCAGATTAGAAGCAGTATTAAACGTCAGCCATGCAGATTAAATGATAAATTTGTAGAAGTGAAAGTGAAAGTAGAAGAGAAGTGTTGTATTTTAAGGAACATTCAAAGGGCTCTGACACTGAAATAGTGCAGTGAAGATTTTCCACATGGTTATGTAGAAAGAGTTGCATAATAAATGGTGTTAAAATGTATTTATCTTATGTTCCTTGCACACACCACGCATTTGCAAGGACATCAAGCTCATTTCACAGCCAGACTAACTTTGTCTGTCTTTCCACCTGGACGTCTGTCAGTATGTTGGCGTCCCTGACAGGCCTGAGCCTGATTTATTTTCAATGTGAGAGAAGGAAATGGGTTGAAAACAGGAATCTTGGTGCCAAACCGTTGTATTAACTTTCTGTTTAAGATTCTTGGATGTTGTTTGGACTCGTTAGTGACTCCACCTGACCACACGTCTGGATTGTTTGGCTAAAGAACTTTGCTGATGAATGCTACTTTTAATAACATCAGACCTTGATTGCTTTCAGACTTTATTTAGTCCAGCGATGTCAAAATAAGCCACAAAACTTGATTTCTAGCCACATTTCAGTGTCCACAGGACATTTTTTCCTGGTATTTTGTCCACATTTATCTAAACTCTGATGCAGTCGCTGCACCAGCAACTCCTACTGCTTTGCTGAGGTTTCTGCACAGTGGGTGGCTGAACTGTGGGGATCATATGAACCCTCCCCGACCTCCTGCTCAAGGCTTTTCATAGCGAGTGTGAGAAAATGTGTCTGGTGTCATTGTGTGTCATCTGTCTACTTCCTCCAGGCTGACAGGATCAACATTTGGATATTGTAAAGTTGTGATGAAATTGAGGAAGTCAGTAAAACTAATTTGTCTGTATTTATTATTTTATTCACACACACTGAAAGTACATTATATAAGCAAGCACACACAGTGTGTGGGATTTAGCGCTCCTCTCTAGAGCCATTTGTTATAAAAGTAGAGTGGCAGTGAAGTTACAGTTGATGCAGAAATAAATGCTGCAGCTCCTCAAGACAAACAGAGGTTTCTGTGTCTTGTTTCCCAGCTGAGTGGAGCGACGGGGGTTGACTTCAGTTACTTAACTGACTCTGGCCCAAGAAACAGTGGTTTGTCTGTTCTGGGCTTCTGTAGAAACATGGCTCTGTGAAGAGGATCCACTCCCTAATTAGATATAAATGACTCATTCTAAGGCAAAAAACCCCCACAATGACTCTTATTTTCAGGTGATTATACACTAAAGGAAACATACAGTATATATTAATATTATATTACATTTCTGCTAATAGATCCCCCTAATTGTTCCATACTTATAGGTTAAAGGTTTGGCAATTAGTGCTTTCTTTTAATTAAATAGGAAAACTGTTAAATATATATAAATAACAAAAATGCAAAGCCTGTCTGGCCGACTTCGCCTTGTTATGTTTCCTAATCTATGACTGGAAAACTGCTGTCTTTTAAGTGGGCAATTAAGACATGTAATGGCTCATATGTGGTGTCTCCTATAGACTATGATGATGATGATGATGATGATGATGACGATGATGAGACAAAGCTGTAAGTTCCACAAACAAATCATTCAGCAGGTGTTTGACAACATTTTTACAGTTCTGGCAGCGTCTCAAGCCTCTACTACTGCACCTCGAACGGTTCAGCCAACAGATGTTCCCCATAATTGCAGCATTTAGCGCTTCTGTTTTGAGATGCAACACTGGTGATTATGATACAGTTGCTGACAGAAGAAAAGCTTGTATCTCAGCTGTGGATGTGGTTTAAACATGATGCTGATGGTTTGGTTACGTGGTAGGTCCTGCTGTGAAACATTTCCATCAATGCTAGGTCTGTTTTCAGATATACTCTTATTTGCTTGAGTCATATTGCTTCTATTTGAAACAAGCAGACAAATTCTCAGATTTTTTAAAAAAATTCACCTGGTAGCTGTTCCACAGTAGCTCTACCAGAGATTTTCGCAGATGAAATTAGCTTAAATTATTTACAATTGAACAGAGGAAGCCCCTCTGTTAGAAGGAAAATGAAATAAATGAATAGAATAAGTTGCTAGATGTAAAATTATATTTAATTTTTTTAATTAAATTTCTATCAAGTTAAACAAAGTTTGATCTTATAGGTTTAATATATTCAGTCCACTTGGACCAGATGTGGATAAAATTCTTAAGTTCTGAGGGAAAATGACAACCTCTCCATAGCATAAATCCCATATTTTATGTCCATCCATCCATCAATGGTGAGCTGCTCTGGCTTTTACCTTTTTGCTTCAGTTTCTTGTCATTGATAATCCAGATACTCAGATCTATGATTGTAGCAAACAAATTTGCTTTTTGTTAGAATGAAATTCAATACAATCTGTCAAAAAAAATCTAAAAATCTCTCAGAGCTACACCGTCCTGCCCACTGAACAATACTTTAATATATTGCAATGCTGCATTTTACCGATGCTCTCCACCAGACATTTTTCGTATAGTTGGCCCTAGTGCAAGTCAAACCACATACCATGGCAATGTTCAAGCAACAGTCGATCCCCTGAGCTACAGAGGACCACAGCTCCCTGTTTTAAAGCAACACCAACAAAAATGGAATTGCCTTAAGGTGCGTCGGGAGGCACGTTGTGGGAATTAAGCAAATGTGAAAGATATTCCTTCCATTCCCCAGGGTGACGGATGAGCGATGAGTTTTGGGATAACGAGGGATCAGAGGCGAGGGGAGGAATAATGAGGATGTGCCCTGATAATCCACTGCGTCCCTCCGCCTGTCTACACAGCCAGTAGTACGGCTAATGCTGCCGTGACGTCCTTTATACTACATGGCAGTACAAGAATAGAGATGTCTCAGTTTTTCAATGACCCCCCCAGGAAATCCTTGTTTTCCTCTTGACCCTTGCCAGGAGGCCCAGGTGCAATCTGTGACAGAGCAGCACCCTGCTGCTCACAGAAAGGCAGCGTCTTGCTGCTCAACACCTCAGCACTGCAAATGCTTACATGAGCTCTTCTCCCCGACTCAAAGGCGATCCTCTTCTTAGCAAGGATCGCAGGTTTCTAAAACTTTAAGTCTTACTCTATTGACGAAATCAAGAAATCAGACTCCTGATCTTCACCTTCTCTTCCACACTCTTCTCCTCATCAATAAGTCATTCTTATGTTTCCTTTGTTCTTCATTTGAGTTCTGTCAGAAATTGATCCCTTAAAACCTTAAAGAAATAGGTAACAAGAAATAAAGCAGTATGTGATGTGCAAATCATGTACATAATGCTACAATATATAACACAAGGTATGTAAAGTAACACAAATGAAAAGTTTAATTATAAGAAATATGTGCCTCAAACACAATACACAACCACAGTTTAAATCAGTAAGTAGTTGTTTTGTCTTGTTTCTATTTGTGCCTCTCTGTCAACTAACACAGATGTCCACAGTAATAGGAGAGCCTTTTCTCTGGTTGAAGGGTTGAGAAAGTGGCAGGATCTACATAAAACAGCAGATTTTAAATCAAAGTCATGCCTTGGTTGTGGAATGACATTTTTCAGTTTTAATTTGCGTCTGGTGCAGTTATAAAATCAAGATATCCTCCTAGTATATTCCTCACTGGTTGGCTCTGGTTAACTGATATCCTGCAGTGCAGTAAACCAATAGAGGCAATGAAAACAATGTCAAAAATGATATTTTATCTGCTGTTAATTACTCTCAAGCATCCTTTAAATCCTTTAAAAGATTACAGTCCAAGGTCCAAGGTGTCTGCCAAAAATACAACAGAGGAACAGCCAAATGGTTTTGTATGGTTATTTTTGATGAATGATTGCTCTACACCTCAGTAACAAATACATCATGTTTCCTGTGACTGCTTCACAATAAAAGCCATCCTGAGTTATACCACTTAAACTTATTTATGTGAAATAGCAGCAGCAGGTAATGTTGTATTTGGACCCCGTATGCTGGCAATTACACCATATAAAAGAAGGTAGGTTATGGTAGGTGTAAATGAAATGGTTAAAGAATGCTGACCATTGGGTTTGACTTGAGGTGCCACTTGTCTGAAACGTGTGAAAAGCGTCAGAGTTGAGGGGTCGGGTTGTTGCTTGTGAAGTTCCTCCTCTCTTCTTTTGCACCATGCTGCCTCATGTATGGATGGCTGCTTCCTGAATCTTCCATGTCTTTGAAGGTAGAAAGCAGCTCAGTTGAGTCATGTGGTATTCCAACCTCACTTCACCTCATGTCTTACTTAGTTTTACTCCTTTGACACTTGTGAGATAGTACTTGCCATTTTTCGATAAGTTAAATATAGATAAATCCTCCTCTCAACACGACAAGTTCTTAGTTTGCTGAAATTTATTGATATCAGAGAAAATTGGGAGGTTTATTTTTGTTCCTAATATTCAGTATGCAGCTGTTAGGCATGGATTTCCTCAACTACATAGTAACATCTCTATGTCCAACTTTTTTAACTGAACAAATCTCATAATACAGATGTCACGGTTCACTCTCTTTTTGTGTCGTTCAAATGATACCAAAACTCTCAGCCGTGAATCTGTGGCACAACCTCGAGACAAGATATTTCTCACTGTTTTCACATTCGGCACGTCAAGATGTCTTTCTCTCCCTCACTTTTACAAATCTCAAACAGAATTATTCAGTCATCGCCCGTGGCTATGAAGACAAAGCAAGAGGTAGAGGGAGAGAGAGAGAGCGGAAGAGAGAGGATAGCAGAGACAGAGAGAGAGAGAGAGACTGTTTATATCTAACTCATTTTTTTTAATCAAAAGCTTTGTGAAAAGGTTAGCTGGACTTGGAGAAAATGCTTGAGTGGGATAAAATAACTGGAGAGTTTAAAGAGCATTATTCAGTCGTTTAGAGCTCTCTAGATTTTGATTTTCTCCTCATCTTTCACCTTAGCCTCTTTTCTCTGAATCGGCCTTCTCGTCACACTCACTGTTGTGTCACGCTTTGTTTTCTCCCTCTTTTTCTCCCTCACTCACTCTTCCTGCGCAGCATGGGTTGAATTTAAACCTTGATTTCTGAAGTGTTTCTGATGTTTGTGTGTCTGTTTATCAAACTCAGGTGCTCTCAACCCCAGGGTGCCATAACGTTAAAGTTAAATTAGCTTTCACCCAGCAGGGGGCAGGAGAGTCCCTCAACAGATAACGAACAGCACCCATCCCTCTGGTTAAAGGAGTTTGGGAATTGGCAGTTCACACTTCTTCATTTCTTTCTTTTTTTCCCACCTTTACAATCAAATGTTGGGCTGGGTAAATAGACACAAGCGGAGCGCTCTGGAATAATAGATAGCCATCTTGATTAGCCTTTCCTCAGGATTAAAATACACTGGAGACGTTCTTGTCATCATGTGCAGAATAATTATTTTGGAACTGCTGGTTTGTTTTCTGCTCAGATACATCACATTTTGATCATTAGCTTAGCGGCACATGTCAAATATATTTGTGTTTCAATGAATAAAGGCTCAAACTACCACTTTGAACACATTTCCTCTCCAACAAACCATCTTTGCTTCCTTCATTTTAAATCAAAGTGGAATTAAAGACTTTATTTGACCACCGCTTGCAGTATGTCTCTACTGCATGTCTATAACATGTACTGCATGTCACCTGTAATCAAATCAGCCAAGAGGGAAGCATCAGCCAAGAGGGAAGCATCAGCCAAGCTCAGTTTGTACAAGCAAGTAGGTATTCTTCATCACGTCCACGTTCCCCTTGTTCTCTAACCTTTTTGCCTGTCTGGGATTAACAGACTGGAGGTGATGTGAAGAGATTAATGACTGTTTGTTGAAGTGATGGCCACACAGTGTATCACAATTTCAAGATGGCTTCAGTGATAGAGAGAGAGTGACTCCACACACGTACCTTTTCATATCTCCTCACCTGCAAGGGTCAGATGGCTTATCAGATGCATAAAGCACTGCTGTTAATGCAACCACCAAGAGGATCTGAACAGTAAATATTTACAGGCTGTTGGTTGAAGGATACTGCAGTCTTAGATCAGGTTTTCCATTCACCTTGGAGTGTGATGTGGCTTTAACACTGTGTACACCTCATCAGTGCACAGAGAGTTAGTGTTTGACAGGTCAACGGGAGGGACAGGAGATGCTTTTATTGTGGAAGTTTTTGCACTTTCAAATAGTTTGGCAGCTCCCTGAAAACATTTGGATTTTTTTTTTTGCTCTCTCTGTTATTCCATTTTTCTTTGCTTTGGTAAAAGCTTGTTCAAGCGCACAAATTAGACAGGGCTGCCTATGATCAAAAAGACCACCCAGATTTAACATCTTTTTATTTATTGGACAGTGGCCAGTGAGTGACGGGGAAGATGGGGGTTCAGACAATGGGTAGATGACATCCCACAATGACTGTCAGTCGAGTTTAAAGACATTGAAAGTACACAGTCAAGTGACACAACTCACTGAGTCATCAGCTTCTCCAAACGACTGCCAGTCGGAGGTGGACAGGACACTGTGCTATCCTGTGGTCGTTCCTCTGATCACATCCACTCTAGTATTTTGCTTCCAGCAATGATACCTGCTCCAGTTGCTAATAGTCACCAATGAAATTGGTTTTGAGAACTGGATTTGTTTTATATTGTAAGGATTCAGGGATAAATTTCTAATCTTTAGATGTATCGAGCTGATAGATACAGTGAGCTGTAACACACTACTTTTAAACGTGCGACATCCTTTAAAATTGCAGGTCAGTAGAGGGGAAAGTGGTGCACAGATTGCAGCTGTTGCTGTCGATAACAAAATCAGCAGGAATAACGAGGTGAACACAGTCATTTGATGGAGTTATAAAACACCAAATCAAAGGTGAACTGAATTCAATTGATTGTGATTGTGGTGTGATTGAGTGTCAACCGAACACAAGATTTAAAGGTTTTCTTTTGAGTCCTCAGAAGCAACAGTGTGCAACAAGTAGGGGGATAAAACTTAAAAAAGCCCACAAATGGGGAGATTTACAGTGTTAAAACAGCAAAGTGGATAGTGCAACATATATATAACAATAATGTATGAAAAATAATAACCAGTGACAGACATACACAAGTGTATCAAGCAGAATAAATAGAAAAATGTGTAAAATAGGTACGTAACAAAAGTAAGGCAGTAAACAAATGTGTCTTAGAAGAAATATGCGCAGGACTAATGACTAATATACATAAATAATCATTGTATCAAGGTCTATATGCAACAGGAAAACTAAACATGAAAAACTAACCCAGCTAATATGCAACATAAATTTGACCAACTGGTGTAATAAAGACACAAAATAAACGGATTTGTAATTACACATTAATATATGAGATATGTGAGAGAGTTGCACCATTATTGTACATTATTTTAATTATAATACTGCTCTTCTGTGTTTATCTGCTGTATTTCATTTTTATATATGATAGTGTCAGGTACTTGTTTGGACTCACAGTACCTAAAGGACCTGACACATTCACACACTGTGATCTTGACACATATCCCTCCATCTGTCTCTGTTGTCTCTCTCACTGTTTTGCCCACATGGTCTGTGCCTGGTTGTTCTCAGGTATTGGTGGTATTTGTAAAGCCCCTAATTGCCCAAGTGTCAAGAGAGTGACCGCTGAGAGTGTGGCTGGCTAATGAGCTCCCTGGGAGAGGGTCAGTAGTTAGCTGAAGCGACAGTGGGCTATGCTCCCTGATAAAGGTCACATACCTCCAGGGAAAAATGCCACAGCATGATGTGATGACCAGGGAAAGGGGACCAGCCAGCCTTTCACTTGCCATTCAAGGAAATGAGTGAACCATAGAAGGGATGAAATTGTTTGGATGAGGTGGCAGATCCTCCAGGCAGCATGGCCCCACTACAAATACTACAAATACCACACAGAACAGACCTGCTGTGCAGCAGAGAGGCTCTGAGAACATGAGATGATGAGCAACTGCAGGAAACACAAAGAAATAGGAGCAAGTAAGACTACTGCTGTCTTATCTGTTTAAATAAAGATGTCAAATGTCTCTATTATTGCTTCAGTTGGTAAAACGATTCACATATTGGAGCCATTTGTGACTTTTCTTGGAAATGTGAAGAATTTTCACCACTTTTAAACCACAGTATTTCCCTGTAGGTTATATTGGAATTCATTTGTGATTTTTGCATTAACATTTTGCACAGAATAATACAATATTTTATATTACAGGGTTAAATAATAAAATAGTTGGTGTTATTTTACATAATAGTTTAAAGCACTCACTCAACTGGAAACTGAAATCCAGTCTCTCTTGGAAGTTAAGTCTCCAACTGAGTGAGGTAATGTTGCAGAAAAGGCCAGCTCAAACAGCAAATATACAAATGTAATGACCACAAACTGGTTTGTTTGACCATCGTACTGTACATACATTTAATGCTCTTTCTTCTATAGCAAAAGCTTCATTTTGTAAAAAGGATAAAACACACTGGCAATCATTATCAAAAGACAGAGATATGAGCCATACTTTAGAAATTGATGCAGTGATGCTAATGAAATAAAAAAAAAATCACTACATCCTATATGTGTGTTTCAGCTCAGCAGCTCATCTGAGCTGGATGTCAGGAGAAACAGGCATTATCAGTCTTAGTCGACAAACCCATTAAGTCCATTAGCAGTGAACACAGGTGCTGCCTTGCTCATTCTTTCTTCCTTGTTTTTTTGATATTCTGATACCTTGCTCACCTTTTCCCCTCATTAAGCTCTCACACATGCTTAACTCGAGAATGAAAATCTGTCCCAAAGCTTTGGTTTGTGCGAGCTAAAAAACAAAAATGGAGAAAATAAAAGCATCAGCAGACTAATACTAATGCAACTCCTCTCCTCACCCTGCCATATTCACCCTTGCAAATTGTCTCTCTTGGTTTATAATTTGCTCACCATGTACTCTGTCATAAGTTTTATTCCTAAAGTACATGAACTCCATTAAAAGCTGGAGCCAGAGCCCTTCTGCCGTAAATAAACCAACGTCAACCAAAAGAAAATTAGGACTGTTCTCTGCACGTTTTATAAATATTCATTTGTTCTCTCCAAATTAGTTCAGTCTTATATATATTTAAATGCAAAAACAAATACATAGTCCACTTTTATCTTTCTTTAATTTAATTTTATATATTTTTTTAATTCTTTATGTTACCAAATGCTGACCAAAATCAATGTTAGTGAATCTGTGGTTTTTAAATTCCACATTTTTCTTGTTTTTTGTTTACCGGTGTCTTAGTGGAGTGATGGATGAACCATCAAACCATGAAATAGGAAATTACACACCGAAGGAAACATAATTATTGATATTTTGTTATGAACACCATTCACTCTGCTGTCTTTATTTCACCAGTTGGTCCACTGCGTTAACTAATTTTGTCCATTTAATTTAGTCACTTATAATGCCTTAGATTTTTCCACTTGGTTGTTTTTCTACTGATGTTCTTATTTTATTTTTATAGCTTATTCTTGTAATATTGCACTATCCACTTTGCTGCTGTAAGGGTGCAAATTTCCCCATTTGTGGGACTAATAAAGGATAATCTAATATAATCTAATCCAATGCTGGACCCTCTCTTCAATTCTCTTTAAGAGAGGGACTTTTTATAAATAAAAGGCTCTGAAGGCAACAAGTTATTTGTACATGATTATGATCTCCGGAAAGACAGAAAACTGATAGACACAGGGTGAGAGAAGGAAAGTGACAGAGAGAAAGAGAAGAAGATGCTGGTAGAATAAAAGTCAATGCTGAGAGGGAGAGAAAAGGAGAGAGAGAGACAGCTGGTTGATACAGATTGTGAAATTGATGTATGACAGAACAGATTGGAGTTGCCTCTCAGATTCATCTGAATTGAGGTTTGTCAGGACGAGGCAGATTACAGCAGCCTGCATCCTCCAGCACTAAATGAAGGCCTGTTTTCTTTCAGATGACATGATGAGAGAGAGAGAACGGTTGTGTGTTTGTTAAATCATTCATACAAAAGGTCCGAGGACACAAGGGGCACCATATTTCAGTATGTATAAATATACAGCATAGTCGTCACATACTGCTCCCTTTGGCCATTCAGTTTTGTGTGCACTTGGCACCACATGTTACACCACATTGGCCTTTTGTGAGTCTTTCAACAAGCAGCTCTTTCTTTTATCTGAGTCCATGGCAAAAAAAAGAATAATTAGGACTGTCACTAATGAAAAGTTAAAGAATGAGTCCCTTCAATATCTCGTTTACTTCACCTGTCCTTGTTCGGCTTATTTTTCCTCTGTGCCATTGAGAAGCTTCAGGCGTTCCCCCTGATGTGACTGTTTGTCTGTGAGTGAGTAAGAAGGATGGATATAAAGAGATAAGGCACATGCTCCTGTGCTGAAAAGGGTGAGTATGTGGTGTGGGTGGATGCCAAACAATGACACAGCCTTGGGCTGAGAGGCTGAGAAGAGTCTGATAATATAGCAATACATAAACCGAACAAGAGTCTGGACACTGAAGACACTGTCACTGAAAACATGGCTTTTTTTTCATGAAAACAATAATAAAACAAATTAAACTACATGTATTATGTTCTTCATCAATTAATAAAACAAAATTAAAACATGACTGATGGAAAAGGGACAAATAAACACTTATGGAGCATCTTGCATTTATTATACCAGTTGAAAGAAACATTTTAATTAATAAATGTTGTATTTGTGGATGTAATTTTAAAGTTTCAGCCAGCAAGGCTTAATGTCTGTGTTGCTATCATGGAGAATACATAAATTCCAGGAATGATGTCAGCAGCTAACCAACTAAATCATCCTCTTGATGTTTGCTAAAGAGATTATTATTATTATATACACCTTATTAACTGATGGTTTAGCTTCTACTCTTGAGCTCAACTTGAACAGAGAGTTAGTGAACAAGTGCCCGAATCAGCTTCTGAATGATCAAGTTTATTTAAATAATAATAACTTTTAAATGCTTGTGTTGTTTATTGTTTGTGTTTGTGTTGTCATTGTTCTTTCTGTGGTGTATTGAAGCTCTTTACGAGCACCCTCAAATTTCATTGTACCCCCAGTATAATGGCAATAAAGACTATTCTATTCTATTCTTTTCTATTCTTTTCCTTATACTGTACCTGTTACCTGTAACCACGGTTACGGTACATAACAAAGATGGTCACCTCAAAATGCTTGTTGCCCACCAACTACACACAGTCAAATTTTCATAGAATGATGTATTATACAGTACACTAATAATACACTAATATAGTATATATAGCTTTAAGAAACTACATTATGTCATATATAATACTATAACTATTACTCACAGGGACCATATCTCTACAAATTGAATTCTTTCTCTTCATACTTTGAGAATATTTTACTGATTATACTTCTGTACTTTTACTTAATTAGGATTTTGACTGAAGAATGTCCTCCATTACCAGTAATGTTATACGATATTCATGCAATGGTACATTTTCTTCAGTAAAGGATCAGAGTACTTCTTCCACCACTGCATCAAGTACTTACTTGTTGGTTTGTTTGTTTCTTGTAAACAGTGCACCTGTAATGTTTCTGTGTCAGCTGGAAGTGATGTTTACATGTTTGTTTACTTGCTTGTGTCCCTAATTTAAAACAGGACTAGGATGAAACCTAGTATTAGGCTGGACCTTGTATACTTTATTGTAGTGTCTATTTTAATTGTGGGACAGGAAACAGTGGTGGTTTCTAAAAAAAAAAACAAAAACAAAAACAAAAAAAAAACGGCAGCTTTAATTAAATAAAGTAAACCTGCAAAACTTTCGAATTTTTTTCAATTTTAAAGCCCAGCCCTAAGAGGATCTAACATTAACGTTGTCACTGTCGATCCAGTTCGTTTGCTTCCTTCCATGGCTGCATGAGCGTGTTTTATATGGACTGTTGAAAGGGGCAGTGGACGAGGTAACAGCAGCAAAAATCAAAAACACAGTGGCTGTAGCAAACTGGAATTTCAATTAACATGTTTTCTTAATCTCTGATGACATATTGTGGTCATGATTCATTATATACTGGTCTCTAATGTTTTGTTTGTCTACATACATGGTACTTATTCTGCACATACCACAGTGTCCTGCATCTTTGTTAAATGTTTTCATCAATCTCTCGATACGCTTGTTGGTGATGGATAGAAGCCAGTGCAACCCTAAAACTTAAAAGAGCACAGATTACTACATTTACATTACTGTTTATCATACGGTTTGTTAAACTGATGTGTGACACTGTGATAGATTTGTCTCAATAATATTTGTGTGATCACAGTTTCCTCAAATATGAATTTATGAACTTACAAACACATTTGCAAATACAAAGACAAAATAAATGAAAAGCATTTGTGAATATCTTCCTGACATTTCTAACATCATTTGTGAAGTCCACTTCTTATATGTCAAAAAGGTAAGTTAGGCGTAATGTAGAGGTCAGTGTCCATGACTGATTGACTGATAATTCACAGATTAATGGCCCATTGATTGCATCACTCCACCAACGTTTCTAGCAGGAATGTAGGTGGAAATATACTACGTGACGTTTTTTTCCCCTTTTCAACATATCATAGTAAGACCTTTTTTTTTTTTTTTATTTTTCACAATTTTTCTAAAAGTGGCTTTACACCACATTTTCTACATAAATTACCATGAATTCATACAACACACTATAAAAAGCAGACTATGACCTCATCAAACCAGGTTTCTCATATCAGATATTAGAATCTTTTAAATTTGCTAATAATATGACCTAAGGGAAACAAAAAAAAAACAAAACAAATAATATGGGATCCAAGACAGACATCAAAAGTTTCAGACATGTAAGAATCAAATTGTATCAAGGCAGCATTCACAACATTACAATACATCATTACACCACCGAAGACTCAAGTAGAACAGTGGACTACTTCTGACTGAAATCTGATTGGAATTTAAATATAAGCCTATTGGTTTTTAAGGGATCAATCAAGGTTAGTTGTTTTCAGCAGAGACTTAGGCTGGGACACGACCAGTTCACAGGAAGTTGTGTGTTGTTTGTGCATTTCTTGAACACATAGTATATCATATGGACAGGGTTTGATGAAGGTTTCATCCTGCCCACGAGAAATAGAAAAGAAGCAATCCAAAATTATTGACCAGGTTTAAAATTCTGGAAAGGGGGCAGACGACAGGATACTGCTAGTCCTGATCTCTCTAACCTCATCCACAAAGAAAAAAAAACAACAAAGATACTACAGTCCTTACTAAAGCAGACTGGTCGATCAGGAGGTGTAAGATTGACAGTGTTGTTTACGATGTCAAACTGGATTTTAGGGCTGCGTTTTCACAGTCCTCCGACATTTACACCTGAAACAACAAATGGTATCATTTAACCAGGGGGATGAATTGACGGAGGGAACATGTCTTATTTTACGAGGAGCCACTTTATCTAAAGTGGCAGAGCAAAGCGTACTAAAGGAGTGGAGCAGACTAATCTCTAATATCATGTCCTGAAGCTTCCTCGCACAATATGCCTTTTATTAGTGTCTCTTCATTTATAGCTCTTCACCACACACACACACACACACACACACACAGTTGGCTGCTGTACTTACATACCTCCCAGGGGTCTGTGTGGTGGTCAGAGACATGGTCCTGGACTCCTAGCTCCAATTAAGGGACCAGATAGTTGGTAAGAGGCAGAGAGAGAGTGTGGCCTCCTTGCAGATGCAGAAACACTCCAGCAGAATATTAATAACAACTAACATTTGAGCCATATCTTGGATTGCAGCTTTGTTTGTGGTAGTTCTCTGCTGACTTTGTCTTGCAGATGTTAAAAAAAATAGTGTTTCACCACCCTATGACCAGGCAAAATGTCAAAGACACAAAAAATTCATGAGGGTAAGGAAAATAGTTGTGCTTGTTGCCATTTAGAGCAGAAGGTTTTACCTGAGTGCAGAGAATCTGAGTGAATGACAATGACTGTCAAAGTTAACACGCAAACTAGTGTGTTAATGCTTTGAGAACTATGTACAGTATTTATTTATTTATTTATTATGTATTTTTGAAGAAGTAGGTGAACTTGCACGCAATATTCATAAATTGCTCTATAATCATGGATCGTATAAAAAATCTGATGAAATAGTTTTCAGCAAAAATTCACCACAATCTTATTGATTTCAGCATATAATCGGTACAAATGTTGTATTGAAAGAACAAGAAAGCAATGATGTGTATATGTATTTCAATAAAGAACAATAAGAGCAAACAAATAGAAAGTTTTCCATTTTAAACAACTCGTGACAACAATTGATGTCTGAATATTAGAGAACAAGAGCAAACCAGTTACTAGTTTATCTGAAGTAAACAAATAAATAGTCATTTCTGGATTTTTTTTATGCTGCTGATTATTAAAAATACTTTGGGTGAATCTCATCACGGTGCAAATTGTTAAATAAAACTGTACAAATAAAAATATGTTCGAACGGCATATTACATTTTCTTTATAATGAACTCAGCCAGTCTACCTACAGCCACGTATAGATTTAAATGTGCTTTTCGAGGTCATGTTATTATGCATCCTTTAGGCATAAACAAAGGATTGTCCAGGGAAACATGCAGAGTTATTCAGGTAATTCAGATAAGTCCTCAGGTCTAGGAGATTTTATTTTGTTGGATTGGAACAGAATATGAGAGGGAGGCTTTGTCAGTGGTGTTATTTACAAGTCCAAGGTGAGTCTGTAGAGGGAAGTCTTCAGTGTTTGAATGCGCAAATATTATTTTAACATCCTGGCAAGAATTAAAACATATTTATGTGTCACATGTTCTAATAAAAGACCCATAATAATTATTATTAATTATAATAATAATATTTATATATTTATATGATAATAATTATTATAATAAGAACTAAATGTAACTGTGCAAAAAGTCTGTTATGAGTTTCTGCCAGTCTGTGTGGAGTTTGCATGTTCTCCCCGTGTCTGCGTGGGTTCTCTCCAGGTACTCCGGCTTCCTCCCACCATCCAAAAACATTTAAATTGACTGTAGGTGTGAATGTGAGTGTGAGTGGTTGTCTGTCTCTATCTTGTACCTGAGACTTTCTTAACCTAAATTTGACCAAAAATATGTTAATACCAAGCATTAACAAAACAGCAAAAACGTTCGAACTAACAACATAATATATCCAGATAAAAGAAATAAGCAACAGACTTTAAAGTCAGTGATGAAAAGGTTGGCCTTCGAGGGACACTGGCTCTCTGAAACACAAGTTCCCTCTTTTATTATCCTTTATATTTTGAAAATTAAAAGGACAGATGGTTGTGTGGACTTAATGGGTTTTTGTTATATCTCTGAAATAAAAGATTCCCAAAAGAGATAATTTACTCTTTTAATAAAACCGTACAACTGTGGCACAGCATGCATCTTTTATGTCAGGATAAGGAAGTATTACTAAATTCTCAGATCATTTCCTTTTATTACTTTTTTGTCTTTTCCCAAAATGCATGAACAGCCAATATTGATGTTGATTGATTTGGGATAATAAAATGGAAAAAAAACAAAATGTGAATACAGTATACAGCAGCAGTCTATGTGGCTACACGTAGCTTTAAACACTGACAAACCTTGTAATCATAGTTTATGAACTTCATGGGATTAAATAATGTATGAGTTTCAGACTTGGCTTGTCTAAAACTTTCCTCGGTACTCTTCTCATATTTTCTATTCAAGTGCATCATTATTTGTATCAAATGGCTCTTTGGTTGTTTTGTTTTTAATGAGACTAAACTGAGATATTTGCATAGAACATAAGCACATAATTCATCTTGTATTAGAAGCTGTTTTAGCTTAAAAAATATTTATGAACATTTTTGTCTGTGTTTTAATTTTGCTGCTTTTTCTGTGTGTATGAATATGTGTTGCTTTCACTTCATTTTTTTTTTTCTGTTGCACTGTTTCAATGTTAAACATAACAATTATAACCAACCTGGTTGTTATTGTTGTCCTGTGTTTTGTAAGAACAAATAAATAAACAAATCAATCAATCAATCATTTGGTGAAAGGTGACTGCTTCATAATCAATTTTATAATATTTTTTGAAATTCCCTGGGGTGGCCACATTTATTGATTGAACTAATGAAGACTTTAACTTTTAGTTTTAATTAGGGCTGTCAAGTGATGTGTTTTAATTGCTGTTAATCACATCATTTCAAAAGTGAATCACAATTAATCTTTTTTTATTGTACGTTTAAAATTTTATTTGCATTAAGCAACAGTTAAATCTGATTAGCTGCACTAGCATGCTTAGCTCAGAGTGGTAGCTCAAACTTGAAATACTTCAGGTGATATTTTAATTCCCATTTAAACAAGGTGCATATTATGTTTGATGTCTGAGCTGAGCTGTCTGGGATTTTAAAAAAATAAATCATTCAGAAGCATATTGTTATTGTCTATGACTACAGCAGCAGGATGTGGGAAGCTGGTAAAGATGCATTGAAGCCCCAAAAAATAGCAGCACACCATTTACATGAAAAAATAAGTAATGCAGTACGCCTTAACTTTAAACTAATTGTAAATAACATCTGACAGCCCTTTTAATATAGTATCCTTTGAGAACAAATCAGCATCTGCAAACACTGTAACCTGACATTATATGTTGTTCACAGCTGTATGTTCAGTCCCACTCTGTGCTAATTTGAATTTAACATGCAGACAGTGTCATAACAGGTGGCTGAAATCAGGACTGAACAGAACGGTGTAGTCAGATAGACAGACGGCAGAGACTGATTATCTTATTGACTCTGTTTTCATGTAAATTGTCACTAAATCCCTGGCCAACATATAGGCTGCTGTTGTTCAGCTGACAAATGAACTCTCAAATCTATCAGTGCCTAACACTTAAATGAATGATAACAGGCTTTTTAACATTAAACAGTGAGTTTGGAAAAGCCAAAGAGAGCCATAAACAGGCTCTTTATGTTACAAAGAAGCTCAGCTACACTTCATTATTCATGTAAATGTGATGTGTTTTCACAAAATG
Source organism: Synanceia verrucosa (assembly GCA_029721515.1). NCBI lineage: Eukaryota > Metazoa > Chordata > Actinopteri > Perciformes > Synanceiidae > Synanceia > Synanceia verrucosa. The sequence continues at coordinate 10,921,318 of CM056549.1, forward strand.
TTCACACAGAGGTGTAAAGAATTTATGACAACTGTTCTCAAACTTCTCAGACTCAGTCACATGTCGGCCTCCAGGTGTTGCCCATCAATAGGTATTCCCAGACAGATATATCCTCCTCCTGTTGTGAAGCAGATGGCTCTAACCAGGACATACTGCTGCTGTCTCCCCCCTTCTGTCAGCTCACTAATCAGATATTTATTAAGTATAATAAGCCTCCACACTGGTGTTGGAAGAAAAGAACATGTTCAGTGAGCTGGACCTTAACTTAAGAGGGAAAACATCCATTTTAACTGTGAAATTAAATGACATTTAATTCAAGAAAGAAAGGAAATACAAAACACTGTGTTTTTTCTGTAGCAGCATTTCATTATTCTCTCTACCTATTATTCCACAACCTTCTATACCTGTACATATCCTGAAGCATGTATACTGGAAATCGTCATAATTCAATTTTTGGGTCGCCTCTACCTTTGTCAGTTATCCTCTGAAACCCTGCCTGGCGTCTCAAATGGATCTTTCTCCCTCCAGGCTCTGCCAACCTGTGGCTGGGCAACAGAGAAGCCATTTATCTCCTCTGCAGCAAGCTGAGAATAATCTGGAATGTGCGTGTGCATGTGTGCATATGTGTGTGTGTGTGTGTGTGTGTGTGTGGTGGCAGGAGGACAGTCATAACCAGAACCATGCATGACCCAGACGCCGGTGGGCTAAAGTTAGCAATAACAGAACTAAGGAAGCTAATGCTCTGCAAGAGGAAGAATCTGACGTGATTTAGTAGCACCGTCAATGAGCTGGGCAAGGACAATGGTTCACTGGAGCTCGGTAGAGAAATGAGGACAGGGCTGGGGAAATGGGTAGAGGCTATGAGGATAGGGGGTGAGGAAAAAGAAGGGGAGAGAGAGAGAAATTACTCTGGGTGCAGGCCTAAGGATATGGATTGGGAGGCGGTCGGCCAAGGCATTATGAGATATGGAAGATGGAGGTAGATTTCTGAGGTGAAGGCAGGTTGGGCCTGTTTATGACCACATGCTATTGATAAAAGTCCAATTTAAAGTCAGGAATAGTGGTAATCTTTAATCATCAAATGTTATACAGTTATACCACAAGCAAGATCATAGGTTTGATCCCTGGATTCTACTGTCTACATGTCATTGTTTGCTACAACCTCTGCTCCTAAAAAGAACATTTAAAGAAACATGGATGAAATGTATTCATCCCTGAATGACTACTCTAACTTAACATTCATTTAATGTTTTCATAAACAAATAAATCAAAAAAAGACTTCATAGACGAGTCCATAAACACCCACATGCTAACCCTCGCTGTCGTCCTTCTGTTTTCCCTTTTCCGTCTTTAATTCTGACATACACACACACACACACACACACACACACACACACACACAGTTTAATCACAACAAATCAGGGGTTCAGTGTGTGTAAATGTCAGGTCATTAGTGTGCTCTGGTCTCCTCCCGTATAATTGGACCATGGTAAATATAGCCGCTCAACATTGATTCCTGCACATCCTTCTCTCTTATTTTCACTCTTATTTTCCATCTTTCTCTTTCTCCACTTCTTTCCATTTAATAAACTTTATTTGTGTAGCATCATTCATAAAAGAAACGGAGAGCAAAGTAGATATAAAATGGAAAATAAAATCCACTGAATAATAACCATATTTAGATCTGAAGCCAAAGCTGCAGCAGGCTAGCTGTAGCTTAGCTATGCTGCCGGGATCTGCCGTTGGTTGCTTCGTAATGTTAGTCGGTTGAGAAATTCGCAATCAACAAACAACCAGTTTACTTTTCCAGGGAAAACACAAGGCCTGAATCAGAAAGAGTTCACACATTCCCATCCACACCCCTGGAACTCTAAATCTGCATGCCATAGGAAGATACATGACAGCATCTGTTGCTGAAAACAACATACAGCATGGGACTGTACAGTGAAGTTTCCCTCAGTAAAAGCAGAGATAGCTGAGTGTTTGTGGCGCAGTGTGCACTCAGCTCAAGAGGGGGCAGGATTGTAAAGGACGAGGAGAGACTCACCTGTCACTTTACTACCATGTACTTGACTTACTGCTGGACAAACAGTTTACACCTCTGTGTGTGTCTGCATTGGTTTGTATTAAGTTAATGCATTTGCAATATAGTCTACCTCAAGTTTATAATATTTTATTTCATAAAGCACCATTTTATGTCTAAGCTTGCTTTCTTTTTTACCTCCTTTATACATATTTAATGAACATCGTTGGAAGAAGCCTGAGATCTGAGGTTTCCACTGCTCCTCTGTAATTGTTGTGCAGATGAAAATAGAAAACTTGACCTGTTAATTGATACACAGTCACATGGGGCACGTCAATTAAAGTGACTTTTTGTAACTCTGTGACCAAGTTATTGGCCACGACGGGAGGTTCTTTACATGCTAAAGAACAGATTGTATCTGTTCACACCTGCCAGTGTCCCAGGCATCATTACACCTGAACACACACGACTAATTAATGAACCGGTGAGCTGCTTAATACAGTGAGGACACGCCCTGGCTGGGAGAGAAGGAGGAAATTATAAGTGGAAAAACACTGTGGTTTCTGTGAGATATACTGTATCAACTCTTATGTTACAACCAGGATGCTCCTGTCAGTCCTAAGGGCTCAAAAGAATCAGACAGTCTGACTGTGTTGAGGCCAATAAATCCTAACTGAAAGCCTGGTGCTTACAGTCCAAGTCTGCTGATGACAAGAATACTGTAAACTTTCCGACAACCACCGCTTTTCCTTGTCTGCTAAGCATAAATATAGCCAATATCTTTAATAACACTGCAATCACGCCATCATAATGTTAAAATCTAAAAAAAAAACATGATGGGCTCATTTTCCAAGACCAAATCACACATCAGGTTTTGAGCTCTTTCTGCCACCAAACACAAAAATGACTATGTAAAGCCTAAATAAAGCCTAAAAATTAACGCTTATCCTACAGCATAATCTACAGGGACCACTCCCTAGTCAGCTTGTGTGATTGGTTAAATCAATATGGGGGACACGGACTTCATATAAAGTCACCAGGTAACATTTCAACCCCACGAGCAAACCTCCCAAAGTTACCTTTTTAAAAATGTATGGCATGAGGCGTAGAGGGCTGCAATAATAACACAGCGAGTGAGTGGGCTGAAACACGTACTACTACTTTAAGTGTGTGTGTTTGGGGATATGTAGGCAGAACCAGAGCAGTGGTTACTTAAACAAGGTCTTGATAGGGTGACTTAAATGTGTGTGCAAGAGAAAGTGCTATTTCAGATCATAACTCATGTTTGCTGTAGGCTGTACCAACATGTCCCAAGAACTGAGAAAGGACTATTAACACAGGAATAGGCTTTCTGAAAGAGGACAAATCAAGTTGTGTGTTTCTGTGCATATTCATGTGTAGTCGAGTATGTGTATGCATGTCTATCCATGTGTCTGTTTCCATTATTCCCACTGTCCTGGATGCCTTCTATTGCGTTGCATTGTATGCACAACCAGCACCACATCAAAGTGAAATGTGCCCGCGAGGACATATTTAAAAATCAATGCAGTCTTGGATGTAGCTAAAAAATTTATATCATTCACTGGTGTCTCGCTCTCTTCAGCACACACACCTAAACACACACAGGCGTGCACAAATTCAATATCACTTACAACTCACTGAGAAAAAGCCATGTTAGTCACTGATCTCTGTGTGAACAGCGACAGTGTCTCAATAGCTCTGCTGCTGGTGAATCAAACTACATGTTTCATCATTTTTCACAGGTCATCATCTGTGATTCCTCTCACTGTAGCATGTTTGAATTATGTCTGTGCATCACATGATCTTCAAAGGGAGGAAGGAGCAGAGAGAAACACTCCTGCATTCCTGGATGTGGACTGTAAAAGGCTTTGATTCATCTCACAGTGATTCTTATGACCAGGTGTAAGTCTCCTAAAAAATGTTTACGTACTATGACAATATATAATGATAATAGGTATTCTGTTTATTGAATTGTTTTGATTTTAATCAGTGGATGAAATAAAATAAAGAACAAATAAATAAATAAATGCATTTGGGAGGAAACATAAAGTGCTGGGTGTTGAAACCAGGAAAAGAGTTTGTGTCCTGTATCCTATACGCCAACAGAGTGGAGTTTGTGTTAGGTTTAGAGAAATACATTTGGAGTTCCTGGTCATTAGTGCAGGACCACCATTACTTACTCTCTTATGTGGGTCTCCACCAGCTCCTGAGTAAAACTGTATGTCTCTTAAAGTGCTAAATTATCCATTATGTTCACCCACTAGTCACCAACTTTGCTTGTCTACCATGCAGGTAGCATATGGAGAGTTTTTCAATCTCTTTCACTTAAATAAACTGCCTAATGCAGCAGAAACAACACTGGTGCGAACAGTGGCACTGAATCAAAAGAGTAAAATTGCTGAAAAGCACTCCAATAAGGGGAATTGCATTGCACATGTTCATTTGTCACTAGATCCTGGATGAAGATACTGTTCATAACAGCTTTAACCATATGAGTTATGATATATATATATATATATGTATATATATATATATATAAGATAAAGGTGGGGCTAATTTTAATTGCTTTATTACTGGATCAATCACAACCTCTTTTAACTGAAAATAATACAACATTATCCCCTCTGTGGACTGACAAAGACAAAATAATATGCTACTTACTCCTAATGCTTTGAATAGTCAGGTGACCTTTGGATAGTTAGCCACAAACTAAAAGAGCACACTGTCACATTGTTCTATTTGTTGCTTTACCCATAGAGCCACTTTACAAACACTAAATTGCCCACTTATTTAGACTTGTATTGAGCCAGAATGAAGCTCAGCCTTCCTTATTTGTCTGCACACACACATTTTCCTATTGATCTACGAGTCACACACCTTACGTATTAGCACCTGGATTTCCTCATATTGCTTTTGTGATTGTTAAGGGCTTTTGCTTAGTGCCTTAGACACAGGGAAAGGGAACAGAAGACAAGCAGAGGGAAGTGTCAGAGGAGTGCTGTAACAACGTGTCGATACAAGGCATTTCTTAGCCTTTTATGATATAATATCATAAATGCTATTTAGGCACATTTTTCTTGAAGGAGCACACTTCTGTGTCATTAAGTTGCTCAGGTGGATCTAGACATGGGCAAACTACAGCCCACTGGGCTTTTTAATCTGGTCTGCCGAACTTGTCCAAATGATATTATTAAATTATTATATTTAGGGCAGCCACCACATTAATGCGATCCGTGGCGGCATGCGAGACAGTAAGTCTAATTGGACAAACTGCCCAAAATGCGTAACAACTATCCATCCATCCATTTTCTATCGCTTATCCTATCTCCTTATATAAGGCAGGGTACACCCTGGACAAGTCACCACCTCATCGCAGGGCACATAGAGACAGACAACCACTCACACTCACATTCACACCTACGGTCAATTTAGATTAGCCCATTAACCTAATCCCCATGCATGTTTATGGATGGAGGGAGGAAGCCGGAGTACCCGGAGAGAACCCACGCAGACACGGGGAGAACATGCAAACTCCACACAGGAAATGAACCCGATACCTTCTTGCTGTGAGGCGACAGTGCTAATCACTACACCACCTTTAGTGTACCAACTAAAGAAGATTAAATCAAGTCATGAAGCAGGACTCCATTCAAAAAATCAAGGAAACTAATGAAACTAATACTAACAATCAAACATGTTGACAGAATTAGATTAACACTTTTACCAGCTCCACTCATCTCAAATTTAAGAAACCATTGTGGCCCACGAGTTAAAAAAAAAAAAACCCTACCCCTGATCTAGCTGGTTTCAGGAGTCCTTCATTTCATTAGCTTGTCTGACCTTTAGCTCGCCCAAATTTTATGCTATGATCACGGAGCATCTTTAAAATGCCACGGTGACTGTGTATATGGTACTGCAGCATTTCCATCAGACCACCCTGTGACTCCAGCTACATTAATTCCACTTATGTGTCATATGCCCATGAGATGGGTTATACAGCTCCCTGCTTGTTTATTTATGTAAACCTATTATGCTTATCATGCACAGCAGTGTGAAGCCTATACGGGTGCAGGCATTAGTCTAAATGCATTACCATTTGACTGCAGGAAGTCAGACATTACATGAGTGATTCCCAGCCTGGCAAAATGTATTATGGTAACTATAAAAAAAGGGATTTGTTATCGCTACAGTCTAATTATTTCCACCGCCAGAACTATTGTTTTGACACTGATAGAGTCCTAACTCTATTATTGAATGTGCCACTATCCTGTATCAAATCAATGCTGTATATTATATAGCAAATTGTGTGAGATAAAGATTGCAGGAACACTGCAAGTCTCAGTGATATTCCACTAGAATAATGTACTGCCTCCACAATGCGCACTGGATCAAAGCACTACTGGATGCCCCTGGATGTACAGATTAATTAGTTCCTGCCTGTCAAAATCAGCTAGAAGAGCTTTATATGCCACAAATGAGTTCCTTATTTACACAATCCCATACACAGTGAAATACTTAGAAGATGTGAGTCAGGGTCCACAATAGAAAATAAAATGTGTCATTGGTCTATTGTGTGAATAAAAACATGACTTCCAAGGATGGAAGAATATGAAAAGGTAATAACTAATACAAAATGTAATTTTAGTTTCTACTCTTCTGTATGTCAAACAAAGTATTCTACTACTGTGTTGTGCAAACTGTTCTGCTAATTAAAAGAAATGACAAATAATAAAAATGGTTCAAAAATGTTTTTAAAATCACCTCAAGTTAAGTTATTACCTGGTAAACTTTTCACAATGGTAGCATTCACAGATGACTTGCATTGTTTCAAACTGATTTGGAACTCTAATTTTAGTGTTTTATCAGTGACATCACATTTTATCTAGTGTGAAAAAGCACAAGTCGCTACCAAAGGTGGCACAACATTAGATGGGGAGGACATCCACTTGATAGATCAGTGATTGTCATTCAACCAATCACAACATCATAAATTTGCTGCTCAAACCAAATATATCTGAAAGCCGTCGATAAATCATACAGTTTATCTACTTACATACAGTGATTGCTGATCATTTCTGTTTTGGATGAGAAGGAAGTATATCAGCAGCTAAAAGATACTCACTATTAGAGCCACCGGGGGAAATACTGAATTCAGCACACTTTCATGCTTGGGCAACAACAAAGAGAAAGAAAGTAAAACTGAACTGAGAGACAAATTCAATATATGTTTTAAATACAGTAAGAGACCTGTCAGCCAAAACATGTTTCTGTGTGTTTTCTTTGAATCTTTTCACTGGGTGGAACAATTTGTGAGAAAATCTTTGACCAACATGTATGACTGACAAATCTTGTTGTTGTATTCTATTCTAATTTAAATATTTTATGACGATAACACAGAATTATAACACAAGATAAGGAGTGTTTACTGTATATCACAAATAACGTTAGCCTTACAGCTGATTAACCGTTTGTGTGAACTGAGGAATTGATATGATATTTTGAACAATTTTAAAGTTTAACTGCATGAAACTACACAGCTTGTCACACTATGAAATAAAATAAAAACAAAACAATGACAAAATAAGCAGTATTACCTGCTCTGGAAAGTACGTACAGTTACCATATATTCAACATGTTGGCAGTCTCACTGCATGAATTGTATTTGTAGTATTTTATTCTATATACACACATGCAGAGCCTTTTATTTTGTATGTCTGGTGCAGTCTGTGCTGCTGATCTGTATCGATCACAGGTTAGACACTCCATAGTTTAGCATGTGTGTGTGGACGTGTTAATCCATAGAGAGTTAAAGCAGTGGTTAGACAACTAGAGGAGAGGACTGCCTCCAGGAGATCACCTTCAAAATTACAGGGTGTATGTGTGCATACATGTGTGAAAGAAGTAATAATAATAAGAGATAAAGAAAGAAAGAACTCTTGAGGACGAGAAGGAGCTAAACAGAAAAAAAACTGCACTTGTGTCTGTGCATTAAGCCATTAACGAACAAAGCTACTGGCTGTAATTACCAGATCACTGTGATCCTCCTATTTGGCTATTTTGTGGAGTTAAAAGGCCTTTTGATGATCACTTTAAGTCTCTGTGGTTATGTGAAAATGAGAGACTGCTTGAGACAGTTTTTCATGGTCCAATTCAAGTAGTTACCTGGTATTGGAATTGGTGGATGTGTTATGTGTTTGTTTGTGCAAGAGCAATTGAAATCATTATATTGGCTCAGCAGCCACTGTAAGTGGGTTATCAGGCGTGCACAATTGGTAATAAGCATGTGTAGAGCAGACAGAGGAGGAGGTAGTGGCTGTGTGTTTGAGACTGAGTAAAAGAGTACAATCATTCCATTTGCACAATAATGAAGTGGGGTCAGAAGCCATCGGCAGTATTTGCCTCCCACCTAATTGTGCTCATGTTTTAATGGACTCCGTGCTCCATTATTTTGCTGACCCTGGCCTCAATTACAAAGAACAGAGCCAGGAGCATGAGTGTGTCTGTCCATGTTTGTCAGGATCTACCAGGCGGTAACAGCAGTTATTTGGAATGATCTGGATTATCAGATTGTCTAGTTGATAAGGAGTGCACAAAATTCATTTGTGTTTCTCATTTTGCACTTGTTTGATCTTTCAGATGATACCTGAAATCTTCTCAATTATTGTACATGAATCCTAATCCTACCCTGCTTTTCCTTTAAGACACTCTGAATTGTGTTGCTTCCAGGCCACCATGTGTTTGAAATTAAAACATGGAGGGCTTTTTGAATATGCAGTGTGAATCAGAGATGGTTGAATGTCTGTTCAGTTCATATCTTTATCGATAAGAGCACAGTGCAGCAATAAACACAATGAGGCAACTCAAGACATTAAAAGTGCTGAAATTATCATTATAATCCACACTACATGATACAAAATAGAGGCAGATGATAAAAGAAAAGGAAGACTGTACCGACAGTATCTCAAGAATTAAGAACACATAAGATAAGGTAAATATGATCAGAACAAAGTCAGCTTTACCAGGTTACATCATTTTATGTTGAAGTCACTTTGTATTGACTGATTTTTACAGGTACTTGTGTGTGATAACCTGGGTTAGCATGATGCTAGGGTGCAAAGGGTTTCAGTTAACTTCAGCTAACATTAGCTTAGCATGCTCTCCTTTAGCTGCTGAGTGGACACTATCCATAACATCTTTCTGCTGAACTACGTTACACCATATATGAACAATTTTCATTTTCATAGTCACACCATTTAATTTCTTAACAGTATAAGAAACGAGGGGTGGCACGGTGGTGTAGTGGTTAGAACTGTCGCCTCACAGCAAGAAGGTACCGGGTTCGAATCCCGGCTTTCTGTGTAGAGTTTGCATGTTCTCCCCGTGTCTGCGTGGGTTCTCTCTGGGTACTCGGTTTCCTCCCACCATCCAAAATGGTGGGTATGGGGATTAGGTTAATTGACTAATTTAAATTGACCGTAGGTGTGAGTGTGAGTGGTTGTCTGTCTCTATGTGTCCTGTGAGACTTTTCCAGGGTGTACCCTGCCTTCCGCCCTAAAACAGCTGGGATAGGCTCCAGCCCCCCCTCCCCCGCGACCCTATGAGGATAAGCGGTAGATAATGGATGGATGGAAAACAGTGTTATGCTGTAAGTGCCATATTTTACCGGAAATGGGAATTGCAGTAGGAACAGCCAAATAATAGTATTTTACAATCAAACAACTGACAGTATCATACTGTAAAGATTGTCTTTACAGCACAATACTGTAAAATGTTTTACAGTAATAAACTGTTAATTTACATTACAGTAGTAGAATCAAGCTGGCAAATGTAGCTGCCAGTAGTGCACTGTTATTTTAGGGAGGAATTTGTTACAGTAGAAGTCCTATACAGCGAAGATACTGCACAGAACCCTCAAACTCCCAGGACTCTGGTAGAGGACCCGAGCTAGAGGATAACACTGATACCACCCTACAAGGGTGAGAGGAGCATTTTTTTTTACATGTATGCTTGTATAATTCAGTACACATTTAAGTTACAACAGAGTTACCATGCAGGTGTGTGTGTGTGTGTGTGTGTGTGTGTGCGCCAGTTTGGAAAGCCACTATATCTGTCAGGACATACAGTGATTCTTATAAAACCTCATAATCTTTCAGGTGTAATGGGTAATTGGTATCTATCTATCTATGTGGTATTGTTATGCATGGATCTTTACTATACATTTCTTCACATTCACAGAAAATGCTAAAAAAATGTATTTTTTATTTAGTATTGTTTTAGACATTAACATAAGGACCCACGGTGACACCAGTGTAACAAGCACTTTGAATGTCCCAGCCTCTTCCTTATAAAGCTTTATGTCTGACCTGAACTCATCAAGTCCCTAAGCCCCATATACTAAACATCCTGGTGTGATGACCATGTGACAGTTGACAGGAAGTGACCCCTCCAAAATGCTGGTCTGGCCTGTATGCAAATTTCAAGGAAGCAGCTAATTTCAAGAAGCTGTTTTTTAATACTTCAGGTAATTTCAAACACATTTAACGGGTTCAATGATTTGATAACATGTCATATATTACTTTCAACCTGGTCTGACCATATTTGTTGAAGAAAGTAATATCAAACAAGTTAGAGAAATATCGCTGTAACATATATGTCACATCAGGCTTTTAGCTACAAATCAGAATGAAAAACTTGATGTGACCCATTTGTCACAACAACAAAAATGGTAATAACCCATCCAATTAATTTAGAGCTGGAGAGTCAATCATAAACTATGTCTTAGCTTTGCTGTTTCGTGTTCAAAAGTCATATTCTAGCTAAAAAAAACCAATGCTAATAGTTTCTCCTATGACTCTGTGTCAGTTTGAAACGAATCATGGAGGTTGTGTTTGTTTACAGAGAGAGGAAGGGCTCTTTCAGAATGGAGTGGCGATTCAGCAAGGAAACAATCTCTGAGTTTACTCCCCTCTGGAACCTCATTAGTGTTTGAAAAGAGAAATTTAGATGTTACGTTTGGATTCCCCAGACTCTGATTGATCGAGTAAGGTGTAAATCATTAAAATTTACCAATGGGTTGTCTAGATATTCTCCTGTAACAGGACAGCTGCCTTTTATGCAGTAGTGCGTATATGACACAAGGTGGTGCCATTGGATTAGAAATAGTTGTATTTGGGTGGAATGAATAACCAGAGTGACATATCAGTGAAACACAATTAGTTTTCCACATTTGTTCCTGAGAAAGGTCAAATGGCACATAAAAACTGTCAGGTTTACTTATTTTCAAATAAGGAATATGTTTACCACTAACACCCTATGTAACATATATGTAACAACACAGATTTTTGGTAATAAAAAGTGTTATTCTGAAAAAAACTTTAGAAATGGGTTCTATGTGGTCTGCTTGGTCTGTAGTACAGCCCACATAATTTTCCTTTAAGGATTGTCTGACTTAGGCAACTTCAAGAAGGTTACACAATTAACTTAATATTTCATTTTATCTTCTCATATCTGTTCCTCTTGTTGAGTTTGCAGGAAAGACGTCTAATCTTTTATGCACTGACTACAAAACCTGACCTGACCTCACACACAGTGTCAAGTTTACACCGGTGTTAATTGTGTAAAGCTTTGAGGGCAGTTTAGGACTGCACCAATTTAAGATCAGACCTTGGTTATGACACCGAGACACAAAGTGAGACCTGTCCACAGCCCATAATATTCCAGTCCACAATGGCTGGGTTAAATCACCTCTAAGAAATGTCTGCCATCCCTTGCATGCACATGAAGTCCTTGTTATTTAAGTGCACCGAGTGCAAACATAAACACAACACAGAGAAGATGGCCAACACTGTGCAGTCTTGAAAAAATGCTAATAAACTTAGCAGTGCCTGTATCACATATGCTACTCTGTATCTGTAATCCGCCATTATTGTTCAACAACTTGTCGTGACAGGTTGATGGATTTTAAGTCACGAGATGGTGTGATGTCATCGTTAGCAACAACGCCAGGTACACACTGCAACTCCAAGATGACATTGTCAGATCTTTTCACTCTGGAACCCGTTGTCAAAACATACTGTTGTGGGTCACCGACAATGCTGGAGGCGTCTCTACGCAAGGCGGAAACGGTAGTGCAGTTTGTCAGATTTACAGAAGTCCGTTGTCATGTGGACGGCACCTAAGATGCACTTTATCTACTCCTTTTCCACATTTCTTATGAAAGTTTACATTTCTGATGTAACTATTAAATTTTGGCTGCAAATATTACATTACCACTGTAAATCTTAAATTTCTACTGCAATATTAGATTTCTGCTGTAAATATTACATTTCTACTGCAGGTATTATATTTCTGCTGTAATATTCGACTGCAGATATTACATTTCTGCTGTAAAAATATATATTTCTGTTGCAAATATGTTCAAGAAACCATTTTAAGATGATCTGAGTTTCTGAAATATTGGTTGGCACCAACAACCACATTCAATGTCACTTAAATCCCATTTCCTCTCCTTTCTGATGCTCCGTTTGAACTTCATGAAGTTGTCTTGACCACGTCTACATGCCGAAATGCATCCAGTTGCTGCCATGTGATTGGCTATTTCTGGTAATAAACAATTGAACAGGTGTATCAACACTGTGCAGTCTTGAAAAAATGCTAATAAACTTAGCAATGCCTGAATCACATATGCTACTCTGTATCTGTAATCCGCCATTATTGTTCAACAACTTGTCGTGACAGGTTGACACCTGACTCTGCTCTCCCCCACTCTGGCATTGCTCCACTTTTAGCTCAAAAACTGTAATGAGTAGAGCTTTGGTTTTCAACATGATGTGGTAGGAAATCGTGACGGACACAGCAGTGAAAATTTCATCTCTCTACTCCACTCACAAAGCCGCTGGTGAAAGTTTTACAAAAGTGAAGATTTTATTTTGTTTATTTCTTAAAAAAATGCACACTTTGATTCTGCAGTTAGCAGCAACAGTGCTACCATGGCAACAAGGAGTTACAAAGTGATGATGTGATCAGCTTCCAATTTGCCCTTGATCTTTGTTCAGTAAGTACAGGACAACCCTTTAGGTGACCATTGCTCATTTGAACCTTTGAAGGAGACACACTGATCGACAGAGTACTACAGCTCAGTATTAGCGTGTATTTTTTACAAAAAAACAAAAATGAGTGGAAATAACCATCATACTGGTGAGTCATCTGATGGCCACCAAAATAACAACAATTACAACATTGTGCAGGAGAGTCTGCAGACCTTGAACAAGCAGCTCAAAGCTCAGACTCTGCAGATCCACAAAATCAAGACAAATATCGATGGATGGGAGCGTTTGGATGTCAAATGTGACAGAATGAAGGCAGAACAAAAGGCTGCAAGGATGGAACACAACACCCTTCAGAAGTCAGTGAGGGAGCTGCTCGACAAGGTCAACAACCACATGACTGTTCATGCTCTCTACGAACAAACGAAAGCAGAGATCCAAGACCTGGAGAGTCAGTCTCAAGCTCTGAAGCAACAACTTGAGGTGTTGCAGAGCGATGTTCAGAGAGCTGAAGGCATGCAGCAAACACATGAAGATGAGATAAGAAGGCGTGAGAAGCTAAAGACGGAGGTGGAGCGTATGCAGCAGATAGTGTTTCATCATAATAATGTGAGGGAAGTGTGCGCTATAACCCAACAGGAGATTGAAAAAATCAGACACCACAATCACAGCCTCATGAAAGACATGCTGCAGCTCCAGAAGAGGCTGGAGGAGGGCAAAGTGTGGCAGGAGAATTACAATTCTGCAAAGGCTCAGAAAGAGGCGTTACTAGAAATGTGCACAACTTTGAAATCTGACGTCGGAAAGAATCAAACAGCCCTCCAGGAAATGACCAGGAGATGACGGAGGCAAACGAAGTCATGAGCCGCACAAATGCTGCCCTGCGGGAAGAGATGCAGCAGCTGAAGGAGAGACAGCAGCAGGTCAGCGCTTTGCAGGAAGCCTACAACACCGTGAAGGCTCAGGAAGTTGCATTCAGCCTGGAGAATGAGGCTTTGCAGAACGAGATCAAGGCATTGAGCGAAGACCTCCACAAGGAGAGAGCATTGCACGAAGCCATGATCGCTGACCACAAAGCCATCGTGCTGCAGCTCAATGAGAGGCGGCAGCATGTCCAAACTCTGGAGGAGCTGCACAACACTGCCAGGGCAGAAAAGAATGTGTTCCTACAGCAGAATTGTGCTCTGGACCGACAGATCCTGGAGCTGTACAGCTACCTGGAGAAGGAAAAGTCATTGAAAGATGACCTGAGCCACCAAAGTGACGCTCTGGAAGAAGAGCGGCTTCATCTCCAGGAAAGGCAGCGCCACATCAAGGAGCTGGAGGACTTGTGCAACAAGGCCAGAGCCGAGGAAGAGGGACTCAGCCTGAAGACAGAGGCTTTGAAACAAGAGGTCAAGGAGCTGCTCGAATACCTCCAGCAAGAAGACACTCTGAGAGAAAAGCTGAGCATAATTAAAAATGCAGCTAACGGCCTGGGTATTGAAAAGGATGCCCTGAAGGAGGAACTCCAGGGTCTGGAAAAGAGACGCCAAAAGGTCAAGTACTTAGCCGCGGTCTACCAGGAAACAAAGGACGGCACGGACACTCTGAGGACAGAAAATGAGAATCTGAGGCAGGAAATCCAGAAGGCCGAGAAAGTGCTCACGCTTCAGGCATTCTATGAGGACAGCTACCCAGCGCTGCAGGCTGATGAGTTAACACTGCAGAAAGAAAACAAGATCCTGTGTAAAACTCACTGCGACATCTCCACCAAGCTTCAGGCTGCCGAGGATTGGAAGCCGAGATATGACACCCTGAAGGAGCAGACGGAGGCCTTGAAGCTGCAGAACGACACAGTGACAGGGCAGATCCAGACCTACAAAGACAGACTCACAGTGCTGACTGAGCTGCAGGGGTCATACAAACCCTTGAAGACAGAAAACAAAAATCTGACCCGCCTGAACAGCACTCTGAAGAAACAACTGCGTGAGCTGAACAAAAAGGTCTCTGAAGAGCAGACGGTGGTGGACAAGATCGATAAGCTCAAGTTGGAAAACCAAGCCCTGAACGAAACCATCACCTACCTGCAGTTTCAGGTTAAAGAGCTCCAGGATGTCCTGCAGGGAAAAAAAGCTCTGGAAGCCGAAGAAAAGGACCTGAAGAACCAGAGGAAGACCTTGCAGAAACGGACCGAGGAAGTCCGCCAAGAACTCAAGACGATGAGCGAAAGAGTGAAGAAGGAAACCAAACACTTTTTTGGGTGTATGGGTAAAACATAGGTGATCTAGTTTCTGGGTGTAAATCAGGTGATCTGGTTTGCTCCCACTATTCCTTAATTCATTTTCTTTTTCTTTTCAGGGAGTCTGGATTCTCCCAACAGCAACAGGCTAAAAAAAAGACATTTCCCCTAAAATATTTAGTAATTCAGTCTGGGTAAATCAGGTGATCTGGTTTCCTCCCAACGGATTGCCACATTTTCCGAAAAATATTTGTTAATTCTGGCTTCTCCCATATGTAAAATGAAAAACTGGATGTGTGGATGAATATGTCAATCAAAAATAATAATAAAAAAGTAAATAAATCTAATTGTTATTGTTGATGATGTACATCCTCTGCTGGACTGATGTTCAGCTCCCACCTGAAGTCCTGGTGATGATGGATGAGCTCTGTGTAACACCTCCCAGCATTGGGACATTGTCTCAGTCATGATCTCCTACAGGACAAGTGAGAGAAGACACAGTGCAGCTGTTCAGTACAGCTGCTCTCATCAGAATGTTTAAGAAACACCTTTTAGACACGATAAACATAAAAACACTACATGATACAAAATAAAAGTAGGTGATAAAAGGAAAGGAAAATTGTACCGAGAACAATATACAGTTTGTAGTATATTGTATCTCAAGAATTAAGAACATAAAATAAGGTAAATATGATCAGAACAAAGTCAGCTTTACCAGGTTACATCATTTTATGTTGAAGTTACTTTGTATTGACTGATTTTTACAGGTACTTGTGTGTGATAACCTGGGTTAGCATGATGCTAGGGTGCAAAGGGTTTCAGTTAACTTCAGCTAACATTGGCTTAGCATGCTGTCCTTTAGCTGCTGAGTGGACACTATCCATAACATCATCTTTCTGCTGATCTACGTTACACCATATATGAACATTTTTCATTTTCATAGTCACACCATTGAATTTCTTAACAATATAAGAAACGAGGGGTGGCACGGTGGCGTAGTGGTTAGAACTGTCGCCTCACAGCAAGAAGGTAACGGGTTCGAATCCCGGCTTTCTGTGTAGAGTTTGCATGTTCTCCCTGTGTCTGCGTGGGTTCTCTGGGTACTTGGTTTCCTCCCACCATCCAAAAACACGTATGGGGATTAGGTTAATTGACTAATTTAAATTGACCGTGAATGTGAGTGTGAGTGGTTGTCTGTCTCTATGTGTCCTGTGAGACTTGTCCAGGGTGTACCCTGCCTTCCGCCCTAAGACAGCTGGGATCGGCTCCAGCCCCCCCTCCCCCGGGACCCTATGAGGATAAGCAGTAGATAATGGATGGATGGAAAACAGTGTTATGCTGTAAGTGCCATATTTTACCGGACATGGGAATTGCAGTAGGAACAGCGAAATAATAGTATTTTACAATCAAACAACTGACAGTATCATACTGTAAAGATTGTCTTTACAGCACAATACTGTAAAATGTTTTACAGTAATAAACTGTTAATTTACATTACAGTAGTAGAATCAAGCTGGCAAATGTAGCTGCCAGTAGTGCACTGTTATTTTAGGGAGGAATTTGTTACAGTAGAAGTCCTATACAGCGAAGATACTGCACAGAACCCTCAAACTCCCAGGACTCTGGTAGAGGACCCAAGCTGGAGGATAACACTGATACCACCCTACAAGGGTGAGAGGAGCAT
Organism: Synanceia verrucosa; assembly: GCA_029721515.1. Taxonomy (NCBI): domain Eukaryota; kingdom Metazoa; phylum Chordata; class Actinopteri; order Perciformes; family Synanceiidae; genus Synanceia; species Synanceia verrucosa. The sequence goes on from CM056549.1 coordinate 10,938,312, forward strand.
TTTTTTACATGTATGCTTGTATAATTCAGTACACATTTAAGTTACAACAGAGTTACCATGCAGGTGTGTGTGTGTGTGTGTGTGTGTGTGTGTGTGCGCCAGTTTGGAAAGCCACTATGTCTATAAGGACATACAGTGATTCTTAAAAAACCTCATAATCTTTCAGGTGTAATGGGCAATTGGTATCTATCTATCTATGTGGTATTGTTATGCATGGATCTTTACTATACATTTCTTCACATTCACAGAAAATGCTAAAAAAAAGTGTATTTTTATTTAGTATTGTTTTAGACATAAAATTGTCTGACTTCAAGAAGGTTACACAATTAACTTAATATTTCATTTTATCTTCTCATATCTGTTCCTCTTGTTGAGTTCGCAGGAAAGACGTCTAGTCTTTTATACAGTGACTACAAAACCTGACCTGACCTCACACACAGTGTCAAGTTTACACCGGTGTTAATTGTGTATAGCTTTGAGGGCAGTTTAGGACTGCACTAATTTAAGATCAGACCTTGGTTATGACACCGAGACACAAAGTGAGACCTGTCCACAGCCCATAATATTCCAGTCCACAATGGCTGGGCTAAATCACCTCTAAGAAATGTCTGCCATCCCTTGCATGCACATGAAGTCCTTGTTATTTAAGTGCACCGAGTGCAAACATAAACACAACACAGAGAAGATGGCCAACACTGTGCAGTCTTGAAAAAATGCTAATAAACTTAGCAGTGCCTGTATCACATATGCTACTCTGTATCTGTAATCCGCCATTATTGTTCAACAACTTGTCGTGACAGGTTGATGGATTTTAAGTCACGAGATGGTGTGATGTCATCGTTAGCAACAACGCCAGGTACACACTGCAACTCCGAGATGACATTGTCAGATCTTTTCACTCTGGAACCCGTTGTCAAAACATACTGTTGTGGGTCACCGACAATGCTGGAGGCGTCTCTACGCAAGGCGGAAACGGTAGTGCAGTTTGTCAGATTTACAGAAGTCCGTTGTCATGTGGACGGCACCTAAGATGCACTTTATCTACTCCTTTTCCACATTTCCTATGAAAGTTTACATTTCTGATGTAACTATTAAATTTTGGCTGCAAATATTACATTACCACTGTAAATCTTAAATTTCTACTGCAATATTAGATTTCTGCTGTAAATATTACATTTCTACTGCAGGTATTATATTTCTGCTGTAATATTCGACTGCAGATATTACATTTCTGCTGTAAAAATATATATTTCTGTTGCAAATATGTTCAAGAAACCATTTTAAGATGATCTGAGTTTCTGAAATATTGGTTGGCACCAACAACCACATTCAATGTCACTTAAATCCCATTTTCTCTCCTTTCTGATGCTCCGTTTGAACTTCATGAAGTTGTCTTGACCACGTCTACATGCCGAAATGCATCCAGTTGCTGCCATGTGATTGGCTATTTCTGGTAATAAACAATTGAACATGTGTATCAACACTGTGCAGTCTTGAAAAAATGCTAATAAACTTAGCAATGCCTGAATCACATATGCTACTCTGTATCTGTAATCCGCCATTATTGTTCAACAACTTGTCGTGACAGGTTGACACCTGACTCTGCTCTCCCCACTCTGGCATTGCTCCACTTTTAGCTCAAAAACTGTAATGAGTAGAGCTTTGGTTTTCAACATGATGTGGTAGGAAATCGTGACGGACACAGCAGTGAAAATTTCATCTCTCTACTCCACTCACAAAGCCGCTGGTGAAAGTTTTACAAAAGTGAAGATTTTATTTTGTTTATTTCTTAAAAAAATGCACACTTTGATTCTGCAGTTAGCAGCAACAGTGCTACCATGGCAACAAGGAGTTATAAAGTGATGATGTGATCAGCTTCCAATTTGCCCTTGATCTTTGTTCAGTAAGTACAGGACAACCCTTTAGGTGACCATTGCTCATTTGAACCTTTGAAGGAGACACACTGATCGACAGAGGACTACAGCTCAGTATTAGCGTGTATTTTTTACAAAAAAACAAAAATGAGTGGAAATAACCATCATACTGGTGAGTCATCTGATGGCCACCAAAATAACAACAATTACAACATTGTGCAGGAGAGTCTGCAGACCTTGAACAAGCAGCTCAAAGCTCAGACTCTGCAGATCCACAAAATCAAGACAAGTATCGATGGATGGGAGCGTTTGGATGTCAAATGTGACAGAATGAAGGCAGAACAAAAGGCTGCAAGGATGGAACACAACACCCTTCAGAAGTCAGTGAGGGAGCTGCTCGACAAGGTCAACAACCACATGACTGTTCATGCTCTCTACGAACAAACGAAAGCAGAGATCCAAGACCTGGAGAGTCAGTCTCAAGCTCTGAAGCAACAACTTGAGGTGTTGCAGAGCGATGTTCACAGAGCTGAAGGCATGCAGCAAACACATGAAGATGAGATAAGAAGGCGTGAGAAGCTAAAGACGGAGGTGGAGCGTATGCAGCAGATAGCGTTTCATCATAATAATGTGAGGGAAGTGTGCGCTATAACCCAACAGGAGATTGAAAAAATCAGACACCACAATCACAGCCTCATGAAAGACATGCTGCAGCTCCAGAAGAGGCTGGAGGAGGGCAAAGTGTGGCAGGAGAATTACAATTCTGCAAAGGCTCAGAAAGAGGCGTTACTAGAAATGTGCACAACTTTGAAATCTGACGTCGGAAAGAATCAAACAGCCCTCCAGGAAATGACCAGGGAGATGACGGAGGCAAACGAAGTCATGAGCCGCACAAATGCTGCCCTGCGGGAAGAGATGCAGCAGCTGAAGGAGAGACAGCAGCAGGTCAGCGCTTTGCAGGAAGCCTACAACACCGTGAAGGCTCAGGAAGTTGCATTCAGCCTGGAGAATGAGGCTTTGCAGAACGAGATCAAGGCATTGAGCGAAGACCTCCACAAGGAGAGAGCATTGCACGAAGCCATGATCGCTGACCACAAAGCCATCGTGCTGCAGCTCAATGAGAGGCGGCAGCATGTCCAAACTCTGGAGGAGCTGCACAACACTGCCAGGGCAGAAAAGAATGTGTTCCTACAGCAGAATTGTGCTCTGGACCGACAGATCCTGGAGCTGTACAGCTACCTGGAGAAGGAAAAGTCATTGAAAGATGACCTGAGCCACCAAAGTGACGCTCTGGAAGAAGAGCGGCTTCATCTCCAGGAAAGGCAGCGCCACATCAAGGAGCTGGAGGACTTGTGCAACAAGGCCAGAGCCGAGGAAGAGGGACTCAGCCTGAAGACAGAAGCTTTGAAACAAGAGGTCAAGGAGCTGCTCGAATACCTCCAGCAAGAAGACACTCTGAGAGAAAAGCTGAGCATAATTAAAAATGCAGCTAACGGCCTGGGTATTGAAAAGGATGCCCTGAAGGAGGAACTCCAGGGTCTGGAAAAGAGACGCCAAAAGGTCAAGTACTTAGCCGCGGTCTACCAGGAAACAAAGGACGGCATGGACACTCTGAGGACAGAAAATGAGAATCTGAGGCAGGAAATCCAGAAGGCCGAGAAAGTGCTCACGCTTCAGGCATTCTATGAGGACAGCTACCCAGCGCTGCAGGCTGATGAGTTAACACTGCAGAAAGAAAACAAGATCCTGTGTAAAACTCACTGCGACATCTCCACCAAGCTTCAGGCTGCCGAGGATTGGAAGCCGAGATATGACACCCTGAAGGAGCAGACGGAGGCCTTGAAGCTGCAGAACGACACAGTGACAGGGCAGATCCAGACCTACAAAGACAGACTCACAGTGCTGACTGAGCTGCAGGGGTCATACAAACCCTTGAAGACAGAAAACAAAAATCTGACCTGCCTGAACAGCACTCTGAAGAAACAACTGCGTGAGCTGAACAAAAAGGTCTCTGAAGAGCAGACGGTGGTGGACAAGATCGATAAGCTCAAGTTGGAAAACCAAGCCCTGAACGAAACCATCACCTACCTGCAGTTTCAGGTTAAAGAGCTCCAGGATGTCCTGCAGGGAAAAAAAGCTCTGGAAGCCGAAGAAAAGGACCTGAAGAACCAGAGGAAGACCTTGCAGAAACGGACTGAGGAAGTCCGCCAAGAACTCAAGACGATGAGCGAAAGAGTGAAGAAGGAAACCAAACACTTTTTTGGGTGTATGGGTAAAACATAGGTGATCTAGTTTCTGGGTGTAAATCAGGTGATCTGGTTTGCTCCCACTATTCCTTAATTCATTTTCTTTTTCTTTTCAGGGAGTCTGGATTCTCCCAACAGCAACAGGCTAAAAAAAAGACATTTCCCCTAAAATATTTAGTAATTCAGTCTGGGTAAATCAGGTGATCTGGTTTCCTCCCAACGGATTGCCACATTTTCCGAAAAATATTTGTTAATTCTGGCTTCTCCCATATGTAAAATGAAAAACTGGATGTGTGGATGAATATGTCAATCAAAAATAATAATAAAAAAGTAAATAAATCTAATTGTTATTGTTGATGATGTACATCCTCTGCTGGACTGATGTTCAGCTCCCACCTGAAGTCCTGGTGATGATGGATGAGCTCTGTGTAACACCTCCCAGCATTGGGACATTGTCTCAGTCATGATCTCCTACAGGACAAGTGAGAGAAGACACAGTGCAGCTGTTCAGTACAGCTGCTCTCATCAGAATGTTTAAGAAACACCTTTTAGACACGATAAACATAAAAACACTACATGATACAAAATAAAAGTAGGTGATAAAAGGAAAGGAAAATTGTACCGATAACAATATACAGTTTTTAGTATATTGTATCTCAAGAATTAAGAACATAAAATAAGGTAAATATGATCAGAACAAAGTCAGCTTTACCAGGTTACATCATTTTATGTTGAAGTTACTTTGTATTGACTGATTTTTACAGGTACTTGTGTGTGATAACCTGGGTTAGCATGATGCTAGGGTGCAAAGGGTTTCAGTTAACTTCAGCTAACATTGGCTTAGCATGCTGTCCTTTAGCTGCTGAGTGGACACTATTCATAACATCATCTTTCTGCTGAACTACGTTACACCATATATGAACATTTTTCATTTTCATAGCCACACCATTGAATTTCTTAACAATATAAGAAACGAGGGGTGGCACGGTGGCGTAGTGGTTAGAACTGTCGCCTCACAGCAAGAAGGTACCGGGTTCGAATCCCGGCTTTCTGTGTAGAGTTTGCATGTTCTCCCCGTGTCTGCGTGGGTTCTCTCTGGGTACTCGGTTTCCTCCCACCATCCAAAAACACGTATGGGGATTAGGTTAATTGACTAATTTAAATTGACCGTAGGTGTGAATGTGAGTGGTTGTCTGTCTCTATGTGTCCTGTGAGACTTTTCCAGGGTGTACCCTGCCTTCCGCCCTAAGACAGCTGGGATAGGCTCCAGCCCCCCCTCCCCCGCGACCCTATGAGGATAAGCGGTAGATAATGGATGGATGGAAAACAGTGTTATGCTGTAAGTGCCATATTTTACCGGAAATGGGAATTGCAGTAGGAACAGCCAAATAATAGTATTTTACAATCAAACAACTGACAGTATCATACTGTAAAGATTGTCTTTACAGCACAATACTGTAAAATGTTTTACAGTAATAAACTGTTAATTTACATTACAGTAGTAGAATCAAGCTGGCAAATGTAGCTGCCAGTAGTGCACTGTTATTTTAGGGAGGAATTTGTTACAGTAGAAGTCCTATACAGCGAAGATACTGCACAGAACCCTCAAACTCCCAGGACTCTGGTAGAGGACCCGAGCTAGAGGATAACACTGATACCACCCTACAAGGGTGAGAGGAGCATTTTTTTTTACATGTATGCTTGTATAATTCAGTACACATTTAAGTTACAACAGAGTTACCATGCAGGTGTGTGTGTGTGTGTGTGTGTGTGTGTGTGTGTGTGTGCGCCAGTTTGGAAAGCCACTATATCTGTCAGGACATACAGTGATTCTTATAAAACCTCATAATCTTTCAGGTGTAATGGGTAATTGGTATCTATCTATCTATGTGGTATTGTTATGCATGGATCTTTACTATACATTTCTTCACATTCACAGAAAATGCTAAAAAAAGGTATTTTTTATTTAGTATTGTTTTAGACATTAACATAAGGACCCACGGTGACACCAGTGTAACAAGCACTTTGAATGTCCCAGACTCTTCCTTATAAAGCTTTATGTCTGACCTGAACTCATCAAGTCCCTAAGCACCATATACTAAACATCCTGGTGTGATGACCATGTGACAGTCATGTGACTTTGACAGGAAGTGACCCCTCCAAAATGCTGGTCTGGCCTGTATGCAAATTTCAAGGAAGCAGCTAATTTCAAGAAGCTGTTTTTTAATACTTCAGGTAATTTCAAACACATTTAACGGGTTCAATGATTTGATAACATGTCATATATTACTTTCAACCTGGTCTGATCATATTTGTTGAAGAAAGTAATATCAAACAAGTTAGAGAAATATCGCTGTAACATATATGTCACATCAGGCTTTTAGCTATAAATCAGAATGAAAAACTTGATGTGACCCATTTGTCACAACAACAAAAATGGTAATAACCCATCCAATTAATTTAGAGCTGGAGAGTCAATCATAAACTATGTCTTAGCTTTGCTGTTTCGTGTTCAAAAGTCATATTCTAGCTAAAAAAAACCAATGCTAATAGTTTCTCCTATGACTCTGTGTCAGTTTGAAACGAATCATGGAGGTTGTGTTTGTTTACAGAGAGAGGAAGGGCTCTTTCAGAATGGAGTGGCGATTCAGCAAGGAAACAATCTCTGAGTTTACTCCCTCTGGAACCTCATTAGTGTTTGAAAAGAGAAATTTAGATGTTACGTTTGGATTCCCCAGACTCTGATTGATCGAGTAAGGTGTAAATCATTAAAATTTACCAATGGGTTGTCTAGATATTCTCCTGTAACAGGACAGCTGCCTTTTATGCAGTAGTGCGTATATGACACAAGGTGGTGCCATTGGATTAGAAATAGTTGTATTTGGGTGGAATGAATAACCAGAGTGACATATCAGTGAAACACAATTAGTTTTCCACATTTGTTCCTGAGAAAGGTCAAATGGCACATAAAAACTGTCAGGTTTACTTATTTTCAAATAAGGAATATGTTTACCACTAACACCCTATGTAACATATATGTAACAACACAGATTTTTGGTAATAAAAAGTGTTATTCTGAAAAAAACTTTAGGAATGGGTTCTATGTGGTCTGCTTGGTCTGTAGTACAGCCCACATAATTTTCCTTTAAGGATTGTCTGACTTAGGCAACTTCAAGAAGGTTACACAATTAACTTAATATTTCATTTTATCTTCTCATATCTGTTCCTCTTGTTGAGTTTGCAGGAAAGACGTCTAATCTTTTATGCACTGACTACAAAACCTGACCTGACCTCACACACAGTGTCAAGTTTACACCGGTGTTAATTGTGTAAAGCTTTGAGGGCAGTTTAGGACTGCACTAATTTAAGATCAGACCTTGGTTATGACACCGAGACACAAAGTGAGACCTGTCCACAGCCCATAATATTCCAGTCCACAATGGCTGGGTTAAATCACCTCTAAGAAATGTCTGCCATCCCTTGCATGCACATGAAGTCCTTGTTATTTAAGTGCACCGAGTGCAAACATAAACACAACACAGAGAAGATGGCCAACACTGTGCAGTCTTGAAAAAATGCTAATAAACTTAGCAGTGCCTGTATCACATATGCTACTCTGTATCTGTAATCCGCCATTATTGTTCAACAACTTGTCGTGACAGGTTGACACCTGACTCTGCTCTCCCCCACTCTGGCATTGCTCCACTTTTAGCTCAAAAACTGTAATGAGTAGAGCTTTGGTTTTCAACATGATGTGGTAGGAAATCGTGACGGACACAGCAGTGAAAATTTCATCTCTCTACACCACTCACAAAGCCGCTGGTGAAAGTTTTACAAAAGTGAAGATTTTATTTTGTTTATTTCTTAAAAAAATGCACACTTTGATTCTGCAGTTAGCAGCAACAGTGCTACCATGGCAACAAGGAGTTATAAAGTGATGATGTGATCAGCTTCCAATTTGCCCTTGATCTTTGTTCAGTAAGTACAGGACAACCCTTTAGGTGACCATTGCTCATTTGAACCTTTGAAGGAGACACACTGATCGACAGAGTACTACAGCTCAGTATTAGCGTGTATTTTTTACAAAAAAACAAAAATGAGTGGAAATAACCATCATACTGGTGAGTCATCTGATGGCCACCAAAATAACAACAATTACAACATTGTGCAGGAGAGTCTGCAGACCTTGAACAAGCAGCTCAAAGCTCAGACTCTGCAGATCCACAAAATCAAGACAAATATCGATGGATGGGAGCGTTTGGATGTCAAATGTGACAGAATGAAGGCAGAACAAAAGGCTGCAAGGATGGAACACAACACCCTTCAGAAGTCTGTGAGGGAGCTGCTCGACAAGGTCAACAACCACATGACTGTTCATGCTCTCTACGAACAAACGAAAGCAGAGATCCAAGACCTGGAGAGTCAGTCTCAAGCTCTGAAGCAACAACTTGAGGTGTTGCAGAGCGATGTTCAGAGAGCTGAAGGCATGCAGCAAACACATGAAGATGAGATAAGAAGGCGTGAGAAGCTAAAGACGGAGGTGGAGCGTATGCAGCAGATAGTGTTTCATCACAATAATGTGAGGGAAGTGTGCGCTATAACCCAACAGGAGATTGAAAAAATCAGACACCACAATCACAGCCTCATGAAAGACATGCTGCAGCTCCAGAAGAGGCTGGAGGAGGGCAAAGTGTGGCAGGAGAATTACAATTCTGCAAAGGCTCAGAAAGAGGCGTTACTAGAAATGTGCACAACTTTGAAATCTGACGTCGGAAAGAATCAAACAGCCCTCCAGGAAATGACCAGGGAGATGACGGAGGCAAATGAAGTCATGAGCCGCACAAATGCTGCCCTGCGGGAAGAGATGCAGCAGCTGAAGGAGAGACAGCAGCAGGTCAGCGCTTTGCAGGAAGCCTACAACACCGTGAAGGCTCAGGAAGTTGCATTCAGCCTGGAGAATGAGGCTTTGCAGAACGAGATCAAGGCATTGAGCGAAGACCTCCACAAGGAGAGAGCATTGCACGAAGCCATGATCGCTGACCACAAAGCCATCGTGCTGCAGCTCAATGAGAGGCGGCAGCATGTCCAAACTCTGGAGGAGCTGCACAACACTGCCAGGGCAGAAAAGAATGTGTTCCTACAGCAGAATTGTGCTCTGGACCGACAGATCCTGGAGCTGTACAGCTACCTGGAGAGGGAAAAGTCATTGAAAGATGACCTGAGCCACCAAAGTCACGCTCTGGAAGAAGAGCGGCTTCATCTCCAGGAAAGGCAGCGCCACATCAAGGAGCTGGAGGACTTGTGCAACAAGGCCAGAGCCGAGGAAGAGGGACTCAGCCTGAAGACAGAGGCTTTGAAACAAGAGGTCAAGGAGCTGCTCGAATACCTCCAGCAAGAAGACACTCTGAGAGAAAAGCTGAGCATAATTAAAAATGCAGCTAACGGCCTGGGTATTGAAAAGGATGCCCTGAAGGAGGAACTCCAGGGTCTGGAAAAGAGACGCCAAAAGGTCAAGTACTTAGCCGCGGTCTACCAGGAAACAAAGGACGGCACGGACACTCTGAGGACAGAAAATGAGAATCTGAGGCAGGAAATCCAGAAGGCAGAGAAAGTGCTCACGCTTCAGGCATTCTATGAGGACAGCTACCCAGCGCTGCAGGCTGATGAGTTAACACTGCAGAAAGAAAACAAGATCCTGTGTAAAACTCACTGCGACATCTCCACCAAGCTTCAGGCTGCCGAGGATTGGAAGCCGAGATATGACACCCTGAAGGAGCAGACGGAGGCCTTGAAGCTGCAGAACGACACAGTGACAGGGCAGATCCAGACCTACAAAGACAGACTCACAGTGCTGACTGAGCTGCAGGGGTCATACAAACCCTTGAAGACAGAAAACAAAAATCTGACCCGTCTGAACAGCACTCTGAAGAAACAACTGCGTGAGCTGAACAAAAAGGTCTCTGAAGAGCAGACGGTGGTGGACAAGATCGATAAGCTCAAGTTGGAAAACCAAGCCCTGAACGAAACCATCACCTACCTGCAGTTTCAGGTTAAAGAGCTCCAGGATGTCCTGCAGGGAAAAAGCTCTGGAAGCCGAAGAAAAGGACCTGAAGAACCAGAGGAAGACCTTGCAGAAACGGACCGAGGAAGTCCGCCAAGAACTCAAGACGATGAGCGAAAGAGTGAAGAAGGAAACCAAACACTTTTTTGGGTGTATGGGTAAAACATAGGTGATCTAGTTTCTGGGTGTAAATCAGGTGATCTGGTTTGCTCCCACTATTCCTTAATTCATTTTCTTTTTCTTTTCAGGGAGTCTGGATTCTCCCAACAGCAACAGGCTAAAAAAAAGACATTTCCCCTAAAATATTTAGTAATTCAGTCTGGGTAAATCAGGTGATCTGGTTTCCTCCCAACGGATTGCCACATTTTCCGAAAAATATTTGTTAATTCTGGCTTCTCCCATATGTAAAATGAAAAACTGGATGTGTGGATGAATATGTCAATCAAAAATAATAATAAAAAAGTAAATAAATCTAATTGTTATTGTTGATGATGTACATCCTCTGCTGGACTGATGTTCAGCTCCCACCTGAAGTCCTGGTGATGATGGATGAGCTCTGTGTAACACCTCCCAGCATTGGGACATTGTCTCAGTCATGATCTCCTACAGGACAAGTGAGAGAAGACACAGTGCAGCTGTTCAGTACAGCTGCTCTCATCAGAATGTTTAAGAAACACCTTTTAGACACGATAAACATAAAAACACTACATGATACAAAATAAAAGTAGGTGATAAAAGGAAAGGAAAATTGTACCGATAACAATATACAGTTTTTAGTATATTGTATCTCAAGAATTAAGAACATAAAATAAGGTAAATATGATCAGAACAAAGTCAGCTTTACCAGGTTACATCATTTTATGTTGAAGTTACTTTGTATTGACTGATTTTTACAGGTACTTGTGTGTGATAACCTGGGTTAGCATGATGCTAGGGTGCAAAGGGTTTCAGTTAACTTCAGCTAACATTGGCTTAGCATGCTGTCCTTTAGCTGCTGAGTGGACACTATCCATAACATCATCTTTCTGCTGAACTACGTTACACCATATATGAACATTTTTCATTTTCATAGTCACACCATTGAATTTCTTAACAATATAAGAAACGAGGGGTGGCACGGTGGCGTAGTGGTTAGAACTGTCGCCTCACAGCAAGAAGGTACCGGGTTCGAATCCCGGCTTTCTGTGTAGAGTTTGCATGTTCTCCCTGTGTCTGCGTGGGTTCTCTAGGTGTGAATGTGAGTGTGAGTGGTTGTCTGTCTCTATGTGTCCTGTGAGACTTGTCCAGGGTGTACCCTGCCTTCCGCCCTAAGACAGCTGGGATAGGCTCCAGCCCCCCCTCCCCCGCGACCCTATGAGGATAAGCAGTAGATAATGGATGGATGGAAAACAGTGTTATGCTGTAAGTGCCATATTTTACCGGACATGGGAATTGCAGTAGGAACAGCGAAATAATAGTATTTTACAATCAAACAACTGACAGTATCATACTGTAAAGATTGTCTTTACAGCACAATACTGTAAAATGTTTTACAGTAATAAACTGTTAATTTACATTACAGTAGTAGAATCAAGCTGACAAATGTAGCTGCCAGTAGTGCACTGTTATTTTAGGGAGGAATTTGTTACAGTAGAAGTCCTATACAGCGAAGATACTGCACAGAACCCTCAAACTCCCAGGACTCTGGTAGAGGACCCAAGCTGGAGGATAACACTGATACCACCCTACAAGGATGAGAGGCAGGTGTGTGTGTGCGCCAGTTTGGAAAGCCACTATGTCTATAAGGACATACAGTGATTCTTAAAAAACCTCATAATCTTTCAGGTGTAATGGGTAATTGGTATCTATCTATCTATGTGGTATTGTTATGCATGGATCTTTACTATACATTTCTTCACATTCACAGAAAATGCTAAAAAAAAGTGTATTTTTATTTAGTATTGTTTTAGACATAAAATTGTCTGACTTCAAGAAGGTTACACAATTAACTTAATATTTCATTTTATCTTCTCATATCTGTTCCTCTTGTTGAGTTCGCAGGAAAGACGTCTAGTCTTTTATACAGTGACTACAAAACCTGACCTGACCTCACACACAGTGTCAAGTTTACACCGGTGTTAATTGTGTATAGCTTTGAGGGCAGTTTAGGACTGCACTAATTTAAGATCAGACCTTGGTTATGACACCGAGACACAAAGTGAGACCTGTCCACAGCCCATAATATTCCAGTCCACAATGGCTGGGCTAAATCACCTCTAAGAAATGTCTGCCATCCCTTGCATGCACATGAAGTCCTTGTTATTTAAGTGCACCGAGTGCAAACATAAACACAACACAGAGAAGATGGCCAACACTGTGCAGTCTTGAAAAAATGCTAATAAACTTAGCAGTGCCTGTATCACATATGCTACTCTGTATCTGTAATCCACCATTATTGTTCAACAACTTGTCGTGACAGGTTGATGGATTTTAAGTCACGAGATGGTGTGATGTCATCGTTAGCAACAACGCCAGGTACACACTGCAACTCCGAGATGACATTGTCAGATCTTTTCACTCTGGAACCCATTGTCAAAACATACTGTTGTGGGTCACCGACAATGCTGGAGGCGTCTCTACGCAAGGCGGAAACGGTAGTGCAGTTTGTCAGATTTACAGAAGTCCGTTGTCATGTGGACGGCACCTAAGATGCACTTTATCTACTCCTTTTCCACATTTCCTATGAAAGTTTACATTTCTGATGTAACTATTAAATTTTGGCTGCAAATATTACATTACTACTGTAAATCTTAAATTTCTACTGCAATATTAGATTTCTGCTGTAAATATTACATTTCTACTGCAGGTATTATATTTCTGCTGTAATATTCGACTGCAGATATTACATTTCTGCTGTAAAAATATATATTTCTGTTGCAAATATGTTCAAGAAACCATTTTAAGATGATCTGAGTTTCTGAAATATTGGTTGGCACCAACAACCACATTCAATGTCACTTAAATCCCATTTCCTCTCCTTTCTGATGCTCCGTTTGAACTTCATGAAGTTGTCTTGACCACGTCTACATGCCGAAATGCATCCAGTTGCTGCCATGTGATTGGCTATTTCTGGTAATAAACAATTGAACAGGTGTATCAACACTGTGCAGTCTTGAAAAAATGCTAATAAACTTAGCAATGCCTGAATCACATATGCTACTCTGTATCTGTAATCCGCCATTATTGTTCAACAACTTGTCGTGACAGGTTGACACCTGACTCTGCTCTCCCCCACTCTGGCATTGCTCCACTTTTAGCTCAAAAACTGTAATGAGTAGAGCTTTGGTTTTCAACATGATGTGGTAGGAAATCGTGACGGACACAGCAGTGAAAATTTCATCTCTCTACTCCACTCACAAAGCCGCTGGTGAAAGTTTTACAAAAGTGAAGATTTTATTTTGTTTATTTCTTAAAAAAATGCACACTTTGATTCTGCAGTTAGCAGCAACAGTGCTACCATGGCAACAAGGAGTTATAAAGTGATGATGTGATCAGCTTCCAATTTGCCTTTGATCTTTGTTCAGTAAGTACAGGACAACCCTTTAGGTGACCATTGCTCATTTGAACCTTTGAAGGAGACACACAGAGTACTACAGCTCAGTATTAGCGTGTATTTTTACAAAAAAAACAAAAATGAGTGGAAATAACCATCATACTGGTGAGTCATCTGATGGCCACCAAAATAACAACAATTACAACATTGTGCAGGAGAGTCTGCAGACCTTGAACAAGCAGCTCAAAGCTCAGACTCTGCAGATCCACAAAATCAAGACAAATATCGATGGATGGGAGCGTTTGGATGTCAAATGTGACAGAATGAAGGCAGAACAAAAGGCTGCAAGGATGGAACACAACACCCTTCAGAAGTCAGTGAGGGAGCTGCTCGACAAGGTCAACAACCACATGACTGTTCATGCTCTCTACGAACAAACGAAAGCAGAGATCCAAGACCTGGAGAGTCAGTCTCAAGCTCTGAAGCAACAACTTGAGGTGTTGCAGAGCGATGTTCAGAGAGCTGAAGGCATGCAGCAAACACATGAAGATGAGATAAGAAGGCGTGAGAAGCTAAAGACGGAGGTGGAGCGTATGCAGCAGATAGTGTTTCATCATAATAATGTGAGGGAAGTGTGCGCTATAACCCAACAGGAGATTGAAAAAATCAGACACCACAATCACAGCCTCATGAAAGACATGCTGCAGCTCCAGAAGAGGCTGGAGGAGGGCAAAGTGTGGCAGGAGAATTACAATTCTGCAAAGGCTCAGAAAGAGGCGTTACTAGAAATGTGCACAACTTTGAAATCTGACGTCGGAAAGAATCAAACAGCCCTCCAGGAAATGACCAGGGAGATGACGGAGGCAAACGAAGTCATGAGCCGCACAAATGCTGCCCTGCGGGAAGAGATGCAGCAGCTGAAGGAGAGACAGCAGCAGGTCAGCGCTTTGCAGGAAGCCTACAACACCGTGAAGGCTCAGGAAGTTGCATTCAGCCTGGAGAATGAGGCTTTGCAGAACGAGATCAAGGCATTGAGCGAAGACCTCCACAAGGAGAGAGCATTGCACGAAGCCATGATCGCTGACCACAAAGCCATCGTGCTGCAGCTCAATGAGAGGCGGCAGCATGTCCAAACTCTGGAGGAGCTGCACAACACTGCCAGGGCAGAAAAGAATGTGTTCCTACAGCAGAATTGTGCTCTGGACCGACAGATCCTGGAGCTGTACAGCTACCTGGAGAAGGAAAAGTCATTGAAAGATGACCTGAGCCACCAAAGTCACGCTCTGGAAGAAGAGCGGCTTCATCTCCAGGAAAGGCAGCGCCACATCAAGGAGCTGGAGGACTTGTGCAACAAGGCCAGAGCCGAGGAAGAGGGACTCAGCCTGAAGACAGAGGCTTTGAAACAAGAGGTCAAGGAGCTGATCGAATACCTCCAGCAAGAAGACACTCTGAGAGAAAAGCTGAGCATAATTAAAAATGCAGCTAACGGCCTGGGTATTGAAAAGGATGCCCTGAAGGAGGAACTCCAGGGTCTGGAAAAGAGACGCCAACAGGTCAAGTACTTAGCCGCGGTCTACCAGGAAACAAAGGACGGCACGGACACTCTGAGGACAGAAAATGAGAATCTGAGGCAGGAAATCCAGAAGGCGGAGAAAGTGCTCACGCTTCAGGCATTCTATGAGGACAGCTACCCAGCGCTGCAGGCTGATGAGTTAACACTGCAGAAAGAAAACAAGATCCTGTGTAAAACTCACTGCGACATCTCCACCAAGCTTCAGGCTGCCGAGGATTGGAAGCCGAGATATGACACCCTGAAGGAGCAGACGGAGGCCTTGAAGCTGCAGAACGACACAGTGACAGGGCAGATCCAGACCTACAAAGACAGACTCACAGTGCTGACTGAGCTGCAGGGGTCATACAAACCCTTGAAGACAGAAAACAAAAATCTGACCCGCCTGAACAGCACTCTGAAGAAACAACTGCGTGAGCTGAACAAAAAGGTCTCTGAAGAGCAGACGGTGGTGGACAAGATCGATAAGCTCAAGTTGGAAAACCAAGCCCTGAACGAAACCATCACCTACCTGCAGTTTCAGGTTAAAGAGCTCCAGGATGTCCTGCAGGGAAAAAAAGCTCTGGAAGCCGAAGAAAAGGACCTGAAGAACCAGAGGAAGACCTTGCAGAAACGGACCGAGGAAGTCCGCCAAGAACTCAAGACGTTGAGCGAAAGAGTGAAGAAGTAGTCTGGAGTGAAGGGTTTAAAAGTTCACACTTTTTTGGGTGTATGGGTAAAACATAGGTGATCTAGTTTCTGGGTGTAAATCAGGTGATCTGGTTTCCTCCCACTATTCCTTAATTTATTTTCTTTTTCTTTTCAGGAAGTCTGGATTCTCCCAACAGCAACAGGCTAAAAAAAAAAAGACATTTCCCCTAAAATATTTAGTAATTCAATCTTGGTAAATCAGGTGATCTGGTTTCCTCCCAATGGATTGCCACATTTTCCGAAAAATGTTTGTTAATTCTGGCTTCTCCAATATGTAAAATGTAAAACTCTGTGTGGCTAAACATGTCAATCAAAAATAATAATAATAAAAGTAAATAAATCTAATTGTTGTTGATGGATGATCTCTGTGTAACACCTCCCAGCATCGGGACATTGTCTCAGTCATGATCTCCTACAGGACAGGTGAGGGAAGACACAGTGCAGCTGTTCAGTACAGCTGCTCTCATCAGAATGTTTAAGAAACACCTTTTAGACATGATAAATGTAAAAATAAAAAAAAATATCATCGTGTAACTTATATGTTTATGTTTAAATGTATATGTGTATACGTATATATATGTATGCGTATACACACACACACACACACAACACACACACACGATCAATACATACTGGATTAAGAAGTTGACGGGAATCCATGAACGCCTGGCAGCACAGATGAACCAGCTGTTATTGGAACTGTACAGTATGTAGGATGATGGCCAAAACTGGTACTGCAATCACTCTCAAATTACTGTGGAGCGGTGTCTCCCCTCTCCCTCCCCCCTGACTAGAGATTGCCAGCTTGGCTGCAGGATCCAACAGGAACAGAAAGTGTTACAGTGAATGAAAAGCAGACACCTTGGGCATCACCATGGACACTTAGAAGGAGTAAAATGGGGTGGAGGAGAGCTGTGGAGCCGTGGAGCTCCGAGGCAGTGGACAAGGGTATGCGGTGAGGAGTGCTGCTGCCCGTCTGCTTTCAGACGTCTCCATTTTTCAAAGGCATCTCCTATACAAACCTACAAACCTACAAATCCTTGTTTTATTTCAGACTTTGCAACAACATATTTCGGATTCATAATGAGGTCTTTTAGGTTTCGGAACGTTAGACATTATTTATCCAACACGTTCGTAGCTGCAGCTGTGGTCACTAGAGCAGAGCTGGCAACTAGGATGCTGAAATACTACTGGCTTGGTGATTGGGAGATAGGTGGAGGGTGGTGCATCAGACCAAAACACAACATGACAACAACATCAGCTGAGGGCTGCAACTGGGCTTTTTAAATGAGAATATCCTGGCTGGACTACTGTTGTCAGTGATATAAATATTTGAAATGAACATAATTTCTTAATGTCTGGTGACATATCAGGGCCATTTTATGATTAATTTAAATACATTTCTTACATATTGTACCTTTAAGGGATGGGACCCACCCAGTCCTCATCATGAAGCACCCCCAGAAGGGACCCATTCCATCCAACTACCAGCGATTAACTGTCTCATATGCACCTGATTTTCTGAATCATATTCGTTAAAACAGGGTCAGGATTTGCCAGATTTTTCTAAAAAAAACTCTGCTGCTTAATGATTTTACTGGCACTATTGGGTAAAAGGATGAAAACATGAATAGAGTGACAGAACACTGTTCTCTCAGAAGTTTTAACCAATTTTTATGTAATCTGGCTGAAGATGCGGTGATTACTACTAGCATAGGTAATGCACAACTTTCATAGTCAGCAGCAAATCTCTGCCTCTACAGCATCATTCAGGATCAGTAAGAAAGCAGTATAATCCAGTTTGAGTAATAATATTTCAGACACAGTTCTGCTGGGCAGCCTGGTTTTAACGGTGGAAGGAAACCAATTCTTTCTTTCTTATTGCTATTCATGCTTTCAGCTGGAGACTGACCCTTAATTATTTAACTGAATAAATTACCTGTAAAGCAGAAAGTGGAGTCACGGTGTGCCAGGAGGGAGCCGGCCTGTCAGCTTCAAAGGGCCAAAACCTGCCGAGATCCTGTGGGCTTCATTCCACTTAACACCAGTCACTGGGTATATATGTCTAGGCGTTCATAAACCCAGCTTAAATGTCAGGGGGTAGGCGGCTCCCAAGTGTAGGGCTCAATATTGAATGGAAATCATATTTAACTTGGCCTGCGTGGCTTTAGTGACCTTCATTGTAATTAAGAAAAAAGAGGTTAAGGGAGAGGTCAACATCATGGCCAACCTAATATGATTCTGAATTGCTCTCATCTAAATACGGTGGTGATGAGAAATGTTCTTAACATGACACCATTTGGATGGATCATTTTAATCAGAGAGCTGTCTTCATTTTTCCCCCACTTGATTTGAGTTTACATATTTAAAAATGATTCAGCTCAAAGAATATTTCTGCCAATGCCACCAAACTGTGTCCAGTTTATAGTCATTCTGCTTTCAGGAGCATAAGTTGTAGATTGTAAAAACACTCAAAGTTACATGTTTCTACAAGACATCTTAATACCTGCTATACAGTATGTACCGCAGTGCCTTACGTTTAACAGACATGACCAGGAGCTCCACAGAGGCTCGAGGAGTCTAGGTGGGTAAACCAAACGACCCCAGATCCTCCCGCAGTGATTTCTGTCAAGGTGCTGTTGAGCAATGTGCTTAACCCCCAGCTGCTCCACTGGAGCTGTCAAGTGTAGATATTATGTGGTTGCTGTGGTTATCTCCCAGGTGTGAATACGCGTAACTGATCCAATGAATGTGAAGCAGGTGGCTGCATGAAAAGGGAGAGCGTGGTCAGCAAACCTTCCCTGGATAGATAAACTTAACCAGATGAATGATACTACAGTGTGAGATCTTGTTATCTGCGTAGGTCTGGTGTCCCTTAGAGGCTGTTTTTTTTTACTGCTGCATCTAGACTCTATGCCTGCTTATTCCTACTGACTTTTTGAGGCTATATACAAAAAAAACACTGACTGTTAACAATTGTGTCCCTACAGTGTGACATGTAGGGGTCAATCATAAAAGCTGGGGACAAGCAGACCTAAAATCAAAGGCCAAAGATGCCTGTTTCTGCCGAAAAGTTTCACTCGAACATAAAAAGACTAAAGCCTATGGCCGACTACCACGGAAGTTCTGTGTGAGAAGTCGTAATTCTTCATAAAGGCAGGCGGTGATCGTTGGAATTCATCATTCCAAAAGGGAAACCCGATGACCTAGGTCAGTCTCCAGTTCATCGCAGGACACATAGAGACAGACAACCACTCACACTCACATTCACACCTACGGTCAATTTAAATTAACCAGTTAACCTAATCCCCATGCATGTTTTTGGATGGTGGGAGGAAGCCGGAGTACCCGGAGAGAACCCACGCAGAGACGTGGAGAACATGCAAACTGCACACAGAAAGACCTGGGCCAGTAATCAAACTCTGTACCTTCTTGCTGTGAGGTGACAGTGTTAACCACTACACCAGCGTGCTGCCATTGCCTGGTATGCCCCTCGCTTAAAGGACTGGTTTTGAGAAGGCTTGTTGTTACAGTCAGATGAGAAGATGAACATGTATAAAGTATGAAGCCAGAGCCTGGAGATAATGAGCTTAGCTTAGCACAAAAACTGGAAGCAGTGAAAACTGGGCTGTTTGGATCGTGCATAGGAGCAAACCCGCACAAACACTATTTACTTTTATTTTTTATTTCAATCAATCAAATCAAAGTGATAGCATTTCACACTGTACGGCTTTTGAATAATGACGTGTTAGCCTCAGAGGCACAGTGTGTCTCTCTGGCCTGAGTGTCTTTAGTTTGACAATAAAAGCTAAATATGCCTCACTAATGTCATATAAATTCCTCTGCAGACTCCCGCTAGTGCTGTAATTGCCACTCTGACTCACTGTGCGCCATGTCAGAGCCCACTGACAAGTAAATTACACAATAATGCCACATTAAACTGGAGCTCAAAGCTATCTGCTTTGGGTGTTCCAACAATGGTTACAAATAATTACACATTTCTAAGGCTTTTGAAAAATAAACAGTAGCAAAGACGAGGATACAGTATGATCCAAATAAATACCAACAGGTATGGTACACTTTACTGATTATAAGCTGCTTGATGATTATTGATGATGAAGTGTTTTTACAACCAAAAGGAAAAAGGGAACCAATGAAATCTAAATGTGTCAAAACTATATTAGCTTTTTTTTTTTTTTTAGAGAGAGTGATTCATTAGTTTCCTCTGTTGTGTATCATCTTAACGCTGTTGTATTCTGTCAAAGCGATCTTTCTGCCTTTGGCGTCTTGTTCCTAGTTAAGCCATTCACCATCGTGGCCTGATGACAGTGTTTATTACCCATCAGCCTACACAAAGCAGCGCGCACAGAAAGCAGCAGCGGCAACAGCGACAGCCCATGCAGGCTAATCTACCAGCCATGCGAGGTGTCAGGGCAGGGTTTGGTAATGTGATTTAGATGAGTTTCCCACGCTGGCGTGTCACCGCCGTCTCCCCTCAGTGCTCCAGCGACAGTCCCTCATTACACACCGTGCCACCGTCAGCCGTATCGCCAACGAGCGTGACAGTTTTTGACACTGGGACACCCGTTTTTTTTTTGTTGTTTTTTTTTCTTGGGGCAAAGTGACAGAGAGGAATGAGGAAGGGATAGGGGAAGGAAGGGGTTTACAGAATTAGATGTAATACAATTGGAATTTCCTTCCTGTCTCCACTTTAAATCACATGCTTTTACATTATTAAAGAGTATTACGGCACTCACAGACATATTTGACCTGTCGTTGGGCGGTAACCCTTGAATTTGCTTCTTTAGAAACATGGCTAAGGGACGAATATGAATTTCTATACACTGACACTGTGATTTCGGGGCTGTTTGGTTGTCACAATTCTGGCCTGATGTCACCCAAATGCACTCTGATTATGAGGGATATAACAAACTTTTAATCTGTTTCTATTTGCTGTATTTCTGTGAATAAAGGTGGAACGAGGACACACACCTTTCCCTTACGTCAGCTAAAAAATGTCCTCCTGTATCAGGTGCCAAAACTCAAATTACAGATTAGTGTGTGTTTGCAGAAGAAAAAGAAGGAAAGTAATTCAGAGAAACAATTTGGGAATGTATGTGGTACACTGTATGTATACGGATGAAGTTTGTCTTTACTGCAGGTGTGCAAGAACAGGTTTGGGTATCTGTGTCGATGAATAAGTGGCTGTTTAAAACTCTCCTTGCCTCAGGTTTGGTGAGGCTGGGTGAACAATGCTGTACCCATCTCCAATAAAAGAGGCTGAGGCATGAATGATAGGCAGAAGAGGAAGAAGAAGAATTTGATTAAGTTTTGGAGTAACTGGAGTACGTGTGTGTCAGTGTTTATGAGTGAGTTCCCTGAAGATGTCGAGAATAAAAGAGCAAGTGGCTTTCAGGTCACTAGGTTGCCAAAATCCATGTGTATCCCTTTGAACTAAGTCAAACAAAACCAAAGAGCCACAAGTATTAGCACTTGCAGTCTTTCCATTTAGCTCCAGACCAGACAACATCAGAACAAATATATGGAACAAAGAGGCCTTTGAGAAGTCAGGACAAGGGTGAATCTCTTCATTCCTCGCCCCTCTGCTGTTCTCTTGCTCGAGTCTCAATCAGAGAGGCTGGTTATCTCCACCAACCAATTATTTGATTAGCGGAAGGAAAGGGTTTGAATCATTTAGGCCACTTCATAATTAAGAGGGGATGCTATAGGATCCCAGAGATCTAGCAAGTACCACAGGGCTCAGCCTCAGTGTGAAGGGATATGATCTAAAGAGCTTCCAAATAATTGTAACCTCACAGACACACACACACACACACACACACACACAAACACGCACAGATATGATGTATAAAACCACACATACTGTACTTTACACACAACGCCTGATACCAACCCCAGGGTACAATACAGCCCACATTATAATGTAGGACACTCAGCCAAATTCTTAGGTCTTTTAACTCACAGAGAAGGTTGAGTTGAAAGAACATATTTTCCCTTCAAATGTTTAGTTTTCTGAGAGTTCCTGAAAAATTGCAGTGCTCGAGAAATTCAAGGCTACAGGAAAAAAATGTTATATAAAAATGGCTTGCAACTATTTATTTGGCAACACACAGCAAATAAGATTTCTGGGCATATGCATCAACCTTGAATGTTGACTGAAGAAGCACAACTTGTCTATCGAATGAAAAACAACAAAAAAAAAAAACCCTGCCTGTCCAATCAGGGGAGTAAAACCCTCTCTCTTGCTGTTTGTTGTTGCTGTTTGGTGCAAAAAAAAGACCACCAGGAAAAATCTCTCTGGTATTATTTGATGTAACTTCATCACTACTTCCTTTTGTTTTGGATTGCACTTTGTGTATGTATGTTTCTTCCACTGCAGCCTTCATCTGATATTGATCTTTAAGCCTCAAAATGGTCCTCAAGTTGCAGTGAATATATTCACACCAAATGTTACTGGTGTGATATACTATACGGCATTATGATGCATGGTTTTAAACCACCAATGAAACACGTAAGGACGTTAACATTATGTCTTTTTACAGGTAGAACTGAACGAGAGAGAAACATCCAGCAGATTCTTTACCTCGTAACTTTCACAGCACAGGATGTGATGCAACAGGAAAGCAATGGCCAGTGAACTCTGACTGAACAGGTTATTTTCTCACAGCTGGACGCACACATTAATATTTAGAGAAGACTGTGGGGGCACTGATGTTCAAAGGAGAAGGCCCTATAGTAAGTTTACCGTGTTATCTATCCGCTGTGTGATACCAACACTGTATGTCATCATACATGTTCATATGGATACGCTGCTGAACCCCTGATGAAAAGATGGTCAGGGTGTTTTTCACATGTTAATATAACGAGAATGTTACGTTTAATGAGAGATCAGAGGATATGATGCACTGTGGGATTAGATGGATACCTAGACAGTTTGTCAGATTAATCAACTGTGAAAGTAATCATTCACTGCAGCTCTAATGAAGATAACAGTTTTAAGCAAAATTATAGAGCAAAAAAAAAAAAAAAAAAAGGCATATTCTATGAAACAATAAACAATAAATAAATATAAAAATAAATAAAATTTCATAAACAATAAGCATGTATCCCGGCCCTTGGTTAAATTATGATAGGGTGGAATAACTTTTAAAGGTGTCCACAGGGTTACGACTGAAAGGGATGAAACACACGAGAGGCCTCAGAAAGGTTATGAATATACCTTGTGAGAGGAAATGAATAAACAGTAAACAAAGCAAACTAAAATGTATGAAATAACACATTAACTTCTTCACTTCTTGATTCAGTGGTTACATCATACAAACACTGTTCAAACACCGTTGCTATTAATGCTGACAACACTGCCACCCAGGAAGGCTCTCTATGGTGCAGGCAAATATTGTGTTCGGAGTCGCTGTCAGTGAATAATGAAATGGGTATTTATGCAGCCATGCACGCAGTTCAAACTGATGCTAAGCTTGTCGACAGACAGAATCTGTAATCAGTCAACAACTCGAGGCCCAAGGGGACAAGCTGTTCTAATGAAATCAGAGGGAAAACAGAAAAGCCTCAAAGAATAGCACCCACCAGTCTGCACACACTTTACATTTTCAACCTATTTTTTTTTTTAACAACGCTTGATGAGCACTGACAAGAATCACAAGAAGCAGCCTTCGTACAGTAAGTCCTCTGAGAGATCTGCAGAACTTTACAGCCAAACGCAAGAAAGTTATGTTCAGAGAAAGGTTTTGTGGGGTTTTAGCTTTCATGGCAGGCAAAAAAAAAAAAATTAACAAAATGCCAACAGCAGAATGCGGAAATGCACGGACGAGGAAGTCTCTTCAAAAAACTCTGACATCACAACCTGGAGGACAACGGTGAGCTAATTCATCATCCACTTTAACAACACACAGCACACATTGGAGCTCTGTAGACGCTTAAAATACCATGTCTACATGAGTTTCTGCCATGTGACTGGCTGATTAGAGATTTGTCTAAACAAGCAAACACCCTCATGAAATGGCCAGTGATTGGTATATTCTTGAGGTACTTAAATGTGAAGCACTGTGGTGGTAATAACATGTCAAATGCTTATAAGATCTCACTCCAGTTATCCTCACTACTGTAGGCAGATTTCATTTACAAAGGTGAAACAAAATGTTTAATTTTGATTTTAAATGGTCTGGTAATTTTTATCCAGAGTTATCACAGGAAAATTACATATGATAAGGTTGAATATGTGCCTTCCTCAGTGCCTCTTATGACTCCTTATCATTTATATTTCATACAGTTGATGAAAATGGATTTTTCTTGCGGAAATCATCCCGCTGTGCTGCCAAATGTGATATGAAAGGATAATATTTGAGCATGGCCAACCACTGGAAGGGTACAGTAATGTCTTTTTGTCTTAACCAGGAGGTAAGTGCCTTATTCTTGTCATTCATGTCCTGAGCTCTTAACAGTAATTGAGAACAAAAATGAAAAGACTTGCCAAATGTTGCTGAACATATTCAGTACTAGATTATAAAGTAATCTAAAAATCCAACTTAGCTTAATATCTTGTATATCCTGGAAATGAAGGCTGTGCAAGTAAATGAAAGGTTCCTTCTAATAAAAGCAACAGCGACTAAATTATGAAATCAAATCAAAATATGTATAATCTGAGGTGCCCAAATCTTAGCGTCAATTTCTGTCTTATTCTAATTGTAAACAAGAGAATTTGTTTTGAAGCCAAATATGATGGCACATTTTGCTCCAGATTGTTTGCCTCAGGGTAATGTTATCTGTAATCAGTTATATAAAGACCACGGCACAAAAGTTTTTCTGTCACAGTGGCTGATGGACACCAAATTTCTGAGTCATTTTAAACATTTTAGCGGCTCAGACAGTTTTAGAATAAAAAAAAAACATAGTTTGAAAACAATCTTGAGACCTGCCAGAGCAAAAGAGAAACAGCCTGAGTCACCCACGACCACCACAATTATGCAGCGTTTGGAGGGTGAATGGGATAATTTCATGCCCCGATAGTAACCAAGTACCAAAAATACACCTTCTATTATACATTTAATGTCATTTTCTGGAATTGGTTCATAATGTGTCGGTTGATTTATATGCTCAAAGTGGCTTTATCAGGTTGCCACATGAGAAACTGTGTAAAGAGCTGTAAAGGGAGAGCATTGGATCAACATCTACTTAACACATTCCCACACATAGCAAGACTTTTCAGACACGCTGACAGGCCTGACATGGCTGACATGGCTGACATGGGTCCTCTTGATAATAAGGATGCACTGTCTACAGGGTGCTCCATGCTCGGTTTTATTTCCTTTCCACTCTGCTGTCAGCAACAGGCATCTATATTTAATATTTAACATACACAAATCATAACTGGATGTCAGAAAAGCAAATTACACAGTATTATACGGGACGTTCTTTACTCAGTCATAGTAAAGCTGTTAAATATTAAAGCTGCTACGATCAATGACTTGATGTTAACGGTGGCTCTCAGGGCATTACAACCAGCTATAGTCCTTTTCAGCTCTGTGGGGCTTTATAGCAACTTTTAACTCGTTGTTAACTTCACCGTCACAACTCTGGAAGCAACATTTCAGGCTGCAGCAGCTCTGTTGCAGAAAATGGAAATAAACCACTGTACAGTGCCTGCCCATCAGCCAACGGGAGGCAGACAAACATTTAAAAAAATGTACAGTACATGTAGATTCAACTCTCTTTGCCCACAGGAGAGAAAAAACACATCAACAGCGACAGAAATTCATTTTTTCACCTGAACTCTACCTCATGTCTATCTATCTATCTATCTCTCTATCTATCTATCTATCTATCTACCCACATGTACAGAGATGAAAGGACAAAATTGAGAGACGCCAGAAGAAAATGAAAATAATCTAATCTACACACAAATTCACAACTACATCTATCAGAATTATCTCTAAGTGAGATCTCTTTAAGTGAAAGTCTCTTTAATATCTTTAGTTTACGTGGCTAGCTAGTTTATTGCTTAACACAGACAGCACTTTCAGCTCAGTGGTAAACTGGAAAATTTAGGCGAAATGAATTTGTCAGTCTGAGTCTTGCAGCCAATAAAGTTAATGAAAAAGAAAGAAAGAAAGAAAGAAAGAAAGAAAGAAAGAAAGGTTTTAGGTTCTGCACAGTTGTGACGTAAATAGGTATGTCTACTCTGTGGATGATCCCTGCTGGTTTCTGTAAATATTCAGTCATATTCACAGATATTTTTGCATATCAGGTCTGGTATCCACAGAAATAGCTGACATTTCATTCTTGTCTAGTATAGAAAGAAACTGAAATATCGGCCTACTTGAGAAAACAGATAAGCCATGGCTACTGTAGATTCCTTTTGGTCAGAATATCTGTTTTCTTGTGTTTTATTGTACCTGAGCTGACAGTTTTTATATCAGTGTATGTATTATACGAGGCTCTGCTCGCTGTCAGTCTTCAGACTCCCACAGGAAGAAGATGAATTCGGTAAAAGAAAAATAATCCCCTGAAAATCACGCTACTTTACAGTCTTGCAATGTGTTTCTTTTCTCAAATAAAGGTTGTATTTAGCAGCAAGTAATTTCAACTACAAATGGTTAAATGAAAAAGTAAACATGCCTTGCCTTAGTAAATGGAGAAAAGTAAATTTGATACAACATGAATAGTAAATTGGCTGTAACACAAATGATCCCAAAGAAGCAGAGAAACAAAGTGTCTCTCCAGTGTGTGGAAGCTTGAGTCAAAGACACACCGTGCAGAGCTTTAGATGTGAGTACAGATGGCAGCTGCTTAATAGAGTGCACACCTGAGAAAAGCCTATTAGTGATACAGCGCGGTGATTGGGTTTTGTTTTAAGAGCCTTTTTTTCTGGTTTGTCCCCAGGGTGTGCTGCCACGCTGTTTTGGTATCTTGGCTCAGAGAGAACAGGAAACAGGAACAGCTGCTCTCCTCTTGGTCTGGACCAAGCTGTCCTCATTCTATCTGTCTTTCTTTCTGTCTTTATGTGACTTTCTTTCCGTCGAGTGGATGTCTTCCGCTCTCCCCGTCTCTTCCTAACATCTCTGCTAATGCATGCAAGCGTACACAGTAGCAGTCCTAACAAAGGTACCTTACTTTTAGAGCACTTTGTATGGAGGTTATGCAACACTTAAATTACTTAAAGGTCCTTTATAGTGGGAAGTTCGACTTCCATGACTTTTTTCATCATAAAGCAGGTCTGCTCAGTGCTTTATGAATAATGTGAGAATACTGAAATGCTCAGGTCATGGAGAAAACAAGCACAGCTCAACCAAACAGCTATTTGTGATGTCACAACAATGTACAATCAATTAAAAACATTAACAATCAATGTAATCAATGTAAGAAATGTGGCCCAGTTTGTTTCAAGTTGCAGTGTATGTGAATGACACCAGCTGACAGGAAGTAAACATGGACCCAAACTGTTGACTAGCAACATTTAAGATGGTGCCAAACGTTTTTTTAAAATCAAAAGTGCCTTGTTCCAGTGTTTTTGCCTATTTTCAGTCACATTTCAAGACCCACAGAATATTTTGTACCATGTCTCTGAAAACACAGAGTAGCTTAAATGAAAGAAGAGTTTTCATCATGAAAAAAATGCTTGTTTTTACCTTGTTCCGTTCTCGTTTTGTGTGGAGGAGCGTAGAGGCCACTTTCATCAAAATCACCACTTTTTGTCCAAATTTGTTTTGATCTCTAAATGGATCGTCTCCACTTCCTGCTTTGAGTTTCTGTGGCACATATTAACCGTTTGTGTCCCGGCTACAAATCACAGAAGCTCCAACATTACTCACAGGCTGCGGCAGACTGTGATCAGTGACCAGCTGCAAAAAAAACACTTTGACGTAGTATTACTCAAGCGTCGGATTTTGAATGACGTTGTATTACATCAATGGCACTCAAAGAGTTAAGGCAGACAGTATGATCAGTATCTGATTGGTAAAGAGTCCACATATTTAGAACAGAAAACAAACAACCAAAACCAACAGCAAAAAACTTTCTTTTTTTAATCTTTTGATTCACCTTGACCTGGATGACTCAGAATCTGCAAAGACATTTAAGAAATATACTTTTGTCCCATACTGCACACACCAATGCTTATCTGTAGGACTGGGTTAAAAAAAATCGATTCAATTGATTTTAATCAATCTCCATTTAAATGGTTCACAATCGATTCATAAAATCCAAAGATCAAGGGCATTAATCACCATACATACGTCTAGTCTGCCGAAACCAAAGAAGAAGACGTCTCATATGATCAGCATTTAGTGCTGCTTTCCACCGCTTTCCAAGGAACAAGATCTCATGAGCTGTTGCTGCCAGCAGTCAAACAAACATGACGGAAGCCAGTCCACCTCTCCAGGCACTGCCAACGAGTTTAAAAGCTGATGTTTGGATGCATTTCACATTTAAGAAGTTGGAAGAAAATGACGAGTTGGACAAAAAACAAGTAGTCTGCAAAATATGCAACGGGAAGATAAAATACAGCGGCAATATGACAAATCTTTGTAACCATTTGATGAGACATCACCCAGAAACAAACAAACTAGCCTGGTCTTGGCATCTAAGTTACCAGCAAACTCTAAACGTGCACAGAAAATAACGGAGCATTTATTTTAACTGGAATATCCCTGACTGAATCGATATTGAATCGAATCGGATCGAATCGTGGATCAAATCGAATCGGGACCTTGAAATATCAAATCGAATCGATCTGGAATATCTGAATCGATACCCAGCCCTACTTGTTTGCCACCTTTAGTTTTAAGCCAACATTTATGTTTATCAGGCCAAATAAACAAAGTGAACGTGATGTTAAAGGATTTGTGTAAACTTTGTCCCCAGTTTTTTTGAGTCTAGAGAGTCCCTTTCCCAGTTCTATCCTGGTCTATCTATGTCGCTCCATTGGACTTGACTTGGCCCCAGTTGTCTGACTGATGTGTTTTTCTGGACAGGAGCTCTGCTGCGCTCTGTTTTCTGTCTTCAGACACAGTGGGGACTCCTTAGCTAGTTGCCAGCACTCGGGCCTCTGGGACGGCATTGTCCAGATGCTTCTCTCCCAGACTAGGAGGTTCCTCTGCCAGAGGGAACACACTGCTCTAATTTTACATCTATGCATGTGTATGAGTGCTTGTTCACTTACGTTGTATGTATGATGACTTAGTTTTTTTTTTTTTATTGCCTACACTGTTTACTGATGTTGTATCTGTATATAGGCCCTTATCGTTATTGTTGCACTGTCCACTTTGCTGCTGTAATGATGCAAATTCCCTGTTTGTCTAATAACTGATTATTTCATCTTAAAATATATAGAGTAAGTGTTTTTCCCTTTTCCATTCAGCAAAAGCTAATTAAGTAACACTACAAAACATTTTGGGTCATGACTACTGTATATTATATGAGGCAGAGCAGCTTTTGTATGTTCATTATATTCTCCATCGCCCCTCTTCTCATCTCTCTGCCTCTTTCTGTCTGTTTCTCACCCTCTTCCTCTCTCTCTGTTGCTTTCTTTGACAAAAGCCCCATGGTAGTTTTAACATTAATGAAGCAGTTGTCCAGGCTTTAATCTGTGACTTGAGGCTGTCATTATCCATCACAGGAGACACTCTGTCCTTTCCAATTTCCTCCCAGCGTCCATCTCCCTCTTTCATATACCTACACTTTGAATTCTCCCTTTGCCTCCATGGGCTTCATAAATATTCAGCGAGCCGACCAGTCCAGTAATTTTCACACACAATCTGCCACTCCGAATCATTTCTACACCTGGACACATGGATGTTGACATTCCTCTCTGTCCTAATCTGCTTTCATGTCCTTCATTTCTGTTCCTCTCCACTCCTGCCACCTTTCCTCTCTTCACACAGCGTCCATCTCATCTAACTTCGGTCCTAAAACAATTCTGGCATTCTTTGCTGAAGGGCAATGTGTCAAGAAGTAATACAAGCAAAATGTTGGGCTTGAAGGTCCATGGGTCGATGTTCTTGACAGTCTGACAAAAAAAAGGTCAACACAAGATCCAACTTCCTGTATCTGGAGCTTTCAACCACAATTCATGGCATTCCTCAGCAGAGGGAAAACAGTTGTGGAGGAAAGTAATGGCGTAAGTAAAGGTATATCTTGGCAGTTACTAATCTTTTTCACAGGATCTAATATTTGGTCATAACCAGACAAACCCACTTCACTTCATTCTTTCACTTTCAGGCCAGTCTATTCTGAGATCTCATCTTTTCCTTTGCCTTTTCTCTGTCCTGAAGGCCTGCATGTGGCCGATGATAGAGATGCAAGATGGCAGCAAAAAGCCCAACTGCACTTAATTTGTCTCATGATTACTGCACAAGAGCTAACATTAAAAGGCTGTCTTGTACTCATTGGTTCATGGACCACCTGAACAAGAATTGTACAAAGAATCTGTATATTTATAGAAATAATGCAGCGACAAAATAAGAGTAACTGCAGCACTTTTAGTAAGAGATAACTACTACTAAGGTCACTTTCACACTGTCCTTGTTTGGTCCTCTTTAAACGGACCAGAGTTTTTTTCCTCAGACAGGCTTTGTTTGTGCAAGTGTGAAAGCTCATACAAACTCTGTTGCGGACCAAACTTTGGTCCGCTTGAAAACGGGGGTCTCGGCCCGTTTGCAAGTGAACCCTGGTTGTTCGTATGCAGTGTGAAAGCTCACCGGACCAAACACAGGACCAAATGTACGTAGTGCATGTACAGCAGGTACAGCGTGCACTCCAGACGGTGATGAGTAACCATCGTTAGCAGTTAGATAGCTTAGCTCAGTTGTCTGAACAACATAACCCATAAATTCACAATTTGACATGTTTGAACAAAATTTATCACAACCACCAACAGTCACAGCCCTTAAACTCTGTGCTGATGTGTTGTCATGTTATATTATCAAAGTTAAAAAATTAACAGCTTCAATCCCTGATGAACTACGTTAGCATTAGTGACGGTTGCGTTCACCAGTATGTAGGTAGGCAACGTTAACGTTGTAGCATTCCCTCAAATAATGTAACGAAGCACAATACAAGATTGTCAGTCCAGCTCTGTTTGTAGTCTGTGACGTTACATACCAGACTGTTGATGCTCAGAAAGTTCGAATCGAGTCCGCTTTAGGTGTGAAAGCGACCTCAGTTTGCTGTTGATTGACGGAGACGATTGGCAGGATTTTAAGAGCCAAACAGTCTTCTGTACCTTAACAACCAGCTGATTCAAAAGCATGCAAATTACAGAAAAAAATCTCTGGGCTGAAACACGATTCTTCCTCAGTGTAAAGAGAATTTTATCATTGGTCTACAGTTACAGAGGTTTGTCTCACACACTAGCATGTGCCAAGGCTTGTATTTGCATTTTAAGGCAGCTGCGTAACTTGAAAGGCAACATAATGGCCATAATTAGAGCATCATCTTTACAACACTGAAATGTGCTAGGAAGACCACTGATAAGCCATGTTGCATGCCAGAAATAACGAACTCTACTGACGATGTGTGTGTCAAAAATGTAAGGAGGTTGGTGGAAAGTTGGACAAAGTGTGCAATAAAATGCACTTGACCCTTGTTGGAGCTCAAATATAAAGTTTTAGTGAATAACACTGGAAGGGAACACACATTAAAAACACTTTTACTGGAGTGGCGCAGGGGTTTTCAGAATCTACCAGTCGTGACATTTTTGTCTGGCCATAGGTTTGGAATAAAACAGTAAAGTGTTCTCATCTGTATTTCAGGAGGAGGATGATTTATTTTTCAAGGCTCCATGCTTGTGGAAGCAACACAACACTTCTGCAGAAAAGTTCTGAGGCTAACATGTTCCCTACTTTGAAAAGTATGAATAAGGTCACATTTACTTCCAAGCCTGTTTGGTCTGGGGCATCTAAAGGCTGGTGTTCATTCTTTTCATTTATATTTGTTTGGACAGGTTACACACCAGAAAGCTCACCTGAAAAAGTGGGTCAGTATGATACAAAGGGGCATCATATCTTCCATCAACAAAATCTAATGAAGACAAATTTACACAATTTTACAATTTATATTCAGCTTTTTCTTCTAAATCAGAAGATCAGTAAATTCCAAGATCATGCGCATGATTTATTAGTCACAAAGATGACACAATATCATGATAACACTTTTTTTTTCATAAGGCAAAGTATAAAAGATAATACTCAGTGTGCTGAACAACAATCTATCTGGCAACATTCAGACTGCAGAGAAAGAACTAATATTATGTGTGATGACACCTGCTTTCTGAAATCTGTCACTTATATTACACTGGCAAAGGTCACTGGTCTAAATAAGGTATTTTATCTAACATGGTTTGTTCTTTAATTGGTCTCTATACAAAAATAATGCACAAATCTTACACTAGTGATCCCACTGCAGTCTGTCATTGCCTTGCTATTTAAACTCTACTTAAATTAACGCAGCATAATACTCTAATCTCATACTGTTAAGATGAATTCATATCCATTGTAAAGAAAAACTGCACGTCTTGTGTTCTGGCGTAGAGTTGAACAAAATCAGGCTATGAGCAGGAAAGTGGATAAACGGAGTGAAACAAAGAGCGAGGGAGAGAAAAGACAAAACAGAGGGAGATAAATAGACAAGAGAGCAGAGAGAAAGGGAAGGAAACTCCAGGAGAGTGCAGCATGGGTTTCAAAACACTGTATAATCAGTTTTTCTTCTGGTCTTCAGGTTCGGCCTGTTGTTTGGTCTGCTGGTCACAGGCAGGACATTTACACTCCCTGTCTCACACATAAATCATGTCACACGGCTGAATGAACAGACACTGCCAGCATTTTAGCTCCGGCTAAACCCCGCTCAGTGTGGCCCACCCTGCTCTCACAGTGTAGAATACATAGCTTACACCACGTTATGTACGTACAGGATCACGCTTGAGATGGATGTAAACTAAGATAAGATAAGATAAGACCTTTGTTAATCCCACAGCAGAGAAATGTACAGCATCACAGCAGCAAAGGTAAAGTAACAGAACCATATAAAATATTTTAAAAAGCAAAACAACTTAAGAGCAGCAACAGCAATATAGCCAAAATAAAATATTTTATATTTTGTGAATTCCCACATGGACACTCCTTCCATCATGACTGCAACTAACGATTATTTACATTGTTGATTGTTTCCTGAATTAATCGATTAGTTGTTTGATCGATAAAATGTCAGAAAATTTTAATTTTGTTCCTTGAAGGACAAGATGACGTCCTCAAATGTCTTTTGTCCACAACTCAAAGATATTAAATTCATAGAGGAGTAAAGCAACTAGAATATAAGACTTATTATTGATTATAAAAATATAAATTAAAAATACATACATAGAGCGCTACACTCCATGTGTGCTGGTATCAGGGTGGAGGTGTTTCAACCAGCCACAAAGTCTCTTTTTCACCTCTCTCTCTCTCTCTCTCTCTTTCGTCATTCCACATGACTTCCATCTCTCTACCATCTCAGGCAAACTGCTCCACAAGATTTATTTCATTATTGGGAGTGAAAAAGAGTGACACTGAATTCATAAATTTCCTGTCAGGTGTGTGGAGACAAACAAATGGCGCCGTAACACTCCCCTGGGTTCTGCATTAATTCTTGCGTTCCTCCACGCCGTACAGACGATATCTGGCGCAGGTTCCACATGCCGGAGCGCTCTCCTTTTGATGCTCGTACAAACACGGGGGCCGAGACAACGCTCTCCAAATGCTTTGATGCAATTAGCCAACAGAGTGTGAAGCAGAAAACCTTTGTAGCTTTTTACACGGCGTCACGCGGAAACAGTGTCTACACACACACACCCCAAAAAAAAAAAAAAAGAAAAAAAAAAAGAAGGGGATCAGTTGACAGGAGCTGAGTCTCTTTGTTGATGCCACTCCACCCCCCCAGTGTCTGAGTGAATCCACCACTCAATATAAACTGGGCGACAGATGAGGGAGGCTCTGATGGGAGCTGTGGTCTGTGGGTAGTGAAGGGCATGATCATACAAAGAGAGCACATGTATTTTGGGAGAAACCTTTTAAAAAAAGTTCCATTGAAAACACAGAGAAAGGTCAGTTCGGACCTTCACCAAAAGTTAAGGCTGTTGCTCTAGCGCCATTAATCGGAGCTAAAGAGCTTTGCATAGTGTGTATGACAGTGATTTGGCTGCATGTGGCACAGCCTGATTTCATCTCCTGAGCTGCCACTGCTAGAATCCCCTCCAACGAACCACCTCCACCCAAGCTGGCCGAGCCCAAGAGAAAGTTCATAACTTCCATGTAAAAACATCTAAAATCACAGGAAATTTCAGCTTTGTGGCCAGTTGACCCCTGTCCCCAGCTGACTAACTGTTGTTACATAAGTTGAGCTCAGCCTTGCACCGCTGGGACTCTCGGTTAATTTGCCAGCAAAAAAAACAGCCCGGCAGCAACACTGAAGAGATTGGACAGAGGAGGAGGAGGAGGACGGAGAAGAGGGAAGGGTGAGAGGAAGGAGAGAGGCGACTCAGATTGAAAGAGTGAATGAAAGTCGGTCAGAAAGAGGGATGGAGGAAGTAAATGAGAAACAGCAGTGCCAGAGTGTTTGGCGAGCTAATTCCCAGATATCGACACTGCTTTGATTAGTAACTGGAGGGAACCTTTTAATGAGAGGCATTCTTTAATCAAACCCCAACATAACACAGCCCACCGAGCCATCTCTCGTACGGGAGGGGGTGAATTATTTTCCTCCTCAGACCTCTTCCCTCTCCACAAGTCAACAGATGATCCTGCCGCTCTCCTTCAAACTGAGGAGGTAATCGCCGGCACAAGCACACTCACACAGTCAAGTCATTTATTATGTTCGGTGGTGTTATTACTTCAGATTAAAACCTCCTATATAAGGAGCTGTTTGTTGATGCTTTGGAGCTTTTTATACTGCGGGACTGTCTCCAATACCTGGGCGATGATTTTGAGTACGTATCTGTGTATGTCTCCAGGGGGTGAAAAAAAAGCCCTCCAACTCTCGAAGGGTGATTTGTTGTTGTTGGAGAGTGGCTGCCAGAGTGAGGGAATACAATACCTGAAGGGAGAGAGGGAGAGAATGACACAGGTGGGGAGAAAACAGACCTTTAGGGACAAACAGTGTGATGTGCCGATGGGCAGAGATGTGCAGCGCTGGGCTAGCTAGAGAGGGCTTGTCTCGGTGGTCTCCAGTGCGCTCATTAGAAAGCACGGACAGCATCCTAGAGCCCCTCCCTTCCCCAGAGATAGAAAGCAACTAATTAGAGGTCTGTCCTCCTCCCTGACACATCCACATCCCCTCTGGAGCGCCACAGTGAACCACTCATTAGTCCAACTCAGCCGCCAACGTGGCAGAGTTTAGACGATTGGAGGAGGGGGCAAATACAAATGGTGGGAGAGGGAAGACGCTGTTTATTGTGTAGAATAATGAATGAATTTTTTAATATTTCTAATTAACCTTATAAAAACCCGTCAGCCAGCCGTTGTGCCCGGGCCACGATTTGATCTTTCAGAGGTTGTAGCATATTTCTTTATGGTAAATGTGCCTGTGAGGGTTTCTATCATTGTCTTGTTATAACTATGGAAAATTCTGCTTTTAAATATTTGAATCAATGAGTTTTTAACACTGAAATGTTTACGTCCCTTTTACACTAAACCTGCTTGGTTCAACTGTTGAACTGCTGTTAGAGGAATAGAGGTGGACTCACTGTGGATCAAAATTAAAAATTTCGATTTTTGGGAAGATTGTTTGGACCAGCAACAGGATCATCATGTTGTAGCTTCTTTAACAAACATCTTATAGCATACTGTGTGCGTAGTTTGTCTGCAGACACTGTTTCACCACCCAGCTGCTGGGTAAAGTGATGTGTGTTAGTCCCAGAGTGAGCGTCCTCACCTGGAAGCTGAGCACAGAAAAGAAATGTCTGCAAACCAACAAAATGCAAGGAAAGAGAGGTAGGTGATAACAACAGGATGTAGCTCTGTTTGTCATGTACAGTTCTTCTGTAGAAAGATTCATAATCACAATGAGAAACCAAAAACTAACAGTATGAAATTCATAAAGTGAAACAAAAACACAGACTTCAGTTGCTACCTAAAATACTGTGAGATCGACGTCAACAAAACCTAGTTATCACTGAGAACATTGATTAACAATGATTATACAAAAATCAACACAGGCACAGATAATAATACTAATACAAATACTACTAATCATAACAATATATATATATATGTATAATATTAATAGAGGGGTAAATTAGGGCAGGTTTGGTCAGCTGATTTCTTTTACATTTTTAAAGGGGAAGACAATCGTCACTGTTCTTTAAAGTAGTTGAAATCCGAAAAAAAAGTCAGAAAAAAATCCTCCGATGTTTCCTCTTTAAATTTTTTATTCTTTAATGCAGTTCTCATAAGATATGTAATAATAACTTTACATGAAGAAGAATCCACTTCATGAAAGTGTTCATTAACCTTTGAAAATGAAAGAGCAACTTGGGTCCCAAAAAAAACCCCACATTATTTCTCAGAAGAACTTCTTTTTTCCATTTTCACAATAGGTTCACAGCAGAACAGGTCGATGCTGCTGTGAAACCTAATTTAGTTTTTCATGTATTTTTGTACAACAGTTAAAGCCTGTATTTCCTACACTGGTAATAGGTGCAGAGTTGAGCGTGCTGTGTTTTCATTGGTCATAATTAGGCTGATACATTACTGAAGAGATGGACAGAAAACTGCTTTAGATTCTCTGTTGTATTGTGAATTCCTTTTTTTTCCCTTTCTCCTTCTCTTTCTCTCTTCAGCTCAAACATCTATTTTCTTCTATTGAACTAACAACAGGGCGAACGCTGGTTAATTCTGCCTTGAAATTCTGGTCGATCCTCAGGCTTAGTGTGAGGATATTTGATTAGATCTCAATAATCTTGCCTCTTCACCACTTCAAAAAAAAAAAACTTGTTTGAAAGGGTGTGTGTGTGTTGGGGTTAGCCTCTAAGAAGGAATACAGCTGCTGTTGTCATTGATTGGGACACTAAATCGCACATTTACCACAGCACACCTCTTACGTCTTCCTCTCCTTCCCTGACGCTGATGAATCAAAAGCTGCAGATGGAGGAAAGCAGAGCTTGTTAGCGCTGCTTTCCAGGGAACCTCTCTCTCAAACATCTGAAAGCCTCGCTCTGGTCGATAGCTGTCTTTCTGCACCACGTCTGCCTTTGCTCTGGCTTGTGACAAAGCTAAGTGTTGCTTTGCTTTAAAATAAATGGGCTGAAGTAGTCGGGATGCCACCACAGGGATGCTTTGAGCGACGGCTGACAACTCACCTTGGTATTTTTTGAGAGACATTACAGAAGTTAAGAGGTACACAGAGACGTACAGCGTATCCAGAAAGTATTAACACAACATAACACCATAGAAAAATACTAAACACTGATGTTAAAGTACTGACAGCCAGCTTTAAGTTACGACGACTTACATCCACACCAAACGACGAGATGATTTTAGCAGTTTTATTGCACAGAAAGTATTTTGAAGTTAAAACCTCTGAACAATACAAATAAATATCATAAGTTATGTTTTTTTATCTGTTTTAATAATAACTTTTTTTTTCATTTTCTGTCTTAAGTTCATGTTGATGTGTCACTTCCTGTTTTAATGGAGTTTTAAGCATCACTGTTTCTTGGTTGTCTTGTTTTTGCCTCACTGTGCTTCATTGTGGTTGTTACTTTGAGTTTAGCATTTCCTCTGATTCAGTGATTTTCTCTTCTTTTGTGCTTTAGTTTTTATTTTTCCTGGTTGTGAGTGGTTATTTTTTTACTTTTAATATTTTCAGTTGTTCTGTTAAACCAAGTGTACCTTGAAAGACTATTTTCCATTTGTATTTTGGAAAAGAGCTAAATTTTTAGCTTAGATCTGAAGCCACAAGAATACCTGCAATAACGATACTCTCTGCAAGTTTACTTTTTTTTTGCATCTGGGTAATTCCAGCATACGGTAGCTATTACAGCTGGGATCTCCCAATCCAAAAACAACTCATTTGCCGCAATTATACAACGGTGCGTGCTGGCATGTCTGGCTTTATCAGCATTCAAAATGTTTCTAACACAATATACTGCTTGAAATTAATACCAATTTTCTTTTTTCTCTCAGTTTTCGGATAAGTTCAAGAATCATAAATTTCAACCTTTTTCTGTTTGAGTGTCTGTAGTACTTACTGTACGCTCAAAGTTGAGCTGTGGGTTTGCATTTTTAATAATCTGTTAGTTCCAATTGCTTCTCACGATGGATTCATCAAATTCAACCAAATATGTCTTTTGTTTGCCTTGAGAGGGAGGAGAGTTGATGGTAGTCGGTAAAATGTGCGCGTTTTGTTGTTCTGATGTTGACTGATAATCCCTCGAGACATTACACTGCAATCATAATATTTTACGTTTCAATTTTGTATTAATGCACAAACATCGTGTCATGTTAGCGTGTGTGTGGAACACTAAACACTCCTCCACTAAATTTTATCGAGGAAAAACTGGCCTGGTCTGTTGACCTCTGAGATAAACAAGTGAGAAATGCATCTATTAGTTAGATATATAATATATACTCTGAATATTGCACACTGTATTAAATCACAATAAGATAATATTTTATCATGGGGCATCTGGCTGATTCATAGCAATATTATTCAGTACCAGGCTGTCTACATATGAAACACTTGAGAAGTGGTTGGAAAACACTGTGTTTTAAACTGTTATTCAAGGACATAAGAAAATAAGACAGCAGGGATCGATTGTTAACGTGATTGTATTCTAAAAATGTAGTCTAAACATGAGAAATATAGAAATCAGAATAAGGCCAACAGCATGAATGGAGTCTATTGTGCGTCTCTCCTCAAAGTTCTGGCGACCTCAAGGTCCTTCACAAAATGAGCGGCCCAGACTTCCTCTGAGGCATCATTCAAAGTCTGGCCAAAGGGCAGGAAGAGAGATGTCTTCATTTTTTCCCCCTCATGACATCTCACTCGGGAAGGTCCACACCAACAATCACATCTCTAACTCAGAGAAAATATAGATTTTTTTTACTCTTCCTTTAAGAGCACTTTACAACAAACGGTTTAAATAGTACATATTGAAACCAACAGTACGGTATAGTATGGATTATGAGATCAGATGTGAGCATCAATGAATTACATACAACTGTTGTTAAAGTGATAGTTCAGGATTTTGGACATGGGGGCTCATTTCTAAGTGAGCCAGAGTGTTGGAGACGTGTGGAGACAGTTTTCAACAAATTTAATTCAGTCCTTTTAGCTTCAGAGTTCACTGGTGCTAGGCTAACACAAGTCAGTGGTTTTAGTTACCCTACCATTAAAAACAGTTTTACCCACTCCATAGTGCACCTGAGGCAAATCAGTTATAACACCAGACTATTGATGTAAACGTCTCTGTTTATAGAATAATTTTAGACATAAAACTAACCTTGCATTTTGAAGGATTTATGTCTCAGCAGCAGCAGCTAGTTTGACAGCAGTGGACTGATATCACCTAGCAGCTAGGTTATCAGGGCTATAATAGTTTGTTTACTTTGTATTCCTCCTCTGTCTGCATTTGTGTGCATTTTCTGCACTGGCATCATCAGTCTCCGGTTATTCCTGGTTTTCTGCAGCTCCAGCAGTGGCTGTCTCTGCAGACGCTCTTTCTCTTTCTTCCCTTTTAGCATCCATCTCTCTCAGCTCTTGGTCTGTGTATTCTGGCTCGTCCAAGTACGGTTCATTGGAGAAAAACTGCTCATCGTCGTCTTCAAAGGCATCGGAAAGTCCTCCAAACGTGGCTAAAACTGGTCTTCAGAACAGGCTTCTTCGTGTACTCTACGTCGTCTACCCATGACAGCTGCATGTTAACAAACTATTATAGATCCGGTAATCTAGCTGATAGCTGATAGCAGTCCGCTGCTGTCGAGCTTACTTACCAGGAAGTATAGTACGCCACTGCTGCTTCAAAATGTAAGGTTAGTTTTATGTCTGAAATTATTCTATCAACACAGACATTTACATCAGTAGTCTGACGTTATAACTGATTTGCACTGTGGAGTAGGTAAGGCTGTTTTTAATGGCAGGCTAAACTAGCACCATTGACTTGCGTTAGCCTAACACCAGTGAACTCTGCAACTAGAGGGACTGAATGAAATCTGTTGAAATCTGTCTCCACACATCTCCTACACTCCAGCTCACTTGGAAATGAGGCCCTATGTCCAAAGTTCTGAACTGTCCCTTTAATGTGTCTCCAGTGCCACATTGAGATCTGATGTGATCCGAGAGGAAAGCCGTATGACACACAGGCTTATTGCCTTTCTGCTGGAGCCTCATAACACCACAGTTTAAGTGATGAGGGTCCATGAACATGACTTTAAGGTCACCATAGATCTGCACTGATGAGGAGACGAGATGCTGAGCACAGACAAAGCTCTGGTAGTGATCTCTGGTCACCGTTTATTCTGCTTTGTCCTAATAAATGTGATGCAAATTGCTTACATGTAAAATGCCAAAATGTGCCAGAAACTTGGCCAAGTAATCCCTATTGTTGTTAATAAAAAACATGAAACAGAATGAGGGAAATAAAGTCTATTTTTTTTTCTTGAGTGTTTTGACTGTTTCTGTGTGGAAGGTTTCGAGGATTTCAAGTTAATGACATGCATAGCTTGTTTTAAGTAAGGAACCAAAGCCGACAGAGCCATTACTCTCATCAATTATACTGTCGTTCAACCTTTGAATAAAAAACAGTCCTGGCCCTTACTGATGTATACCCTCACAGTCTCAGGCACAGGTTTATCACGGTTTATCCAACCAGAGAGACAAGAGATGTAAGAAACTTGTTTTCACTTGTCAAGTAATGCAGCCGCTTCCATGGATGAGTAACAGATAATAATGAAAAACACAGCAGGGTGGTGGGCTGGTATAACAGAGTCAAGATCACACATTGAGTTATGGAAGACCAAATATCTCCCTTTACAACATTTGATGACACTTGGTCAGTCATTTACCCGTCACAGCGGGGTATATATATGATAAAAAGCAGTGGCATTCTCCTTTAAAATCCCCTCCACCACAAATCTAAAGAGTGCACAGTACAACAAAGGGAATGCTATCTGGCATGTAAGGTGTCAGATGACTTAAGGGCCAAAGAGCATGTCTCCTTCCTGCTTCCAAGCAGTGGACGGAGGAAAGAAGGAAGGTAAGAAGGGATCTTCAGGGTCTCTATCCTGCTCGTGTCCTGCTGAGCTGGCCTAGGTGAGAGTCCTGCTGGGCTCTGGTCTAAATTAGCCACTGCCTGCTGTGAAGCCCCTGCTCAATATGCTCCTGACAAAGACTGAGTGAAGGAGAGACTCACTGAGGAAGGAAGGAGGCTGGGAGGAGATAGGGGACATCAAAAAAAAAGGAGGGATCAATGAAGACTTGAGAAGGAGGAGGAAGAGTGCAAGGCTATGTTTGTGAAAGAAAGAGAAACAAACAAGCAATAGTGCATGCAAAGACCAGGGAGATATGCAAAGATGAAGGAGAGCAGGGAAGATAAGGGAGATAATATGAAGGAGAGGCAGACAGGGAGAATAAGAGCAGACTTCAAGGTCTACGGCGGGTTGGCGGTGGCAGTGCCAGAGGACCTGAGTAGAATAGCCTTGGCATCGCCTCCTTGGCCAATTAATGTGAAGCTGTCTGGGTCCGGGGAAGCTATTAGACTCTGGAAGACAAAAACACATTAAAAAAGAAGAGGAAGAAAGTTCACCGCCGCTTCCCCACAGTGGCGCCTGTATGTAAAGCCCCTTGTTTTTCCTGACTGAATAGTCTTCATCCCCCCCACCTCCCTGCATTTTAAAGCCTCTGGATGTGGGCAGAACATCTCTGCTTTATTAACCATCTCACTAGAGACAGGACACCCTCGCCGTCAAGGAGCAGCCTTTATTAAAGATGCCGCCGAGTGGAAAGGAGTGAGTGCTGAGATTCAAATTGAGGCAGACAAGAAAAACACTGTGTGGCCGTAGCTTTAGTTCGTTAGATGAGAGGGGGAATTTGTATTGATGTTAATCAAACAAACCACTGTTTTTGGCTTGTTTAATAAGCAGCGCTGGACACTCAGTGTGTGCACCAACTGCAGGTGATAACTGAGTGTGTTTGCAATATAGACAGTCGAGTACATGTGTGTTTATATAAAAAAAAAACAGTTCGCACACAGAAAAATACTATTAAAGCACTTCAACTGTATGAGCTGTAGACGATAAAAACAGATAATCAATGCGAACAATTCTAAAGCTAGCACTGAGCATTTGAACATTTTTTAATTGAACTAATATGCTGCGGCACATTGACGCTGTACACATTCATTAAATAGGCAGCTTATTGTGTCCTGCATTGTTACCGAGGCAACACCAGGTTTTGATTATTAACATCAAGTCACGTTGTTTTAAGCTGTGGGAGAGATCTGTTCATGTTCCTGGACTCAAAGCTCAGATCAAAGGAATAAAACATGTGCTCGCCGTTCACAGAAATGTGTGATTATTGGCCAGGCTGGAGTTTATTACTTGGGAGAAACCTGTTCGCCTTTTGTGGGTTTGAAATCAAATCATTGAGATAGATTTGCTTTATATTTCACTCTATGAATTTTAACATAAAATGAGTTTCACTACAAATCAAAGAATTGTACTATCCCTTGGTTATAGACATTCAAACCTGGCTGGGATGTAATTTTCTTTAACCATGAAGAAAACAGCTGAAAACTATCCTACATGGACAGCACCTTGGCTGGCGTGTCCCGACTCAAATGTCTCTGCGTTAATAACTGAAAATTAATGATATCAGCTTGGTGTGATGCCACACAACATCCCTGCAGTGTTGGGACCTGGAAATGGGAGGAAAAAAACGAGTCAAAACCAGCAACGCATCATAGCACAGTAATTAACAAAATGCCTTCCCCTGTTGTGTCGGTCGGTTAGGCTTTGTTTTTTCCAAGACAAATGTTGCTGATTAATCTTTCAAATCCAGACTTGTACAACTTGTTGGGACTTTTCTTTTGTGCTACAATTCAACAAAACACTGAGCCTCTGTGAGAGTTTCCTCCTATTGATTGAGCCTCCTCTAAACCTCACTGACCTCTCTCACCCTCCATCCTGCAGACACCACTAGAACTGGTTAGTTAAAGCTAAGCATGCTAGTGTGGCTAATCAGATGGATGCTAACGGGTAAAGACCTGTGGATGAAAGAAGTTAACTACAGAGCTTGTTAAATGGCTGTCAGCTGACTGCAGATCAGTTGACATTATGGAGGACTAAAAACTGTTGTGAAATGCAAAATATTAAAAAAATGTGATTAAAAATAGCCCTAATAACAACTATACTGTGTTTGATTAAAAGAAGACCTGAGTGCAATAATAGGACAGTACAAATGTTTCTGTCTGCATGAGTTCCTGTGTTTGAATCAGTCACATCATTCATAATCCTGCTCCACTCCAATTTATTCCCTCTCATACAGCAGAAACTAGTAAAATCATTTACAAAGAAATTATTCTGAATAATAACTCCTCCTATCTAGGCCTCTTACATCTTTCCTGTCCTTCTCTAACTCTCTTTCTCTCATCCTCCCACAGTGGATTGGTTTGAGCTCTCTCTGTCCTCTGATCACATCTTCCTCTCTATTTTTCGACCTGATTTTCGCTGTTATGCAGGTCTAGAGCTGT
Source organism: Synanceia verrucosa (assembly GCA_029721515.1). Taxonomy (NCBI): domain Eukaryota; kingdom Metazoa; phylum Chordata; class Actinopteri; order Perciformes; family Synanceiidae; genus Synanceia; species Synanceia verrucosa. The sequence continues at coordinate 10,982,036 of CM056549.1, forward strand.
CCGCTTCCAAATAATCTTAGTGAAAAGCTTAATGCCAGATTTAGGTCTTATCTGGTCAAGTGTGTTTACCACTATACAGTACACCTTGAGCTTACGCTGCAGGCGCCCAATATTTTGCTGAGAGATTATTTGAGAGATCTTTGCCTCAGGTTTACTTTTCCCTATTTCAGCGAGCACACTGAAGATAAGTGCTTAATGTGTTATCCATGTGTTCATTTTACTCTCCATCAGTTAATCATTTAACCACTTATCGATAGGGCACAGGCAGATATAGGCAAAACTTACATAATAATGTGAATTCAGGCTGTAGCAATGTTGTGAAAATGTTTCCTGTTCGACCTCAGGTTGGTGACTTTGTCAGTTTGTCTGCTCATTTATTTCCTCTTAAATGGTTTTAGTTGGTGATGGAATTGTCGATTCCAAATCCAGATCATACATTGTGTCAAATTACATCAGTTGAAATAAAGATTTTTTTGTGTGAAAACAATACTGAGCTTTAATGCAGCCAATGCCATTCACCCACTGTCACTTCTACCATAACTCCAGGTAGTGTATATAATGCAGGAGTATGAATAGTTTTAGAGGTGTTGGTTGGATGAGGGTGTTATGAAGAGCCTGACATGCCTGACAGCCTGATGAGAACTGGTGATTAAGGCCTACGCTGTATCTCACCTCCTGTTGATGTGTTCTCTTGTGCAGGACCTGCCAGCCGATGACGACTGTGCTGTGGTAAGGAGCTGTCAGCGCTACACAGTAAACGCTATAAAAAGATCTATCACTGCCAGACCAACCAAAGATTGGCCATTTCTCAGTGAAGGTTCATTGACAAATATGATCAAATCTGGGTGACAAAGAAATACAATACATAATAAATGGGGTATTTTCACTTATCGGGTGTGCAGGAGAAATCTAAAATCTGTATTTGCATTTTGTTTCAAGCTAAGTAAAAGGTCTTGATGCAGATATATTTGTACTCTTTGTCTAACAAAATATTATACATATAGTAAGGGGGTAAAGCGCAAAAGCTCCCACCTGTATCTGCATCAAAAATATCTAGATGTAAAAGTACAAAATTGTGCTAAATTCTATGTTTAAATTTGTTGTATTCATAAGCACATATACTGTAATAACTATTCAAATATCATTGTGAGTGATGATAAAAGGAAAAGAGAGGGGAGCACACACGTCTTAATCTTGATTATTTTGGTCTGCTTCAGATCACTGAAGTGTTTGTCTTGTCGCAGCCTCTTTAATTGATTTTATTTGCATTGTCAGAGTGTGGATTTTATTAACTCTATCATCTATTCACATTGTCAGTGTTCAGTGATGTTTTTTTTTTGTTTAGTGATAATTGATGAATATGAACAATATGAATATGAATATGAACAATATGATTCTATTTCTCCTCATGCTGTGACTGCATGTTCCCTGTGACGGGGAAACAGAGCAGAAAGTCTTTATTAAATACTTTGACGGACAGTTATTTTCTGTCTGCTGATAGATTTTAATAGCACTGCCAGGGAAGAAGAAAAAAAAAACACGAGATGATGGATGGAACTTATTGTTCAGGAAATGAAGAAGAAATAAATGGAATTTTCATCAAGGTGTTTGTATTTATGGGCTACTTTGTAAATAAATCCTTCAGGATTGGAGCCGTAAACAAAAACATTACAAAAGAAAGTTAATTATCAAAATTCAAATGTTTGGCATGATAGTTTATTGTCGTTGTTGGGAATGTTAAACACAACAGAATTTAGTTTGGCAGCAATCTACTCCTCTTCACAGTATAATCATATTTAACTACATTTACTCAAACTCGACGTACTTTACCATTTCAGATGTCCACAGCTGTTACTATTGTACTTCATGTTTTTTATGAGGATTTATTAGAGATTAAACTACCAAACTGTAGTCAGAATTACAAATTACAGCAATGAAAAGCTGAATGTACGCTCACACAATGGTGTCTAATTTTTCATGCAAATATCCAGCAATACCATGAGTCTGCAACACCTGTTTAGGCAACAAAACTACTTGGTTAGGTTTGGGAAAACACTGTGATCTAGCTTAAGTAAGCATGTTTATTGCACAAAATAAGTATGTTTGTTAATTATGAAGGATGTTAGTAACAAAAGTAAGTGATTCAACACTGACTTTTGGTTTCATGTGGTCTCCTGGGTGAAAGTCCTGAGTTTGTTTGGTCAACAGTGAGTGAGAAGAGCCTAAAATAATGCTTACATGGTGGTAATAATTATCACATAATCTAATACAACCTCTCTGCTGCTCAAATGGTTTATTTGAACGTGATAGTTTAAGTTATTTTTGTTGCAAATATGAGAAGACTGTGGGGAGAGAAGGCGAGCTCTTGGTTGTTTCTAAATGGTCTGTAAATGGTAAATGGTCTGTATTTACATCATGCTTTACTATACCTCAAACGATACCCAAAGCGCTTTACATTATACATCACATTCACCCATTCACACACACACATTCTAACTTACTGTCAAACATGTACTATACTTTTCTGGTCCTTGGACAGCACTCCTGACCAGGGAAAGCATTATCCATACAGAGTGACCTCAATGAATGACCTCATTCTAAATATAGTGACAGCAATGCAAGATCAGACTCTTTGTATAACACTGTCCTCTCTTTTCCAGGACAAGGAAGTGCAAGCACTCTGCCCAAAAACCTGTTTCCCATTCATCTGTGCCATCCGTTTGAATGTGTGTTCAAGATTTGGGAGTCTGTACATTTAAAAAAGAGAAATCCCAACAAGAGCTAACACTATATTTACTTTCAATTGAGCTCCAACAGAGAACTGCCCAGATGGTCCAATCAGAAAAAAAAGTCTGGCAGTTGCATCTGGAGCCAGCAGGCCAGATGGAGAGTGGTGCAGCAGATATGGGTTGAGTCATATAAGAAAAAGGAGGGGGGAAAGCATCCAAGAGTGAAGGGCAGGCACACGGTAATATGGTTGTGTTTTCCTTTTGCCATACTGGTTGATGATGAAACCTGGCCAGATGGATGGTTGAGATGAAGTAAGGATTAATATTGATTGCTCTAGTAACAAGGAAATCTGAAATGAGCCTGAATACTTTTATGCTGAGATTGCTTTCCATTTTACTGTATTTTCAGTTATTTTTTTTTGTGCAGATTATTGTAGTACACAACTCAGAACAGTGCGTTTGACCTTACTTGGGAACAACCCACACTGCAGAAAGCAAGCTATGATTTGTCACAGGGACTCAAAAAGTGTACTGTAGTGTATGTAGAGTGAGTTTCTCTCCAAGTGAAGCATGCACAGCTTGTTGCCATCATGGGAGTGTGTTGTTAGCTTGGATGTATAGAAGCCAGAGTGGGAGGCTTGCTGAGGGATGAACCGCTGACTCAAACCTGACAACAATTCGACAGAAAAGATTCTGAACTTTCTCACTGCAGTACAGATTGGACTTTCACTTCCTGTCTGTCCCCAGTGCAGCGAAGACTATTCATGTAACACTGCTTTTTCTAACTTGCTTGCAGTTTTGCTGTACTTTAGCTTTCAAATGAAGAGCAGATTGTTCTCACTATCTATCAAACAAAATGTTGCACACATAAGCATCCTCATTAGCAATATAAGTATCCCAAACAATACAAATCATGTCACCTAAATGTTTAAACTTCCTGAAACCCTGAAGTCAGGACATGTCCTTCCATTAAAAACCTCTACAGGACCATGTTTTATCAAACTCCATCTCCTTCTGTGTCCAGCAGAACACAGATTGATATTAGACTGTCAGCATTACCAGGAAAGATGCAACGCAGCAAAACAGCTACTTTGGGGGGATAAGAGGTCACAATTAATCTGTCCAGACTCTGTGGTTGATTGTGAATTGGGCCTGTTTTTGCCTGAGTAGTGAGTGAATTTACTGGTATGAAGAGAAGAACTGAGAAAAATAATACTGTCACCTATCAATTCTAAGATTTTACTTTACTGTTTTTCAGAATTTTATTTTACTGTTCAATTTTATCCAGTATCCCAACAAAATCATTTTATGCACCGTACTTAACAGATCTTTTTGACCACCATCCAGTGAAAGGTGTTTCTGTAATGGTTAATCCACCAGTGTGTGCAAGCTATTTAATCAAAATTATATCTAAGGGTCACTATGTAATTGTATGTAATTAATCAACATCTTCATTCATAAATAGATCCTCATTGGTGTAAAATAACATATGCCAACAATCTGACTTATCCTCCTGGACGAAGAGTCAGTTATCTGTCTTTACATAGGGCGGGTCGCTCATACCCAGGCTTTCATGTTTTTCCGGTCTATCAAAAACTACAAACTGCCGAGAGGGACATAAAGCACTACCTGCTAGTATCAATAGGACAAAATGCATTTCCACGTTTTGTGATTCACTTTTCACAGAGAAACAAGGTGGAGACGCCGGTTTTACTTACCCGGCACTAAACTAAAACTTGCACTGTACTTTCGGTCATAATACAAGATCATATTTATGTCGCGCCGAATCCTCATCGCCAAAAAAGCGTAAAAAGGGCCATAAAATGACCGGAGCTCCGGGCCGGGGATCCACGTTGAGTGGCTGCACAGGAGCGCCCCATGCCCGTCCACGGCTGACCGGGGACCGCCGGGAAGTCCTCCAGATTGGCGGAGGGCTGTGGAGGTCCGGGGAAAAATGACTGGAGCTCTGGGGCGGGGGCTGGGGATCCACGGTGATAGTGGCCGCCCGGGAGTTGACCCATTCCGCTTACCGTAGTTTCAACCATGTTGCAATGCATGCAAAGTCAAATTTAACCACTAGATGGGAGAAAAAATTAGTGAAATCAGTGTCCGTTTAATGCTAAAATGTAATTATTGATGTCATCCAAGAATTTTCCAAATTATTGTTTTACAAAAAAGCTGAAAAAATAGCAAAATGTTGTGGCTCAATTTTGGGAATAAAAAGGTGAATTCAGTTCCTCACTCCTGTTCAAAATGTTGAAGCAAAGGGAACTCACTGAGAAAGAAAGAGTCGAATGGTCTAATAATAGCTGTTTAAGCTGACTTTGATTAAGACATGAAACATGTAACAGACATCATCCTAAAAAAAAAACCAATAACACCTAATACAGCACATCGTTACATAATTTCTAACACATTTCATTCCCCCAAAGTGGGAACAAACAATGTATTCTCAGTCTCTCTGGGGATCTCTCCATCATAACTGGTGTTCTTCTTTACCACAGCCTAAAAAGGTCAGGGCCTGACTCAGTGCTTTACACGCCCACAGTAATACTTCCTGGAGCGTGGCGCAACACTGGCTAGCCCGAAAGCTAATTAAACCAAGCTGCCTTACAACCACCTGTCAAGCACTTCATAAGCGCCGGTCAGTGTCTACGGTAAAGGGTCAGCGCTTCTCAAACGGCCAGGGTGCCGAAGCGTGAAGGGACCACGGTAATTCCAAGCGAAGCAGGTGTCCTCTGTGAGAGGGCATGTTTACACAGTGTGGTATATACAGTACACAAACGTTACAAAGCAGTTTTCAGTGAGAAGATCTTTTATAGAATTTTGTTCTTCCTTTTTAGTAAACTCATTCCTTCCAAAACTTTTTTCTGTCTTCACTCACTTTTCATTGCAAATTGCCATGGGAGTGACTCATATTCACACCATTAAACAATGTGCTGCTAAGGGTCAATTTTACATTGAACCCTGTATGGGCAAAATAATTGAATAGATTAGCGTTTTAATTTCTGCCAGCTTAGTGGATGCAGCCGTCGATGATCAGTCACGAACCATCCATATCCATCTCGATCACACTCTGTATCTTGGCTCATACTCAGTTTGCCAGAGGGCAATCAATTAAACACTTTGAATTAATTGATTTGGTCTTAAATGTGGTGAAAAGTTCAAGTCCATGCTTAATTAAATGTGCAGCTTTCTGTGATGAAACATTAAACACAAATACCCTGAAAAATAAAATGTGAGCTGAATATCAAACAAAGTCTAGTTGTCTGTCATGCTTCTGTAGAAATAATAACACAGTATATAACAGCCATAATATAACACATAAATGTAATGTTTTAAGCCGACATCTGGTCTAAAGTGCTTCTGCATAATATCACACAGGGACGTAATAAATTAAGGTGAAATATTTCCCCCAGGTGTGTTTGGTTTAAAGAGCTACTGAGGCTATCAGGCTACCTCAGTAGCTGCACCATGCTGAGGATGGACTACCCTGCTAAACAAGATAGGGGATTACTGCAGGTGGTGCTTTTCTGTGTCTTGCTTTTTGTAGCCTCATCGATTGTTGTCTCATTTCAGCACCAGAGCTCCATCAGGCAATTTAGCAGTGCCTTAAAAAAAAAGAAAATGTGTCTTTACCAGAGTTAGAATGGACTGTTGCAATCTATTTCTTTAAATTTCTGTATAGATCCCTAAAATAATTCAGTGGGTGATTTTGTTTCATTAAAAAGGTCACATTCTGTATTGATCACATGTTTGTAATCTTTTCTACAGTGCTTTTTAAAGTTTGTTGAAGCTCACTTCTTACTTTCCAAGACTGTGGTAACGTGAACTGTCAGGGGCAAAAACATGGTAACGGTGTAAACCTCACTCAGAAACTACCAATATCATAACGACACTACGAGCAAACAAAGTCACACTGTGGCCTAGCTACTGTTACCGTAGTTTCATAAGCATGTCAGAGAACTACAATTCTTAGTTTAAGGAGATTAAGCACCAATGAAAATGTTTTGAATATAATATCCCATCTCCGTTAATAAAACCCTTGAAATGTTACACACTGTTCCTTTAAATGATTTTAGCTATCAGATCCCCAAAAAACTGTTTTATTTCAGCGCAAAAATTAAATTTAATCCACACTCAATCATGCAGATGGTAGAAGAACTTTTAGAACTATTAATCCCTAAATGGCAAAATATCAGTTTTCACTCTGTTAGCACTTTTTTCTTTACTGCACATCTCAAGTAGCCTGGGGGTGTTTGGTGCCTTGCTCAAGGGCACCTCTGCAGTGCCCAGAAGGAGGAACTGGTTTGTCTCCAGCTACCAGTCCATGCTCGAGACTTGGTCCTGCCTGGACTCAAAACAGCAACCCTATGGTTCCTAACCGAAGTCACTACAGACTGAGCTACTGCCGCCCCCAAGTATTGTTATTATCTTATGTTGTAACATAATACACGTAGAAATGTCTGTTTCCCTTGAAAATAAAATATATAAACTCAAACTGCTGTCATTTTTTCAGCTAATACTGTTGCACCGTAGCCACAACACCTCAGAGGACTGCTTTACTTTAAATCCAGTAATGACAAGACGCACACATGCAGGCTGACAAGGCATTATACAGCCAGGTACCTGGCCTTCTATGTGAAACCATTATGCAGGATTTCTGCCTCCTGCTGAATGCAGGTGGGATACGGGACCTACTTATTACAGCCCAGATGTGGCTGTAATCCATCAATGTCTCCCCTGCCCCCATCACACTCTGGAGGATGTCTGGAGTACGGCCCCCAAGTGTGGTGTGTGTGTGTGTGTGTGTGTGTGCATGGAAGCTTGCATGTTTCTGTTTTTTTTTTTAGGAAAGTCTGAACAGTAGTTGTAAGTCTTTTTCTTATGCACATTTAAAATAATGTGGTTCTGTGTTCATTGACTAGGCAGTGATGTATGTCATACCAATTAGTCTTTGAAAGTCTCTCATAAGTATTGTTCATATTAATGATAGCCATCTGTAAACATCTTCGCTCCACCTACACTTGCCAGGCTCTATAAAATAGGTGAATCATTTATGTGAGTAAAACAGTGCTGCTGCGGTACAGATGGCGTGGTAGTGGTGACTCGCTCATTATTCCTGCTGCTCATTATATACTCATTATTTGTGTCAATCTTCTTCCCCTACAGCAAAATTAATGATCTGTTGTGCTTCATGCATTCAGTATCTTGTTGGCAAAACAAATGATTCCTCTGCACCGTGATGACTGCTGACCAAAACACATCCATGTTTAAACACTTGCCCCAACAGAGAGGAATTTAGCACGAAAATAGCAGCTACTAGAGAGCACCTTGCTTCCTCCTCTCTTATCGATTCAGTCTCTAAAGGCCAGAATCCTAAAGCACAAAAGGCAATTAGAGCATCAAGTTAAGACTTGCTTTTATACGGTCCCTTCACGAATGCCTCTGGAGGGCTGATAGGGAGTCAGGGCAGTTTCGTGATGGGCGACTTGAGTGTTTGTGTGTCGGCTGCCCCCATAGGATCCCCCGACTCTGACACACTGACAGCAAAGCTTATTTAAGAGGCCATTTACAGTGATCTTTGGCCCTGAACGGTGACCAATCCGCCTTGCACGTTGTGTCATACAGATTGTTAAAGGGCTGGTTTGTTGACAGACCCAGAGGTGCTCTGACACCTGTAAAACCACATGAATACTGAACAGCTTGGCAGACTACTGAGCTCGTTGAGGCCAAACTATTTTCCCCGAACACAAAGCAATTAAGCCCTCAGAGATCTCCTCTCTTAACAATCAGGTCTGCTTTGCTTTGTTGGTTTACTTTGTCCTTTCTTCTACTAAGCAAAGCTCTACATACTCCTGCCCAAATCAATAGTCAGATGTAGCAATAGATTGCCTCCTGCGGCCGCCCACACTAATGAACAAGTGGTTGAGTGGAGGAGAACCAGAGATCAATTCCATCATGTTCCCAGTAAACCTCTCAGTTTTCTGATATTACAACATTATCCTGGGGAGGGCGCATGTTCCCCATCTGATTAAGCCACGATGTAAAAGGTGTAGCTGCGCTGCATCAATACAATGATTTTTTGCGCAGCGTTATGGCACCACACGTACCCGGACTCCTCCTGCTCACACCCCTCTGACCCTCGCTGTCTCAAGTCTTGCAATAATTGCCCAATCAATACACACCATGTCAATTGCATCATGCCGAGAAAGCAGGAGGCAAAAACAAGCAGCCGACAGAACCTGCTCCTCCTGGGGCTAATCTGTCACTGAATCAATAGAAACGATGACACCGGATGACAAACGGACCGGGCGATATCATCTTTCATCTGGAGCCACCAAAGGAGTCTCGCTATTTGATATGTGGCGGCTAGCGGACAACCGTTACTGATCCTGCCGCCATCCTTCAAAGTGTTCAGCTACAGAGAGGAAGAGCGGAGTGCGAGCTCTCCAAGGGATCTCTTGTTCATCCTGAAAGCGCTGTGAGCAGCACATTGAGTGTCTGGTGTGAAGGGTTAAGTGAAGCAAAGCTGATGTTGGCTGATGCGGCAGAATCCCGGCATCTCCAAAGCGATACTTTCTAACAAATCATAAGGAATTCTTAATTTATAGCAATAATGGCTTAAAACATAGATCCATGTGTTGCATATCTTTTAGTCTCAGTCAACTATATGTATGAAAAAAGATGGAGGTATGTGAAACCTGTGTTTGTGCTAATTGTGGGCCCTATAGTTAGGCTTTAGACAAAAACATGCGTGTTTGATTTCAGTAAAAATATGAACAACAAAACTGATAAAATCATAATTTTGTCTATATTATTATTTTTGTCAAGGTCTAATGAGTCTTAGCATTAGCATTTCATCCCACAAGGTGTACCTGAAGGTCTCGTGTAAGATTTCCAAAAACAGTCTTGACTTGATGATGCATTTAATAATACAGTAATATCCATGAAGATTAAATAATTTACACAAGGGCTCATGAAGAAAATCATTCTTACTGAAACACATCTTTTAGATAATTCATGCCACTGCAGACACTGATGTTGGTTTATAACACTGTGGTGAATAAAATAACAGAAGTCGTTTCTTGGTTATAAAAAGATGATCGATGTTCATTTGACTGAAATATGCACATCTTCACTCCTAAACTCAAGCTTCATAAACACACCCATGTGATCGATTGATGATCGATCCATCAGCACTGTTCCTTTGTAAAAAAGAAAAAAAAAAATGCTTGTTGACTCACATATTGTTGGCTTTCTGAATTTCGCTTGAGGCTAGCGACTACAATACTGGCTAATATTTATACTGAAATATTTACGTAGTCTGCCTTCCGCCCTAAGACAGCTGGGATAGGCTCCAGCCCCCCGCGACCCTATGAGGATAAGCGGTAGATAATGGATGGATGGATGGATGGATATTTACGTAGTTTCAGTCCAATCAGAAAGCACCAGTGCAGCGATATGTTTTCCATTCTGGGAGAACAAAACAGGACTCATAGCTCCAGGAAACAAGATAATGATCTTTATAACACATCCATGATTCAGAGGTTTTGATTCGTCAGACACTCATGACGCAGGCATTTGTTTGCTATTTGAAATGAATGTGCCTGTTTTAAACTGTAGGTATAGGTAGCAACAGTGACATTTAGCTACACAGCATGGAGCTGATGTTGTTCCATTAATCACCAATGATAGTATCCCATTAGGAGAGCAGGATATAGTAGTTTTTTGGTAGATTTTAAAACTCCTTGCCCAGCTATGTTAACTCCTTCCTGTGTGATTGATTGTTACATTGTTAGGTTACGTTATTAACACCCAGCTTGCTGTTTTCCAGAAAGGTATCCATCACAATAAAAAGAGTCCTGAACTAATACAATAAACTAAAACCGCAAAAACAACAAAGTAATAAAAGTGCTAATATGTTGTATGTGTGACGTTTGATAACTTTTGACAATGTTTGATGGGGAGATATGATCGCATTAGTGGCGCTAAGATCGCCAGCTGTACGCCAGCGTGGTTGCTAAATATGGATCATAGTCACATGGGATGTGATATAATGCTGTCTTTCTTTATCCAGTCTCACTCAAATTCACTGTTGTCAACCTGTGGAAGTTAATAAAGGAGCAAGGAAGCTCATCCTTCTCTCTTTTGAAAAGGAGTTTGGCTGACTGTTTAGTCATTGTTAACACTAGCGCAGCATAACACATTGAGAGGACAGTACACAGCTGTAAGGTACATATTTGTAGCCTATATTTATTTTCAATTTGAACGTTTTGCGTAAAGAATCAATATTTTGAGAGAGAGAAATGCTTAATAAATGCATCATGTAACTCAAAAATAATCGTTTGAATAATCGTGATTTTAATATTGATCAAAATAACTGTGATAATGATTTTTTCCCATAATAGAGCAGCCCTATCACCAAAGCACTTCAAGTTTGAGGTAGCAGCTATGAGCTAAGCATGCCAGTGCAGCTAATCAGACGGATGCTAACAGGCAAAGCACTATTTATTAGTGAGCAAGTCTCCACAGACCTGAAGGTGAAACTAAATGGAAGAAGTTAACTACAGCAAAACTCCAGTTTCCTCGACCCGAGAGCGGAGAGTACGACCTATAGGCCTGGGCGCGGTACGATGGCTGCAGTGTGGTGCGCCCTCAGAGCACTGAGAAGCTTGTGATGGCGGTGAGAAAGAGAAGTGCTGTGTAGACTTTATTCACTAGAGCTGACAGGGACAATGCCACATTTGATGTGTACCAAAAACATTCACCACTGTGGTAACACCACCAGTTTATTTAAACACATGAAAGCAGTTCACCCTGGAGAGAACTGCAAGCTGCAGAAAAGTTTGAGGAAGGAGGAGGAGGAGGGGAGACCCCCAACACAGAGACAGAGGTCTTTGACAAAGGATTTTCAGCCAAAAACAAAAAAAAAACAAAAACAAACAAACAGAAGTATCCAGGTAATCTCCAGCATCAATGTTTTTCACAGTGATCAGAGAGGCAATTTTAGCAGACTTATTAAACTATTATCATAAATTCAGCCAGTTGAAAAAAAAAAAAACTTAAAAAATTGACTTATTTTACTGGAACTCTGGAAAAATAGACACTTATATAAAGATATATTTTATACATTTCGAATTATTTTAATATTTCTTATTATTTATGTATTATTTATTATAATAAACTAACTAAAGGCAAATTATTAATTATTCAATGATGATGACGGTTCAAGTAAAATGTATTGGTATTGGCGATACTTCCTAGCTCACCTGGATTAATCAGTTTGTCCAATAATGGCAGACAGGAAACAAGGAGCTGGCTGAAGTTCAGGAAGTAGTGCAGCTGTGCATAAAGCCAAATGTAGTATATAAGTGGTTGACAAGTGGTGATTTTAGCTTTCTTGTAGGCCTACACCTTCGTAAAATGTAAAGGATACTGGAGCTTGGTTGAGGTGGTGGTACTGCCTGCAGCGGGTGCTGGAAAATTTCCCTTATTTTCAAATCCAAACTTGACAGGTACATTCTTTATGAATATGGGTTGCTACCATTCAACCAATTATATTGCAAGGTATGTTTCTGTATCGTGTTTCAAATTCATGCTCCATGTGCCCCCTTATAACTTTGAGCACCTGCCCCTCCAAAGGTCTCTGCACGGCCCTGCCATTGGCTTATCTGCTGAAGATCAGAAAGGAGGCAGGAAGCGCAGAAACAAGCAGAGGTGGAGGATGGCTGGTCGACCTGGCAGAACATCACCAGGAAAGACAGGAGTGTATGTGAATGTCTGCTGATGTCTATGTTTTATGGACTGCAGTCTGTGCGAGGGAAGAGCGAGCCTCTCAGCACATAATACCACTGTAGATCACATAGTGTAGAAGGAATCCACCTTAATCTCCTCCGTCCTGCACAGTCAGCACAAGTGGCACATCAGAGGAAACAGGGATATCACTGAGAGGGAGGAGCTGTAGAGGAACAGGAAGAAGAGGAAGAGAGAAATCAGATTACATTTGTAACGCAGTAATGTAGCACTATTGTTAACTTAGATAATCACGTTATAGTTACTAATTAAATCATGTCAATACATTACGTCCTTAAATTATCTGCATAACGGGAGGACAGAAAAACAAATCAAACGTCCCTTTTTGTGTGTGAGTTTTCGTAATATTCATCATGACGTGACTTCATGATGAAGCTGGAGCTCATGGGAGACATGAAAATATGAGACATGGAAGACATGGAAATATGAACATTACTGAGGATTTGTTACACAAAAGGACAACAATGTGACATTAAAGAAGTGTAAACCATTTTTCTGTTTGGTGTTGTTTGGACTGATGTCCACTGCTTCACTGTCAGCTTTGAGCAGAAAAGAGAGATCTGAATAAACAAGCTTTAAGTGAGAAATACAATAAAAAACAATAATTACATAATAGTGACAAATAATAATCATAATAATAATTATAATACATATTTACAGTATGCATTAAAATAGAAAAATAGATTTTGTCATATAAAAAATATGAAATTAACTGAAATATCTCCTACTTCAGTACATGTATATTGTAAGTACAACTCTATTACAAGTCAGGAATCAGCTCAGTGACTCTGCTTTGCCTCAGAGACAGAAAGAGAGGAAAGAAGAAAAAACTGAGTAAGGCTGAACAGCCTTGATCATTCTTGATTGATTTTAATGCATAGCGGCACACAGAAATATTCAATTTGTCATACACTGCTTGGTCGACTGATGGGTTGATTGACTGGTTGGCTGGTTTGTTTTCAGTATTTGAATGAGTTATAACTCCTCATGTTTAACTGATATTCCCACTGTAAAGCTCAAAACATTACAGGAGTGTGCTGAAAGGCACAGCTCCATCTCTGCTCATTACAGTGCAATAAAAACATGGACTGAAGAGATTAACTGTGTGTATTCATCATGTCAGCCGCATTGTGTAACCCATTCATTAGTCATCTTGATGCTTATTGTCTACTGAGGCATTTGGGAGACATATTTTAATCTAGTCGCTTCATGCATACATCACTAGTGTCTTGAGACGATCTTCATATTAATTTGTACGACGTGTAGAAAATGTCACAACTTCTTTTCTTCATTTTAATATTTCAGGGTAGATCTAACAAGCCTGAAGACCAGGAAGGCAAAGAAAGACACGCAATGATAATCACGACAATAGAGAGAGAGATTAAAGGTCTGAAGCTTGGAGCGAGGACACACAGGTGGCCAATCACTGTATTGGCCAATCACTGTATTGATTGGCCATCAGATATTATACATTATAACAGATATTTTCATTATGAAGTCACAATTATGGAATAAGTGTATAGCAAAATCGAAACACTTTACATAAGTACTAAAATACATCCACATATAAATACTTTACATTATCCTCATTAGCATTAAGGCTACTGTCTGTTTATCTCCTTTTTATTTATTTATGCATCTTGGCTCGATTAACAAGACTATTTAGGCTGGACTTCCAAAAAAGTTTTTTATTGTCATACACACAACAACAGAGAAGCAGTCGCTTGCAATGGCAATCTTAGGCTCTCTTCAACAGTGCTCATTAAATATGTATGAAAGGAAATCAAGTAAAAAATGAGAATCTAGGACATAAAATGAAGTTAAAATATAGGGCTATAATATGCACATGTAAAATAACATGCTATATAAAAACATAACATACATTATAGTCTGACAGACTGCCATTACTCAGGGTTTTACATATCAAACCCATACTTAACGTCTCCTGTAGCTTTCCATGTCATCTTTCAACAGATTTTAATTGTAATTCCCATTCAGACGGTCAGTGTGCGACACTGGCAGTAGATATATTGGCTAATAGGTCTTAGAGTGGAAGACTTAATTAAAAAATGACATAAATGACACTGGGCTGACAATAATGTCCCATTTGACAAATATGTGCTAAAAAATATGATTCCCTCATCCTGACATCTTCTCTATGAGTTCCTCCCATGTGTCCTGACTGGAGCGAATCAATGTATAGCTGAAAAAAAAAGATGATATGGTGCAGAAGGAGAGGTGATTTGAGCCACTTCCAGTCTACGTCCAGTCCATGTTGAAGTGTCCTTTGGTAAGACACTGAACCAAAAACTGTGTGAATGTAAAAGTGGAAAAACTGGAAATTAAAAATGGGGCATATACCTAAATAAAAAATGAAAATAAATAAAAACAACAACAAAACAAATTGTTAAAATTACTGTGAATTAATTCATGATTAGAAAATATGTGATACTGTCTTTGATATACATAATTTACTGCTATCAATTATATACATTTCTTTCTTTCTTATTTTTCTTTGTCATGCATGAGGATATTTGTGGTGATAAAATTGAAAATAAAATGTGATAAATGATGGGCAAATAATGTCATGTAGCAGAGGGTCTACCTTTTGAATCACTCAAATCGCTTGTTTGCATTTTTAGTGACATCACTATTGTTAATCAAGGCAGTCATGAACTTCATACAGAATGTATGTCATCAGTAGACAGGCTGAGAGACTGGATCATATCACTTCAGTTTCAGAAACTCTCATTCTGAAGCTGATCTCAGTGTCATTTCTGCACACTACCAAGAACCCAGTAAGCTATTATTCAAATACATCAAATGTAATATTTTAAGACTTTGTAATGTTTAAGCTAATCTGATCAAGGACCTGATCTGTCATGGAATACTAGTTTGAGCATTTAGTCAATGTTGTGTAACCGATGTGTGGATCAGTTTGGAATCTGGTCTGGAAATGAACTTGAGATTAATATATTTTATAATGAACATCAAAATAATATCTTAATAATCTCAATACTGTAATCCCTGAACAGAAATTTAAAAACAGTAAGTAACAAAAAGCAAAAAATACCAACATCAGCCCGTATTGATATGATTGTATATCATGCATGCAACAGTCATGCATGATATACAAGGTACAGCAACTTCAGCAAGTCTGTAAAACTGTCTACTTTTAGACAATCACAGAGTTTTTTTTTAATAAATATGACGAAATGACAGAAAATATACAGTAACTCTTTGTGCATTTTATATCTTGTCAATAACCTACATCATATTGTATATTTTAATTTACCCATTCGTTTAGACTTTTTCACCATTCATTTTATGGCACCAGCAGCACAAATACATGAGCAGAAATGTGTCCTGTAATAAAGAAAGATGCCACAGTCCCCTTTGCTTCTCTTACTGGTCATGTTTCCAGCAGGCATCTAATTAAAAACTCAGCACCACTTACCAACCAAACAAAACAAGATCAAATTTGAAAGCACACAAAAAGTGATAATAAAAGTATGATGAAAACAGTTCTGCACTAAAGAGACACAGTAAAACTAAATAGGTGTAACTTGCTGTCAAAGAGAGTCCTAATAAACTTGTTCACCTTCCCGTCGTCAATGCTAGGCGCCTTACTCTTATCCTCGCCTCCTTATTGAAGTCGATTTGAAAGCACCAGGATATCAGGGGAAAACTTTGGTGTAATTATTAAGCGATAAAACAGAAACCAACATCATTAGGAGGGTGTCTTCACATTTTGCCAAAACACCTCCTCTGATGTTGAGAGCACACTGAACCAAACCTCTTTTATCTCAGGTGGAGATGGAGATCCACCTACATGCACAACATGCATGTAGACTTGTGCAAACACACACAGCAGCAGCCGATGGTTATGTGTAAATGTGTATTGTCATGGGATAAATAAATGCCACAAGCATAGACTGTCACAACCACACACACACACACCCACCCACCCCCACACACACACACACACACACACACACACACACACACACAAGCATGTGATTATTTCTGGTTTTTACAGGGCTTGCATCACTGGTCTTATTCCCACTTGGACAGGTGCTGTTTGACGAACCATCATTTGATGCAAGCTGTGTGTGTGTGTGTGCGTGTTACTCTGGACCCAGAGTTCTCAGTACCAGTGTGGTTCAGATGAAAGCGCACCGGCTGTTTGATCCCATTGATCTCTTCTTTTTTGGCTCAGAGATGTGGAGCCAGCAAGGTATCGGATAAGCCGGAAATATCACTTTACTGATATGCTGAGCTGATTCTAAACAATCAATAAGTCAGAGAGGCACTTCCTAATAATAACTACTATGTCTCATAGTGAGGTCGATCCTTCTAAAACAATTTAATTGGGTCATGGATGGGCGGCACGGTGGTGTAGTGGCTAGCACTGTCGCCTCACAACAAGAAGGTACTGGGTTCACTTCCCGGCCCGGGGCCTTTCTGTGTGCAGTCTGCATGTTCTCCCCGTCGTTTCCTTGGCTCTTGACAGAGGCAGAATTGTTTACAGCAAAAACTCATGCCAAACCCAAGAAGAGCAATGCACCATCTTGTAGCAGTGTGCAGTGAACTGCCGGGGTGGTGTTGGTTATAGTTTTATTTACTGCCATTGTTTGATCATGTAAATTCTAAAAACTATTTAAAACCCGAAAACGTATATTCTATTGAGCTGCAGTGAAGGGATAGTGTGGCTCCATTAAAGAAACGACCGTCAAAGAATTTCAGTGCATTAATATGCAGCTTGTTATTAATAATTAAGGTCAACCAGCTCCTTGCTTACAGGCTAATCCCCAAATCTTGCTGATACAGGCCCAGATTCCATGTGGTGATGGTTAATCTTACAGTTACAGTATGTTGCTGGCCAATTATGGGCTCATCCCATCCTCATAACTGGGCCCAAAGCACCAAGATCTAATCTACAGTATGTTCTGTGTTTTAACAAGCAAAACTTTAAATTTGTGGAGTATTTACTCACAGTTGTGCAGCCCTTAACTGAAGTTGCAGGCCAGATTTAACTGACAGCGCACCAAGTCCAGTTTGTGGTGTTGTCGGGCTTTTCTCTCATACTGGGAGATCATAATGCGCACACACACCCACACACAGAAATGGCTCTCAGGAAAAGCAAACAAAACTCGCTGAAGCCACACACTTGTTAGACAAACACACACACACGGCTAACAGTGGATACATCCACTCGTTCCGCCGCCTGTCTCTGTCAACACTCCATGAGACTTAATCAAACTCAAACAGTGTTAAGCCCTTGTCACCCTTTCATCCTCAGACAAGGAAGATGACATTCAATTCCAATTTATTAATTGTCCCGGCTGCATGACAATACTGCAGGAAAAGAGAAATGCTTAAAAGATTGAGAAAACAACACAAGGATGAACAGAAGCAAAATAAGAGGGAAGCTGATAATACAGCAAATATCGCACTTGAGGTGACAGAAAGGTAAGACAAAAAAACTACCGTCTAAAATGTGCAAAGAGAAAGTAAGTGGGCTTCAGAAGCAAAGAGTAAAAGAGGGAGAGGATTTAAGGAAAGCAGGAGAAGGGAGAGGATGATAGCAGCTGAAATGATGGCCACCCATGCGCTCCTCTAATATGAGGCACAAATGGATCTGCCTTTCATCCCAGCAATGCACACACCATCTATAAAGCCCCGTCAACCCGAAGAGGGTAGCTCATTTATGCTGCAAACATACGCAGCCACACACACACACACACACAAACACACACACACACACACAAACACACACACACACACACACGGGTGGCAAGCTCATTTACACTGCTGTTTATTACCATTATCACCAGACGAGAGGAAGCGAGCAAGAGCCAGGCTGCATTTCGCCCCTTGACGCTTATCATCATCGCCTGAGTCTCAGGTGTTTATCGGGCTGTCACTTCGCAGGAGGCCCAGCAGGCGTCCCTCCCTTCATCGTCCCTCCCTCTCTTTTGCTCACTCTATCTGTTGCACTCCTTTGTTGTTTCTGTCACTCTCTGCATTTGTCTCTCTTCTCTCTGTGTCATTTTCCTCTTCTCTCTTTATGTCTTGGTCTCACTTTCAAGCCGTCTCTCCGTACCCCTTTTTATTTCTTCCACTGTCTACAACACATCAAGCCATTTGGTCACCGTGGTGACAACATCCCTCTCACTTTGTTTACAGATCTATTTCCTGCGCTTCCATGTCATTTTAAAAAGGGAAACTGTGCCGTTTAAACATTTAATGATCTCAGAAACAGTTTTTATCCAGTGTTTTAATCACTCCCCAGTGCATTTTTATCACTCAGGTAAAAACATCACTGGTGTAATTTAAGTGTTGCGCTTATCAAAATTCAGCTACAGGGCCATTTTGATGTCCATTATTTTGAAAGGCAATTACTGCGTGTGATAATTACGTTAATGGACAATTAAGGGAGACTAACTTTATCATGGTGTAATTGGGGATCGACTGAGCTTTCTGCGTTGGCAGCTATTAGGGGAAAAGCTCGGGCTTGAGGCGGTACACTGTGGCTTCACTTCATTGGAAATCCTGCTTCAAAGGCTTTGACTGTTTTAAATTACTGATACATCCAGACAGACATGTGTGGGTGAAATACAGAAATAATGATTTTGTTTTTCCTTTCTATGGTCTCTTCATCCTGTGTATAAATACCAGTAGCATAAATAATAATTGGAGCTTCTGATCATGAAAACATATTGAGACCTTATACTGTAGACTTTAATTCCACATGCTTATCTGCATAGAGCTGCCAAATCAATACTCTCCATTTAAACTGTAGCTTCCCTTTAATTTCCATTTAGATTATGGTTCAGGCCTTTGAAGGCCTAATGGGATCTGATTTATGCATCTGAGAGAGTAGCTATATATTGGATTGCTTTTAGGGTAAATCAGACCCCATTTAAACGTTGTGTTGTGATGTGGTCTGTATCTGGTTAACTTCTAACTATATCTGCAAATTAAAATCACGTTACTGCAGCTAAAAATGCTAAACCATAGACTGTATATATAGCTGGACATGCATCTTCTCTCCACTTCTGCATACTGTACAAAATTTAAGCCAAAATATTAAATGAGGCCACGCCCACAAGTCCAGCTGAGCCAATCACAAGTCGACTTGTGATTTTTAATCACAAATAATCAAAGAACTTCATTAATTAATCACAATTAATCACATTTTTCATTGAACGTTTCAAGATGAGAAGAAAAAATAATATAATATATAATATAATAATGTAATTGTGATTAATGCTTCAGCACTCACTGCCCTATTTTTTTAGTTTAGCCCATGACCCATCCGCTAACATGGAGGAGACAATACTGCAGTCAGCCACCAGGGTGCGATCTAAATATTTTGGCTTCACTTCTGGGAAGCTGTCACGATGTTCTTATGCACAGTCAGAACACATTGAGATGTGAATAAATGTGACCTAAACAGCGACTTGAATGCTCATCTCACTCCACCTCCTTAACACTGGTTCCCTTGACCTGCTACGTGTTGGTGATAGGTCTGCTGTACATATTTGAATGTTAGCATTTGATCATAATGAAGGTAGAGTGGCTATAATGAGACGTATTAATGTCAGGTGTGGATATAAAGGCCTGTGGATGGGATGTCATTAGCTAGAAACAGGTCACATGTTAATGCCAGGGGTAAATAAGGCTTATGATGTGATGGAGGCCAGTGGAGCTGAATGTAGTCTGATGACAAATTCTTTTACATTTGCAAATATTTGGGTTAAGTTACTTATATATTGTGGTAGTTTAGTTTAGTATTACAAATAATAATACATAATTCATATTCCCTTGGTCCTTTGTTTCACTAAATGTGCTCCTTAATCCTATTTATCTCCTTTCTTTCAATCGAACTCCCATCTCCACCTTTTTTATTTTAATGTCTCAACCTCTCCCTCCTCTCTTTTCCCTCCATCGTCTTCACCTTTTCCATTCTTTCAGGTGAAGTTATAACCCTTCTATTACTTCTTCCTTTATCCTTCTCCTATTCTTTCTTTCTGTTCCCTCTTTCATTTTGTGTCTCAAAAAAGGTATGCGGGTTGATCTTATCTTCATCTCATCTCCTGTTTTGCCCTTTCTACATCCTGCAATCCATCTCCCAGCCCCTAATCCTCTTTTTTTTTTTACATCTCCATCTGTTCTCCCTCCTTGCTTCCGTCTCTGTGGGCACCGAGGAGTCCATGTAGGGAAGAAGTATTTGCTGCCAGTGTCTCTCCTTTGCTTATCCCTCCACTCTTTCCTTCACACTCTCTCTGGTCCCAGAGGTTTCAGATTCTCCTCTCCCTCTTTTCCTTCTCCGTCCCCTCCCCTTCGTCTCTAACCATCCTCCCTCCCCTCCTACTCTCCTTCCCTCTTCGTTCCCATGCTCCCATGGGTGCAGGTGGTAGAGGATGACGCTTCGCTTTGATTGCTGCATGGCTGCAGGCATTCCCGGGGCAGAGAAGCTGTGAAGCCTCAGTCTGCTGGATGTAGTGGTAAATAATCCCGACTGGGGAGAGAGGAACAGAGAGACACTCTGGAGGGGAAGAAGGAAGGAAGGGAGTGGATGTGTGCACACGGGTGGGCATTTGGTGTGTGTGGTTTTTGGATGGATTTTTGGCCACATTTTCGTGAACTAAATGGAGATACATCACACATCACATCTAATGCATACATTTAAAATGATAATTTAATTAACTACTATTATTATTTAAGTGACTTTCATTTACTTTGACTCTAATGACATTGGTTGCCTGAAGCAAATGTGAGAGTTTTATTAAATATGACAGACTTTAGACCTTTTGTACACGTGCTGTATACAGAATATATGGACTGTGGGTAAAGAGGCAGTAATGAATTTTTATTCAAACTGTGACATTGTCGTGCTGATTTACATTCACACCGCTGCTGTTTGGGACCTACAAACAAATGTTTTATTCATCAGTGAATCACAAGCAAAGTCATCTTTACGCTAATCAAATGGCAGAGAAGAAAAGACTTTAAGGTGACGAAATTTCTACAAGTGTAATAGAATATTCACAGGGTGTCTTTTGGAGCTTCCTTTTTTAATGAGACACAATGTTTGGAAGTATGGCTGTATGTCCTCTCAGTTGAGGGGTTACCTTTATGGTCTAAATTAAGAAAATGATGTGAGATGTGAAGAATACATTAGCAACAACAACTCTTGGGCATTTCTTTTGTTACAACATTATGGATACACAGCTAGTTTAATGAATGAACACAGCACTGCAGAAACAATCTTCACAGTGAAAAACACACTTTCCATTTCTGAGCTAAACCACATAGTTACTGAACAAACTAACCCTTACTTTAAAGTGTCAGCGTTAAGGCGTTAATCATGATTAAATTCAGAGAATAAAATTTTTTTTTTAAAATCATGTGCTGCTATTTTGTGAAATGCATCCTTAGTAGCAGCTTCCTGCAGCCCCATGGAGAAGAACAACAGCAAAACGCTTCTGAATGTTTTATTTTGAAAAAATACCAGATGGCTAGAGACCTGAAAATGTCATACACATCTTGTGCAAAACAAAATTAAAAGATCACAGAAGAACAAGTCTCTGTTCAGATGTGCTATACATTTTGTGCATGATCTTCTACACATTCATCAATGAGTAATCCTTCCAAAAAAAAATAAAAAAATGTACAGAATAAACGTGTATCTCCAGACCTTACTGCTACATTTCCTTCCTGTTTAGGGTAAGTTATATTTTTCAGGTACGCATTTATGTCATTCATTATATCCATGGGTCCAGTTTACGTGGTGGAGAAGCGGCTGGGCAGCCCAGAGGGTGTTGTCACCTGTACAGATTGTTACATTCATTCTCATTATACTTTTTTTGGATTTGAAATAATTCTAATAGTCAAGTTTATAAAGTAAAAGTAACCTTCTTTGTATTCATTGTATTCCAAATCAATATACAGGGGTAATACTTGATTTGCATTGTTTATATGATCTTAAAAGCTGTTGAGAAATGCAAAATAATATAATTTTTGACATACAACAAAAATATGTAATTTTCTAATAATTGATAAAAATGTATTGTTTGACTGCCCCATTACAAACCCATATACTTTCAAGTCTACATTATGCAAAACTCAAATGTTAAATGTACGGTATGCTGAGGTATCTGTAACCGTTTTGGATGTTAAGGATTAACAATTCAGCTGTTAACTGACAGTAAGAATTATGACAGGACATAGTTAGTTAAAGAGTTGAGTCTGGGCTGGATTTGTAGCTAACTTTAGGGATAGCTACCTTCATTTTAATCAACAGGTGGATGGAAAGTAACACACGGGAAGTAGACTGGGGTATGGAGAGATTGTAGCCTTCATTCAGTGATAAACAATAGCCACACTGCACTGTCATGTTCACAGCTATAATGTTACTGATGTCTGTTATATTTATTATTGTCACATACAAGCTCTCTCTTGGACTGCACACTCACACAGCTGTCCTCCTTGCACCCAGACTAAATGATGCGATGCAACGTCATGGCTGTTACAATAATTCTCTCAAAATGTTATTGTTATCTTTTGAGAGTAATATCTTTTTATTATGCATCAGTTAAACCCCAGAAGCAGCAACTGGAGCACAAAAGTTGTGATGTGAGTACAATTAGGATAAAATGTGCAACTGCATCTCAAACATTAAAAGATGTTGTTTTACATTAAGTATTCTCTAAAGAGCCTTTTGATTATATTATTGCCCATTAGTAAATAAGCCTACTTAGCATAAACACAGTCACTATAATGAAGGAATATATTTAATATATTTTAATATATTCAAATATATGCATATTCAAAACCTCCCTTGCAATGAAATTGTCACCGCTAAAAGTTAAAAGATGTAGAGACACGAGACAAAATCCATAATAATGACCACCTTGATCATCATATTTTATGTATGCACTAATGCTGATTGCGTTGTAATCTGTATAAATATTGGTTTCAATATTGCAGTACATGAAACTCATGACAAACTCATGACATGGCTCAGCTCTGTTGCTTGATCAGTACAGGAGATCAGCCAGAGGAGTTTCAAGAGCTGAACAAACTAAACAGCTAAATCTTCTGATGAGTTTGTGACAAACTGCTTAGCTGAAAAGGAAGTTCACCGGTTCCTCTCAAGCTGAAAGAAAAAAGAACTAAAACTCCAGTTTTGGTGTTTTCTTAATATGGTTGAACAAGAACGAGGAAAGAGCATGCACAAAACGAAATTCAAGGATAAGAGACATTTACCTTTCAGGAGAACTGGAGTGTACGCTACAAAAAAGAAGAGTTCAAATTAAATCAAGCTGCTATTGAGTGACAGCTGACAGAAGGGTGACTAAAGAGCAAAAATACAGCTTGAAGCGAAGCCTTGACATTTCAAACAGTCTGTGATGTTTCCTCACTAGCTATTGCCACAATGTGGGAGAGAAGTGTCTGTTTAAGCATTTCAGCTCACTACACTTAGAGGCTTTCATGGATTGCTAATGATGTTTTAGCTTTCAGAGGGTCAGTCTTATTTGGGCAAAGTATAAAAGCTGAAAGATAACTTGTCAAAAAGTTATTCTCATGAAGTCTATTGAGAGAATTAAACAAAATTGTGTTCAAGTTCAGTGGAGGATTTTTGATTTAGACATATGATGACTTCTGATTTCACTATACCTTTTCCTCACCGTTATATGAAATTATTTTTTTGGGAGGTTTGTGAGCTCATAAGTAGCAAGGTTGAGTTCAGATTTTGAGATTTTACAGCACTAATACTAATTTATCCAAGCTAAAGATTTGTATGTGAAGGTGACAAATGCAAATATTATCCTTGTACCACCTCTTCATTCGATCCAAATCTCACATCTGGGATTTATCCACTATATAGTGCAGCTGGGAGAAACACATCTAAATGCTGTAATAGACTGACTGTTGCGACAATGTAAACCACCCACCAGTATTAAAAGCCTTACTTTGTATTCTTGACGTGAAAACTGTTTCTAATGCTTCTACTGTATTGCACACAGAAAAATAGTCAGGTGAATCATACACAGTGTTGACTAATGAGAAGAATTCCCCTGTAATCATTTTGGTGAGTGATGACTCATCCGCTTTCTCTCTGTCTTGCTCAAAAGTGGCCGTTTGACGGCGCTTTCCTCCAGACAGAAGATAACAGGTGCTCTGTATGCTGCCTGAGTGCAATGATTCATATACGGGCCGGTTAGAGGATCCTGAAATCACATACTAGTGCCTCTCAGCAGTGTGAAGGGAAAACACAATGTAAACATTTTAGTCATATAAAAGATACATTGTCTGTTTCCCCTTAGATGCAACATTCTTGAATGTTTTCAGTATTTATCTGATTTTCTTGATTAACTGCTTGTTTTAAAAAGTCAGAACAAAGGCTGTCATTGCTGTGTTGACGTGCTAATTGGTGATTAAAGTCCAACCGTTTCATTTATAAAAAAAAAACTCTCAGACTGCTCAGTGGAGACATCAAACATAATATGCACCCTGTGTAAAACAGAATAAAACTATCAAGGAAGTACATCACAGTACTATTCTGGAGTGAGTAAGTCTCCACAGACCTGTGAATGAAACTAAATGGAAGAAGTTAACTACAATGCTTGTTAAATGGGTGGCAGCTGACTGCAGACCAGTTAATTAAATTACATATTGTTGTAACTCTAGTCAGGGTAGTTTGGATCTGTGGTGCAGAAACTCTTTTGCCTTTTGAAGGATTAAAATGAAATCATGTCCTCATCACAGGTGAACAGATAAGCTCAGATCTTGTCACATGAACACATGCATTTTAGAGGCCCAAGTTACATAATTTGGTAAAAAAGTATGTTTTTCTACCCCTTTGTCCTTATTTTCTTTGTGACTCAGCACTTAAAGATCAAGAGTCATGATTTACTTCAAGAAGAAGAAATAAAAGCCCAGGAATCAGGTAAAACTTTATAAATGTTGAACCCAGTAGTGGTATTCTTTTTGTGGGAGTTTACAGTATGCCCATTTATCAGTCTAAATGCCACTGGAATATATAGGAGAGTACAGCCACTTCTTCCTCTGTATGCTATCATCTCTATCCCTGAAATCCAACAAAATATAATCTCACACCACTATTCTCTCCAGGAGAATGACCAGGTGAAGCCTGACTTGCAATGGACAGCATCCTCATTTCCCTGCATCTCCACAGACTCAGATTTAAAGAAACCCAGGAGCCACAAGTGGACAGAAGTGTCATCAGATGAGCCGAGGCTGGCATCTCATCAGTTCACACAAACATTAACTCTGCTCCATCAGAGAAAAGGTCATCAAAAAAAAAAAGAAGAAAAAAACATCAGAGGCTTCTCTCACTTGTTTCTTCCACATCTGTGCTGTTTTGAGTCTTCTGTCTACGCCCCACACAAACCAAGATGTCCTCAGGCTGATTCTTCGGTCCAGGGACGTCACCTCTTCCCCTCTCCACACTCACTTTTACAACTTCCGCTTCTTTTTTCCATGGTTTCGCTGCTTCTCAGAGTTTTTGTGTTTGCTTTTGTTGTGGGTCAGAAATTCTTAAGTTGAAGGGTAAACTGGTTACACAAAGTACAATGTACAGGTGATACATTTAGATTAGGTCTCTCATTTAACGAACGCTGTTGAGGAAAAAAAAAAAAAAAATGGTTACTACAAAGAAGTATGGAAGTCTGTAGGCTGATTGTGATCCAATCCACTAGCAGTATCAGCTTCTAACTGGCATAAACTGCGTATCTGACATTGGTCTGTGGTGACTGATCGCAGGGCTGGTCCATAAAAATGGAAGAGAATGTACCAGCTGTGTTACAGCAGCAAAGCTAGTTAACACAGCTAGTTAGCAATGCTAGTTAGCAACACTCGCTTCTTTAAATTATGATCCCATTACAGTGAAACAGGCAATAAAGAAGGGCATTCTTTAAGGCGTGGCTACCTTGTGACTGACAGGGTTACCAACATGCCAGACATTGCCCAGTCTGGGAGGCACACGAAGCTCCACCCTCTGGTTTCAATTCTATTCGCAAACTAAAAAAACAAGACGGCAACACCAAAATAGATGGTGAAAATTCTGAAATCAATGCTTCTTCTTACTGGTAAATTCTGCTGAATGCAGAACGGCGCCGAAGACTGTTGCTGTCCGTCATCCGCCCTCCCTCAAGACCCACCAGATCCATCTGTTGGGGCTCCACTGGGCCGATATCGCAGACTAACGAGATCTCGTGAATTCACACTTAATTGCGCAATGTAGCGGTTGTAGCATTTATGGGCCAAATTAGCAACTCACCACCCACTCACATTACTCCTGCAATGGTATTCCATGCTACATCCTTTTTGTAAAAGGATGGGACGGGTCCCAAAAAAGATGTCATATGCATATTTCATTACATTACTGCACATTTTCTGCATATTATCCTTTTTATAACAAAACCAACACACAACTATGAAAGTAGTACATCCATGTGTTTCACTGATAAAATATTCCTTTGTTGAAAGTACCTGCTCTCTATATCCGTGCTCTTCTCTTCTGTATTCTGCATCTGTGCGCTCCCCTCCTCTGCTGTCACAAGCCATTTTCCCCCATAGGAACTATTAATGTGTGAATGTTATTGTCCTGGCTTCTGTTCAGCTCATCCACTCTCAGCTGCCTGAGCCACCTGATGATCAATCCACAAACAGTGGTTTTACAGGCAACTGTAAAAGTACTACATTTATCATGCCAAAGGCAGTGTTAATCCAGGATTAGCATTGTGTGCTACGGGCTAAAGAAAGGTCTGGCTTCATACATTAGGAAAAAAACCCTCCAGCTTGTATTTAAAAAAAAAAATCACAATCACCTTGGGCGGCACTAAGCATAAGATGCACCAGTGGCGCCACTGCAAAACACACAGCAGAAAAAGAGGATGCCAGCAGAAATTGTCAACTAATGACAGCAGTTTTGTTGAGATGGTTACCCTAGAAATTGAATAAATAAATGTGTCGCTTGCTTGCGTGTTATTGGAGTCACGCAGCAGCATTTTTAACCAACTGTAAGCAACTGAGGGAGGCCTGGCTGTCGACATAAAGTGCATTACGGTAGTCCAAACAGTAATAAAAGCACAAATGACACACATAAAGTCCTTAAAGGATGACAAAGATTTGATTTCAGATGAAAGCAAATTGCAAATGTAGAAAAGTTGGTTTAGCCGCAGAATCTATATGTCTGTCCATTTTAAAAGACTAGTGATCATAGGTTAAAGACTTTTGTAAGGGTCCCAGGTTCAACAGTGGAGCACTCGAGGAACCACATGATCCAAACACCATGGCCTATATGTTATATCTTATCACAGTGTCATCCATGTTAATTAGCAATTCTGCTTTTCTACTGTTGGCTTTTAGTAAAGTCAGTTTTTGTTTAGCCCATCACCAAATTTGCTTGAGAGGGTTTCATGAGCAGGAATTCAGTCTAAAATTTCAGCTCTTTTTTTCTGGTCCACATCATTCAATTTATGGTACTTTTGACAGAGTAGATCTTTTAGTATGTTTTGGGTCATCTAATTCCGAAAATGAGGTTCATTTGCAATAAAAGGTACAAAATAAAATTACATGTTACTAAATATATGACAGTGAAACTTTTTTCATGGAATTAGCATTGACATTGTTTTTTCTGTGAGGTTATAGTGGAAAAAAATATTTTTTTCTAGGTCTAGTTGTAGTATGGGCACACAAACATTATGAAAGGTATATCATAATCCTACATGACTCAGATCAAGTGATATTATGCGTACATAAAGAAAACGTACAAAAACCAAATGTTTTGTTTCTGCGCAGCACTTGGGTCCCACTATAGCATGTATTGGTAACAGCTTTTTGTCAGATAAACACATCTAAATGAGTAGTGTGAACATATGACAATGGCTGCCCACACACTCAATCTGCACAAGCCAACAAGGAGACGTGATGATGTTCCGTTTTTACTTTCTATAACAACCAGCTGAACGTCATAATAGCTCCTCAGACTCTGACCAGGACACAGCCCCAAACATAAAATTACATAAAAACTGGGCCCTGAAGGTAATTCGATCCAAAATGGAGTTTTTACGGGGTGATGTGGCTTTATGGTTGTGAGCCGCCATTAATTTTCATTGCCAACAACCATTTGAAGGCACTTTAGTTTTTGAATTTAACATGCCAGTGGCCCAGTTAGGCTGGTGTGTGTGTAACTCCTGAGAGAGGTGACCATTTTGAGCCGCTCAGTTGTGAATTGTGAATGAGAGATTTAACAATTCACATAAAGAAATCTGTTTTGTCATGTCGGAGCACTGTTGGCGTAGTGAACAGTGTGACAGTCTGACAAAACAAGCAGAATCTGCCTTCTTTTACAAAGCACATTAATAAGAGACAAATCTAAAAAAAATGAGTGAAACTTTGCATGGACATCTTTGTTCACTGTGAGACCTGTCGCTGTTCAGCCTACAGCTGAGAGAAGGATTTATGAGGCAACAGCGAGCTGTAGAGTTGCTTTATTAGCTGGCAGACATCTTTTGTGGGCAGGTGCTCAGCTGTGTTTTTACTGCCATTGCTCTCTTCCTCCTCCTCCCTCATCATTCTGGCAAACCCTTGAGTCCTCCTCAAGGACAACGCTAAGTCTCTTTTTTGTGGGTGTGCATGAAAGGGATGCAAAAGATACTTTCTGATCCACTTTGACTTTCATCAAAGCCGTGTTTCTAAAAGAATTAAAAGACTACAGACACAAAGTCAGGCTGAACGCAGTCGATTCCTCACAAAGACAAGTTGTTAAAGCACTACCAATGCGCCTTAGTGAGTCAGTTTCAAGCCTTTGTAGCACATAAAGCATCCAGCATTCTTTTTCTGATTTACAACATCACTTGTTGTTGTTTCCCCAGAGACGAGTGAAAGTGAACTTCATATTTTTCACACCAATCTGCAAAAAAGGAAGAAATGTTCTTCATCTGATTATTGGATTATTGGATGAAAGGTGTGATACCACTCTCACAGCTGTACCAGAAATATGTAGCTGGAGCAAACAGCTGATTTGCTGATCTTAGCGAAATACTGTAAACATGAGAAAAAAGCTAGTCTGCCTCTGTCCAAGAAAACACAGAGATAATTAACTACAGCTTGTTTTACTCAGTGTTTTACCTTATCTGTGTTTGATACAAAGGATTATGCACCTGTCTATTTCTTGGCTCTTTTCTGAGCTTGCTACCTAGCAGTCTTTAACAAAATAAAGGTGTGTATTCTCCACAAAGTCCCAGTATTCCGCTACAGCTGAGGAGAAACACAGATCAGTTCCTACTTTGAAGTCTGAGCGAGCTGAGTTAATGCTAATTAATAATGGGGATGTAATAATACGGTCCAAACGACATTTTAAAAGTCTCAGCATTGGTATTTGGTAATTCAAATCAAGCATTTTATTTAATGATGAAGGATGGGTGTCCATAAAGTTGTCTTTCAGCACTGTTTACTTAATTGAGGGGACACTTTTAAAAAGAAATTAATCATCATGAGATGAACTGTAAATAGTAAATCATGGAGCCAGTGTTAATTTTGTTGCTGAAAAACTTTCATTATAACGTTCATCAGTGACAGTTTTTTCTGACGACAACGAGACGACAACTCAATAAAAGTCTATGATGACAACAACTATGATAAAAACAATTGACATATTCTTCAAAAAAAAAAAAATGAGACAAAATTTTAAGAAGGGTGGCACGGTGGTGGTACTGGGTTCGATTCTCCCTGTGTCAGTGTGGGTTCTCTCCAGGTACCCTGGCTTCCTCCCACCATCCAAAAACATGCATGAGGATTATGTTAATTGGCTAATTTAAATTGTCCGCAGGTTTGAATGTGAGTGTGAGTGGTTGTCTGTATCTATGTGTCCTGTGATGAACTGGAGACTTGTCCAGGGTGTACCCTGCCTTTCACCCTAAGATCGCTGGGATAGGCAGGGTGGCCTGGGCTCAGCCAGACGGCTCCTGGAGAAGGGCTTTGAAACGTGGGTAAAATGTCCGGACCTCCGTGCTGGGGGCACACATCACCTGTAAGCGTGAACGCCCGAGGGTGCCCCTTCCCAGCTAAAGCCAGCGGGTCGCTCGGGGACTCCATCTGGATGTCCAGTGGTGGCTCCAGGGGTACTGAGGGGCAGTGCAGACAGCACAGGCACCCCACCATGGGGTATTATTATAATATTAAAATATCAATATCGAGACCCCCCCACTTTGGTCTTTAGTGGACAGAAATGTCTTTAAAATAAAAACACATCACAACAGATAAATCAAGAGTTTCTAGAAAAACTTAAATTATGCATTACATTTTCATTAAACCTGTTTGATTTTGAGAGAAGCGAACAGGAAAATGTAATGACATTTCGTCGACTAAAACTGGACTAAAACTAAATAAAATTCAGATAACTAAAACTATATAGCATTTTCGTCAAAAGACTACGATTAAGACTAAATCAAAATTTGCTGTCAAAATTAACACTGCATGGTGCTAAACTTTATATCTGGCAAAGCAGTAAGGACACTCATCATCCTATTAGTTTATTGCCTTCTGTAGAGTAATTTAAACCAATTGCTTCAGGTCCAACGTTGTCACCTTCTGTGAGGAGGTTGCATTTGCCAAATGAGGTGGTAGCTGTGACTGTATACTCTCAATTGTCTGTGGACAAGCAGCAATATAAGAGTTACGACTCCTCTTGGTGGTTTCGCATCTCAGTTGAAGTTAGTTGAAATGTTTATGGTCCCAAAGAGACTTAGCCTTGCACACCTAATGAGCTCACAAAATAATGAACACAGTTCAATAATACGTAGCAAGAGAAGGGAAGAACACACCATTTTTAATGAGGCTTGTGGTCACATTTGACACATTCTTTATTACTTTCTACTTAAAGCGATTGATGGATGGCTTTGTCTATCTCTAGTGAGAGGTGGGAGAAGAAAGAAGGAGGCAGACTGACTTTGGCATTTGATATTCATTAATGAACAGTGTCGATTTTAATGAAAAAAAATCTTGAAAATACAAATGCTAAATATGTTTTTTACAGTGTTGGCAGGATTCAAAAATACACCAGCACTCCTTCTGGGCTTTTATACACTGGAGGTTTATACTGACCAGCTCTCAGCTATGTGGAGAACCACTGAACAGTTCACAAAATTCTCAAAAATTCAAGGTTCAATGGCTTTCAGCTATATTTCCCATGTTCTTCTTCAGCATGTGGGCGATGCTCAGGTGTCATATAACAGTGAGTGAAAATGTGGAGCTGAAAAAGTACAGTTACATTGAACTGAAACAGCCATGATCTCCTGCCCATACTGTATGTGACTGTCTCATATCAGAGACTTAAGTCCATTACTTGTGTCACATGATGACACCAGGATATGGTCGAAAGCTTTGGGCATAGCTCAGCAACTGAGTTTTATATAGAAATATATATTTCTGAGGTCAAAAATGAACCTACATGCATCTGAATAAAAACTACTGCATTATCAGCAACATGCATGATGGGATTTTAAGTTAAACGGTTGAAGTGGTTCATTATTACTGGGCCCTTGAGTTCAGCTGTGCTGTCTATTGTCCTCCACTATTTATGTCACATTTAGATAATTTCTTGGCATATGCAAAAGCCATCCCTCGTTCAGCGTTGCAGGAAAGAAATGATGATACTGGTCAGATGTGCTTTAAATACAGCAAACTACAACTACTGGTCTACAAAGTAGCTGAAAGGTCCCTGCTGGGACAGTATGAGAAGCTGCTAAGACATTACAAGACTTCTTATATTACTTTCCCTTGTCTGGTCCTTGTAAACCACACAAGGATGTGTTAGCCAAATGGGCCCCAATGGCCGTCTCTGGGGGGTCAGTTTGCTAAGTAGTAAACCTGTGTTCTGTCAGGTGTCATTAACGTCCAGCGAGACTGTGAGGAGACCTGTCACGACTAGGAGTAATGGATGTCTTCTCCACTGATTGCTAGCAGGGATGGAGTCAGCACAACCAGCAAATTAGAAGTGACATCTTGATGGAGGCAAAGCAGGAGGCGCAGCTGGTCTCACAAGTTAGATGGAGGAAAGAGGGGAAGCTCAGAAAGAAGAAGAAAATAAGGGAAAGAGATAAAAGGAAAGGATAGAGGTGGGTCCAAACACAGGCAGAATGTCAGAGACTCTTTCAAAAGAATTGATAAATAGCGTAGCTTATATAATGTGCCATTTTTGTATTTGCTCTTTCAAAGAAATGCCAACTTCAGTACCGGCACCAGAGGGCTGCCCATCTGTTTCCTCTGTTCTCCTTGAGCAGCTGGGGTCAAGTGCTTCGCTCTGAGTTGACATTAAAAGTTGCTATTAAATGGATGATAAGCGGATGTAATGAAACCGTGACAGAATTAATGTCACCCTTGAAATGATGGGTTTGTTGTGACGCTCTTGTGAGAACATGAGCAATATCTTGAACTGAACAGGTTCATTACACATCATCCTCATCAGCATTGGAGGGCGGCTACAACGCCGCAGTGGGCAAAGGATTACTGCAGCGTCGCCGCAGCAACAACGACCAGCGAGGCAACAATCGAGGCAACATCCTCAATCACTTCAGGCTGTGTAATAACACACGGAGCTAACAACATCAAGGGAATCACTCTGTGTCACTCAGCAGCCTCGGGGTGAGATGAGCACAGGAGCTGACATTATGAAATGGATTAGATTTGAGACCAATTAAAAATGAATTGCTCGAAATGAGCGCTGACCCTCGCCGAATTGGATGCCAGTGATCTCATTAGGCTGGTCTCTCACTCAGCGAGCCAGCAGCTGCAGAACAGGCCCGTCTGACACGCTGTCAGAGAGGAAAGAAAACCCAAAGGCTGCTGCCTGCGATGGGCTGAGAGTCATCCAGATATTTTCTGTGTGCGTTTTTATACTGTCTTTATTGTTCTTGTGTCTGCATGTATTGACCTGACTATGTGTAAACATAGTCACATGTGCACATGTGAATGCATGAAATATGATTACAGATGCTTCCATCGAACTCCATGTATACGCATTATTGATTGACTCAAAGTAAATGCCAAGAAAAACAATAAAAGCAATCATGTTAATCTTGTGCTGCTATTTTTACTGACAGCTTCCTGTTTCCTGCATGAAGAAGAACGACAACAATATGTCTCTGAATGTTTTCTGTTGCATGCACTTCTACACATTTCTCAATGTGGAACAGAGTAATCCTTCCAGAAATGGATTTCACAGAACAAGCAGTTGTCTCCTATTGGTGTGGCTTTTCTTTTCTGTTAAGGGCAAGCTACTGTATATTTTTAATGTAGACAATCAGGCCTGACTTCAGACTCAGGCACTTCTTTGGATTTGAAATAAATCTAAAAGTCAAAAACATAAAGTAAAGTTATGGGCGAGCTTGTGGAGGGCTTTGAATGTTAACAGGAGGACGTTGAACTCCATGTGAAGTTTTATCAGGAGCCAGTGGAGCTGCTGGAGGACAGGAGTGACATGGTGGAAGGATGGGATCTGGTGATGGTCCAGGCAGCTGAGTTCTGAACCAGTTGGAGCTTATGGAGGGATTTTAGAGGGAGACCGGGGAGAATTGTGGTAGTCCAGACGGGAGGTGACGAGGCTGTGGACAAGGATAGCAGTGGTGTTTGGGTGAGGGATTAATGTTTTGTAGGTGGAAGTATGCAGACCGGGAGATGTTATTAATGTGGGACAGGAAAGATAGAGTGCTGTCGAGGATTCTTCTCAGAGAGTTCTCATCTTGTTCTCGACACAAACTAATGAGCCTGTAAAGTCCTTTGAGATGACACACTGTGATACAAGTCTAGCAAGCTGCCATAACTGTGAAGCGATTCAGAGATAGAGATGTTGCTGATAGTTTAGCTTTCTGCAAACGGATGCCGTGACTTCATGGCTCACACATTAAATGACATTATGAAGATGCATGGAGAACAAATGATACAGCTCGTGAGTATGTGTGAAGCTACAAGCTTCACAAGCTACAAAATACAGCCAAGCCCAGAACTGCTGCACCACCTGTCTCCCTCCTGTCCCCACTATAAGACACCTAACCCTGATCAGAGGTGTCAGATTCACGAGTGAAGAGGGCGGAAAGTGTGTGTGTGTGTGTGGTTGCAAGACAACTTCATGGCTAATTTAGTGTCTGCTTAGATGGTATATATGTCACGGTATACTTTGGTTTGTAAATTACAGCATAACAGTTTCTTAATGGTTACCATATGACATGGTAAAAGCATTCAAGCAGGAAGTTGTTTTTAAACTACTAAATAACATAAAAGACAAGAATATTACTTCAAGAAAATATATTGTGTAAAACTGTAATTGTAGAAAACAAGTAACTTCACACTGTTAACACTTGAGTACTGCCTTCAGTATTAGCCCTACACAAGAGTCCATTAGCTTAATGCTAACACGTAATGGAAAACGCCACAGATGGGCTAACGTAAATTAGCATTGCAACAACGAATATTTTAACTTGTTAAACAAATGGCTATATTCAACACAAACAGTGCAGCAGCACACAGAGCAGAACATATGACAACCAACAATACTTACAGGCATATATTCTAGATAGTTCTGTAGAACAATGAAGCCTTTGAGAGTTGAGCTGCTGCTTGTCTTCTACAGTTACTTCACACATCTTGCAAATAACTTTTTCTGCTCCACATCTGACTTTTTAAAGCTAAACCACGTCCAAATCACGGAAGTGGCACTGTTTTTTTTTTTTTAGCAGCTTGTCTTTCTCCGCTGTCTCTGTGCTTGCAGCCATTCTCACTCTGAGGCAGGTGCGATGACGTCATCGGTAGGACGGTACTGCGCAAATCTCTACCGTGGGTCAAATTTTCTACAGTCTACTGCAAATACCGTGTATACCGCACAGCCCTAGCTTCAATCACTTAAAACAAATCTCTGTTGAAATCAGCAGGACAAAAGCTAACGTTAGGGGTTAGCTCTTAGCTCTGCGCAAAAATGCTTGCTCTACTTACTGGCTGCTAATAGCTAACAGCTAACTAGCTTTTGTCCTGCTGATTTCGATCAGTAGCGGCATGGGTAACCCTGTCGTCATAGCTCTGAATACATCTTGGAGCATCTAATAAAAAAAGGTGAACTAAAACTTGTTAAATTAATACTACTGAGTTTGGGGAAATATGTGAATAAATATATATTTTTGTTATGTTAAAATAAAATGGTACATATTGGTAGGGACTATTTTGTCTTCCCAAAATATTGGTTGTGACATGTCCCTTCCGTCCCTATGCAAACCTACGCCCATGCTGTCAGCTGCAGTACATGAGATTAATTGTTTCACTAGTTTTTTTTACCATGATATTGAATTGGCCCTTAGAAATGTGGTAATTTAACTGATATTGATATTGGAGAAAATGTGCTGATTTTTTGCCCATTGTTGTCAAACATATAACACCTTCCCCAGCTTTGAAACACACATATTTCCAACAATAACACTATGGCCGTTTGCCATATTAGAGTACTGTTTGCCAGTTTGGCTCAAAAAATTCTCCGTCCCTCATCAGTGTCCTCATCTCCATCTCCATCACCACAGCCAATCCCTTTCCCATATCCTCACTCCAAGTCGTGAGCAATTAGCTGCTTGCCATCTCGGCAGACTATGTTTTAATTGGCCATTAAGCGTCTGAGACCTTCATTAGTGACAGTGCCTTTATCACAGAGAGAAAATTAGCTGATGTATAGAGAGAACAGAGGAAACCAAAAAGAGGCTCAGAGGACGAGGACAGTCCTGTCTGTACAGATGGTAATGGATATGGAAGTGAGTGATGGATGAATCATACAGTATGTCTGGTATTCAGCCAGTCTCTCATTTTATGTGACACTCTGTGATCTCAGGGTCCAGGGTGGCTTGCATGGTCCCCATCTTAATTGATACCCTCACTTACAGTAGAGAGAGAGCATGCTGTGAAAGTTTCATTTGTCTTAGAATTGAGTGGCAGAATGTCTCTGAGAGAAATCCACCCGAATTCAAAAAGAAGCTCCACAAGCACTTTCATCAAAAAGTGAAGTGAGTGAGGGTTTCACGATTAATTCATAAATAAATTGAGAATTTGTATTTTGTTGTACAGTGAAAATGTTGACATTAGAAACAGTGAAACTGGACTGGCTACCTTCCATCATCCCAAATGAGCATGCAAATTCTATTTTTTGGTTGGAATATCTCCCTTAAGAATTGTCCAGTGAAGAGTGTCTGGAGATCCCTGTGGATTTTTCATGTGGGACCAGGGACTGATGGACACGTCCGCGTCCCCTGGGGACGCTCTTAATGCACTTCCAAGGTCGACTGCTCTCGCTCTAAGTAGCACAGAGTGGCAACAAGCCCTGACAGCATCACTGGCCCGGCGAAACTCGCATAAGATGGTTCCTGCTCCTGGAAGCGTAGGGCCATTAAAAATAGATAGATCAATACATAAGAATAAACGCACCTCCGGCTGTCTGTGCTAATTCAGAGAGCAAGAGGGGAAGCAAAGGATAACAGAGGGGGGTGGGGCAGTGAATGTGTAGTTGAGGAGTTTACAGGGAAAGAAGGAGAGGAAAGGAGGGACATTATGAGGAAAAGTGGTCGAGTGTGAAGGTTGAAGGGAGATGGAGCGATCAGAGGCAGCGATTGAGTTTAGAGAGGTCAACATCTGCAGCTTCAGCCAGCTTAGAGACCCCCTGAAGTGGTTTTAGTCAGCCAGCGAGATCAAAATGCCGCCTAACACTATGAACCAGCACCAAAATGACAGTTACTAACATAAGCCACCATGTCGTCAACAAACACTGACTAAGAGTATCATATTCATTATTAACATGACGAAGCAAACTTCAACTACTCAGTTCAGCACCCGGGACTAGCCAGGCATGATGGGAAACGAAGGCCATCCCTCCATCTGGCTACAACACTCAGCAGAATAAGCATCTCAGCTGAGCAGATAGTGGAGGAGTCAAGCGATGTCACACACACACACACACACATTACAACTGGCAAATTAAAATCCAAGCACTAACATATTATAATCAGTCACCATGACTATAACAGCAGTGTGTGTGTGTGTGTGTGTGTGATCCATTTTGTTTTTGCTTGTCGTAAAACAGAGCAATCAAGAAGCCTTAAGCTTCCTTAAACCCTTGTTGCCATTTTGTCAAACCAGACCATTAAACTGATTCATTGCCATTCATTGGTTGGTTCCACTGGGGTGTGACCTATAAACACATACACACTCTCACAAAAGACACAAATACACCCACCTTCATTTGGGTGTGTGGTGTGTGTGCAGGTTTGTGTGTATTTAAATACTAACAAATATGACACGGTTTACACACTTTCAAAATATAGCTTAAAGAATATTTGAATGATCACTTCATTATAGAGCGGACACCAGCAGAGGCTGCAGAAATGTGTTGTTATAAGTGTATGGGCTGCAGTGATCCAGAGAGTGGCGTCTGGAGAAAGCACACCAGGACATCAAAAACAAAGGGATTATCCTCTTGAGAGCAGGAATATCCTCTGGGAATTCATCAGGTTATGATATTTTTTGTGTGTAAAGTTGGACTTTTAGGCCTGAAAACTGGCATTAGAGGAAAACTGAAGGTCAAGTTCATAATGCACATTAAATGTTGATGATGGGTGGATAGTTGCTTGGTTGGTTGGTTGGTTGGTTGGAAGGAAGGATGGATGTTTGTTCTCCTGTAAACCACAGTGTTGAACCAGTCAACAGCACTTCCCTTAAGTAGCAAATAAAACCAAATTAAAGAAAAACAAAGGAGCAAAAAGCAACAAATGACAGTACAAAGAACACAGAGTAATTTTGTGTCCTTATTATTTCACTAAGAGTTGACAGGTTTATCAGAGACTGAAGAAGTCTCACAAAGTTATAGTGTTGATCATCTGCATGCTGATGCTGTCACATAAGCAGAACACAGATAATATCTGATGAAGCCTCACATTATGGCCCTTTCATCACAGAGATGTCAGCTGCATTCATTATATTTTTATTTTTATGTTTTGTCTTTAGAAATCTACATATTTTGTTCCCACATTCGCTTCTCTGCCTGTCATACGAAATTTTGTGAAACATAAAGTACTTATTTGTGATATGGGGTTCTTTTTGGTGTTTTGAAAACATGTAAAAACAGAAGAGTACTGACCTATGCATTAATAAAACAGTAGGACCATAAAGTCTGGACTGTCCCAAAGTAGCCATATGGAGTGGGAAAATAGGCATTTTACATTTTTATTGCCTCATAAATATTCCTTGCACACATGAATATCTTGCCCTGTATTAATAATCAGTAAAAGATCAATTAACATATCAGTCAGAAGGCCCAAGGAGAGTTTTGACCAGCCATGCTGTTGAAGTGGGAGAAAAAAATCTTCTCCTCTTGTCCCTTAGCCATAATCTTCTCTTAATGATCTCTATCTGCTTGCCTGGCCTGAACTTTGGCCAGTTGGATCAATTTGCATGTGAATTATTAAATAAGTAATGAGGATTCCATGACGAAGGCAAAGTGTTATGAAAGTAAATCATGAACCATCCTATTCACAGATATTTAGTTGGTGGATCTAGACTCGTCAGACTAGGCAACACATTTCCAGTCTTCTTTTGTCCAATTTTGGTGAGCGTGTGTGAATTGTAGCCTCAGTTTCCTGTTCTTAGCTGAGAGGAGTGTCACCAGGTGTGCTCTTCAGCTGCTGTAGCCCATATGCAGAGATGATATTCTGCATTCCTTGGTTGTTCCAGTAGTTATTTGAGTTTCTGTTGCCTTTCCGTTATCTCCAACCAGGAGTACATAATGAAGTGGCTGGTGACTTTACAAGGTTAATCATTGAGGTTTTTTCACACTTAAAAAGAATAATCTCAAAATTCAGTTCACATATATGAAATTTAACTAATTTATGTTCATAGTTCGTTACATATTTTTCAATAAATAAAACGCTGTTACTCAGCAGTGTTGTGCTAGTTATTGAAAAATGGTTAGTAATTACTTCATTCAAAAAGTAATTCAATTACTTTGTTGATTACTGAGACAAAAAAGTAATGTGTCACTGTTAAAATTATCTTTTTAGTTACTCTTTAGGACCCAGGGGACTGAGAGTTTGCGTTATGGTGTGTTCACTGGAAGTCAGAACTTGGAGCTCAGATCAACGTAACCTCAAGGTTTAGAGCTCCCAGCTCTTCCAGCCTTACAGACGAGCAACAAAACATGTAGCTACTGTATTATGTAAGTAGCAGATAGCACGACTTCTATGTCAGGTTGGTGAGATTAATCTGACTTCACAGGGGTTCTGATTTAAAATCATTTAAAATATTCATGACATTAATCCTCTCTTTTATCAGTGATGTTTGTTGCATTATGCTGGGAAAGTGGGGGGATGGACTGGTGTCACAATTAATCTGAAGGGGACATGTCCCCTGTCCCTAGTGCCATCTGAGAGCATGAATGAAAGCAATTGAATTGATCAGGAAATCAATTACCAAGCAATGGACAAACGCACCATAACATAAGGTAACTGTTATTATTTAAAAAGTGATGCATTAAAAACTCTGCCTCCACCCAGAAACAGGTGAGGAAATACACGATTAGAAAAAAAAAATCACTGCTGCTGCTGGCAAGTGCATATTTACCTGCACATTGTTACAAAAATGCTGCTGTCTGCCTTGAATAAAACAAGATAAACCATCTCAAATAAAAAAATAAAAAAAACAAAGGACCCCATACACTATTGGCAACAATAAGTCATGTTTTAAAAAAGGAAGCCCACAGAGTTCAGTGTCATAAAGTAGTGAAATAGTCCATCTTTAAACTTCGTAGACAGAGACACAGATGGGCAGGTAACTGTCAGCCTAACACGTCTGTAATGATGACATATGAAGACAACTCACACCAATCAATTTCAAACAGTCTTTCAAACCGCTGTGTCTCGTGACAACATCTCTGTTGCCCCTGAGCAGAGCTGCAGAAGCATCAGACTTCAACATGTTTTGTCTCTCACTGTATTCTGTTTGTTTTACAAGGCATCTGCCTCCCTGTGGAACAACAGTGAAGGAATAAATGAAATCCTCTGAGTAACAGGGTTATTGCTAAACTGCTGTAACGCTCTAATATAATATTCCCTGAGCCTCAAAAATGGTATCACAGTGGATAGATTAAATGATTGAGCCTGTTCTACAAGGGTGTGTAAAACATTTAAAAAGGCTTATGGTGACAGGAGAAAAAAAATCTAGCCTCTATGTCAATGAATACTGCCTTGTAAGAGACTTGATGTTAATTAACAGTCAATATGAGTTTTCTAGTTTATTTCAGGATTGCACTTATGAAGGATGTTTTCTGCAGTAGTCTGATAAGTTTTCATGACCTGTGTTCATCATCAGTGTGAGAAAAGAAGAAATCTACCTGAGTAATTCCATTTTATGCTACTTTATATTTTACTTCACTACATTTCTGGGGCAAATAGTCCTTTTTCTCCACTACATTTTCAGTATTGAACCAATGGCCTGTTTGGCTTGTTGCCTCTTACGGGTAAAATGATCCAATATTGAACAGGTCAGAAAATGAATACATATGTAGATGAACTGTTTTCTGATTTCCGTCCTTGTCTTCTTCCATACATTGAGAAGCACTGGACTATATAAAGAAATTATTAAAATGAGCTAAACTGAGCAGCTACAGTCGTAAAATACTGCTTGTGGCCTTCCTACATCAGCCCTGTGTTTTACGCCACTGTGACATATTTGGAGTTTTGACATGGTCCACAGTCTGATTCATAGACAAAAAGGTGTTAGTGATGTGTGTGGACTAAGTGTAACCTATTTAAAAAAATCTCAACAGATGTCAGTAAGGATGTTCTCACACTCACAGTAAAAAAAGAACTGTAGACTGTCTCATGTTTAGACATCCTCTTGTTACGTAAGAGTTACGTTGATGCTGATGATTACGATGATGACTGTGGCTGGGAATCTATGATACACAGCACGTTAACAACCTTGGCAAGGGGGAAGCCATCATCATCATCGTCGTCATCATTGTCATTATCATCATCATCCTGACCTTCACAGGCCTAAAATGAAACAGAATGGCCTTGATTCTGAGCACACACTCACTATCAAAGCCCATGATCTATTTTGAGTGACATATCAGTCATATGGGAGTGTCAATGTGCAGATTGTGGGTGATGCAAGCAGCCTGCAAGACACACTTCCATTCTCCTACAATAGCTGAAGAAGAAAAAATAACACAGTGCTTCATTGTGCTTCACTCTTTAGAAAGATGTCCCCTCCCTCAAAATACAGCTCAAAGGAGCGTTTAGTGACTCCTGATACAAAGGTAATCAAAATATACATAACAATCCATTTGTCACATAAGTGATGACAGTAGTATTAAGAATATATAGGAGAATACATTATATAGTTTGACAGTCCTATTGAATATAAATCAGAAAAGCATGACATTGTATAAGTGGAATTTTGGCCACAAAGACAGTTAACAAGCCTGTGAAGTCTTTAGTGGTTCCCAGTCGGCCCTTTATCGGCATGCCGCTCTGAAAGCGATCGAAACGAGAGGATTTAATTGAGATTTATGTAAGAAAAAC
Organism: Synanceia verrucosa; assembly: GCA_029721515.1. Taxonomy (NCBI): domain Eukaryota; kingdom Metazoa; phylum Chordata; class Actinopteri; order Perciformes; family Synanceiidae; genus Synanceia; species Synanceia verrucosa. The sequence continues at coordinate 11,024,220 of CM056549.1, forward strand.
CGACTTCATGATGTAACACAAGTGCATTAATCACAATACAGATTTCTGTGGAAAATATCAGCATGTGCTGATTTAAAGACACTTCCCGCTCACATCTCGTCACTTCACGTAAGTTCTCTGTTTTTCTTATTTTGTCTTGTTAGCCCCTGTTTTATTTTGAAGTAACACCTACTCCTCTCGTGTCAGCCTTGTGTCCACCTGTTTCCCACTTCCTCATTTTGTTTCCTCCTGCCTGTGCCTCTTTCTTAACTACTGTTTTGTTGTGTATTATGATCATTTTTCCCCTCATCTGAACAATTCAGAGTTATTTTCGAGTGTTATTCTTTTATAGAGTATGATCAGGTGTTACATTTTGTTTGTTAATTTTAGAGATAGCATGTATTTGTCAGATTTATCCTCATTGTGAGCACATTTTGTTTGTAGCATTTCCATGTTTACATTACATTACATTTTGCTCAGTTTTTCATCCTCAAGGGTATTTTTTGTTACTTTTAGTTAGCATTTGTAATATCCTTGCCTTGCCAAGTGTTTTCTGTTCACCATAGTTTTTAAACATAAACATGTTGGCCTCATGCCCTGCAGTAGTAACAGTTTTGTGTTAAAACTGATCTATGAAACCGTGATAGAAAACTGAGGCAGGCTACTTCATTTTCCAGTGCTCCACAGAATGGCAAAGATTTCTGTCTGGATGAACAGGAAAACAAGAGTAGCTGTTGTAATCAGACATCACATTAAGTAACAATATGTGTTGTTTACTAGGCCATGCCAGTGTCCGGGGGCGGTGCCTGGGGCACGAGCCTGAATGATTCAGAGGCTCCAGAGCCACAGTGAGAGTGACTGTGGATGGAAATAAATGTGTAGCAGCTGGTCTGCCAGTGATGGAAAGGATCCATTCACTTACTCAGGTGGCATTACATTTAAATAGTGGACAATGAAGATGTAAATAACTGCAGAAAACTGACTCTTCAAAAATACATATTCTCAATTCAACTACAGCTGCAACAATTACTGCATTCATTAGCAAATGTTAAATTAACTGTTGACCATTTTGGCACTTGATATGTACAGTATATTCTTTTTTTTTTTTTTTTTTTTAAAGTTAGAGTAGAGTGAATCTGATGACATCATCTATGACTTAGGGAAGCTCTGATCACCATTTTTATCACTTTTTAACTAATTGATTAAGCAAGAAAATAATCAGCAGATTGATCAGCAGTGAAATAATCATAAATTGCAGATGCATGACTGTCAGCTGGAAATTCTAACCTGGCCTCAGAAATTTCATATGATAAAAGACTGACTTTTATGACAACATTATGCAGTGTTACTGCCCCTGAGAGCTCGTTCAGCTGCTGCCGTGCAAAAAGACATGAATGATGGCTGAATTCCATTAAGCTGCTTGGGTTTCAGTGTGTACTGTGTAATGCTGGCTCACTGTGACACCAGACTGGCTTACTGAGACACACAAACTGAAAAATACTGGTTGGACTTCTCTGTCAGGGCCTGCGAGCAGGGTCACTGTATTATGTCGCTCCAAAGGAAGCTCCTGTACATTATTTAAAGGTTAAGGGCCCCATCCAGGAGAAAAAAAATGGAAAAGGAGACAGAAGACACCTTCTAAGAGGAAAATATTTTTGCTCAAGAAATGAGACTAAATGTATGCATCCCCTGCAAACAATGCATGAAAATAGCAATAACCAAAAATACAGGCAACTCAATAGGAAAAATTGATAGGTCAATGTTAAATCTTTCTGTTGCACACCTCTGCTTCCTATACCGATGGATTCCTTCTCATTTCAATTTGCAAAGAGCAATGCAGTCGAATGAGGCCACCACCAGTTTCTAGAGGTGTTGTCATTTTGATTGGCTCATAGTTGGCGGACAAATGTGACCATTTATTCTTATGACAGCTTAATTATTGCCATAAAAGTTAAAACCCCAGAGACACATTTAAGTTAAGTCATCAGGATTGTTTTGTGTTAAATTTTACATAATTTGCAGGCATGCTCAGCAGTTTAAATAAAGGAATAACTACTTAATAATTACATTACAGAAAAGAATTAGTGGTGTAGACACAACAGATGGCCCATTATTCACTTTGATAGCAGTAACATGAATGAGTTAGATACTCTACCTTTAGGACTGAGGTGTTAAGCTTGTTAGGAAACATATATGTTCATGGTAAATGTAAAGTTGGCTTAGAGGTGTGGAAATGTAGGCATCAAATAATGAAGTGTTCTCTCAGAACAGACAGTTTATGGAGCGTAAAGTGTTAAGTGTTCATGGTTGGTAAAGTGATTTCAAAGTGAATAATTCTGCTGTAAATCAAACTCATCGTCTCAGGAGGCTATCAAAATGAAATCAGACTGATGTGACAAGGTTGAGGATTATAATCAAATTCCAATATCATTTAATTTAATAAACTCATTTGTACATTAGCTAAAAGCAAAAACAAAGAGCAGAAAATAAAAACAGCCTGGATAAATATGAAGTGCTCGTCTGAAATTGCTAATGATACATAATTTGGAAAGACACAACATTAACATACAGTTTTTATTATTTTACTCATTTTAATTGTCTTTTCTTATTTCCTTGTAGTGTTTTTATATTATGTTTTGTTGCCTTTTACATGTGAAGCACTTTGTTTTACCTTGTTGCTAAAAGGATACAAATAAATATGATTTCCACCGCTGAAATACATTATCAAATAAAAAGGGCTGTCTGTGTTAACGTGTGTTAGATTTATGAAAGAAAAACTGACTTCACAAAGCAGAGGGTTGTGGTTTTTTACTTTATATTTTTTTTTTCCATTTTCGTGTGCAGTTTCTTTTCTATAGTGGGTTGTTTAATATGTGTTATGTGTTAATTAATAATGTGGTTAATTAATCACTTGTTTTTTAATCAAGCCAATGTCAACCTCAACAGGTTCAAGGTAATAAGAGAAGTAATCAAACTCTGGATGATTTTCTGATTAGGGCGTCAGGGGCATACATTTGTTTTAAAGGAAAGCACATTTTTAGAAGCTTCAAAGCAGGCTGATTTCCTGGATATCTCAGTACTTTATTAGAAGCGAGTAAATGTCCAATATGTAGTTTTAAGGAGCTTATGGACAAACCCTGATAATAATAATGAGGTCAATTCAGCACTTTTTTTACTCACAGAGCGATTGATTGGCATCACAACACTTGGATTATTTTTCTCTTTTGGAACAAGCAACACAATCCCCCCACGGAGATGAATCTACACAGACGTCCACGTCTGTTGTTTTGGAAAAGGCTGACCCAAAAGCTTCGTAAGCCAACTCACCGGCCCGCGCTGCAGGAGGGTTCGTGGCTCCATCCCCGAGCCGCTCTCTAATCTCCCAGTAATACAGCTTGAGTCATGATAAAACACCTCTGATGGAGGCAAATCCTGTTATCCAGGGGGGGCTGGGGTGGAGGGAGGAGCAGCCTTTGTTACAGGTGGTGGATGAGTTCAAGAAATGAACCTGAGTGAGGATTTTCAGGATTAAACACACCAGCAGAGTTTCTGAGAGTGAACACATGCAGTGAGTGTCTGGGTGTCCTTTATCACACACACTTTTTTTTCCCACTCATGCACACATGTCGCCACGTGGAAACCTTAAAAGCACAACTGAACACACATTTTGAGGCCAAGGAGGTTGGCTCCTAATGGAAATGCATTTCAGTTGCTGCCACACCTCATCTTGTATATTGCTTTTTCATTGAAAAATGGGCTCTTTTTAGTAGAGGACCACAGTTTCTGTAGGCTTTTGTTCCAACACTCTCATCTCTTGGAGGGACACATTAGCTCCGTTATCTTTTAGAGAAATGCTGGCACATTATTTTTCCTTTATCCCATTTCATATTGGTCTCAGTATTCAGATCTAGTCAAAAGGATGTGAGGAAGGCTTTGTGTGATCCCTTCTTTTTGTGTACCTCGTTGTCTGATAGACGGAAAACTCGCAACAAACCTGATAATGTTGTAGTTGAATTATAGATGCTGGAGCCCATTAAGCACACACTTTAATATAAAAATGGTTTATAGCACAATGTAGTTATATGATATACAAGCAGATTTTGAGTTTATCAGTGTGCAGTATTTCTTTTTATTTTATAATTAACAATTACAACAATTACAAACCTCTTCTGTGAAGACATACAGATTTCGTAAAATCCAAAGATCGATCTTTTCACTTGCATATTTTTTTCTTCATTGGACGTGCAGAGAAGCACTCTGAAGTATAAACCTGCCAGTCCCGCGTGAGGGCATCAATCGCCATACATACGGCTAGTCCGCATAGCTAGTCTGCCGAAACTAAAGAAGAAGAAGAAGTCTCACGTGTTTAGTGCTGCTTTCCAAGGAACAAGATCGTGAGATGTTACTGCCAGCAGTCAAACAAACATGGCGGAAGCGAGTCCACCTCTCCAGGCACTGCCGACGAGTTTAAAAGCTGATGTTTGGATGCATTTCACATTTAAGAAGTTGGAAGAAAATGACGAGTTGGACAAAAAACAAGTAGTCTGCAAAATATGCAACGGGAAGATAAAATACAGCGGCAATACGCCGGATCTTCGCAACCATTTGCAACGAGACATCACCTGGAAACACAGTCTGCAAACTCAGCACGGCTCAAACAAACCAGCCTGGAGCAAGTATTGGCATCGAAGTTACCAGCAAACTCTCAACATGCACAGAAAATAACGGAGCATTTATTTTAACTGAAATATCCCTGACTGAATCGATATCGAATAGAATCTGGTCAAATTGTGAATCGAATCAGGACCTTGAAATATTGAATCGATCTGGAAAATCTGAATCGATACCCAACCCTACCTCTACTGAGGGGTACGATATGCAGTGAGAAAAGGGTCTGGTTCCAAAAGTAACGTAATTCCAATCGAGCCAAAGCATGCAGTGGAAATAAGGCAATAAAGTGATGAATTATTAAAGACAGACTACATGTTGTTCTCCAACCAGTCGAATATTGCTGTGTTTCCCCTCTATGCACCTAAAAGGACCGCCACTGAAAAAAGGATCGCCACTGCTAAATTTGTTTTTTGAGGAGAGGTGGAGAGTGGGCTCAGTTTTGTCTCTTTAGAAACTTACCCCTGATTTCCACTGGATGTGGACCAACGCCGATCATTATGCACCAGATTTACCTGCTGCAGCTCTGCCAGGCAGCTAGAATCACGAGATTCCAGCTGTTGGACGTCGACACACGGCGCTGAATTCATGCACCGTGCTCCGACGTCCGACAAAAATAGAGGCTCTGTCGATTTGTTTCGGCAGGCATCGGTACGTCGGCGGCGTCCTGCATTCAGTGGAAATTGACACATTAATTTGAATGGAAACGTATCGGGTTCGACAAAACGTTGCCGTCATTCCACATCCAGTGGAAATATGGGGTAACATTATATCATTTTGCAATATGGACACTTCAATCACACACCTGTTTGAGACGATTTATGAAAAAAAAAAATCATGAACCACAGTAGGCCACCACCTCCACTGCTACAACTCCATCTTAGGGGAAACTGCATTGCCACGGAGAGTGATGTCACAGGAAGAGCTAGGATCTTCCAGAAATAATAATCTCATAAACAACAGTGTATGATGCTGTCTTTAAAAAAAACAAAGCTAGTCTTTATATAGGACATGAGACATTCCAGATGTAGAAAACGCTTGATCATCACGCCCGATGCCCCAATCCAATGACGCCCTATGACTGCCAGGCTGGGGCTATAATCTAAAAAATGTACATCATTTGCTTTAATGTTCGGTGTTAGAACTGATTTTCTGAATTTACTTTAAGGCCTTTTGACAGCTATGGCAAGTGATGCTTGGTAACCCAAAAAATGTGTGCAAGAAACAAATAAACAAATCAATCAGAGATGGAAAGAAATAGGAAATAATCCACCCTGATTGCACCGGCTCAGCAGCTCAGTTTGTGTGGCTGGAAGCTCTTTGATAGCCTGTGATTATCCATGCACTCTGTCATTCACTGACACAGGCTGAAGTCCAGCCAATTAGCCTTTGGCCGGCAGAAAGCCATGCTCGGGCCGGATTTATTGTGGTGGTGGCTATTTGTGATAGCTAACAGAGAAACCCCCACTTATGATGTCAAGAGACAGTTTGATTCTTTTACACGGCACGACACTGCAGACGAGCTACGACTGCTGGAGAGTTATGATCGCAAACACAGAGCAAACAGGATGATAATATGCTCTGTCATTCAGTCGGCCCCTCTGTCAGTCAGAAAGAATCGCTGCGTTGTTCTCTGGGAATCTTTTAAGCAGCATGAATTGAGAGTCGTTTGTCACATCTAACTGCGCTGCAGGCCTGCGATTTGGAAGAAGGGTTTCAAGAGCGAAACATGTTCAGATGAACCAGTGGAAAAAATGGTTTATCACTTTAATCACATTGTGGCACAAAAATGAAAAGCAGCTTACATCAAAACATAATTGTTTGTGATTTTTCTTTTTACACTAATCCCAGATCAAATAATTGCTGTGTGCTGTTGGAGTGAGCTTGAAATGAAAATTTGTCACCTGTTCCATAATCCTTGACAGGAGAGTATATTAAACGTTAATCCCTCGCTATTAGAAATGGTGACAATACAGAAAAATGGAAGGGGGTTGGAGAAGGGGATGATAAAAGCTGGAGGAGAAAGAGATGAAGTAGTTGACAATATAAGGCTGAATTCTGAGGTAACAATGAGCTGCGATGATTGAACTATTCCAATGCTTTCATTTTTGTCCTCCTCCAGCTCATCCACACCATCACAAGCATCATGTTATTAGCTTCCTCTTTTGACTCGGTGTCCGCTGAGAGCGCCTGAGATTAGTCTTGGATCGGTGCTTAATGCTACTTCCTTCTGTGGCCAGATTGTATTCACTCGACGGCAGTCTTACAAGTGACGGCACGGAAGAAACAATTAGAGCCATAAAAGCTGATGGCTCGGGGCTCTATAGACCAACTCTACCATTACTGAGTTATTACACAGGGTGGGTTGGGAGGGGGGCTTTAAATGAAGGGCAGAGGATTGAAAAGCAAAGAGCGAGTAGAAGAGAGGCAAGAGCTAGAGAAAAAAAGACAAAGGAGGCATGAGAGGAAAGGTGAAGTGAAAAGAAAAGAGAACAGAAGTGAAGTAGGGCTTGTCTAACAGTGGGATATAGTGGGAATATGAGGCGGGATGGGATGAGGGTAACATGGCAGATCAAGGGATGAACTACGAGAGGCAGCTCACGAGTGACTGCAGACAAAGAAGAACAGCTGTTGAGCAACTTGTTTCACATGAAAACCTCAACAGAAAAGAGGATGAGAGCAGGGAAAGCAAGCGAGGAGAGAAGAAATTAGCTCTTTCGGCAAATTAAGCATGCAGCTAAACGTCAAATCAGATATTTATATTCATTATTGTTAGAAATAACGTCACTTAACATTATTAAGCGTGTCGTTAAAACCTGAAGCTAAATTGAGCTGTACAGTGTGCATGACCCAATCACCTCAAAATTGCAGTCACTCCAAGTGCACCCAGAAATGATTGCTAAAAGGGCATTCAGGAGGAAGATAAAGGCGACATCAACTTAGATGCCATGTTTTCATGATTTTGGCAGCAGTTTGTGATTGGGTACATTTATAGAGCTGTTAAGTGAGGGGAGCAATTTCAGACATCCCTGGTTCTGGAGGTTAAAGTCTCATTCATTTTCTCCATCAACAATGTTGCCTGGATGTTGCGCACTGTGCTGCTATCTGAACATGTGCTATCCAAATAAATAGTTATCTATGACACGCTCAGCACTTATAATAATAGATTGTCCTTGGATGATGATTAGCTTGTGGTGGTGGCTTTGCGGGTGGATGGTCAATATTAATTCTCCCTTGAAATGCAGTCAATGCATGATCTAATTTGTTCTAAAGGATAGGATGTCATTTCCTTTCAGCCCATAAGGCACATGTGTAAGATTCACGGCCCGCGGGCCAAATCCAGCCCGGCACCTCATTTTAAGTGGTCATCGTACAATTCATTTCCACTTTACAGAAGCATGGTGTCTGTAAACTACACATACCACTATGCACCTTGATTTTGTAATTTTGCAAGTAACTATAAAGAGTATATTTTTAAAAACTTAAAATTACAACAGGCCCTTTGGGAACAACCATAATGCTGATAACCAGGATAAAACTGGTTTGACACTTCTGCCAAAAAGAGTATTCACAGTTGTCTCTCTGTTTCCTCCCACTTAAAAAAAAAAAAAAAAAAATGAAGCCAGCTGCTGAGTCAATCACGAGCTGGACAGCTGCTGAGTTAGCACCATGGTAGCTGTTTGGCGAGAAAGACACTATAGTTAACTATAATATCTCAAAGTGACACATGTTCTATTACAAAGACTCTTGACAGTGATGGAAAGTTAAAGGTAAATTTCTTTCTTACATTTGCGATCCTCCGGCTGAGCGACTACTTCACTCAGAGCAGCAGTCAATCACAGCTGTCAATCATGATGTCTCGCCCCAATTTTACAGTATCAAATAACTAATTAATCTTATCAGAAAAATAAACACAGTTGGAGCATTTTTCCAGCTAGGATGGGCATTAAACCAAATCAATAAAAATTCTAATTTAATCTTCAGTGCAAAATATTTAGAACTGTGTGCCAAAATGAATCACATTCTTTGATGGAAAATTGAAGATAAAAGCCTATGTACATAAAAACACTTAACTACCACTCCCATGGTGCCTTTCAGCAAGATATAACCAGCTAAGAACTTGATGCAAAAGCTCAGAAAAACTGATAATACAATCTGCATATTAAATAAAGCGAAAACATTACTTCTCAGAAGTGGTGCTCATGACAGAAACCTCGATCAGATTGTTTCATTATCTATGAGACTCGATTAGGGCCGCCATACGTTAACGTTAGTCATGATTAGATTAAAGCAAAAGCATGATGTGTTAGTCCCGGCTACCAAAATGGGCGAGGATTGCGTCAGGAAGGGCATCCGGTGTAAAAAAGTAGCAGCCAAAAAGGATTACAAACTTCTGTGCATATTTTCCAGTCCTAAACTAAAAAAATGTAATTATCACCTATGAAAAAATATATACTGTGCTGCTATGTGACCATTCAAATAAATGCCACAGTGTTATCAGCACTTCAAATAACAGACTGTCTCTGGGTGATGACTGGCTCAAATCTATCGTGATGGTGACATGGCTGGTAGATGACACACGCTTGCTTCTAATGAAATGCAGTTTCTTTTTGCTTGATGTACTGTAATTAGTGGAAAGCATAGGCTGTCATTCCCCTTCAGCCCATTAAGTACACCCTGTTTGCCTCTATAGTAGGCCTACATGCCCACCACAGCAAGAGATGACTAGGTTCAACTGTTCCTTTACAACCACTACCTTGCCGTTCCCTCTTCTATGTGACACTTCACAGGCTTATATATACTCCACCGCCTGTCTGTTAAAGAAAACCAGACCCCCGCCCCCAATTCGGTTAAATGCAAGGGGAACAAATTGTGATTGCTTGATAATAGACTCTGTTGCATCTGCCCCATTAGCCATGCCCCATTAGCATAAACTGAAGTCTGGCTGACCATAAATCAATGGTTTATCTGAGCTGCTTGTTGTGACAGAGCATCTTCTGTGCTCCTCATGTATTGCCATCACCCCACAAGTCAAATGAAAAAGTATTGTGAATTGTTATGAAGGCCTCCTGAATGTATGTGTTTTGAAAGATTATATTTTACATTAAGAGGCAGTTTTCTGTTTGTTTTCGTAGCAGTATCCCAGCCCTGTTTGGAGACAGGAAAAAGGAAACTGCAACAATATGCCACATCACAACCTTGAGCCTACAAACAGTATATAGTAGTACCACACTGTAACACATTCCCCTGTGACATAACAGTAAAGGTTTGTAGACAGACTTGTCTTTAAACAGGACTTATTATGCTTTTGTACTTTTTTTTTCCTTTTAATGCATGGAAAAAGGTCAGAAAAATGATAAAGTCTACAGCAAAGAGATTTACTCTTCCCCATAGAAACACTCCAAACACCTTGATTCAAGCCCTGCCTTTTTTCTGTAACGTGGTGATGTCACAAGTACCACATTTGCACAACACCTGCTGACATAGACATTGACTGTATATAATAAGTGGATGTACTCATCATGACATCTCCCACTGATTTGCGGACTGTCATTTTGAAGCCTGGAGGGGTGCACTAGTTCAAATAGTGTAGTTTAGACAGAAGGCATCGGAAAAGAAAAGCCTTTGAACATTAAAACATGTAAACGTGTTTTAGTAGAAAAATAACACAATGAATCAGCAGGAAATCAGCATAACACATCCTCTTTAATGTTAATGGTCATGTATTAAGATCAAACAATTAACAAGTGATGCTCTTTTACAGATCATCAAGATAAAACTATTGATGATCTTACCTTGTGCTTCCACCACCCAAACTTCTACATAACTGCTTTTCTAAATCACTGTGTGATGCAATGTCCTTGAATGTTCTCTAATTTGAACTGGCAGAGAGTTGGCATATCAGCTGAGTAAAACTTAGAGAAACTTATTTCAATTTATTATTTTTCAACTATATTTGGCTTCACCTTTCATATGTGGTCCCCTTGTGTCCTCCTTCTTGATTTAGGCAAATGTAATATACTGTGTGCGCTCTTGATAAGTTGACTGTGAAGCAGTGGTTTACACTAAACCCACTTTATGAGTTCAAGACTTTACAGTTAATGTTGTAAGCACCCAGCTCTGGGATATGCCTGCATCTCCCTGCGAACAAAAGCTCCTGCAACAGAGGAATTAAATGTATTTATGGAGACAGCAACAGCGTGTGTTTGAAATAACCAGAACAGTGCATTTCCTGTTGTTTGCTGTATTTGTAAGCTTGTATGTTTATCAAAAGCATTGGTGCATTCAGGACCTTTGTTCTGCCCATCAGTTTTGAGGATGTCCACTCTTTCCCTCCACCACTTGTTTTCACTGCTTCGGTTCACCTGGCCCTTACTACATCTGTCTTTTAATTGCCTGTGTTTCAATCCCTGCAGTGAAATTCAACACCTCATTAAAACCTTCTGCAAAACCTGAATCTTTCAGTGAGGAATAGGCTATTAAAGGGATGTTCCTGTTGGCTGATTTATTGATTGATTGACTGACTGTGGTTGTTTTACATCTGTTCGCTTGTTTCTGGAGGTGGGGTCATCTCTCCAAAACGTCATTTTTGGGAGCAAGATGTAATCCGGTTGGGTCATATTGTTGTGAATAATGGGTCGTTACAGAGAATATAGCATATTTCAGTTTAATGGTTGTTGCTTACTCATATTTGTTTTTGTCTCACTCCCATTTCTTCTTTTTGAATTTTGAAGCACAGTGCAAAATGTAAATTCTTGCAATTTTTCAACTGGTCTTAAAATTTTGATCAGGAGTGTGTGTTCATTTAACACATGAGACACAAATGCCTGCATTAGGTGGGGTTATTTAAAGAGAATTACTTTTAATAAGTCCTATATACACGTTAGAGAAGTAACTTTATTACCTAACTCAGACTATTCAGCTCCAAGGTGAAGCTTCCAACACAAAACACTCTTTTAAACTACAGTGTTTCTCCTATTGTTTTGTTTCATTAAGTCTGAAATAGTGACAGCCATTGAGTTTTGGGGTTTTCATTACATAGTTGGAACAAAAACAGCATGTTTGGGAATGAAAACCATAGCTACCTGCCTAAAGTGGAGAGTGGTTTTCCTGGCAGTTTGTTTGCTCTGCTTGTGAGTGCGAGGCTTTAATTCAAGCTGCACCCCGGCAAAGATGATTAATGGAATTCCTATGCACTCAGATCGGTTCTCGCAGGTGATTTAAAGGTATAATAATCCTTTACGATATTGCTCTGTGGTTTCCAGGCCATTAAAATAACACCAAATGTGCCAGAGGAACACAAACAGTTCATTTAAAACAGATTGCTGGCCTGGCGCAGGACTGGGACCCCTGACACTGGGGAGCTATTGCTAAGGTGTCACTTATCTTGCTGTTTGCGTGGAAGAAAAATGGAAAACATTACTGAGGCTCATATCTTGAATTTCCCGGATAATCCACACATTTACGGATGAAGCATTGCCCATCGAGAGTATCTGATTGATCCTCAAGAGCTGCACGCTCTGTGCTTACTTTTATACAGAGAAATGCTTCTCTTGGTGAGTTTTAAACATGTTCTTCTCTGCAACTGTTCAGCTTAGGTCCGAATAATATGTCTAAAATTCAGCATCATCAAGATATCAACGTGCAAAACATACATACTACAAAAGAATGAGCTGTGATAAATGCTATTCTGTATCAGGCATTAACAATGACATGGAGAGCAACGAGATGCCCCCCCATGCATGCTAGTGCAAGAAAATAAGCAAATTTAGCTGAAAATGTGGGCGACGAAGAAGGGCTAAAAAGTGTGTCTCTTATTCTGAAATATTTTAGATACAAGAGAGATGACATGTTGCAAGCACAGACTGTATATAAAGAGTGGACGGAGCTATCATGACATCACCTGTTGGTTGTGATCAGCAGTGAAATCCCTTATGGAAGTAACTGAAACTCGCATTCTCTACACCAACCAGCAGGGGGCAATACTTGTGGTTTCGTAAACAACTCCATTTGTATTGAAGTCTATGTGAAAATAACCCTTTTCTCCCTTTGTGCATTACCTCTGTAAACATAGGACTGGATATAGAACTTCGATGCTTTTGTAGCACCGACCGAAAAGCTCTGATCGTATCGGGTATCAAAAAAATGTATCACTTTTCGGTGACGAAGAAGCAAAGGTATCAAAATTGGCATTGTATCAAAAAATTCAATGATACCCAGCCCGAGTAAACAGTGTAAACATGAGTTTGTGGTCTCAATGATCAGTTAAAATACTGTTATAATACAACAGGATGTCCATTTATTGAATTTAGGTCAAATATATGGTGAAAAAAAAAAACACAAAAAGCAGGAACTGCTTTGAGGCGTGGCTACCGTGTGATTGACAGGTCTCTGCTGTCAGCTGAAACTATGCTTTTCTTTTTTCCCCTGTGCCTGTATAAACTAGTCGCTGTCTCTGCTCTACCTTACTTACTTATTTATCAAAAGGAATATCTTGATTGCAGTATTCGACAGCGTTATACTGTTTTCCTAATATCGTGCAGCCCTAGTTCTGTACTTTGTGTCCTAAAAAAATCTCGTGAGTGTGCACTTTTGATGTTTAAGACTTTATTCCAAAATCTGGTGAATATTGTTTACACTGATTGACTCTGATATTGCTAACCGGTAGCACTGTCCCCCAGTAGAAAAGATGTGCTACTGAATGAATTTAAAAGTGACAGGAGTCAGATATCACCAGTGGTGTAATGTATACTGTACAGAATATCCCCTTCATTAATATGTATATACTAATGATATGTATTGTCACCCAGGAAAGCATAAAGTTGGGATCAAGGCCCTCCAGGTACCTTGCCCTTGCATGTCATGTGGAGTTGAAGAGAAATACACACTTTGGAGCCCCACTTGATTTCAGCAATCATGATATGCCCCAATTAAAGCACTTGCCGCCGGTCATAATACTCAGAATAATTCACCGTCATCATTCCTCCTCCACGCCTTGTTTTTCCTTTGGGAATTACAGTGAAGCCTGGCAGTGAATGTCTTCATGGAGGGTATACATCTGTAACTCTTGTTTCAGACTGCTGAACCTCTTCCAGGCCTAGTTTCTGTTTGATCTATAAAAAGAGGATGGGAAGGTCAAGTTTCTTCCCCAGAGAGCGAGAGAGTGTCCCGCTGAGCTTCATTTAAGTGTGCATGTTACTTTGCGGTAATTAGGCATCTGAAATCTGCTGTAAGTGAGCGTGCCACTCATGCTCAGGAATTGTTCTGTTCAGGTCTCTAAAGACCTTGGATCTAACCAGAGGAGCACGTTTCAACATGAGCAGACTGCCTCTGTGGTTGGGCGAGTAAATGAATAATTAAGGTGGAGCAGTGAAATGCAACTAAGAATAATGCATATAACTTATACCACAAACAACTTCCCAAGACATTTACTGCTCGACTCTACTCAGCTACTACTCAGTTTGAATGTCTCGGACAAACCAACATGATTTTCCATTAGGAATTTTCATATTATTGTGGTGCAGTGGTTAGCACTTTTGCCTCACACCAAAAAGGTACGGGGTTCGAGTCTTCTTGCCTTTCTGTATAGAGTCTGCATGTTCTCTCACAGTCTGCATGGGTTCTCCGGCTTCCTCCCACTAACCATGCGCAGGGGTGGATTGGCCACCGAGAGTACCAGGAGTTTTCCCGGCTGTTGAATAACGGGCCGCCAGTGGCTGGCTATATCGATGCCAGGTGGCTTGTCTGTAAAAAAGTATACCTAGCCTGGCCCAATGATAGGCTACAGAGGCCCAGGAGTCCCACCCATGCATGTTCTAGACCCCACTCATCACCTTTAATGATGAGCAATTGTCATGAGAGGGAGAGAGAGAGGGAGAGAGAAACAGCAGCATTGATATCCATAGCGTCAAAAAGGATAACATATTATTGCTATCAGGTTTAACACAGTCATTTTTCGCAAATAACCGCTGACATCTGCATTAGGGATGGGACTTTTTTTCGACAAAACAACCGACAATCGACACTCGCTCACCTCGACAAAAAAAAATAGTGTGTTGAATTGTCATGGGCGGGGCTTGAGGGATGTCATTCTGAGTAAAAAATCTATGTTTAAATGCAAACTGCCCCCCCAAAAATCAGAGTGTAATTTTTCATGTTATTACTGAACAATTCATTGTTCTCACTCATGAACAAGTGTGTTAAAAAGTCTTTCCATCAATGTCTGTCAGCACAGCAAATTCTCACCTGTGACTCTATATCTCAGGGTTTCCTGCAGCGCTTTATAGTTAAGGCGGCTGCCTTGACAACAAATGCTCCCCGCCTTGACTACGTCCCTCTGAAAAATAAATAAATAAATAAATAAAATATTTTTTCCATCGGGAGAGAAGAGAGTAGCCTATGCTGAATCGATCCTGCTGGTATCGCGGTGGAGGCCAGTGCCTGTGAACTATGAACATGAACTAGCTCATTTGATTAGTTGAACTAGTTCATGTTCGTATGTCTGAACTGAAATTTGAGCTGGCGAACGGCCATTAAACAGGTGGCTCATCTGTTCAGACAGGACACGGAGGGTGTAGCTGCTATTGATCAAATATGAAATAGGAAGAATCAGGATCAGCTTTATTGGCCAGGTTTTATTGGTTTCCAAATATGAGGAATTTGACTCTGGTTTACAGCACTGTCTTTGTACCAACGTAGAATAAAAAATACAAAGTGACATACAGCAGCACACAAGGTAAAGAAATAAAAAAAATATGTCAAAGGTAAATAACAAAGCACCGGCACTGGATTCGGGAGTGACGGTAAGGAGAAGCGATCCCTTTTTTCAGGTGTAGCGGTGAAACCTTGCCTGTGATTCAAGGAGTGATAACTAGTGGAGTTTGTACTTTACTGTAATAAACATTATATTGTCGAAAAGCCCAATTTATCTGCTTTCAGAATCAATTTAATGCCTTCGATAGCACACATGGCTCAGGAGTTACGGTCATCAACAGAGAGGCTGTGAAATCCTGTCGTGCCGACAAGTACGGTGGTAAAAGGGATGCTGAATAAACATTTTAAGTCTGCAAATGTCTGTCATATTTATTATTACTGCTTTGATTGTCAATATTGGACATTACAGCCATGTCTTTGAGCCTAAAATGATGTAGTACAGTGTAGAATATTTTCCACCCTCCACATTGTTGCTGCCGCTGCTGTTTAAAAAAAAAAAGGCAGACAATTCGACAAAATTCAACACATGGGCCTCGACAATCGACTCTCAAAATCCTGTGTCGTTCCCATCCCTAATCTGTATGTAGCTCACATCGTTCAACTCTCAGTGCTGTGATGCACAATATCTAACTCACTCACCACACTACACAACTGGCTGTCACTGCCTCTTATTTATGCAAAAGCCATATCCTACACATCTACACAGCCACACAAATACACACTGCATCACATGAATATCTATTCTAAATCATTTGAAGTCCTGCCACATTTTGAATTTCTTAGAGAGACACACATGCCACGTCACATTATGCTTCATGACATGGACAACAGATTTACGTGAGGATATTAACTATTGTTAATTGCAGAACTGACTTGTGATAAACTGAAAACAATTCTTGTTTCAGCCGAACAAGCTCCAGAAGCTTCTGTCTGTCCTCACAAAGCAGCCAAGGTTGCAGCCAAAAGTCATTTCATAATTTGGACAAAAAAGAACAAAGTGCTGTTAGAAAAACACACCTTTTTAATGCTGATGTAGCAGATGTGACAGGGAGGCAGCAGAAAATCGATTTGTTAGTTTACACTTGAACATATGGCATAACAATTTGTGAGTCCTCTCATAACAGGTGGTGCGGAAAGTGTGGCGATGTTGTGATTGCTTGAAGGTTGTGAAATACAGCTAAATAATGGCTCCCTGTCACTTTCACTGCACTGTGGAGTCAATGGGCAATAGGTCAAAGTTCACAGAGGTCACTTAAAAAAAAAATGCCATGTCCAAGGTGTGAAATGCAGATATGACTATCTCTGTGGGCAGGGGGAGAGTAAATTAGAATAATTTGTGTTGCTTGAATGCTTGCTTGTCTATTTTTATTATGACCTGTCACTTCTGAAATATATTGTGTATAATTATTATTATTCTATTATAGATCAAATCATTAATAAATAATCATCTCAGCTGCACAAGTTTTATTTACCTCTGTCTGACCTCTGGTCTGTTGGACAATGTGGGAAAAGAAATTAGTGTAGTTAAAATCCCTCCGGTGTCGAGGGGAGATTCAACTGTGCTTCTGTCTGTCAGGCTCTTAAAACACCAGAAGTTGCTGTCAGAGAGCAGGAGAGACAAAGGAGGCTAAGCCAAAAAAAAAAAAAAAAGACACTGTGCTAAGCCATCATCAAGCTGCAATTTATGCATGTAAACTCTCTCAAAACACACTGGTTCAGGTTTAAATTCTATAAGTCTGGCTGTGCCCAAGGTAACAAAAAAGACGTGTTAAACTAAAATGTTACATGTTGTTGAACTCTTTGAGTGTCATTGATAGCTTTCATCATCATTCAAAATCCAGTGCTTGAGTGCCATTGACCACTTTCGCCGTCAAAGTGTTTTATCTGCAGCGTGTCGCTGATCACGGTCTCCCACAGGCTTTGAGTGATTTTGGGCCTTCTGTGATTTGTAGTCCGTACATAAAGAGTTAAAGATCACATATTATACACTTTTTTGGCAATTTTATATCGGTCTCAGACATCCAACAATATTGTATTCAAAGTGTATTACCCCAAACAGCCCTGGTCCTGAATTCCAGCCAGTTAAAAATCACTGTATTGAGCTCTGCTGAGAACAGGCTGTTTCTGTGTCTGTACCTTTAAATGTTCCTGCGCTGTCTGACCACACCCCCTCTCTGGAGACAGGAAGTGTCTCTTTCTCCCCTTACCGTGCCCTTCTGTTTACTTCTAGATGTGTACTGGCATTGGCAAAAGAAGCTACTGACGTTACTCTGCAGTGCATGGACAGTACCATTAACAGTAGTCAGAGTCACCCACGTTACAAATAATTATATAACGCTAGCTTCAAATGAGCCTTGTGCTCACAGAGCTTATGTTGAATGTCTCTTGATAGCATGTTAGCACTGCAGCAATCGCAGCTCCGTTAGCTACAGTGCTCCATCTGTAAACATGTCCCTGTGGTGTTAGCACGGCAGCTAATGGAGCAAGGTGTAGGTGCAGTTTCTTCTAATTTCGTTTTTATGACCAGTTCCTTGAGCTTAATGTCCCGAGACTTCTTTTAAGCTTTCAACAGTTTACTAAATCAAAATGTTCAAATTACAAGTACAAAACATCTATGGAGGAGATCAACGCATTTCCGTGTAGTCACGGTCAAAGACTGCTGCGCTCTGACCCTTTATGTCACTCAAGCGGCTTAATGCCGCAGCAGAGTGATGTCATGCATGATGTCATGAAAGTGGTACCATCTCATTTATCTAACCTTGTGCCAGAGAGCAACAGTCTTTTCAAATCATTCTCAAAATCATTCTTATACACTACACTCTTTCCATTATGGCTCTAACACTAGCTAACATGACAAGTATACCACACATGCTAAACTTTGGGAAGCTCTCTTGCTACATTTCCAGCTATAATAAATTGATCCACTGGATCTTCAGAGGTCCTCCTGTGCTCGCTGAAGCAGCCAACACACAGAGCAGCTGCCGTGCTTTGCTCCTAACTTTGTCAGGTTTGTTTGCGAAAGTTAGCGAGGAGGAACAATGGCGGCCGCTCGGTAACTAAGAGGAGGGTTGTCTATCCGGATGGAGGCTGGCTCAAAGGCAGTGTCCTCTACTGGAGGGAGGGGCAAAACAATTGTTGACATCAACAATTGAGAAATGTTCATCTCATCTGTTTCAGCACACATTATCAAAGAAGAGGAGCAAGCAGGGGAAGAAGGTGACAGAATTTTTTCACTCCTGAAGCCTCATTCACAGGCTATGGGGACACATACTGCTGTTAGAACACTTTTCGCATAATAGGTGACCTTTAATATACGTCACGAAGATCAAAGCAGGAAGTGGAGACGATCGCATTCAGGGAGCAAAACGGTCGGATTCTGGACAAAAAGTGGTGATTTTGGTGAAAGGGCCTCTACTCTCCTCCAGATAAAACAATAATGGAATAAGATAAAAACAAACATTTTTTTCTTGATAAAATAGAGAGTCTCTTCTTTCATTTGAACTACTCTGTGTTTTCAGAGACATGGCATAAATATTATGTCAGTCTAGAACTATGACTCAAAATGGGCAAAAAGGCTGGCACAAGGCACTTTCTGTTTTAAAAAAAAATGGCTGGCACTCAAAGAGTTAAAACACACATAAATTAAAGTGTAAAAACAGAATTCACTAATTTGCAGCAGGCTATTTCTATTTCTTAATCTGGGAGCTGTAGAAGGTGCTGGACCTTGTTTCCCTCTGCTTCTAGCCTAAGCTAAGCTAACCAGCTCCTGGCTGTATTATATTTACCATACAGATATGAAAGTGGTACCATCTCATTTATCTAACCTTGTGCCAGAGAGCAACTATACAAAACATATTTCCAAAAAGTGATTAAAATCTTGTATTTACCAGAGTTGTGCTCATACGCTTCTAACTAATGAGTCATTAAGCACCCCCCCCCTCACACACACACACACACACATTAAAAAGAAATAAATTAAAGTGGATTAAGACCAAAACAGCTGATTAGTGTTGTAGTTTGTGGCCCAGATGCTAGAGATATGGAAGGGACCATCTGCAAAAATCAAAGCATGCATAAACTCCTACAAACTTCTTTATAAGGAGAAATAGAAAGAATGACATTTTAGTTTGGAACACATCCAACCTCTCTTGTTGCAGTCATAATGAAGGCATGCTAGATTTACATTTGTGTTGTCATTACCTGTGCGTTTTTTTCCCGCTGAGTCACGGTTTCTAGTCTCTCCTTCAAGCGTCTTTTGAGAGAGTGAGACCGACACACAGGCAGACGGTAAAACAGGTGCCAGATGTTTTTAAGTGTCTCTCGAGTGTCTTTGTGTGCGCACATTTTTCAATTGGAAGCCCAATTCCAAAACTTGCAATGCAAGCAAGCATGTCCAAACTGAACAGAATATCAATAACCCACCTCTTAAAGAAGTAATGGCCACCTCTGCTCCCCTCTGAAGGTGACTTTGTTTTAGTAATGGCTGTCACAAGGACCTATGTTGAAACTTGAATTGATTTGCAGTTATATTTTCTCCCTCTTGCGCTTAAAAACTGTGCATCACTTATTGCTGTATATGCTGATGCCAAGGTCATTTTGAACGTAAGAATGATAGAGTCTGACATTAGCCCCATTGCCTCCGAATGGGCAGATGCTTCACTTCAGAAAGTAGGTTGCCAAGTGTCTGCTTTGATAACCCATTGGGGCTGGCTGAGAGGAGTTGGCAGGCGTGTGGTGGGAAACTCCCTGTGCGTTTACTCAATGTAGATAGATTCTGCTGCATTACCATTTAGAGCACAATGAGCACACAACACTGTACGGCTGTACTTCACACACACACATATGCTTGGAACACACTTTAAACTTAACACAACCATTTGGAGAATGCAGTGCACGTGTGAATGTAGGCACACAGGTTGTTTTAACAGATTTTAGATGCATTTATTCTTGAAATCTACTTCACTTTGATCATACTGAAGCCCGAACAGTGGACACAGCCAGCTGGGCTGAAACATTGCACTTGGTTTTTGTGTTAAAAAAAAAAAAAAAATATATATATATATATATATATATATATATATATATAGACACACACACACAGGTGAACAAGAAGAAAAAAAATACCCCAAGATTATGGCCGATTGTGATTTTTCATGACCGTTCATGGCTGTTAATTACAGCCTACTTTGCTAATCCATAGTAGTTTTATTCCATCTGCCACTACCAATAAAACCTGAAAGGATTACAGCCTTTCTTTGCTTCCCTAAATATATTATCACCTTTGGAGTTTCACAGTCAAGATGGGTAGTCATATCACGAGTCGCTCATATCACGAGTCATTCAACTCGCTTCAACTATAAAAGCAGAGGGTTTGGCATTTAAGGACTCCATCCTTTCCATTAATCCTGAAGTGTTCATTCTGGGTTGCCAGGTGTGTTACAAGTCTTACATTTCACACCCTTTTTTCTCATACATTAGCAGTTTTTGGATGTTTTGCATCTTTTTTTTTTAATATTGCTCTAATCACTCCCTTCCCCAGTCTTTCTTTAATGTCACTCATATGAAAACTTGCCTCTGCTCTGTCCTCATGCACTGACCTCCTTTGTTTCTGTGGTAGCAGCAGAGAGCACAGGGACACTGAGATAATGAAAGCTGGCTGTTAGAGGGCAGGCCTGAGCCTCTGTGATGCCTGTGGTGCTGCAGTCTGTCATTAACTGCTATCTATCCCAACAGTCAAATTCACAAATTATTATTATCATTATCATCACTGAGAAGATCTCCTGGAGTTCATGCTACATTCCTACTAATGTACATATGTTTGCATCATTTTCATCTGAATTCAGTGCATTTTTGTTTTGAAAAGGAGAAACTGATTACCCTTCTACTCTGTATTTAAGCCATAACAATCACTAAAGTAGCATGACAGCTCAAAACATCTCTATTGTCCCCTGGTGGTTGACTGTCACTTTAGGAATTGTTTCATATGATGTACTGTAGAGGATTTTGGAAGCGGTGCACACCTTTGGAATGAAAATATCGACGTTCATCATGTTCATTTAATCATGGGAAGCCAAAACCATGACTATGATTAACATTCAATCATTTTTGGCAGGCATCCATATTGGTAATTTTTCACCTTTTTGACTTCCATGGGCCTTTTTGCAAATACTCTAAGATGACATTCACCGGCAGCAGTGACCAATGTTTATGTGTGTTGTCGCATTAATTTTGGCTCAAAGTTAAGTTGCTGGTTGGTGATCTGGAGAAGGTTGCCGTGAGGGGAAACAACAGTTACATGGCAGTAAGGATGAGGCAGTGTGTTGCTGTGACATTTAAAAGAGGACATATTCCAAGTGAGAATTTTCATATCTCATCCCCCATTTAAAAATCAAACATCAAGAAGTGTACAACAATCACCTGGAAGCCGGCAAAAAGCGGAGAGATGAACTTGACATGACGAAAGCACAGTCCACCAGCAGCAGGAGGCCATGATAACCACAGCATTTGAGAGAGGGAAAACATTTCCTCACAGACAGCGCCAAAGCTAAAGGGATTACTAACAAAGTGATGGAGTTTGTAGCGTTAGATGTCAGGCCTCTCTCCATTGAGGAAGAAGTGGATTTTTGAAGCATGATGGAGTACATAAAAACCCTGCTAACAACTGCAAGTCCTCATCATTTTTGCTGTGTCGCCTCAAAATCTACAGCTCTGTGGCCATTCATGAGCTACGACACAGCTGATTGACAGACAGGGATGAGAGGCATTTGAAAACATGTTTGAAACAGGAAAATATCCAGAGTGAATGCTGTTATGACAGAAATATGGCGAAAGCTATGACGGATAGCGCTCTGGCTAGTTTTGTTTACATGGCAACAACCTCTGCAGCTGGCGATCCTCGATGGCGTTTTGAGCCAGTGCAGCATCTCCCGTGTGTTGGCAACGAGTGGAAAGATAGTCGCTTGCCTACTCACGCCTGCAGGCCGTGCAGAGCCAGTTGGAGATGAAACAAAAAAAAAGGCAACAACTAGATGTTGCCATTTTATACACAGCTACATATGCTGCAGACTACGACCTCCCAGCAACCCTCACGGAGCACCAGTAGGGATTAGCTGAAAACTTTATCACCCTTCTCACCCTGTTTGAACAACTGACAAGAGAAGTCAGCTCATCAAAAGCATTGGCTGCTGACGTCATCCCCCAAGCGAGAGCCCTGAGACGCCTTCTGAGCAAGCAACAAAGACTGCATTATTAGAGACTGTGAACAAACACTGCCATCAAATGGAGTCTGATCAGTTCAGTTTATGATAATGAGATGTCTCCCTCTACAGAAACAAGGAGAAATATATGGCAATAAAACAAACATCAACAAAACATCGGTATCAGCTGTTGGACACACTTTTATTTTAAACACGGGTGTCTTGGTGACAGATTACACTGGATACTTTACAAGAAAAGATGTCGCTCACCCAACCCACGGGCTACTCCTCCTGTCAGTGCTCCATCCAATGCCACGCCCCCCCTCCTGCTAACTCGGTATGTCTGCAGAGGAGTGTGCTAAATATTTCTGGCAACGGTGAAATGTGATGCAAGACAGAGGGGGGCGTGAGCAGGCAGAGACATGAAGGCATCTGATTGGTTCATTCGAGTGTCAGTTGATTGGTCAGAGTTTATACAGTCCTGTAGCTGCTACAGAGGTCTGATTCCTTTCATTCCCTTTTCTGAACACAATGTATTGACTGCTCTCAGGATGGAAGGACCATTTCACCCAGTATAACAAGTGTTTCTGAACAGAATTACCAACTAACGCTTTAACACTCAGGTTGGTACTTTTGAAGAACAAGCAAGAGCACTCTAGATTTTAAAAGGTATCCAACCTAAATGCTGACAACTGATTTTTATTTCTTTTTTTTACATCAAAGCATTACCTTTATTGATTGCTGTCAGGACAAAAGTTACCAACTGTAAAGGAATTGTGAATGTTATTTGGCCTTGCTATATTTTCCCCACTATCTCTTCTCTGAAAGACTCACCTTTCACACATGCAACCTTTTTTTAACATCAGTACTGTGTGTGTGTGTGTGTGTGTGTGTGTGTTCTGCAGCCTGTGACATTGAGATACAGATCTTTTGTTGTGTCACATTAATTAGCTGGGCATGTCTGCTTCACTCAGTTTGACCCCTGTGGTGAGTGTGTATACGTGTGCGTGTGTGTGTGTGTGTGTGTGTGAGTGAGAGAGAGAACTTATTTTTAAACGTTGAGGTACTTATCTTTTGTGATCTGTGAGTTTGTTTGCACAGTATTGTCAATTTTCTTCTTAGGGCTCTGCTCTCATGGACTGGCAGCTTTTACCACATATTTTGTCTTAAGAAAAGATGAGATAAGGTGAAATACGATAAGATAATACTAATCTTTTTGGCCATCAAATGGACCAGCGGATGAGGTCCAGTTTAATATGCACATCTACACTCCCAACACTTTTATTCAGTCACAATTACAAGATAAATTTGCATATTTTTACTTCTTTATTCTTTATATATGTGTGTATATATATATATATATATATATATATATATATATATATATAAAATTCAGTCACATCTAAAATAATGTCATTGAGTTTGAGACTTCTTGAGGACAGACAGGACAGAAAACAGGAGAATTACTTCTCTCTGAACATTGTCTTATAAATGCCACGTCATGGTGATAAACATGAGTTTGCTTAGGGCATTATTCACAGCTCTACTGATCTTTTTATGTTTCCTCCTCTCCAGAGAATCTCAAGCCTGTTTAACACATCCCCCTGGAGTCAACGTGTACGAGTGGCCAGCCTACAAGAACACAGCAGCTCCGCCACTGCAACTCAAATTGTGCAAGTTCACCAAGTTATAACACTGATAACATTACCACTGGCAAAATACCTCCACTAATTGGTGTGTTTTGTAACTGTGGTAGAAATGAATAGATTCAATATGTTAACTACTACCATTTGATAATTCAGGTGCATAAAAAGTCAGCTCAGTCTCACATTTTGCAGAGGAAAAAAGCTTAAGGCCATTGGGTTCATTTGTAAAGTTGTTTTTACAAAGTATACATTTTGACAGCAGTGCATGAGACAGATAATCAAATCAAACCTTCAAGGGCAGCACAGATCAAATATGAATCAATATTCTGTTACTGTAAGGCCCATAGCGCTGTTGCAATATCAGATTTTCACTATAAGAATACTGAGACCAAAGGCATTGACCGTAACAAAATAACCTCGATATCTATAGGGGATTTCCATCCATCCATTTTCTACCGCTTATCCTCATAGGGTCACGGGGGGGGCTGGAGCCTATCCCAGCTGTATTAAGGCAAGAGGCAGGGTACACCCTGGACAAGTCGCCACCTCATCGCAGGGTACATTGAGATAGACAACCATTCGCACTCACATTCACACCTACGGACAACTTTAAATTAGCCAATTAACCTAAAACTGGTTAACGTCACATTTTGTACACTTGATGCCAGTGTGGCCCATGCACTTGGGGAATTTGCAGCGTTGCCTCATGCTGTCGATTTGTGACCAGTGACCTACAGCATCGGCACGGACCTCTTGTGTGGGAATCGCCTTAGCTGGTCCCCTGCGTTGCTTCTACTGGAACTCTCGCTCCACGTCTGACGAAGGCCGCCCCGTCTTTTTGGTCGACAGATCTTTGCCTTGCAGGCAGAGGGCCTGTGCAATGGAGGTCCTGAAAGCCAGCAAGCCCTTCGGCTTATGCCGTGGAACATTCAAAGAGTCACAATCGCACCAATAGAGCAACCAGCTGTTGACAACCACCATGTCCACGAAGTGAAAGAAGAATCGGTGGTAGTACTTCTTCCACCTGATGTGGATGCATGTAGTGGGCCATTAGTGCATCAAGCACATCATCGCCACCAATGAACTTGTTGTAGAGGGTGATGATGCTAGGACACTCCACAGACACTTTCCATTTTCCTCTTTAGCTTTCTGTCCCACCTCTCTGTGCGGGAAACAGGCTGGGCACTGGCAAAAGTGCTGGCAACAATCACCCCTCTGTTGTAAAACCATTTGACAGCTCTAACCTCCACAATGTCAACAACAGCCTGTTACTCCTCGAATGTCCCTCTTCCCTTCTTTTTCAGCTCGCTGTCTTGGCTGAAACTGCAGCCTTGCAGGCGATTTTGCCGCACAGTGCCAAGGGCTGGTATCCCCCTGTTTGCAAGAGCAACAAACAAATCGAGCGAGGAAAACCAGTTGTCATATGTCATTGGAAAAAACGCCATCCAGAATTTCACAATTGGAGGAAGCTAATGTTGATAACGTTAGCCAGCAGGCAAAATCTAAAGCAGCAGCAGCAGCAGCTGACAGCCCAATACAGCAAGCACTCGACCAAACCAAGGAATTTGCCAAAGACAGAGCAAAGGCCAGGTCCATAATGAAAAACAAATTTCGGTAAATACTCGTTATCTATAACAGGCCATAACAGCAACATTAATATCGGACATTGGTATCAGCCAAAATTTTCGTATGCATCCCTGACAATAATCAGTCATAAAGTATGCAACAATTATATTATGCAACAATATAATGGCAGGTGTATTTCTGAGTATTTTCAGAGCAAAGTGGACCAACTGACTGACAACCACTGCTTGCATGGCTAAACACACACACACACACACACACACATACACACACACACACACCAAGCTCTTATTTTCTAAAGCCTTGCACTTTAATATGACCAGAACAGCAGCCAACTGGCCTGTCATGCACCGTCCATATACAGTTAATCCTTTGCATGCCTCAATTTGCAGTGGCCCACCAGTGGCCGGTTTATGGTAGTGAGCATAATAATCAAAGGCTATAGCAGAGGAGAATGAAAACAACGACATAGATGAGGTGGAGGTTGTCTTTTATTTGCTGCAAAGACCCCAGTGATCTCAATAAGGTTCAGGTAAGACCAACATTATTAGAAAGGCTCAAAAGTGGAGGCAGGCCAGTGCCTCTTGGATTTACAAGGGCAAAGCCAATCATAACCAATTTCATCATTCTTGTGTGTGAATGAGCGAGGTCATCTGGTGCGTTTTCTCTGTGTGTGGTTGTGTGTTGTATGGCTGTGCATGCTTGTCTTTATAATCATGCTGAGTAATGCAGCGATCCCTCCAGGACCAACATTTAAATCTTTGGGCTGACCCATCCATCTGTCTCTTGCTCTAGGCTGACTGAGTACGGTGCTGGCTCATAACTCATGTTGGATAATATAATGCACAAACCAGTCACATTATACTAGATTTACACCTGCATACCAAGGCTGTGATGTGACAGCAAAACACCACGAGGAACACCAAACAGCTGAGCACCCGCACAAATAACTCCTGATGAGGTGGCCATTATTTCAGCCTGTGACTGAAAACACATTTTATCAAATGATAGTTGCTGTTGTTGTTGTTGTATGTCATTGCCAGGAAATTATCTCATACACTGCCTGACTTATCTTTAGAAGGATGATTAAGGATCCATACCAGCAACCTTATGAAACCCACACACTAGGAATGCACCTAACAATCATTTTAAATAATTAGAATTAAATTATAACTATATGAATATGTTAAAATTATAATTAATCTAACTAATGTATTGATTATTCAAAATTATTCCAGAATAATATAAGAATTAATTCACCCATATACTGGATTAATGTTAAAACCAACGATCTTCTCATAAATACAAAGAAATGTACCAAAATAATAAACCCTATTTGTTAGAGGGATGAAATTCAAAAGGACTGCTGTGACATCCAGGTTCATTTAATCACCGTATCAATTCCGTGAACTGGACAATAGTTATGACATGACCTCACTGCTTGAGTGATAGTTCAGCAGTAGTGAGAGAAATATACTGTAACCGTAATATTAATAGTTTAAGACACATTGACACAACTCATACATGGCTAGTGGTGTCCCGATACACTTCTGATACGACACCAGTATTGCAGCCTTGAGTACTGGATGATACCAAAATCTATCCAATATATCACCACAAATCATACATGAAGTATTTTGTAGAATGGAATGTTAGAAAAGACTTGATCAAGTGATCTTAGTCAGAGACGAACAGTCATCAACAGAAGGTACGACGAAAAACTGACCCATTTATCGTTAACCAATAGGTTACATGACTTTTAACCTTAAACGTATGAATACTCTATAATAGAATAAAATAAATACGACAAATGGACAAAACTGAAAAAATAACCTCAATAAAGCCAATAAAAATATTTTAAACTGCAAGATAAACACTAGTTTAACTTCAACATAAGCATATTCTACAACTGAATAACATAAATAAACAATAAATTAGAAGACACTGAAAATCCTGAGAGTACAGACTTGAACAAGTTATTACGGTAGCCAGTCGCTACCATAATCAGTGTCCCCCAGATTTCATTTCAGAAATCTGACCACTTTATATTAAACTTTGAGGTTCTGTGCCACCACAGGAAACTTTGCACTCATCTGCAAAGTCTTTTTTGGACTTTAACAAAAAAATACTGACAAATGGCCGACATCACTCCTGCTCCTTGCTACTTTGTTAGCACCTTAGCACAGCTGTTGTTTTGATCACTGGACTCTGCTGCTGGATAGAAGAGCTGGTAGAGCTGGAAGAGCTGGATAGAGGAGCTTTGCATCATTACCAAAACAGCAGCATTGTAAAGATTATTTTTAACTCGGAGGTACTAAGCAAACATTTATAACATCAGTTTTCAATGACTACTACTAACAGAAATACATTGAAACGTGTTATCACCATATATCATGCTTTGGTGATGAACGGTGCCACAAAGGGATGCTCTTACTTCAATATTCATGCAACAGTTTGCGATCTGCAGAGTTTTCAGAGCACCACAAAGTTGCATCTCTTTCTAATTTTTTTTAGGTGCAGATTATTCTCTGGGGGGGAAATGTATGCTTTAACCAGGAACCACCATTATTGCAATGTGCTAATGCATATCATGCAAATCAATGTATTTCAGTTCTTGGTGACTTCCAATAGGTCAACAAATCACAAATGCACAACACAAATGCACAACACTCTCACTCTGTTTTCACCTTCATCTCTTGCCACAACATTTCTGCCAAAGGAATCTGGCACAGCCGCTAATTTCCGATTCGACCTGGAACAACAGAATATCAAAGACCTGTTATCACCAGGATGTCGACACTACAGGGAAACCATCCCTCCAGTGATAAGATTTATTAGACACTGACGCAGGTTCTTGAAGGAAGAGTAATCAACATTGTTCAAAGCTTCTTCTTCAAGGTGTTTGAGTGTCACGGAGGAAGAGCAGCAGAGGGGGGAAGCATCTGCTCCTGCCACTGATAAGAAATTACTTTTAGTTACACCTCACATGCTGACCAGTAGTACTGCAACGCTATGAGATGTTACTCATAGACACACAAACACATGCACTCATAGAAAAACACACATTAAAAACCTCTGCTGACTGAGATTACATCTCCCTCTGATCTGAGAAAAAAAAAGCAGCGTCCCTCCCACGGGCCAGACGGTAAATAAAAATCACAAAATGCTACACTACACACAACAACAAACAGAGACATGTCTGAGAGACCAAACAAGGAAGTCTAGGAATTATTCATGCACTCACTTTTAGATCAGGGATTTTTCCTCTCACTTGTAATCAGTCATTGTTGAAGTGATTATTAAGCAGGGATGGATGCTAGATGTTCAGCTGATAATGAATATGTCTGCAGTTCGATGACATCAAGCTATGTGGTCATCCTTGATGTGAATTTATGAGCTCTGGTTACATAGCTGCACAGCCAAAACATTGGGAAAATTTAATATAATTAAATGGTGAAAATCACTACATGAAGCCATTTTAATCTAATATTATTTAACTGATACAAGAAACATGATAGTCATATAATAGATCACTGCCATTTACTGTAGCTGCAGTCCCTCTCATGGCGGCAGCGTGTCTTATGGAGCTGATAAAATAGCCCCTTTTATCCAATCACTGTGTCAGTTCAGCCTCAGCATACTGCAAACTAGCATCAACCTCAGTTAAAGCAGTGTAAAGTGTACCTATCAATAAATGATAAAGGTTGCCAGCTATTTAATCAGAAGACACTGCTTCATCTATAAAAAATTATATATGTAAAAAACAGAGAGGGGGCAAAAGAAAATGTGTCAGCTGTGCTGAAAGGTAAAAAAATGAAGGGAACCACTTACAATAATGAAAATTGGCTCTTCTGGGTTATAAGCTATTTATTGTGATGATACTACCTCAGATGCATCATATTCACTCCTTATGTTTTTCATTTCATAATATATATATATATATATATATATATATATATATATATATATATACATACACACACATACCTTTATGAGTTATGAAATATCTGTTTCTGCTACTTTTAGGATAATGTTTCACTTTTCACAACCTTGAAAAAAAAAATCCTAAATGCCTTCTGAATAGAGCAGCGTTGAGTGACAGTCTTTGGCACTGAAGCAGCTGCAGCTTTGGGATGTGGATACTGGATACTATCATCTTTTCTTTGGTGAAAAGGGCAGAGCAGCGATATCAGGATCCACACAACTGCAGTCGAAGGAGATGCTTGATATGTGACGTTATTTAACATTTTCGATATATATTACGCCACAGCAGCTGCCAGTCATAAATGTAGCCCAAATCTACATGGAAATAAAGTCTAATTTGAGAGAAAGGAGTCTTTTCACTGAATATCAGGTGGTTTTCATTGAAAATTAATGAATATGTA
Source organism: Synanceia verrucosa (assembly GCA_029721515.1). Lineage (NCBI taxonomy): Eukaryota > Metazoa > Chordata > Actinopteri > Perciformes > Synanceiidae > Synanceia > Synanceia verrucosa. The sequence goes on from CM056549.1 coordinate 11,054,391, forward strand.
AATCAGCCAGGGATTCCCCCCCCCCCCCAACAATAATGTATTCAGCAGGTAAATGGCTTAATTTGATTTATTTTTAATCTTAACAAAAAAAAACCCACCAACATTAATTTGGATTTTCTTGCTTGAGGAACAATGTGACTTTCTTTGTGTTATTTATATTATTTAAGTGTCTCACTAATTGGCACTTTTTAAACAAGTGAGCAACTTAACCACTTGTAATAAATGGTATCTTAGTTGTTTAAAGTAGGAGGTATTATTTTCCGTTGTCTTCAAATCAACGTTAGTAATTTACATACATGATACAGAACCTAATTTGTTAAAAGCACATTTGTTAGCAAAAAACTTTTAAAATGAAAAAGAAAACATTTGGCCATCGTCCTTTCTTTCTGTTTAAAGTTGATATATAATATTTCCTTAACTCTGATTGGATGTCAGGAGAGAGGATGTGTTTTGTTTCTTCTACTTCACTCATTACAGAGTGAAACAGCACATTCCATTCTATCACTCTGATATTACGAGAATCAGTAAAGAAGTATATTTTTCTTTTCATAAAAGCATTGGGGTCACAGTGTTGTTTGATGAGGGGAGAAAGCAGTGCACCAAAAAGTCAGGAGATGATTTTGCCAGATAGAGAAATAAATAAATAATACAAATTAATACTTTAACGATGCTCTTTGGTGGATTATTTGTTTGCCGAATTACAGGAGAAGCTTGGACAGATTCAGAACAGATGGTTAATCTAATTTTAGCAGCATGTTTGATCATTAGTTATGACTGCATTTTTCCTTTATTTCTTGAATGGAGTTCTGCTTCATGACCTGCCAGCACATCTCTGGCAACGCATTTCAGGCAGTTTGTCCAAATAGAGTTACCGTCTCGCATTCCGCCACGTTTACATGCTCATTTTGACAGCCCTATCATTAAAATATAACTATATAAGTAACTAAAATATAACTCAGTACTACAGATTAAACCTTGATGTCTGTACTTTCTTTGATACCTCTTTCTTGTTCAGTCTCTCCCATTACTCTTTAAAGACTTTCTTCGCCCGTCTTTGTTACCATCTCCAGCTATAAACCACATTCTCACATACATCCACAATCACTCGCTCCCTCTTTTCTTCTCACTTTTACACACAATCCCTCCCGTCCTCCCTGGATGTGTCAATCAGTGAGCAGAGCAGGCCAGACACACTGATGTCCTCAGAAGGTCATCCAGAGCGGTCACTGCCAGCAGGGCCTGTTGACAGCTTTCTGCTTGTTATCCACAGCTGATCCTGGAGACAAATTAGATCCTTGCAGTGGACGGAGCTGGACGGAGGCTCTAAGTGTGGCTGCGGAGACAGTGAGGGTGGTCATAAAATCTATAACCCAATAGCCAGGGACAACCAACGATCTGCACGCTATCTTAAAGGTATAATAGATTGGTGTTTGTAAAACATGCAGTGTTTTAAGTTGGATGAGCCAAGAGAGGGAGAGAGAGAATGGTTATGGTCAAGCTAGCAATGGAGTGAATGGAGAGAAAAGGCAACATTTTTGAGAACAAAGCAGTAAATCTGAGCTACAAAAAGTTATTTTCTGATTGCCAGTCATGTTCTAAAGCGCAAATAAACACAGCCACACCTCTGTGGGAAGGTGTCACTTTACCAGATTTTTCGGTCAAACTGACACAGAAGAAAAACACTGAAGCACATAGAAATGGACAACGATGACTAACAACATCTGTCAAATACTGCCACTCTTACCTGACAAAACTAAAGGAGGACTGACAGATACCACCACACACTGGTCACAAGTGAGGAAATATTGCATTATACCTTGTACATGCACTGTACAGATATTGTAGACATGCACAAATGCCTTTCAAATATTACCAGTGAACATTAAAAACATGTAAGGTAGACAAAGCTGAATGTTTATGCTGGTACTTTTCTCTACATTTGCAAGGCTGCACGTTACTGAGGTGCTAGCTCTGTGGGCCAGATTAAGTCATGTAAGTTTAGAATTATGACATTGAGAATCTACTGTCTCAATAAATGCTGTTATTTGCTTTCATATTATACTCTTAAGTTGTTTGTTTATCTTTTCATGTGGTAGAAGAGTGCATTCCTGAAGCCTTTTTACTGGTATCCAATAATGGAGTTTACCACCATGGAAATAGATTATTCATGATTTAATTGGAATTGTCTAAGAAGTGCATCCCTATCACCATTAGTGATGTAGTCTTTCAAATACATGGTTATGATTGCAGTGTGCATGCATCTTTTCTGTTTCTTGAAAATGCAAAAATACTTCCAAGAAATGAAATTTCTGAAGCTGGATATTTTGGCTCCATTTTCATGGGAGGCTAGGGATTTGTTCAGGCCAGGGAGGTACAAGAAAAACATTAATTTGGATTTGACAAAAAAAACAAAAAAACAAATTAAACTTGAAACAGTCTTCTGCAATGAATTTTCCAATAAACAGCTTTTAATTTTGAGTAAATCTTTCCCGCTGGAAGGCTGGATTAATAAAATATTTATTATAGTCAACATTAAACAACACATTACAAATCTGTGTTTGTTAAATTTCTCTTTTTTACTTTAAAAGTGGTTAAATTGCCAATATGGTAAACAAGCACCGTCATCTTGCATCATTGTTTTATATTATATTAAAGCTATAGTCTGTCATGTTAGAGAGCTAGCAAGATTTGAATGTGGCACCTCCTCTAAACTCCTCCCTCCTCCCCCTCCCACCACTGCTCCCTCCTAAGCCAGCCAGGGAGAGGAGAGATGATATATTACGTCACAACAATTGTAAAATGTCTCGTTCAAAGCCAATATCAATATCATTTTATCATAATGCACACATTGGTGACTATGGCTGTGTAATATGGTCAAAATGTCATATCCTAAAACCTCTAACGAAGCTAATGTTTGCATTGGTGAGCAGGAAGAGACATGAAAGCATCTGATTGGTTCATGCCATTCAGACTGAATAGCAGGGATTGGTCAGAGTTTTTTTCAGTCCTGTAGCTGCTACAGAGGTCTGATTCTTTTCATTCCTTTTTCTGAACACATAATGTACTGACTGCTCTCAGGGTGAAAGGACCATTTCACCCAGTATAAGAAAAAGTGTTTCTCAACAGAATGACAGACAGACTATAGCTTTAAAATAGATAGAAACAGGACAATTTCCAACTGACACTCTGACGATGTGACAATCAGCTCAGAAAATGTGATGAGAGTCAAACTCTATCAAGTCATAACTTGGTAACAAGATGTTTCAGTCTGATTCAAAGGAAAACTTCGAGAGTGATCCATGAGCGCTGCTGCCCATCAGAGTTGTTAGGATGTCATACTGTGACTCTCTGCCTTTACCTTTGATTTACCTGCCCTTCTTTCTTACAAACCACGCTTGTTTTGACAGCACTTAACACCCCTGTAGCTCTCCTGAAGTACCTGAGGAAAACGTTTCTCTTCCCAGGAGGAGGACATAGCGCTATCCAATAAGGAATGGAACGACTTGAAGAGGAAAAAACAGGACAGAGAGCAATGGGTGCACCATTAAGAAATAGCCCCTAAACCACATCTGACAATAGCCGAGATTGCACTTGAACCCAATTCATTGAGTTAAAGTGGCCATTTGAGGAGGTGTGGTGTGGAATTGGCGTTCCTGGATTGAGAGTGTTAGTTGTTTCCTGTATCCATGCGTCCGCGTCAGTGCTGTTCACTGCTGCACACAAACGCTGTAGCTTAGAGTCGTAGCACGCTAACACCTAAATCCACATATATGCACCTACACAAATATTGTGTGCATGCGTAATGAAGGAGAGCGTAGAAGGGAGTTGTGAGTCAGGTCAACAGAGTGGACTAAATCTCATGTTTACTTCCTGAAGTCAGCTGGTGGGTGGGACAAAGAAACAGGCTTGTACACAAATTCAGAACACCACGGCCTTTCAGCATTTCTTTTTTATTAAAAAAAAAAAAAAAAAATGTTGATTTTATATCCTAGATTGACTTTTACATATTTTTCAGATGTACATTTTTATACCTCTCATTCCAGTGCATCTGAACTCAGTATGAAACTGAAAACTGTTTGGGATCAACCTGAACCAACAGGTTGGGAATAACAATACGATATTACACAATACTTAAGTCACAGTATGATCTTAGTGCCATTTTTAAAATATTTCGCTGTATACTGACTATTATTATCTTTATTTCAACTGAAAATCATGCAGATGGTCAAAATATGTTTCATCTAATAAAATGCAGATTTCACTCTGTTCATCTCAGAAATCACATTCACATATCTAGAGGTCAGAGGTCAGAGGTGCATCAGAGCATTCTTCCCAAAAAGCTAATACAACTTTGTTGGTACCAATTGATTCCTCAAGTTTCATATGATATCAGTATCTTCACTGGGCTGAAGATAAGGCTGAGTCTGCATCAACCTCTGAAAGAAAACAGCACACTGGCAGATACTAATACTATTGCAATAAAGGCAAAAAAAGCTCCAAAAATTGTTTAGAAAAAAAAATGATACTTGACAACTGTGTATCGATACAATATTGCAATAATATGCTATACAGATTTTTTTTACCACGCCTTTTAACCTCTTTATAGTATTATATGCATTTTAATATAAGCACAGCCTACAGTCTCTAGCCATGCAGCTTTATGTGACAACAGCTTATTCAACTTATCCAGCTGTGTCCATCTTGCTTCTCTGTCATCTCCTCCAGCCACCATCCCTCTTCCCCTACGCACATGCCTCTCCATGAAGCTCCGTCGCAGTGCTCCACCTGTCCACCAGATGCCCTCAAGTCTTTCTTAATCCTGGTCACCTCAGTCTCATTTCCCAACCACCCTGTCAGCGCCAACTGTATTCCAGTACCCATATGCCAGTCCTTTTAGGATATGCTGAGAAATTACCAAAATATTTGCTCTTGAAACTTAATGTAAGCAGGCTACCTGTCATAAAGTGCTCCTGCTTTCTTCATACTTGGCACAATGCTTATATATGCTTAAACTGACAAATTTGCCAACCAGCTAGCATTGCTAAAACGATCACTTAATGTCTCCAGTGTGTTTTTTTTATACACCAAATAATAAACTACTATTAAAATGGTTAAGCAGATTTGTGTCTATGTGACTACCCCCACTGCTTCAAGTCTATATGCTCATTGAAGCATTTGCCAGCACATAAATTGCTACCGTGACATAAGCATCGCCACTTTTTCGCTCTGTGTGAGTGCATTCCCTTTTATTTCACCGGCTCTGAGGCATAACAAAGACCGCTGGAGCTAGTATATTGGCAATCACACAAATCTGCCTTCACCTCAATATTTAATGAGCTCAGCAAATTAGCCATACAAAGCAATCTATTGAGCCTTTCCTCCCCACTTTGCTGATACACATGCAGAGAAAAGCACCTCGCAGAAAGCTTATTACAGCTGAGCCAACACTTCTAATACTTGTGAGAAGTACTGTATCTTGTACAAACAAATATGAAGAATGCTATGCATACACTGACACACAAATAGGCCAAAACACACATTACATTACACCACACAGTATGCTGCAATGCCCTGTCATCAAATGCTAATTTATATTAAACTCAATACAGAAACTTAAAACATTTGACTTAATTACAACTCCATCACTCGTATTTTCAACTGTGTGAAATAGAGACATTTCAAAAGATAATAATAATGGCTCCTTCTGTCAATCAAACAGCACAAACCCTGATCAGTGATCCGTGTGCCATGAAGGAGCTTTGTGTTTGACTGTTAATTAAAATGTAGCCTGAACCTTGACAAGCCTCTGAGTCAGAGAGTAAATTAATTAGCTTGTTAAAAACCTGGTTAAGGAAACATTCAATGGTGCAATACACAAGTCAGAGGAAATGGGATTTGTGTCATGTTTGAGGTTTATTAGACAATCGCCATCGCATGAGGAGGTATATACTCACATACTATATCAACTGTCTTTCTGAGAGAGTGCAACCCATTCTTAAACCTCAAAAAAAAAAATAATTTTTGAAAAATGTTTCTGAAATTGGCTTATTCAGTGAAACGTCACGGACACCTGACTAAACCAAATGAATATTGACAAAAGGTGGTCTCTTAATTTAACGACTGAGCTACCAATAGACGACTGGCATAGCCATAAAACAAACCCTGGGTGTTCATGTGAAAAAGTGTGCGCGCCACATGGAACTCTGATGTCCGAATGTGAGTGACATGACTACTCATGACTTTTTCCTCTAAAAAGTGTTGCGAACTTTCAGTAGAAATACAAAATGACCACAGATGGATAGTAGCAGGTTGTTCTGTTTGGTAATAGTAACTTATTTTTGTAGGTAAACATTAATCCAACTCTGATTTTATGTCAGCTGACACTTCGGGTGGCATAGACTAAATCTAATATTAAGCACAATTAAATCCATCCATCCATCCATTATCAACCGCTTATCCTCATAGGGTCGCAGGGGGGCTGGAGTCTATCCCAGCTGTCTTAGGGTGAAAGACAGGGTACACCCTGGACAAGTCTCCAGTTTATCACAGGACACATAGAGACAGACAACCACTCACACTCACATTCACACCTACGGACAATTTAATTAGTCAATTAACCTAATCCCCATGCATGTTTTTGGATGATTGGAGGAAGTCGGAGTACCTGGAGAGAACCCACACAGACACGAGGAGAACATGCAAACTGCACACAGAAAGGCTCCGGGCCGGGATTCGAGCCCAGTACCTTCTTGCTGTGAGGCGACAGTGCTACCCACTAGAGCACCATGCCGCCCCACAATTAAATCTGCATATGAAATCAGAAATCACTTTTTAAGTGTACACATGAAAGAACTGAATTAAACCTGGAGCAATGTTTTAAAGTTGTTCTGAAAACTAAGGTGACAGGAAAAGAAAGGTCTGCCGATTCATGTACCACAAGCTGTCTGTGGTGTTATCCCCACAATATTCATCTGTGCGCTCCTGTATTTATGCAAAAATGTGAACGACTGTGTGTCTAAGTAAGACATGGAGGTCTGGCAGAGAAACCCCTCTGTTTAGATACTATATCCCTGTCTAAACAACTACTCTATTTCAGCCTGCAGCTTAATCCCTGCACTCACTGGGCTAAAGCTAATTCACGCTGCTCGTGGGAGGTTTCGCTCCCCCTCCACCACCCATTCCCTGGCTCTCACTCACCATTAATAGCATTATAAGATCCTCTTTTAACGAGGTATTCTCTTTCATTTCAACAAAGATAGAAGAGGAAGAAAGATAGATATACTGAGTGATGGATGGATGGATGGTTGGGGGACCTTTGACATCATAATGTAGTCAAGATTTGGGAAAGATTGCAGTCTCATAACCTCCTCCCTACTTGGACTCAATAACAACATCACTTTGTTCCCATAATAACTAATATGGCTGCTAGACGGCCTTGTGGAAATAATAGGAGATTTTCTTGGCAGCATCTACATTTTTAACCACAAGTGCCAATATGTTGAAGACTTACTGTTCCATAACAATACAAGTAAAATAACTTGTTTACTTGTACCTTGATAACTGGTGAATGCAATCAAGAATCTTTAGAAAATGACCTGCACTAAAAATAAATTTAATTATCCATCCATCCATCCATTATCTATTGCTTATCCTCATAGGGTCGCGGGGGGGCGCGGGGGGGCTGGAGCCTAGCCCAGCTGTCTTAGGGCAGAAGGCAGGGTACACCCTGGACAAGTCTCCACCTCATCGCAGATAAATTTAATTATCTCACTCTTTAGGCAGTACCTGTACATTTGTTGGGGAAAAAAACAACAAAAAGTTGTGTTGCTTGCAATCTGTCATCCACTACCATTCCTCACTCTTCCCCCCAGGGTTTGACTCATAGTAGTTTGGTTGACACATTGGCATCCCTGCCACCTTTGAGAGGAAAAAAAAAAATTGCACATATTTTCAATCGATTTGGAAAATTGCATGTCAGTGAGAAACTTTGGCTCGGTCTTTGATTCTTCCCTTCCTCATATTTTCCTCACCTCTATCTGGAACTCTTTTCATTCATTGGCACCCTCATTGCCACTCTGGTTCTTGGCGTTAGCCCCGCTCGCCGTCTCACCCATCTGTTTCCATTCATTAGGACAGGATTCGCTTCTCTGCTCTTCTGACACCTTTTCACATCGGGCTGCACAATGTAATTAAACAGGGTTGGGAGGAATGATTTCTGAGCTACAGCGAGCTCCTTCCTCTTCCATCCACTTTAACTCTGCCTCGTTTGTTCTCACAGGGCGAGACAGCACAGTGCTACTTTGCTGAGGTATGTTTTTTGTGTCAAAGGCCACTCAGACCAGTTCTCCAACCAATGCAATTTTATTATTATGTTATCGTAAGGGGTCATATAAAAGAAAACTCTATATTATCATTTATGTTCAGTTTAGTTTGGGTATGCAGGTGCCAAAGGGGAAACTTCATACTGTTCATGCTGATTCATTTTTTAAAAAGTCCAGCAAAAATCAGTGCATCATGCTGATAAAGTAAACATTTTGTCTCAGAAAAACATTTGATGCATTGTATATTTTCCTCACATCTACTTATAGTATTTAGCTTTATTTGGGGTAAAGCAGCCATGAACTATTTAGGCAGTATGGAAACAACAGTTCACTAAAACGCCTACACAGCAACAGTCCACCCACACCAGTGTTTTCACTCATTTTGCCTGATTAGAGCTCCTCTTATGACAGTGTAGGCGTGTAAATACAGTGAGTAATTGATAGTACTTCTTTGTTATGTTTTGATGCAGCTGGTAATTGTAGCATGACAATTGTTATCCAGCTTATTTACAGGGGTTAGTATTTAGCATTAGCACAAGATAACCACAGATGAATCCTAATTAAGTTTCCCAAAGCTTTAATCCGAGCAATAACACAAACCACTGAAAACGTTACACTGTGCAGGGCCTTTATTATCTGTTAAATTTTCATATCCATGTTTTTCAAATTGATGTGTCCATGGCTGAAATACCGGCTAAGTAAAATTGGGTGTTCCACTGAGAATATAAACTATAAAGTACATCACATGAGATGGTGGGGGGGCAGTATATTACCTGCTCTTGTCTTGTTTTGAAGAGGGGCCTTGTATCAAATGGAGTTTAATTAGTACAGTACATAACTGTGCTTATATTTCCACGTGAATCTTTTGTTGTGCTTAGGAGTCCCCTTGTAAATAAATGGATGCAACTCTATACAACTGAACAGGGTTGTACTGGTGCGTGTAACTTTTTCATTTAGGTGAACCCTAAAATTTGAAGCGTCCACAGGACTACACTTGAGTAGGGCTGGGTATCGATAAAATTTTTCAGAGAATATTGTGAAGTAGCTTAATATTCTGAGTTAAAGTTTTAGAATTAATCTGACCTCTAGATTAGCCCAAAAATGGTTTACATCTGAAAATCTGTATTGTATCACCATTCATAGATAGTGTTGCTGAGGAGTGGCTGCATGTTCTGTTCGGACCTCAGTCTTTTCGGATCTGCTGGAGCCAACAGAGGCAACTTCTGCTTGAGTCGCTTCTCTCCATCAGTGGCTGTCTTGGGCATCTTTGGGCATCTTTGGCCAGTTGACACGACTTGGCATGAATTGTTTCTCCAGCTCCATCTCTTTTTTCTCTCTTCTCTGTGCAGCAAGTCGCTGTGACCTTTCTTCAACCCCTTTTCTTCTCTAGATGGAAGGGTCAACATGTCTTCTAGCTACAGTCTTTCCTTCTCTTGGAGGTTCTTGATAGAGGCTGAGGTCATTTCTGCAGCCTGTGTCTGTCTGGGCAGAGGAGCTGCCTCACATTTTAATTCAGGGCAGAGGGACAAAGCAGGAGGAAGGACGGTCTGGATGCAGGATTCAGAGTCTTTAGTCGTATTTGGAGGAGTTTGAAGCCTGGAGAGGCTGTCTCAGCATGGCATGAGGTGATGGGCCTGTGGTGGCCATCCTGATGGCATAGCAGCATGTCTCTGTCTGTGGGTCATCAACCCCCCTCTCTCCACTATGTGGACAAGAGAGAGGGAAGACAAGATGTCGTTTTGACATCTGCGACATCTGGTTCCTCCCACTTTTTTGGAAGAACAGAATCTGACCTGGACTAATAAACCAGTCAAATGTTTGGAGACATTTTATTAGATAAATGTTCAGAGACAGCTCCTTGAATTGAATTTGTGTGTCAGCAGAGACATACAGACAGACAAACACAGGGAGAAGCATATTTCCAGTCAGACTCTGGGCACTGAGTGGAGACTACCAGCCAATATGACAGACTGGTGAGAAAGACTCCTGCGGTATGAGGGCAGCTTGTGACCGCAGGACAACGCTCTGACTTGATTTCTTCATCAGCAGGTGCCGTGGTCCCCTGACACATGGACACATGCCGCCAGCATGCACACATAATGACATGTATGCAAGCATAAACGAAATAAAAACACACACACACACACACACACACACACACACACACACACACACACACACACTTGATCCCATCCAAGTAAGGGTCTGGGACCTCATGTCTAGGTTACATGCGGAGGCAACCCCTGAACTGTCCATATGATCACTTGGATGACCTCTTTCACATTTTCTGCCCTTCTTTTATATTGTAATTAAACATTTGTCTTGTCTTTCAAAGCCATGACTTGCTTATGCGGTGTATGCTTTTATTTCATAGATAAGAACAAACAAATGTGATGTTTGTATTTCACTTAATAATTCTGCAACTCTTAACTCTTTGAGTGCCATTGACGTATTTCGACGTCATTTAAAATCCGACACGAGTACCATCGACGTAATAATACGTCAAATTGGTTTTTCAGCAGATGCAGTCGGAACATAAAGAGATGGTATCCGCCACGGAGATCAAAGCAGGAAATGGAGACGATTGCGAAGAGAGGGCAAAACAGACAGATTCTGGACAAAAAATGGCATTTTTGGTGAGAGTGGCCTCTACTCTACCTCTGATAAAACAAGAATGGAACAAGGTAAAAACAGTTTTTTTTTCCATGATGAAATAGAGTCTCTTCTTTCATTTGAACTATTCAGTGTTTTCAGAGACATAGTACAAAATTCGTGAGTCTTGAAATATGACTCAAAATGGGCAAAAATGCTGGTACAAGGCACTTTGTGTTTTACAAAACAGCTGGCACACAAAGAGTTAATGAAGACAGATCATCAGTATTCAAGGTCAAAGTTCATTGCAAAAAGGAAACAAGTTTTCAGAACATGAAACCAAACAAGAACGAGAGTCTTATATCTACCTCTGAAGTGTCTCTGAAGTTCACTCCTCTGGTGGGCTCAGGGAGGTGCGTGCGCACATGTGTGCGTGCACTTATATATATGCATATAGTTATCCCAAGGACTGACCCGATACTTGGTTATCTCCTCTCTCCTTTGGCCTCCATGTCACATAGAGAGTAGGAGTGATGAGTGGCACAGGGAGTCCCTCAAGTAAACGATACAAGCCATGCATTATGGATCCTCACGTAGGTAAACAGGACCTGATGACCTTTTGGACCCATGGAGAGGGCAGCAGAAAAAAAGTCCCAGAGCAAAAAAGGAGGCCATTATTCTGTCTTTTTTTTCAACCCTAGGATGTGAAAGGTGCTCCATGAGGTGGAACTCAGTATACCAATCTGTACCTGAAGTTATCCCGCTCTTACTATTTTTTTCACATTTACTATTTAGTCCGTGCTCAGTGTAGTTAAAACAGTATCATAAGGGGAAATTATACTTACTTTAATTACTTATGTAGTCAAATACATCCAATATGATTATTTTTTGTGCGGAGTGGAAGCTCTCAAGGGCAAGTTAAAAGGGGCAATAGACATGTATTAAGGCCATATACTATAATTATTAAATATGACACAATTGTGACCCAGAAAAACACAGAAATGACTTTAGTAATATAATAAGTATGTCTACTAAATTGTAAACAGAGGTCACAAAGGAAATCTCCTTTGTATGTAAAGCATACAGCAGTGAATCCGGATATAAGATCCTTAGTAAACTGACAGTAATGATACATACAATATCCTTATACTTCTTTTTATTATCTTGTATGAAAAGAATGCAGAAATGGCCACTTTCAAGAGTAAATCATATACTATTCATGAATTTCAATACATTTTTTAATCGTTTTTTTTCTGTTTCTTTTCCATATGGTTGGGCTTTATCATGGTAGACTGATGATATTCAAGAGTCTAAGGCTGCTACCAGTTCCTCTTCAGGACACTTGCGTGAGAGTTTGCCTTATGGTGTGTTCAATGTAAGTTGGAAATTGGAGCTCTAATCAACATAACCTCAAAGTTTAGTGCAGAGGAGAGGAGAAATGTATTTTAATGGCATTTTAATGAACATAATGAAATTATAGCAACACACTTTGCACAAATTAGAGTTAGTTTTTTATTTGTTAAAAAATAATGCCTGTTATAGGCCCTTTAGATTAAAATAAACATTAAATAATGAATTTAAAACAAGTAAGTTTGCTTCGGATCAACAAGTTTCAGTGGCAGCTGCTGTGCTATTAACTCAGTGTATCGTTTGCAAACTCCGTACTCGTTGTCCAGCTTATTAGTTCCTTCTTTCATTTGAAAGCCAGAGTGCCTCCAAACGTCGGCTTTGTTTTGCTGCGGCTGCCGGTAAACTCACTGCTCCCTGTTCTCTTCCGCTTGTTTACTGTCAACTTCCTCACTGCCTCCCTCACCACAAAAGCCGTGCAGAGTGGTAGCGGTACAGCGACATCTTGCGGAGCAAGTCGCTCTGGATTTAAAATAGGCTCAAAATATGATTATGTTGGGGTTGGAAAATATCGATATTAAGAAAGAAAAAATCAATACGATATCGGAAGACAAAGTATCGCGAGATATCGCCATATCAATATTTTTTAACACCCCTAGCCCGATACTGATACAATACTGATCCAGAAAAGCAGCTCTGAATTATCTAACAAACTATGCCTCATTGTGTGGAAAGAAATTGGGATCATTGTTTTGTGTAAGGCAAAATCAGACTTCACTTAAACATTTCTTACCTATTTTAAACAAATAAACAGTTATAAATGAATTGAATTATTGTTTACTTATCTACTTGGACAAACTGCACGAAATGCATTGCCAGAGATGTGCTAAGGTGAGGAACAGAACACCACAGGAAGTCCTTCCTTCCTGTCATCCACCTGAGTCTCTCCCTCTCTGCCTCCACATGACAATATATTTGTCCACATATCATTTACTTCTATTCATTACAACATGTCACTTTATCAGCACATATCACTTGTTACTCTTATAAGAACGCTTGTTCTTATGTTCTTATAGTAGTTTTGTGTATTGTCATATTGCTTGTATTGTTAGTTTTGCCCTATATTTCATTTTTGCACTGTATATATTTTTTCTGCTTATTTTTACGACTGTGTATGACTACTGTTGTGAAAGAATTTGCTTAGGGATGAATAAGGTGTCATCACATCTTGTCTTATATAAGCTGCTAAGTCAGAGTGCTGTGTTTATGAAAAGAACGTCCCTTTCACTTTTCGTTGCTGTTCCAGCAATTTTCCAATACAAATTAATACTTTAACAATGTTCTTTGGTGGATTATTTGCTTGCCGAATTACAGAAGAAGCTTGGACAGATTCAAAAAAGATGGTTAATCTAATTTTAGCAACACGTTTGATCATTAGTTACGACTGTGTTGTTAGTTTCCTTGATTTTTTGAATGGTGTTCTGCTTCATGACCTGCAAGCCCTCTCTGGCAATGCATTTGTCAGAATGTCCATGTGGAGTTACTCTCTTGCATGCTGCCGCGTTCACTCATTGTCACTGACATCCAGTCTAGAATTTTATTCACTATCGGAACTGACACCAATGTCAGATTGGTGCATCTCTACATTTTTAGCACAAAACTAGCAAGTTTGCTAGGGCAACTACTTTGGGCCAAGTTTATTTCCTGTCAGCTACTGCATTAAAGGTTCCATATTATGCCCATCATGCCCATTTTCAGGGCCATAATTACTATACATATTTTATTTAATAAAACATAATAATAATGTAATGGTAAAAAAAAAAACCTCTTTATTTTCCTCATACTGTCTGCCAGAATATCATTATCTCCACATATTTATTCTTTTGGTCAGTTTGTAATTATTGTGTAGAAGTAGATGTATTGCATGTACTAACTCAGAGTGAATACATTTACACATTAACTCTGACTTAGTACGTGGAGTGGTGGTATTTTTTGTCTTGCACATTCACTCTGAAACAATGAAGTCAGATGATAAGTGTGGTAACACAAAGTAATATCCGTTGATAACAGGAGATGTTCTGGGGAGAGAGGTGAGTTTTTGGGAAGCCATAGAAAGGACTGGTGTGAAAATGTAATAGGACCATGAGAACAGGAAAGACATTTTGATTGGATTAGTGCCAAAGTTCATTCAATCAGTTCCTCTATGAGTGAAATGAAATTACAGATGGTGTGTGTCTGAGTCTGGTCTGTGAAAGTCAGTTCTTTTTAGTTGTTTTACAGATCTAAAAAAATAATATATGCATCAATTTCTAACATCTACAACAACAGCTGGATTCCACTTATCATTCAGTGAGGCCCTGCTGACTTCCCACCCATGAACACTGTCAGTTCTACTACTGACAGTGTTGAGATGTGACAAGTGTTTTACTTCTGATAACATGATGCTCCGACATTGGAAATTAAAGCAATGTTACACGCGAATGGAAGTTCCCCCCCTTGCATGCACCCCCACGTACTTTCATGAGACAACCAGCTGCCAGTACTGGTATCTATATATGTCACTTCGTCTCTCATTCTGATTTTGTCACTTTCTTGGTTGCCAGTCTGAAAGGGTTGTTATTCCTGAAATGTGACTTCTGGGGAATGCAGTTCCTGTTATGAAAGCAGCCAATACAGCCAACTGATCCATGATCCCATGTTGAGCTAAACAATAAGTCAATTTTCAATACTACAGTACTGCAAGTTCATTTAATATTTTCATTCTATTAATAATGACATAGTTAAAGAAGCTGTGTTAACTTGCATTAAATTGGCTTTTCTGTATAGTTTTTGCATATGTTTACATTTGGTCCACCAAAAATGTACTGTGACCAGCAAATTTAGGAGCACAGCCAATGGCTCCTTTGTAAATAAGGCAGTTTGGGAAGACAGACTGTGCTGTTGATCCAACAAATAACACAGCACCTGTTCACAAAGTTGATTCCAACAGAAACCATTCATAGACTCATATTAAAGTGACTTTGTTTTTTTACCTCTTAAAGTTGGCTGAACTTCAAATTGCATTGATCTCTGCAATATTATTGACAAATGTTGCTCAAAAATATACATATTTGTTAACTTGTCTTTTCCACATCATTCAAACAAGAAAGCAGAGAACTTTATAATTAAAGCCATGAGAACTCAACTAAACAGAGTTCAAACTAAGTGCTCATAAGTCATCTATAAACATTTATATTTGAGAGAAATTTGTAGGCCTTCTTGGTGGCCCAGATTGTTTTTCCAGTGTTGTCTTTGTGATTTGAAATGTAAAAAACACTGATGTCAAATACACATACAACTCATCTGAGGCTTTAAAGGGGACCTGGACAAAATCCATATGGACTACTAACCCAGTTCGTAAATGACATACTAGTGTCTAAGGTAAATTTAGAACAATGGGTCCCAAATTAGAATTATGGAGGGCAGAAAAAAAAAGACACTAGCAGCAGAAATTTGTCATTGTCATCGATGAGGAAGCCCCAGATCCTGGGGATTCATCATTGTTTGGACAGGCTCCAGTGGAAACATTTCATGTAGCTTTATCTAAAAGGAAGAACCCATAAAAGCCTGAATCCACAAGACCAGTTCTACTCAACACACAAGGGTGTAGTGGAGGGTTAACCCACCTCTCAAATTTAAAACAGCAGAGTTTACAATGGGCTGTGATCTTGTTCTGGTAAATTCTGGAAACACTAATGTAGTCCCACTAGATCATAGTTTATTCCCTGTGAGCAGGGCCAGCTATCAGTGCACCATCCACGCGAAGGTATTACGCCCAACCACAGTGGGAAATTGGCCTTAAAATTTACTGGGTTGGATGCAATACATACCTGGGGTTCATGCAACACCTGATTACAGTGTTATAAAAACATAATTATGGTGTCGATTTTCAAATTGCTATAAAATAAAGCTGCATTTTATGGAATTAGGCAATGATAGCTACGTGACTAAGGATGTCAATTTTGGTCAGTTGGTCAGTCATTCCATAAAGTTGGTCAGATAGATTCAAAATTTTAATTCAATTAATACTTTGGTTTATGACTATACCCTTACAAAACTAAATATTGATTGTGTTTTGTTTGTGAAATCCAAGTTACTGAAGCAGTCAGATATGTGTGGAGTATAAAGTGCAATGGAGCAAAATGTACACTATTTCCATCTGAGTGGAGGTAGAAAGCAGCAGAACATAAATGTTCAAAGTACACGTAATGCGCCGAAAACCTACCTCTTTTCCATTATTGGGCAAAAATGGTGGCAGCAGTACATACATACAGCCCACATAGCCTAAACCAGGGATGTCAGGGTGAAATTAGTCAAGACCTCAGGGGGCCGAATTACACTTTCGGCCTGAAAAGAACAGTGATTCAACACATGGCTATGCTGTTTAAAATTATTCATGAAGGCCTACACATCAAAATGAAATCACATTGGCACCACAATAACCTCACAATGAGGCCTACAACAGCCAACATAGCAGCCTAAAGCAATTTACCCTCTGACAACGTGACAGTGTCCTATCCGTGCAAGTAGCCTACATGAATTATAAACAAATAAACAAACCAGAAACATGATAGTAAGCACCGCCAGTAATCGTGCCAGTACCAATAACATGGAACATGTTATGGCGTTGACTTCCCTGATCGTGGCTGGATCACGGTCGGAACTTGCGGTGACGGAGCAGCCAGCACGAGCCACGTTAGCTAATTAGCCGAAGCTTCAAATTTTTATTTTTTTTTGAAGTGTTAAAGAAGATGTATGAAATGAAAATGAACCTTCATGTGTATCTTGACATCTGGAGAATACAGCTTGCTCTTTCTGTAGGGAAGATGCTAACTCGTTTAGCTTTAAGTCCTACGTTGCCCTGTGTACTCGCTGTACTTCTCGGCGTGGGTTTCACAGTGTCGTTTGATATTGTACTCCTTTGCCACAGCCACTTGTTGAGAGCAAATAAGGCACACAGGTTTGCCTCCTACTTCCCAAAAGAAATATTTTTCTTTCCATTTTTCCTGAAATATGCGACCTTCAGTGTCGACCTTCCTCTTTTTTGACAACATCTTGATAGCTAACTAGTCTGTAGCCATCAGCATACGAGACATCCTGGTCAGTGTATGGCGAGCGCAATGCGCAAGTTTGTGTACGGCGCTGTAGCAGCTGATCGGGCAGCAACAGACAAACGGATTCCACGACCACAATAATAAAACTGAATAAAAAAATAAAACAGATTTGAAATTATTAACAGACAAATAATTAACTGATAAACAGATGGATTCCAAGATAATAAAAATAAATAAAATAAATAAAACATTAGGGGCGGCACAGTGGTGTAGTGGTTAGCACTGTCGCCTCACAGCAAGAAGGTACTGGGTTCGAATCCCGACCCGGGGCCTTTCTGTGTGGAGTTTGCATGTTCTCCCCGTGTCTGCGTGGGTTCTCTCCGGGTACTCCGGCTTCCTCCTACCATCCAAAAACATGTATGGGGATTAGGTTAATTGGCTAATTTAAATTGACCGTAGGTGTGAATGTGAGTGTGAGTGGTTGTCTGTCTCTATGTGCCCTGCGATGAGGTAGCGACTTGTGCAGGGTGTACCCTGCCTTCTGCCCTAAGACAGCTGGGATAGGCTCCAGCCCCCCTGCGACCCTATGAGGACAAGCGGTAGATAATGGATGGATGGAATAAAACATTAGATTTGGATTTTTTTTCCAAGAATGCTGTCCCTCATCCACAGGCTGGATGTGATGTACAATCGGGCCATAACCATGGCATCCCTGGCCTAAACAGTGGGATTAGTTTGAGGGCAGTCAAATGAGTTAAACTTTTAATCTGATTAATCACAGCTTGTTGTGGATTAATTTCGATTAATTACGATTAAATATCATTCATTTTTAATCTGTATATATATATAAAATCACGTTTCATTTTACACAAACAAACTGAAAGAAGGGCATATATCTGCACCGAATGTGTTTATTAAACACCTTCAACAGTCACTGCAGCTGTTCTATTAAGCACCCTGCGCAAAGGTACACAGTTTAACATCTGGTGCAATACATTTGTACATTTCCTGTTTATATATTCAGTATTTGTCCTTGTTGTAAATTCATATTCCTATTTGTATAAAAGGTCATTTTTATACTTGTTTTGTATTTACATTCCAAGATTTACATATTAATTTTCATACTTTTTTCTCATTTTTATACTTATTTTATTTTTGTACACTGAAAAGGGAGAGGCTCTACAATTGTGTTGTACAATGGTATAATGACAATAAAAGGCATTCTATTCTTCTAGTTTCAACAACACAACTTAAAACAACATTTTGTCCTTTTGTTTTTGTTAATGTGAACGTCAGAGCAGCCACAGTGCACAATGAGGGTGATTGTTGGAGTTTATTAGTGAAACATTGGATGTTTTTAATACTAAAGCTGCATTGTCACATTAATTAATGCATTAATTTCGACAGCCCTAATTAATTTAAGTTATTATGGTCATTGTGTCTGCAATTTCAGCAAAACTGTGTCTGGGCACGCTACACATTTAGATTCACTTATTTTTCAGCTCTTACTAGGTCTACAACAGAGCTACTATCTTCAGAAGTGACTTAATGTGGCTCTCCCTTTCTGTGCTGGATAGGCATAGGCTACAGGCTACTGCTCTTCCTTCTTAGGTGCTGTTGAAGGTTTGGAGGCATGTATTGTAGTGTATTAAATACTGCATATGTGAATTGCAGACATAATGCAGTATTAGTTCTTGCTGTTCAGGTACAGTGCTAGATGTTCAAGGCATAGAATTCTGTATGGAAAGTATATAGATTTAAGATATCTTCTGACAGATGGATGAACTTTCAGTTTGGACTCATGAGAATGGACAGTAGTTTTCTTTTGACAGTCTTCAGTAGAGGCAACACTGAAATCTAATAATGTGAACTCAACACACACTTTTTTCTTACATATTCTGCCAGTTTCCTTCAACAGTCCTTTATTCAGCTTTGCTTTTCATCCGACAATGACCTTTATGAATAATGAGGAGCTCCAAAGGTAACCGTGACAACGGGTCTACCTTGGAGGCAGCGCACAAGCACTGAGATAAAGTAATTCAACACCTGACAAGGAAGTGCAGTGTGTTCACTTCATCCTCTGAACAGAGGGACGGAAGTCTGCTGATTAACGCTGACAGTCTGAAGAGCACATTGTGCCAGCACATTAATAATAAACTCTTAAAATGCCTGTGTATGCTTTTAGAGAAGGTTAAACAGCCATGAGAGGAAGGTAAGATGTAGGAATGAAGGATGAGCGAGGGATGACAGCAGGGTTAAAAGATAACTTGGCTTGGTTTCACAAACTTTATTTGCATCGCTTGTCCTATTTAAAGGTCTTAAGAAGGAAGAAATATAATTTGGGGGTACTAATTAGCTATTTTTTTCAGCATAGGAGGATATTTTAGTATGTACAAAGTGCATAACTAATTAGCTGAGAAACTTAAATGGCTTCCGGGGTGTTTAGCATTAATTGCCTCTGCAAATTAACATATCAGCCCCATCATTTTCTCCCACTGTGACTTTAATACTCCTTGTTATTTATGTTGCTTTCTTTGAACGAATCAGTCTATGAGGTCTGCAAAAATATCCCCTGCAGATACTATGACACAAGGGCCATACAAAAGTCCCAGGGCTTTAAACATATTTACAAAAATGACAGTTTGGTTTAACACTTAGCTGACTTGTACCCTGCATAGATGCAGTAATGTGTGCCAAATGTGCCAAGTCGATGTGCCAACTCAGCGGGTCCAACTCCCTCAACGTCAGATGACCAGGTTGTGAATCATTGATCTGAGCAAATCAATAGTCAGCACGTCCATCTCCCAGCCACTCTCAGTGGGCCGCCATCTGTGTGTGTTCATATCCTGTCCGAAGCCATCGAAGGAGCCCATCAGCACACACCAGGTGGCAGCCATCTGGGTCCCGCCGCTTAATGCTCAGCGTGGTTCCCTGTGTAGGAGAGTGTTGTATGTATGCATGAGTTTGCAAGTGACCAATGAATGCCACGTTTGTGGGTGTGCAGTGTCTAAGTGCTGTTGAATTGAGTCAGTGTGTGCATGTGAGACCATTGAGGTGCAGAAAGGTGAGCATCTCTGTAAGAATTTGCATAATGGAGATACAAAGTGAAGGTGGAGGTGTCGGCTGTCACCTGATTAGGTGGGGTAATAACAAAGTGGTGACAAGGTGCTCGTTGATTCGGCCTGCCACTGTCATTACCCCTGGCTGTGAAATATTTCAGAGGAAGGACTCAGCTTGTGTGCTGCAAGTACAAACATGGTAGCGTTGGTGTGAGTTTCTGACACTTCCTGACTAGCTCGTCCTCTCACTCTTCAGACTCACGGGGCTCGCTGTATGTGTGGGCTTGAGTCATGAAACTCTTGACAATCACTGCACATGAACTCATTTTGCTGTTGAAATAGGAACAAACTTATCTCCAAGTCCTTCAGTATTACTTTAATATTTGTATGCCTTCACTACTTGAGTTCGAAAAGCTACAGTCACTTTAAGCACACACAATCCTGACCTCTTGGTCTGTTTAATGGGTTATTTGAAAGATCCCACGTCTGAAACATCACAAGGTGCACTTAAGTTTTTGGCTACTGTAACTGTAAATTTAGAAGATTTATATGTATTTTTGCTGAATGCAAATTGGCCCACTAGCTTTATACAGTAAGCCATTTGTTTCTCTGTAGTGCTTTGAAATTGGTGCTGCGTGGAATTTGCTTTCCATAGTCAAGACTGGACTGGGACAAAAAAAACACTGGCGCCGGCATTTTGGCCCAGACTCACAACAATCTTCACACTCCCCAATGTACGCCAACTGTGCAGCTCCCTAAAACACTGAAGCTGTGTAATGCATAACAAGGAATCCAGAAAGGTTGAAGAGACAGGAAACATGCTACATCCCTTCAACAAGTGGTGTTGCAGAATGTCTTAGCTGGCCCAGTATATTGACACTATTCCATCATAAATATATACTGACCTTAATTAAAAAACAGCAAACTCTAATTTGCACAATTTCAGAGTCTAACATGTTGCTATCATTTTATTACATTCATTAAAATGCATTTTTTCCTCTTCTCTGAGGTGCGGGGCTCTACCCTTGCTGGCTGCGACTGATTGATTGAATGCAGCACAGGATTGTGGGGTGTTCACCTGAAGAGCAAAAATGTCAGCAGTGTGGTATTTTTTTATTTTATTTTTTACAATGTCATAATTTACGATAAGGTGACCAGACATCCCTGATTTTCGGGGACAGTCCCCATATTGGATGACTAGTCACTAGTTAAAGCCGTTAGTGTTAAAGCCGTTAGTGTTAAAGCCAAAGTGTTGCTTGTTGACTAGAACAACTGTTATTACGGTGTCCGGATAGGAAGCAGAAAGCCTGAGGGAGCATGCTGAGCACAGACTAGTAGCCGGTCACTACCGTAATAACATAATGTTATTATCTCTGAGCTGGAAATGTCTCCGGATTTAATTTCAGAAATCTGGTCACCTTAATTTATGATCCAAACTTTCTCATAGGAGTTTTGTATGTTGAGGGGGTTCACTTACGAACTTACTTTATCTTAGTAACACACTTAAGTGGTAAAGGCTGCTAAAAAGGAACACTGTTGGTTACTTGTGTTTTATTGTAGGTCTGTAACCTTGTCATTTGGAATTCAATATCGGTTGTCAGGCATAGCAGTAATATTAATATCGGATATCGGTATTGGCCAAAATTTTCATATTGGTGCATCCCAAATCATTACGGAAAAAAAAACAAAAAAAAAACAACAACAAACAAATTATTAAGGGATGAACAATAGACACAACACCCACCCAAGGCTATAACTCTAACCTCAAAGATAAGACTCATTGTGTGTGTATACTATCCTCGATAATGGTTTCAACCCAAATAATGGCTCAACATACATGCCCTTCTCCTCCAGTTTTATTCGGATCTCCATTAGCTGTTACCAATGCAACCGCTATTCTTCCTGGAGTCTACCAAACAGTGACCATGAAACAACAATACAAACAACAAAGCCAACAATAACAATGTACAACACTCACCCCACAGTATATAGTACATAGTAGTTTGAAATCACCATACAAACTTACCCACCAATTGTTTTCAAAACAAACACAAACACAACAGGACAACAAAATTCAACATTCAAAACACAACACAGAACCTAGTTCAATTAACCATATTCACAGACTCATTAATGGTCAGACCAGAACATATTACGTATCAAGATATGACTCAAACCAAACAACACAATATTAAATCTTCCATAATTTTCATGATTTTGATTTTAATTGTAAGTTGAGCTACAAACCTCCCCTCATTAAAGACTGTAGTACAATATTAAGAAGTGTTTAGCAACACTTCCAATACATCCAACACGTCCAGTTTCTTCAGTCCAGTTTTTAGACTTAACTGTAGAGTCAGTGAACTACATTTTGTTGTTGCATTTTTGTGTTAATGTGCCGTATGTACAGGCACAAGACCATATGTTTTCTTGTCAGTGAGAGTCCAGCTCCTGGCTACAGTTTGATTTACGTGTGTTGTAAAGCCATTGTACACACCCTTTCTGTACAACTTTCCTCTCTGCAGCATCCATCACTGCCACAACCAACAAACACAACACATCTACCAACACATCCCCCCGCACCTGTTTGTGTATGCCTCTGTGTCTATACATACATGCTTACGTTTCCATGTGGCTTTGCAAGTGTGTGAGACATTAACATGCACGTACAGTGTGCTTGCAGAGACTTAGTCCCAAATCCCCAAACAGTACGACCTGCTATCAGAGTTACAGTTACACAGGCAGCGCTGTGAAGCAGAAAAGTAAACACAGTGAGAAACACTCAGTCCCTTGGTAAAACTAGCAGTGGCCATACATCACAAGAAACTGACCTAAAAAAAAGTGTGGTGGTGTTCATAAGCAAGGGTTGTTTCACTACTAAACTGAGAGGGGAAGAAGTTTAAAGTGTGTTTACAGCTGTGAACTATTTCTGAGTCATATCCAAAGAAAATATGCACTTAGGGATGTAAGCTGCAGTGGGATTGCATCATGAGACAAGACGTGTGACGATTCAAATCAGCTGAGATGAAAAACAAATTGCAAAACAGTGGAGGACGTATTCTACTTTTGAGTTCACTTGATCGATGTCATACATCATTGTGTACGACGTTGTGTGTCACTGTCAGGTACTGAGAAGGAGCAAGAGACATTGCGGCGGTCGCAAGTGATTTTGAAATCGAGGATGCACAGAACAGTTTTGGTTTCAAAAATCCATTTTTTATTTATTTTTTGAGATAAAATATATTTTATGTGTGTTGTATTACAATTTACCCTATCTCAGAGAAATAAAAAGGGATTCTCTTTAATTTGTTAAAGAAAATAGAAAATGTAATTTGTGGTTATTAAATGTCAAAATATGTTGGGGTTTTTTTGTTTTTTGTTTTAAAAATGCATTTATTGCATAGTTTGTGTTTTGAAGTTAAACTCTATCTCAAAAATGTGATCTTTGTCTGAGAAATAATGAAAGGAATCTTTTTCAGTTATAATTTGTCTGCAAGCTCATTCTGTTAAAAAAAAATGTGAGAAAGTTGTATTGTTGAGTGTTGGAAATCATGAATTGAGTGAACTGTTACATCACTACATGCCGTTGTATTGTGCCAAGCAACTCAGGTTATTGACAATGTTTTCCCAGCAAAATTCTATTGTAATAATTAATAAAACTGTGTGACAATGACAAGACGGTGTCATACCAGCTTCTAACCTCATGTTATGATGCGGCTCATAAAGGTATCTCGTATTATTTGTGTAATACGATTGTCATGATGAACAAAACGTAATGGGATCAGAGCTCACAATGCTGGTCGTCCCATCACTCTGGTCAAAAGAGAAATAGTTCAACAACTATCTGGAGGGACTGTGATGTAACTTGGTTAGACACTAGCATTGTGCAATGTTTTAAATTTTCCAACTGCTAATGTGGCTACAGCCTCTTATTCTTTTGTGTAATGTAACATTTAGTTTTCACAGTGCTAGATTTGGATACATGGTTAAGTAGCTTATTAAAATAAACTTTGTTTAAATTAATTTTGTGTTGAATGGAACACAGAAGAATTCAACTTGTCTTTTCACTCAGATGACCTCCATTACATTTACTTAGCTGGGTAGGTCTGCCTGTCCTTCCAGCTTGATAGAGTCTAAGAGGATTGCACACTGCCTACTTTAAAATAAAAAATGAAAGTAAGCTCTCACATAACAGATGGATGATTAACATGTACAGTTGGGTTGGGTATCTGTATGTGTGTGTGCTACTATACTTTGCATCATTTCCCCCAGTTTCACAAGATGTTCTACCCTACGAAGCTGGGATGACAGGGTCGTATGTCATCTCTTCTCTCTCCCTTCTTCAGGTGTCAAACTTGGACAGGAAGTCAGAGGATTTAAGCTCTGCGCTTCCTGCCATAGCATGACTCAGTTATCATTAAAGCACAGCTGTTTCTGCTGAGAGGTGTTGTCATCCCCCTTGTTGCCAGGATCGTTTTGAGTTAGGTATCTGTCTCATACACTGATGCATTTTTGAAAATGAAGACACCAGAGTTCAGAGAAAGCTGCACGCAGCGTTGTTTAAAATTCTGACCTTCGAGGTGCACCACATAAATTTGACACTTAGCCAAATAGTATTTTGACAGTGCACACTTAAATTAGTTTTTATATTATAAAGATGTGGGCATTATGGGTATGTATTGTGATTCTGAACACAGAAAGCAAAGGCACATAACAATTTTAAGACCTTCCGTCTTATTTCTATGTCCCGCTTGAATGGCTGCAAACATAACCACAATACGAATTGTCCATGAACGTCACTTGGTGATCAAGGTAAAATTATAGTGGCTGTTCAAAACATGATTCTATACAACACTTGGATATTGGAGATACTGTCTAAAGTCTTCCTGGCCTTGGAGTATGAAAAGTGGCTGAACATGTTTCATGGAAAAGAGCAAACCACAAGGACATTGAAATATGGACATGCTCTCTCTCTCTCTATATATATATATACATACACATATATATATATACAGTCATGGAAAAAATTATTAGACCACCCTTATTTTCTTCAATTTCTTGTTAATTTTAATGCCTGGCTCAACTAAAGGTACATTTGTTTGGACAATTATAATGATAACAACAAAAATAGCTCATGAGAGTTTAATTTAAGAACTAAGGATTATTCATTTTCCATGGTTTTCTTGATAATAACCAAAATTACTTAAATTCTTACATCAATAGCTATGGCATTGTACCGCCAAAAACACTACTTTTAAGCATTCCATGTTTTCTTTTCTGTTTGCTTTAAACACATGATACACACAAGAGTTAATACTTGATTGCATAACCATTGTTTTTGATGACTGCAGCCATGCGTCTTGGCATGCTCTCCACCAGCTTCTGACATTGTTCTGCTGTCACAGCAGCCCATTCCTGTTGGACAAATTCAAACAAATTTTCTTTGTTTTTGGGCTTGTGGTTCTCCATTTTGAGTTTGATGATTTTCCACAGGTTTTCAATTGGATTAAGATCTGGTGATTGAGCAGGCCAAGGCATGGTGCGAATGTTGTGGTTCTCCATCCAGGCTTTAACTGACCTTGCCGTGTGGCAAGGGGCATTGTCTTGTTGGAAAATCCAGTCATTCGAGGCAGGAAAGAGTTTTTCAGCTGATGGAAGAAGACTGTTTTCAAGGGTAGTCCTGTACTTGACCTGGTTCATTCGGCCTTCACACAATTGCATTTGCCCTGTTCCACTCAGACTGAAACAACCCCAGATCATGACTGATCCACCCCCATGTTTTACTGTAGGGGCAAGACAGTCTGGGTTGTAAGCTTCTCCAGGCTTCCTCCTAACCAGTAAGTTGGCTGGAGTGGGCATCAATTCAAAATTGATTCATCACTGAAGAGAACCTTAGCCCAATCATCAACAGTCCAATCCTTGTGGTCTCGAGCAAAGAGTAACCGGGCCTTCCTCTGCCTTTCATTGATGAAGGGCTTCTTGCGTGCTCTGTGTGACTTCAAACCAGCTTCAACAAGTCGGTTTCGAACTGTCCTTGCCGAGCAAGTCACATTTCTCGACAGTGCCCACTCATTTTTAAGGTCCCTGGAGGTCTGACGACGATTCCTGACACAGGAACGGATGAGTGCACGGTCATCTCGTGGGGTAGAAAGACGTTTCCTGCCACGGCCAGGTAGCAATTTGGTAGTGCCATGTTCAGCTTGTTTTTTTTTGTTGGAATGAACGGCTGTCTTGGAGATCTTCAGTTTTTTCGCTACCTGTCTCTCACTCATGCCAATTTCCAGCAGTGCCAAGATGGCTGCCTTTGTTGCTTCACATAATTCTTTTGTTTTAGGCATTATGTGAGAGCTGACAACTTCTGAGTTGTGCTACGGCTTGAATGTAAGCAGGAAACCACTCTAGGCCTTTGCATGTGCAGTGCTGCTTGTGACATGAAATGGCCTCTTATATACCCTGGGAATCAATTAAGCTTAAGAATGTCAAATAGGACATAAAGTATTATGCCGCTGCATTTTTTTGTTGTGTTCATTGTATTATACGTTTAGTGGTACCAGATATTAGAATGAACAAGAAATTGAAGAAAACAAGGGTGGTCTAATAATTTTTTCCATGACTGTATATATATACGCGCGTATATATATGTATATATATACACGCGTGTACGTATACGTACACGTGTATATATATATACGTGTGTATATATATATATATATATATATATATATATATATATATATATATATATATATATATATATATATACGTATATATATATATGTATATATATATATATGAGTGAGTAAAGTACAATATTGAATAAGAGGGCAATAACATTATTTTTACCCTTTTGGAGATTCAGCTCTGGGAATAGTTTTTTAATTTAACTTGCATAGGTCATGGTGTCATGGATGAAGCTTGGTACTACACAGACTTTCTAAAGCAGAGCAGACAACGTGACAGCATTTTCATTAATTAAAAAAAAAAACTAAGCAAAGCAGGAAGAAAACAATGTCACTGTCAAATGTAAACATGTGTAAGAATATGTGAAATTACATATTTTAATATATAAGTCGCATCTGAGAAAAAGTTGCAGGACGAGCCGAACAGTCTGGAAAATACAGTACATGCCAAAGATCAATGGGTTCTCATTTAATGGAGCATTGATTAGTCTGTATTGAAAGCAAAAAAAAAAAAAAATAAGGGAACAAATTTCACATCTTATAACTCACTTACTTGGCTCCAAAAAGAGTGCAACCTATTTGTTTTTTCAAAAAATGTCACATTTTATTCAATTACAAGAGTGTTTACTGAAAGAATATTTATTAAAATTGAAAACATACTACAACTGCTGGTAGCTTTGTTTGAATATAGCTCATGCCTTTGAACGGGGCTTTCCTCACCTCCGCCTGCAGCTTGGATTAAAATGTTTCTTCAGGTGTTGCCAGCAGTGCTCTTAAAGCATGGTTTGTTTCTCTGCTTTCAGTAAATGGGTTATCATTATCACTGTGTCCATCTTAGGCAGGTCATTTAAAACTAGCACAAGGTTAATTAATTAATCAAATTTAATGGAGGACCTTGAAGTCCCCATGAAGAAATATGTGTTTTATAAAGGCCTTAATGAATGTGGCTTCTCTGTTTGCCAGGAGTTTATTGATTGGAAAACCTCATTCTTTTTAAAGGTCTTAGTAAGTCACATTTTTTGGGGAGGAACTATGTGAGATTTACTTGTCCTAAGTTTTACACTGAAGTCGATAACACAAAATAGTAATAGTAATAGTAATAGTAGGAGTAAGAACTGCGTGAAAGAAATATATCTTGTTGCCAATATTGTACAGTTAAAATAATAAATCATAGCTAATCAATCTCTTATATAACTCATATATTTCTTTAACTAAAGCAAAGTCAGCTCCTTTAAATCTAATTTGCATTAGTTGTTACTGAAGTTGGTAGAAGGAGCTCTGGGTTAAATGGAGTAATTTAACAGTCTTAATCAATTTAACAGCTTCAGTTAATCCTCAGAGCTTGAGATGCTGTATTAAACACCATGTCTGCTGCATTTCAGTGGCTCTATAAAGTAAAATACAAGTAACAGTTACAGACTTGTCCTTTTAAATTATCAGTTATTTTTTTTTGGTGTCCTGGTTCTAGACTTGTTTCTCAAGCCAGAATGCAATATTTTGTCTGAAAACAAAACTCTCTGACGATTGAAACTGTCCAAGATTCAAGGAATGAAGGAATGAAGAGCCTGATCCTAGGCCAAAAATCTGGGGAACAAACCATGAATATTTTTGGATTGTGGCTAGACAGGTAGAGAGATGTAGGAATTAGTCCCAAAACCCAGAAATGTGTTGGCATTTTGGGGTTATATGCGTGAAATATGGTCTGTGTTTTTATTATAAAATATGTCAATAGCACGTCAACTAAATATCATCAAACCAAGCACCAGCCATGAGAATGGAAAAATGTCATTGTCTCTTTGTTGAGGGAACCAGTGCAAACTTCTTGGATGGCCTGAACTCTCTTAACATCTGTTAAGAGGATTTTAGTAAATCATGACTACATTGCTGTCAGTTTATCAGCAGGGAAGAAGCACAGATGACACATTACACATTTCATCTCAAAGCATCACAAACACCCCGGTGTTAAGTCCTGTCTTTGTTGATTTTAGTTTTCGGCATTAAACTCTGCAAAGTCCTATGCCTTCAACCTGTAATAGCAGCAGATCCATCCATCCATCCATTATCTACCGCTTATCCTCATAGGGTCGCAGGAGGGCTGGAGCCTATCCCAGCTGTCTTAGGGCAGAAGGCAGGGTACACCCTGGACAAATCGCCACCTCATCGCAGGGCAATAGGAGCAGATGTTTACTTTTATCCATTGATATGCATCATTACCAACAAGTACCAAGATCAGTCAGCATGAGAAAGCTCCCCATGGTTGTTTAAGATCTTCTTTATACTGTTTACCAATGACTGCATCATCTATCTATCTATCTATCTATCTACCTATCGGGGAACTCATGTTATGAAATTGTCTGACTCTTGACTTCATACACAAAAAAACAATGGTCTATCATATTTTCATGTCCTTGACATTGAAATTTCTGTAATTGTGTGATGATAACCATGTGATTCAAAAACAATGTGGGAGACTGGTGTTTCATCCCACAGCAGTGAGTGAACGCCGGCCAGTTATCATCTGCAGCCAATCTATCACTCAGATCAGCTCTTGTAAATATCAACCACACTGATGACACAGTCACAAAGTCAAAGCTGAATCAGCAGATGCTTTTTTCCATACAGGCTTAGGATTTCTGGTATCAACAGAAATTTGTGTAACTTCAAGAGATAGTATGGTTGCATATGGATGTCACTGTATGATCGCTTCTCCGCCGTTTGGCTATAGCTGATAAAAAAGGGTACTAAATACTGCGTCCTTCAGTCGCAGGTTTGACAGTTCAATACCTGGTTCTTACTGTCCTACATGTTGTTGTGTCCTTGAACAAGACAATAAACCCCCTCAGTTGCTCCCAAAATGCTTTATATAGCAGCCCACTGCTCCTAAAAGTCCAACAACGTAATATATGCAGAGGTCAAATTTCATATGTCCCTATATGTATGTGAAAATGAACAATGAGCACATAAAAGCCTATACATTTTAAGGAGGGGCTAAATGTTAGCTAAAACTGATAGAAGGAGATATTTGCATCTATGGCTATTAAACTACGAAATACAACATGTAGGACTGGGAATCAATACCTTTAAGGTATCGCCCAAAAACAACCTAATGTCACATGGTATTGAAACTTCTACAGTCACATAACGGCTGTTATTGATTGACTGATTCCTTTTTGTGCCTAGTTGTAGAAAATGTTTTGCTCGCAGCCAATCACCGCAAGCATTCTTCAATGCATTGTGATATTTGATTGGCAGACTAGCAGCAGCAGCAGCCCATACAGGCAGAACTTCCTGCCTGCACATGGCTCTGAACACAGGCATGTCTGAGCTGGTGGCTAGCAGCTAATGGTTCTTACAACGCTAATAACGACAATAAGAGCTGAAAGTAGAGCTGGGTTAAATAAATCGATTCAATCGATTTTAATCGATCTCCATTTAAAGGGTTGATAAGCGATTCATAAAATCTAAAGATTGATCTTTTAACTTGCGTATTTATTTCTTCATTGGACGTGCGGAGAAGCAGCCTGAAGTATAAACCCGCCTGCCAGTCTTGCCTGAGGGCATCAATCGCCATACATACGTCTGGTCTGCCGAAACCAAAGAAGAAGAAGTCTCATGTGATCAGCGTTTAGTGCTGCTTTCCACCGCTTTCCAAGGAACAAGATCTCGTGAGATGTTATTGCCAGCAGTCAAACAAACATGGCAGAAGCGAGTCCACCTCTCCAGGCACTGCCGACGAGTTTAAAAGCTGATGTTTGGATGCATTTCACATTTAAGAAGTTGGAAGAAAATGACGAGTTGGACAAAAAACAAGTGGTATGCAAAATATGCAACGGGAAGATAAAATACAGCGGCAATACAAATCTTCGCAACCATTTAACGAGACATCACCCGGAAACAGTCGCAGACTCAGCACGGTAGAAAATAACAGAGCATTTATTTTCACTGAAATATCCCTGACTGAATCGATATCAAATGGAATCGGATCGAATCGTGAATCTAATCGAATCGGGACCTTGAAATATCGAAACGAATTGATCTGAAAAATCTGAATCGATACCCAGCCTTAGCTGAAAGAGATGACAGAAGTTTATTTTATCACTGCATCATAATATTTCAAACTCTACCCAGCCCACCAGACATAGTCAGGTTCAGTGGATAT
Organism: Synanceia verrucosa; assembly: GCA_029721515.1. Lineage (NCBI taxonomy): Eukaryota > Metazoa > Chordata > Actinopteri > Perciformes > Synanceiidae > Synanceia > Synanceia verrucosa. Next base: position 11,085,642 of record CM056549.1, read on the forward strand.
TATTGTTATTTATCTTGATTGTGTAGAACCTGTAATACATCTGATGGCGGGGAGCTCTAGTCTGGATTTGATTTTATAGTTTATAGTGATTACGGAAGATAGCCTCCACAGGGATGATAAAGCATATTACATGTAATTATTACATTGCTATTTGATTTTTTTTTTTTTGCATTGCACTCACTGCATTGTGTTTAGTGAAGGTGTGTAGCTGCAGTCTCCATTCACCACCGCCACCTTCACGCTGTGCTTTTGCAGTGGGTGGAAATCATGGCTACATTTGTCTTTTGTCAACTATGAAAAGAATTCCTTGGGATTCTGACTCTAACCCGCCATTTCAACTTGATGAAGTGTCATACTCTCTTTCATGCAAATAATAGATCACAACTCACAAGTTTAAAAAAGGAGTAGAATAACACCATCACACCATGCCAATCTTGCACAAATTGCTTCTCACTCCTTTGCCAAAAGCCTCATCAGTTAGCAGGTATTTTTCAGATTTTGTAACTAGCTAATTAAGCTCTGACGGTAAGGAGACACATATCATCCTTGTTTCATGCACTGACAGACACACTCACTTGTTTCATAGACACAAGGGAGCATCCCAGCGTGAAATGAAAAAGTGTCCCTACTGGTAAATGTTTGGTTTATATTCCATATTAGCATGCAAGGTGTAATTAAAAATTGAAGCAAACTACCTGCACGTATCCTGTGAAATGGAGTGTGCTGATGAAGCTGCATGAAAGCATTGATTTTTAATTAGCAATCCCCAGGTGTGACGTGAGCTGAAACGTAAATCTGATTATGTTTTCCCATTTCAAATTCTTATGTATGCTCCACACGCTTTCTTTTCTGATTTAACACAATTAACATTTGTGTTAATAAACAGCCCAGTGTTAATATAACACATTACTGTAAAACAATTCTGTGTCACTTTGACTTCCTTTTCATTTGAACAGCTCATCCTCCTTCAGCATATTGCATTCTTGCCAGCCGTTTATTAAAATGACAATAGTGCCAGCATAATACATAAGGACGTTAGTCTTCCAGCATTCTGCATATCCATTACCTCAATATGACTGTTGAACTGTTGAGATAAAAAGAGGATCCTGTTAATGAGAAACTCATACTATGAAGCAAATAACCATTGAGCAAATACTATAAGTCACTCTAATCCACTTTGTGCATTATTCATAGCTTTATAGCTTTGGTGTCAGTGTATGTGCTGCTGCAGCATTTGCAAAACTGCTATTAACCTACAGTCATTTCCAAAGAATGGGCTCACTGTTTTGTTAGGTCAACGTGTCATTTCTCTTCCACATCTCATTCTGTGTGAACGATATTGTTTCAGATGCTTTAACAACTCTGTCTGCTCCTGTCAAATGCTCAACTGGCTTGTATTTTCAAAAGTTGTTCGACGGCCGTAAATTTTGAGCATTTCACTCAAAATGCCGTAGATAATGACTGTGAATGAATATCTCCCATTTGATGGGTTTATTTGGGGGGACCCTCACATCGACTAGGAAAAACACACGCACGCACACATTATATAACTACATACATACATACATAGTGTTAAAAGCAAATTTTGACTGACACGTCTGCACACTCATACACGTTTGCTGCACACTATAGCATCAGTTGGGTAGCCAGGTCAGGGTAGCAGCCAGGATGCTGATTGATTGAACAGCCTTATGTATTTACTGCATTGTTTACCAGTGTCAAATAAATCACGCTAATCTGAGCTCGCCAGTCACAGTGCAACTGAGGCAGAGAGCAAAAGGTCTTCCACTGATTTCCACGCGCAAAACACAGATCCCACTTACACAAGTTCACGTGCACGCATAAGCACATGCACATGTGCAGTCAGCTGGAAAATTGTTTGGTGGTGATGTGAGTGAGTGTGAGTGTGTGTGTGTGTGTGTGTGTGTGTGCGTGTGTGTGTGTGTGTGTGTGTGTGTGTGTGTGGAGAGACAGATTGGTAGGGAGACAGTGAGAGAAAGCAGGAGCTGTCTTTTAAATGCTGACAAATCCCTGACACTTAGACAGTCTGTTATCTTCCCCCTCCCTAATGCAGTTTGCTTTCACATAGTATGATGTGATATTTTTTTATGGATGGGATATGAAAAATGTTGGCTTGACTTGATTCTTGGAGATTTTAACAGCCCAAAATCAAATCTCTATATCCAAGAAGTAAAGTTCTGTTTTGTCAGGATTCTCTGACATATAGTGACTGACCATTTTTAAACTTCTTCTGTCCATGTCTTGGGAGTCACAGTGAAACAGGAGTTACTTGACTGTGTTTTCTGTGAAAAGATGTGTACTACTATTTTAGAGCTGTGTGCTATATCACAATATATATCGTAGTGCGATATAAAAATCTCTACTGTAAGATATAAACCTCTGTGTTGTTTATTTTGGAATCTTAACGTGTACTTCACTACTTGGTTAGCTCTGTTGCTACAGGAGGAGGAGGAGGAGAGTGCAATGAAAAGCGAAAATAACGTAACAAGTAAGGTTATTTTCCATATATATATAAAGATATCAAGTTTTGTCCATGTCATACAGCACTATTCCAAATAGTCTTTTTTTCTCCTTTTAATTACGCAACATTCAATCAAAAAATCAATTGCATTACACAAAACAAATGCCTGCCCACCAGTTGCAATATTTCAAACCTGTTTCTAAAAATACCATTTTGAAAGGAGTCATTAATTGTGATGCATGTTGAAATAAGCCAGACTCATTTGTTTACATGATACACCACACTAGGGCTGTGCGATATGGATAAAATTCTATATCCCGGTATAGCCAAGTTTATATCCCGATAACGATATATATTCCGATATAGTATTTTTTTTCTGATGTGTTTTAACTTTCCATTGCGCTCTCCTCCATCTCCTCTGCAGCGTAATGCCTTATGCTTTTATTCTGAAGGCTTACTTACTATGTTTGCACTGTATTTTATTATAAAGTTTGGCTGGTGTTTTAAATGATAATAAATCATTCCCACGCAACACAACGTCCTCCATGCTGCTTTACCTCTGTTTACTTCCGAGCTACAACAGCCGCAAACCTGTCCTTACGGGTGACGTAACGGCGACGTGCTGCGGTGACAGTAGCCGTCATACTATTATGTCTATGCTTCATACAATACACATTTTTAATGCATGATACATTTGGATTATCAAGCGGTCATTCTGATGCTGAGTTGTACTTTACACTGCGTATCTAAACCACAACCAGAGTAATGTTTATGTTAGCGTAGTAACAGAGCTAACTAAGTAGCTACATGTTAAAATTACGATATAAACAACAGATGCTTATATCGTACAGTAGACATTTTTATACCACACTGCAATATATATCGTAATATCGCACAGCTCTACACCACACAAATTACTACTGGCCTCCCCTGATAGTCAGTAAAATCACTCATCACAGAGTAAAAAAATCCTCTCACTTGGTGGTTACAGTATAAATCACAGATTGAAAACAAGCCTTTGATAGGGTTGTCTCCCCTCTGCATGCTCTCTCAGAGATTTCCTTCTGGAGTTTGTGTTTTAGAAGGCATGAAACAAAAATGGTGATTTTGTGATTTTTAATTAAGGCCGTTGGTTATGTCTTTGGCTTGATTATAACAGTGTGGCAGAGCTCTGTTGTGATGGAAGAAAGAAGCAGATTCCTCACATTGCTTCTCATTAGAGACACTCCCGGGGCCTCATCAAAGATCTCCCTCCCTCCTTTTTCTGCCACTTCCCCCACCTCCGCCCTTCTTCCATAATGCACCGTTTTCCCAGTACACCACTGCCTACAGCTCCAGGACATGCTTAACAAACACACCAGCAAAACACTTCTCCTGATGGTAACTTTTCAGCGTTTTGCTCCAAAAAAAAAATATATATCACAGCAACTCTCCTCCACTGTGAAGTTCACTCTTGCTTCGTTGCTCAAAAATTATGTTTTCGATGATGGATGTTTGATCTATACACCATGAGACAGTATCCAAATTTCCCTTTGCTTACTTTGTATGATGAACATGTGATCAGAGGGTGGGGAAAAAACTAAGACAAGGTAGTTTATGGTTGTATTCAGTCACCAGTGTGTTGAAGGTTTTTCCCAGTGAAAGAAGTCTCACTGTTAATAATAATCCAATTGATTAAATCGTTTCTTGTATTACACAACAGACAGATGATTCTTCCTGACTCCTTCCTCTCATTAGCTGTTCAATGAGACAAACTGACAAAAATCTCTGAGATGCTGAATGAGAGGAACGGATTTTGTTTTCTTTAGAAATTGCTCACTCCTTCCTGTTCTCTGGTTTCACTGACACTCGAAAGGTCTGGGAAGCATCAAGTAATGGCGGGTCCATCTATTATTTACCACCTTATTACCACTGTAGCATTACAGCACCTCCATGCAGGGTTAATTGGCCTGGCTTACTGGAAAACAGTAAAACTCAGCTGGAGAAGCCATTCAGTGACTATTTTAAAACTCCAGAATGGGAGAGAGCACAGCCAAAGTGAAACTTTGGATGATCTACATAAAAATGTGGTTTGTATGAGTTTGTGTATTTAAACTGAAGCAATGGGCCACAGGTCCAATTACATGTGTTTTATTTATGCACACGTACGCAAATTCACACACACTAACATCAACTCTTCCATTAATCAGCCACACGAACAGGAGCTAGCTCAGTTACCAGCTCGTGAATCATAAGACGACAGAGAAAGCCATTTTGAGAAATAGCAGAAATGGTGAAGAAGGTAGAGAGGCGAAGGTAAGGAAGGAAGGAAGGAAAACAAGGAGTGGCAAAGAATGGGAGGATCAAGGGATGACTGACTATACTGATGCTGAAAGACAATCTGAACCAGACAATCTGAACCAGCGATATTACAATATATATTTTAGTTTGATATAAAAATGATAACTGTACAATATAAGCCTCTGTAGTTTATGTCATAATTTTAACCTGTAGGCTAGTTGGTTAGCTCTACTACACTCATGTTAACGTTACTCCAGTTGTGGTTTAGATATGCAGTGTTAAGCACAACTCAGTGTCATAATGACCGCAGGATAATCCAAATTAGAGATGCATCGAATGCAAAATTCTTGGCCGATACCGATTTCCGGTTTTAAAGGAGGTCTGACCTGCCAAAACCGTTTTTTCCGATACCGATTTTCTATCTAAGAAATAATTATAATCATATAATAGACACCATATTTGTTTGGTTTGAGTACCCTTTCCCAAATTTAATACAAGTAGCCCTCTCCCAAACAACATTTTTGCTTATATAACTGCAATTAAAACCACAACTAATGGTAGGCTATATGTTATCATAACACCCCTTTTCAAGAATAAAACCTTCAACAGTGCCTCCTGAGCAGATTTATTTTCAACACTGACCATAACATTCAGTCCATGGCGGAGGGTTGTTGTGGTTGCTGCGACTCTGCTGCATCCCTCCTCTTAGCGGCAGTGTCATCCTTATATTTGCTAAACAAGCCTGGGTGCTTCTTTTCCAAGTGGCGTATTAAGTTTGTTGTTCCAAATGTCTTAGGCGTTGATCCTCCACGGCTGACTTTTGACTTGCAAACATTATAAACAGCGTGTTTTGGGTCGCTCTGGCACAGAGTGAAATAAGTCCATATCACCGACATGTTTTCTTCCAGAGTCTTGCTAGTTTTTAGCTGTTTTGCTCTGAGCTGATACGCAGTGCGTGACCCACATGCACATGCGCGGTGCATGCACATGCGGGTCAGTTTGCTCGGGGAAAATCGGCAAATTTCGACAGTGATCGGCCGGTCACCGGTTGGGGCCGATTGGATATAAAATTGGCTTTTTAAATCGGCGGCCGATTGATCGGTGCATCTCTAATCCAAATGTATCATGAGAGTTAAAAATATGTTCATTGTATGAAGCATAGACATAATGGTAAGAAGGCTAATATAACTGCAGCAATGCTACTGCTTTGTGGTAGCATTTCTATGTCACCAGGAAGGACTCGTTTACGGCACTTGTAGCTCAGGAATACACAGAGGTAAAGCAGCATGTTGGAGACACAGGAGAGCGCAATGGAAAGTGGAAAAAAAAAACATTACCATTAACGTTACGTCAGCAAAAAATACTACATCAGTGTCATTATTGGGATATAAATTTAGCTATAACTAGATATACAATTTTGTCGCACATCTCCAGATAACATTAACAATACTTTGCTAAGGACGATACAACAATAAATTCTTTACAGAACTGCTTTTATTGCTGAACTGTAGATCTGTAACTGTCAACACGGCCACTTTTGAACACATCATGATAACGTTATAATTCACCTTCGCCCATTGCTCATAATCATAATGTAAGCTGTCAACTGGATCTTGTTTGCTTTGTTTTAGTAGTATGTCGCATGCCAGAAAAACCACATGAGCTACTCCTGGCCAGCGAACAAAGTGGGAGGCGGGACTGTTTGGCTACTTTATTAACAAAAGATAGACAGATACTTTATTCATCTCACAGAGAAATTCACAGACAATACCAGCGAACAAAGTGGGAGGCGGGACTGTTTGGCTACTTTATTAACAAAAGATAGACAGATACTTTATTCATCTCACAGAGAAATTCACAGACAATCATTCAAAAGACACTCAATGTAAGTTTCTGCATCAGTGATTTGATATAAACTACATGACTCTTGTCTTCCGAGGCATTACAGCTCCTGGTGATCTCAATAGCAGTATACATAAGCTTGGACCTCACTGATTGATGGATTTTGAGGAATTCTGAACCGGGTCATGACAGCACCGGCTCACAAGTACAAGACTTATTTCAAACTAAGTTTGAATGTAGTTTCTGTTGATTATTGAGAAAAAACTTTCCAAGGCAGGTTTCATAATAAATGCTAAGAATTATCTGCCAATACATCGTGAAAAAAGGCTGCTCCACAGCAAATGTTGTCAATAAATGTATACCAATGTTATACGGAGTGGAAGACAAACAGATTAGCATCAGTTTTTCTCTGAATGCCCACAGAGGTGAGAATGAGAAGTAAGAACCTACATCACCAAAGCAAGGTAAGTTTATTTAAGTAGTAACAGGGCAAGTCACAGGGCTTCACATGAGATACTCCAACAAGGTATAAATCAAACACATCCAGTATAAATATCTGTCATCCTGCCAGACTCTTAGTGGCATTACTTTACTATCATTTTGGTTTGGACTAAATCCTTTTTTAGTTTTTGTCAACTAAAACTGGCCCACAACTATCACACATAGAAATGCATCAAATGTGACTAAAACTAATAAGTATTTTTGTCGAAAAGCCTAAGTCTAAGACTAAATCTAAAATGGCTGTCTAAAACAACACTGGTGATGATGAGCAGTGGACTGAAAGTCAAAATCAATATTTACATTCAGCTACAGAAGCTGACAAAGTGGTCGCTCAGTACTTTCCATTTTTCACATTACAGAGTCACAAACTAGGTACAGTGTCACAGTGGGACAGGGTAATTCAAGTAATATTATTTTTTATTATTCATGACTTCAGAGAGGAACATTATTTACAGTGAAACATGGCTCATGGAGTTAACACCGAAGGGCTGAAGAACCGCTGCTCCATTCTTCATTCTGCAGGATATATTTTCCCACTGACTTCTCCACGAAAAGACGGAAAAGAAGAAGAATCGCTTCCAAGATTTCACTAGTTTCTTTTGGTGTTAGACTTTACACCACATAATGCAACTGTACATGAGTCTGCTCTGCCATGGACAAACCCTCATAACATAGCATACATTGCACAATACTGTGCAGCCACACAGCATTAAAATTTGATAAATATTGACTGAATACAACAACAACAATATGGCTGAATGAGCCAGCAGAGGGGTATTAAGCCTTATTAAGTGAACCTAATAGGGGCATTTGTTTTGTATACATATAATGGTGTATTGGTAAGGCCTTCTAGCTATTTCAGCCATGTTAGCAGATGGCAAGGAAAGGTATAATTCTGTAATGTAATTGCTCTGCATCAAAAATATCACTACATATAGTAGATATTTTTCAATTTAATTCATCAATTATCCCAAATGTTTCCAAGAATGTTCAAACTTGGAGAAATCCTCAATGTTATTGATGGTAACGGACCGTTTCATTTTGTCATCTGTCAATGTGGACACAATACACCAAATTCTGCCAACAACGGAAAGACTGAACAGAACATGAAACTGTTCGGTTCACTCCAGATGACTGATGCTTGGTTTGATGGTTTTCATCATGGTGGCCAGCAGGTGGCAAACTTCATTTCATACCATCATTTTACAGCAGGTGATTCCCAAATACATCTATATGCTGATGATACCATTATCTACACATCTAATTCCTTCCTGACAGCTGCACTGTCCTCATTACAGACCAGTTTCCATAGCATCCGACATGCTCCTACAAGGCTCTATTTAAGTTTTAACAATAATAAAACTAAATGCATGGTTTTTAGACAGAAACCTTCCATTGGCTAACATCCCCCACAAAATCTCCTCCTTGGGCAGTTCTGAGATTGATAATGCTGACAACTGCAAATGCCTAGGAAATCTAGCTTGACAATAAACTCTCTTTTGAATAGGGTTCAGCAGACGCAGCCTCCCATGTCCCGACCGGACATTTTTTTCAGATACACACACAGAAGGAAAACTGGACTTTATCATCAATTTCCGACGGGACGTAAGAAGTGGATATGTCCGGGGAAAAGAGGATGTTTGGTCAGCCTAGCCAAATTAGCGACTTTTGTAGTGCATATTAGCCCAATGCTAACTAGCTTCTCTGTGGATGTAAGCCAGTTGTGGGTGCCATGTGTTTTGAAGAGGTTATAGGGTATGACATTTTGATCATATTGCATGGCCATAGTCTCCAGTGTCTGCATTATAATTGTGGTAAAATCCATCCATCCATCTTCTACCGCTTATCCTCATAGAGTCGCGGGGGGGGGCTGGAGCCTATCCCATCTGTCTTAGGGCGAGAGGCGGGGTACACCCTGGACAAGTCGCCATCTCATCGCAGAACACATAGAGACAGACAACCACTCACACTCACATTCACACCTACGGGCAATTTAAATTATCCAATTAACATAATCCACATGCATGTTTTTGGAGGGTGGGAGGAAGCCGGAGTAGCCAGAGAGAACCCACGCTGACACGGGGAGAACATGCAAACTTCATACAGAAAGGCCCTGGGCCGAGAATCAAACCTGGTACCTTCATGCTGTGAGGCGACAGTGCTAACCACTACACCACTGTGCCGTCCCATAATTGTGATAAAATGATGTTGACATTTTGGCTTTGAATGGGATATTATACAACTGTGGTGATGTCGCATATCATCTCTCTTGTCCCTGCTGGCATTGGACGGAGCACTGACGGTAGGGGGAGGAGCGGGTGGAGCTTACATGAGGCTCAGAGGAGGTGCCACTTTCAAATCTTGCTAACTCTCTTGCTAGCTCTCCATGATTACCACCTATAGATTTAAGCCAGTATTTGCACAGAGTGGTTAAATGGGAGTAGTTCATTCTCTTTTCCTGGACACAGCACAATAAAAGCAAACATCCATCCATCCATTATCTACCGCTTGGTAATAGTAGCTTATTTTTGTAACAAACATTAATCCCACTCTGATTTTATGTCAGCTGACACTTTGGGTGGCATAGACTAAATCTAATATTAAGCACAATTAAATCCATCCATCCATTTTCTACCGCTTATCCTCACAAAGGGTCGCGGGTGGCTGGAGTCTATCCCAGCTGTCTTAGGGCGAAAGGCAGGGGACACCCTGGACAACTCGCCACCTCATCGCAGGGCACATAGAGACAGACAACCACTCACACTCACATTCACACCTACGGTCAATTTAAATTAGCCAATTAACATAATCCCAATGCATGTTTATGGATGGTGGGAGGAAGCCGGAGTACCCGGAGAGAGAACCCACGCAGACACGGGGAGAACATGCAAACTCAACACAGAAAGGCCCCGGGCCCAGGATTCGAACTCTGAACCTTCTTGCTGTGAGGCGACAGTTAAAAGCAAACACTAATTTAGAAATAAAATAGTGATGACATTTTTTAAAAGAAGGTGCATCAAACTAAATAATTAGAACTACTTATCAAGAGCGTTTGTGTCAACTTTTCCACTATGGCTACACACTATAGCCACTTCCTGTGGTCATGTCACAGCTCATCTGTGATGCATTTAAAGTTGAGCGCGTCGATCACACCTTGATCACACACAAGAGCTGTGAAGGTCACATATGAGCTGTCAAGTCTCGTTGTAGTCATGTTAAAGCGGTCTGAGCCACATGATTTTTAGTGTGAAGTACTGTGAAACCACCCGGGAAAAGATGTCGGACTGTCATTGTAGGCAGCTATACTATTTCAGATTTTGCCAAAAATAACACTTCAAAAGTCAAAGAAAGAAAGAAAAAGGGAATACCCAAGACTTCACATAGTTTGCAGTACTTAGTGTTTTGGGAATTGTCTCACACAATGCGGCCTAATTATCTTCCATTCGCTGGCTGGCTATAGGGTTAGACATAACAGGGAAATTTATTTGAAAGAGGAGGAGGGAAGTTGTGAGCAAATAGATGACAGAAAACATGGTAAGCCATCCTTTATCCTCGCTCTCTCCCTCTTTGTATTCCTCTTTCCATTCACAGCAAATTGCTCTGAGACTTCTCAACTCCTCCAGCAGAGCTCTCACCTGGGAACTGGCCCGGGTCTACGATCTATGCCTCATGCACTTCTAACTTTAAGTGTGTTGCCATCAGCTCAGCCAATTAAGCCTCTTTTCCCCTGAAGTCCTGCTTCCTCCTCGAACACTAGTGATTGGAAATGAAAATAAGGCAGAGGGTTCTCCCAAGACGACAGAAGTGAATAGTCTCTTCAGGTCTGTGTCTGCTGGTGGACATATGAAGCTTCTGATGTGTGCCTAAGCTGGGATTTAAAAAGTAAAAATAATACAACTCTGCAGAAAAAAACTGCACGGGGTTCCATTGTATGAGGTTAATAAATATCTTGTCAGCTACCACCACAATGTCCGCAGCTACCACAGGTCTAATTATGTACAGTAACAGGCATTGGAGCATGGACATGGGACTATTACAGGACTACTGGTGTGTTAACCCCTTGAATGCTAAAAAAAATCACAGGTAAATTACAGTCAAGTGCTTAGGGAAGTATCAGGCGCAGTGTGCGTATTACGCTCCAGATTTTTAATGGTGTCCTCTGAGACTAAATTGAAATTTCCATTTGTCCAGAATGAACTATTGCTTCCTCAGCTCATTGTAAAGATATAAAAAGAAACATAAAAGCATACAGCCAAATGTCTTCTATGGCCAGATAAAATATGCATCTTTTATTGACCTCCACTGTGCTGCTACAGAACTGTTGACTCAGCTGAAGAAAAGCACGTTCTACTGAAAAAACATGGGGGCCTCCTTCATCTCTCATAGTCTGTAATGTTGCTGCTGTTTATGTGAGCTTGGATAATTAAATGTCCCTCATATATACAATTCTCTTTCTACAACTCAGTGTTTGTAATATATTGCCAAAAGTATTCGCTCACCCATCCAAATAATCAGAATCACGTGTTCCAGTCACTTCCATGGCCACAGGTGTATGAAATCAAGCACCTAGGCATGCAGACTGCTTTTACAAACATTTGTGAAAGAATGCGTCGCTCTCAGGAGCTCAGTGAATTCCACTGAGATACTGTGATAGGATGCCACCTGTGCAACAAATCCAGTCATGAAATTTCCTCGCTCCTAAATATTTCACAGTCAACTGTCAGCTGTATTATAAGAACGTGAAAATGTTTGGGAACGAAAGCAACTCAGCCACAAAGTGGTAGGCCACGTAAACTGACGGCGCGGGGTCAGTGGATGCTGAGGCGCATAGTGCGAAGAGGTCACAAACTTTCTGCCAAGTGTAAAGTTTGGTGGAGTTCCAGTGAAAGGATGTTCCCAACTTTGTGGGAACAGTTTGGAACTGGCCCCTTCCTCTTCCAACATGGCTGTGCACCAGGGCACAAAGCAAGGTCCATAAAGACATGGATGACAGAGTCTGGTGTGGATGAACTTGACTGGCCTGCACAGAGTCCTGACCTCAACCCGATAGAACACCTTTGGGTGGAGACTGAGAGCAAGGCCTTCTTGTCCAACATCAGTCAGTGTGTGACCTCACAAATACGCTTCTGGAAGAATGGTCAAAAATTCCCATAAACACACTCCTGAACCTTGTGGACAGCCTTCCCAGAAGAGTTGAAGCTGTTATAGCTGCAAAGGGTGGACCAACGTCATATTGAACCCTATGGATTAGGAATGGGATGTCACTTAAGTTCATATGTGAGTCAAGGCAGGTGAGCGAATACGTTTGGCAAGAGTACACAAACCACACAAAAGGCTTCAACAATCAGCCGATGAGAATAACAGTTCTAATCATACACTGTACAAACCTCTGATAGGACTTGTAATGTTAACCACTTAGCTGCTTAGCATCTCTTGCCATCTGGCTATGTGCGCGTTTCCGAATGTTTGTCAACAGGAAACCCATCTACAGTCCGTTTACCTTTTATGTGCCTTTACAGTGCTATCTCATAAGGTCAAAAATATGTCAGCAGTGCAGCATATAAAAGTAGTTCAAAGTGAGATATATAAAATGAACTGCTGTAGAAACAGGTGAGTAAAAATCTACAAATCATTACTGTATATCTATTTCACATTCAGAGCTCTCATTGTTGTGATTGTAGTGATTATGCAGAGCTCGATGCTGCATGACATCAAAGAATCAGAATAATCAGGTAAAAAAAAAAAGCTTGAAAATATAAGTCTGTTATTGGGTCTTTCGTGAGTTAATACAAGCCAAGCCAGAAAATGCCTTTCAGTTATTTATTTGGGTCGTAGATTTAATTATTTTTTTCACTATTTTATCCACACTGCCTTCAATTGTTTGGGGAATTTAAAATCAATCACAAGCAGTGCCTCCCTGCCTAAACCACAGTGACTTTAACAGCAGAGACAAGGTGTCAGGAAATAAATTTGAAAAACTAGACTAAAAAAGTCAGCAAACTTAATTTGCCCTGTCAATGATAACATAAATTCACAAAACAATCTGTATTACAAATAAAGAATCAGACTAAGTAGCAATGGAAAAGTAGATTTGTGCAGAAAGTGCATCAATATGGAAAAAAATGTTAAACTGGAAAACAATAGAAAACTATTAAAACTAATTATTAGATATATTTTGAGCACTGATCACTGACACTCTCTCCATGTCCATTTTATCGCACAGTTGCACACAGTTAACGAGAGTATTTATAGCAGTGGGGCTTTATTTCCTGAAGGTTTTCTTAAAAGCAAAAAAGCTCTTAATGGACACAATACAACCCTTCTGTATTCAGCCATGCCAAGTTTCTGCATCCTTTGATATTTAACCATTAACAACCTATAAGAACTCAAGTAAACATGTCCTTTGGACACAAAATTAAAATTAAATCACAAATACTCACATCTCCAGTTTGTTATATGAACTCTACTGATGAACAGACTGTTGTGTTTTCATCACATTAAATTGTCAGTGCTGACAATTGTTGTGTCAGTATCTATATTACATGGAGAAGTGAGTCTACCGAGGCACGTTTTCATGTGTCAGCAATCAGCAGAATGTCTCAGCTATTAGACAGTAAATCACAAACACTTTCAACCAATAAAGACTTCTGCACAAGTCATTAACACCACATAGACCTCTGCGTAGCTGAATTGTCAGTCATACAGCACTGACTACATATCAGTAATAAACCAGGAAGAGTTAGTTCCCACAGAGGATTCTCCCACACCGAGCAGCCATCTGACCTGGCGAGCAGGAAAGGAAAGGGCTGCGCTGAATCTGGCACAATAGCCGTTTTACACCAGTTATCTTGTGTTCAATAATTGCTGGGAGTCTGAACTAACATATGGTTAATAGCACAGCCCTACTGGTCACAGCTTTATGTTGTAAAATTATTAGAGCTTACCTGCACGTCCTAACCCATCTGACCCTATAAACCCCAGTTACATTTACAGTTACAACAAAAGGGTACTGCTAAAAAATCTGCAAGATGAACAATTAAAACTCTCATGAGTCAAGAATGCAATGGGCTGATGTTGTGGTTGATTAATCAAAGAAATTCTAAATTTATCACGTATAAGGCATGTGACTGTCCCTCTGGATTAAAAAAGTATCTATCTATCTATCTATCTATCTATCTTTTCGAATTAAAAAAAATAAAGTTCGAAGCTTCGGCCTTTTTTTTTTTCCTATGGTTTCAGTTTCACTCACTAGCTACAGACAGGAGCAAACATGTCCAAGAAGTGATCAGATTATTTGAAATGGATAAAGGTATAAGTAAGTCAACGCCCATTAAAATGTGCTACGTTATTGTTACTGAGTGCGTTGATTGTATGTGGCGTTATGATAAGGGATTTAATATGTAGCCGCAAATTAACGGCAACTTCGCTCCGCGGGCACTAACTCACGAGCCCTTTCAGAATAAAAGGGCCGTGCCATCAGCCCTACTACCTATCTATCTATCTAAAAGGGTGGATCTTTGGAAAATGGAAGTCACACTGGGCTAAAATTTATATAATGTACATGTTTTTGCCTATGGTTACATTGCATCAACATAATAAAAATGTGGCAAACATTGAAATTAAATTTCACCAATACAGGTACTATCTGTTAAAAAAAACATAAGAAAACACTTTATGATATTAGTATGGCAATAAGAGCTTCTGAGCTTATGTATCTCTACATGCATTATCCATTCATTCCCTCCCATCGCCTCACCCCTTTTGCTGCGATTTGCATCCCTGTAATTAACTCAACAAATCTTTGCCATGCTGTATAAATAAACCACAATTTAGCTCTGAAGGTAATTTAAGCGTGTGTGTGGAGGGGTAATGGTACAACAAACGATATGAAGAGGTTAATAGGAAGAGAATTAAAGTGAGATTAGACACTGATTAGCTTGTGTAGTGCTGCTATAGCACCAGCTGAAGAGCAGAGGAGAGGGAGGTAAAGGAAAGGAGAGTCAGGAAGAGGAAAAGAAAGGATAGATGCTTAACTGAAGCAGGGACTGGAGATGAGAGGAGACGTCTGGGGCAAAGACTCTAGACAAGAGCAAAGACTTTTGCAACTTCTGCAAGAGGAAGGCACAGATCAATTAATATGGCATATGGATATCTACATTACACAAAATAGTCTAAAAATAGTCTTCATTAATTAGGCAGAAAAACAACATGAGAGAGTGCTTTGTGTCAAAACATGAACAGAAAAATCAAATACACAAGAGTACACCAAGAACCACACCGGTAAGCACAGAAGGGGCGTCTGGTGACGGCGACCAGGATAAAGAAAAGAGAGATACTACAACGGTAGTCCAAGAGACGACAAACACAAAGCCAAAGAAGTCAACTGCAAAAATACAGACTGTACCACATGTATATGTATTATACAATTATGAAAATACTCAAATGTAGGCGTCACGAATGAAGCTTGGCACTATTTCTATGGGTACAGCCCTATTATCTAATTATTAATTCATTCAAAGGAGGGACTTACTTTATTTGTAGACAAAGTTGTGCTTCATTTTGTCACAGCTGTGGGTCTTTAAGGCTTTTAACACTGGAAAAGTCCCCACCAAAGATGTGCTGGTAGAAGGAATTTAAGATCCGCTTCAATAATGTCTTATAGCCTCCAGTGTCCTCACAGTCTCCTGCACATCACTATCAAATAAGAAAAAAAGTGAACAGACATCAATCTTTGGACTATCTGTGAACAGTGTAATCACACCAAATAAGATTTTGCTTTAACCAGATCAAAGTTTTTGCATATTTTGTTATCATCAAATTTATCCAAAAATGTTGTTTATGACTTCAAACCACTGATGGCCTATTTGTCTTATGATACATCCACATCCACTGCAACAGAGAATCCACTGCAAGAACTGTATATCATGTATATCATATCTGAATGTGAACTCCTGTGCTATAACAGACTTCAACAAATCACTGGCAAACACAGTAACTGAGGAGCTTATATGTGTCGCTAACATGTCATATTTTCCTGCTAATTCAACATAATTCACATGATTGACAAATGTCACTCCACTCCTCCAGGCTAGCTCTTGTTTTTGTGTCTTCATATCATGACCTTTTTTTTAATATTTCATTATATGAACCCTGCGCTGCTCATCCATGTGACATGAAAGTGGACATGGTCGTGGATTATCCGCACGCTGTCGCTGCTGGAGAGTAGTTACCGTTAAACACGGAAGACAAATAGCTAGCTACTTCAGTGATAGCCACACAGCTAGCACTTGCTTTCTTACCATTCTGTTCAAAAAGTCTGCGTAGCACGACAACTGTTGGCTTACTTTTAGAGACCGCGCCTCGTTTCATCCAGTGCTGACAGCCTTTTCCAAGTAAGAAGTAACCTCACTGACAGCCAGTAACTCCATTACTTTTTGATAGTAACTAATACTCCAACGCATTACTTTTTGAATAAATTAACGGAGTTACCGTTACAACAGGTGCGTTTGTCCGTTACTTGGTGGATGAATTCTGGGGACAGTCCCCGACTGAATGACCAGTCCCCGGTTAAAGCTGTCCCCAACTTCGGCGTGTTGTCTCGACCAACGGTTATTACGTAATGAGCGCGTGAGCATGTCGCGCGCAGACAACACTTATTACAGTATCTGCGTAGGAAGCAGAAAGCGCGTGGGAGCATGTTGCACACAGATTAGAACAACAGTTATTACGGTAGCCGGTCGCGAACAGTTTGAAGATGCCGCCTGCTGCACAGAATAGAACAGAATAGAAGAGTTTTTTATTTATTCACTCAACACAGCAGCATAGACAAAGTGCAGACAAATTACAGTAATGAAAAAAAACCAATATGCAGCAGCAAAAACAGAATAAGTAATAATATTAATAGAATAACACAAAAATAACTAATAATATTGATAGAATAAATATTTACAATATGTATTAAATAACAAAGCAGGAAAAATATATTTGTGATTGCAATGAAAATGTTAATTAGACACAATGTTTAGATGACTAGAATTTTTTTTTTATTATTATTTGTTATGTAGACATGACCTGTAGAGATAAAATAAAATAACAGTGCAAATAATTCTGTGCAAAAAAAGGTAGTGCAAATGGTTTGAGAAACATAGGCAGTGATGATGATGAGTCCAGTTGTTTTAACATCAGCCAGTGATGCTGATGTTGTAAAGTTTTATCACTGAGGTGAGTGTGGATGTGTGAATGTCACATCACTCCACCTTATTTCTTTTATCCGACCCACCTGCTTTTTGATGTTTGAAACTGTGACTTCTTTTGCAGCTTTTTCTGTTCCCAGTAACCCAACAACAGTCCATTACACCCAGTTTCACCCTTTCTAAACAAAAAGAACACCCAAATAAAGTTTGACCTCCATGGAGCCTATCCCAGCTGTCCTAGGGCAGAAGGCAGGGTACACCCTGGACAAGTCACCACCTCATCACAGGGCACATAGAGACAGACAACCACACACACCTACGGTCAATTTAAAATAGCCAATTAATTAATCCCCATGCATGTTTTTGGATGGCCCCGGGACAGCAATTGAACCCAGTACCATCATGCTGTGAGGCGACAGTGCTAACCACTACACCACCACCCAAGTTTGACCTTAGTTACTATAAATTTGGGCACAAGCACACAGTGGTCAACAAATTGCTGGTGGCACAATCTGACAAATAACTACAGGAGAAAAATGCAATATGATACTGTATATCTGACAAAAATGAATTAAAAAACTGTTTCACTAAGTAGCCTATATTGACAAAGCTAAGCCACAGGTTTGTTCAGAGCTTATTTAACCAACGGGAACAAGAAGACAAAACTAATTGGCAATTACAGCACTTGCTCTTCGACTGCTCTTTTGCCAGAATGGAAATAGAGCCCTTCATCTCTTTTACTTGTCAATTACTTTCAGCCCCTTTCTAACAGACTTCTAACTACTCAGCCACAGACAATGGATTCTTCATTAGAGCTCATACTGACTGATCTGAACTCAGTTCAGTCTGAGAGAGCCTCAGCTGGATCAGCGCTTGGTGGGATCCATTTGATCTCACTCTGCATCTCACTGGTGGGCATGAGGAGGAGAAAGTGGTCTCTATTAGGATGAAGCAGAAAATGAGGAGAACTCAGACTTACAGCATGCTCTGTCAGTGTGTATACTCAGAGGTATAAAAGGACAGAAATGTGTGTTTATGTGTGCACTTAGGAGTAATGTAGCCCTTAAAGGTATAGTAGATGATTTTTAGAATCACATTTTGTTATGTTGGATAAAATGGTCCTTCCACCCTTAGTCATCAATTTAATATGTATGCAGAAAAAGAAGTGAATAGAATCCGAGATCTGTGGCAGACACAGGACTATAAAAACTTTGACCAATTAATAGCCTCGGTCCGAGTGTGAAGTACGAATCAGATGCGTTCTCGTCTCGTCCTGCGCTCGCCCCCAATCTACCCTCCACTCCGCGCGGGCACACGCATCGCTTCGCCGTGGCCGCAGGTATCAAGCACGCTCTTCTCTCGAAATACTTCGGTAGCTGGAGAATACCAGACCAGTTTACAATGGCAGAGAAAAAGCAGCCTAAAATACCGATTCCGATTACCTGTGGCGGCTCGGCTGGCTACACAGCCAAGAAGAGAAAGATGGAGGCAGAAAAGGCTGCATTGGTCGTAGCGCTGACTGGAGGAGGAGGAGCTTAGAGGGGGATTCGTAGCAGTGCATCTTTCAAATCTTGCTAGCTCCTCGACATCGCCAACTCTACCTTTAAGAACTGCATAAATATTTTGTACTGTACAGCCACATCATAAATTCATAAAACTATGAATTATGAACTAATCAAACATCCTCATGCTCATCATGGTCTTAGAGTATTTAGAAAAGTGCTATAAATGTAAGATTATTACCTCCGCCAAGGAGGTTATGTTTTCACCGGGGTTTGTTTATTTGTTTGTTGGTTTATTGGTTTGAAAAATAACTCAAAAGGTTGTGGACAGATTTTGACAAAATTTTCAGGGTTGGTCAGAAATGGCCTAACTTAAAGCTGATTCATTTAGGTGGTGCCGTTGAATCGGATCCAATCACTACCAAAAATGAATCAGCTTTAAGTTAGGCTGGGGGTAGCCGGGGGTAACTTTAAAAAAAAGTTACCGCCGCCTTGGCGGAGGTCTGCGTTCTCTGAGTGCTTTTCTAGTTATTATTGTTATTTTCTATATCCTATACATAATATGAAGCCATTACATCTCCTCTCTTCTCCTCTCATGCAGGGGTATCAAACTCATTTTAGTTCATGTACCACATTCAGCCCAGTTTGAGCTCAAGGTGGCTGGACTAGTTAAACTATTGCAAAATAACAGTAATAAGACAACCAAATGTTTCCCTTTCTTTTAATGTAAATAGGTACAAGTTTATACTGTAAAATTTCACAATTAATGAACAATCCATTTTCAAATCAGGTGATGAACAGCCTGACATGTTTTGTTGGTTATGACTAGTTTCCTCAACCTGCCAACTAAACATTTATCTAAACATTTCCTGTCTTAAGTTCTTGTATATTTTGTAGTCTGACAGTGGCTCTGAATATTATATTCCGTGTGCACTGACGGTGTTAATGCACCATGCACACTGGATTCCCATTTACTTCACTGAAGAAACTGGTCCATTTTTCTTTGAAAACCCTACAACAACCCTTGATGTTGTGTGTTGTGTCACATAGCCTGTGTGTAATTTTGTTGAAAAGTTGGAAGTAAAGACATCTAGTCATCCCCTGGGCCAGACTGGACCCTTTAGCAGGCTGGTTCTGGCCCTCAGGCCGTATGTTTGACACCCCTGTCCAAATGCATTAATAGAAGCTACATTCCAAGTCACATACTTTTTCTTTTTATCTCAGGGTGTGACACAAATGTTCTGACCAAGTATGTATTGTGTGCATAGATGCAAATGGAGCAGTAGGGTGCAGTACATACAGTATATAGTTTGTTAAATTTAAAGGGTTGGACTACAACCTTTGGACTGTTAATAGGATAATTCTGCTTTCAAAAATTCTTCTTTGTTTTACAATGGCTATTATGGTTGCTGATTGAAGTTTTACTGACAAAGAATTGGATGATAACCTGATAATAACCTGAGCAAATTATACCAAATTACAACAGTAATTCAATTTGTACTCTGTGGTTATCCTGCTCTTTAGCGACATTATTTATTTCCACCCTTGTGCTGAGTGAACTTTACAGCAAGTGGGAAAAAAAGGGAAAAAAAACATGAAACAATTTGAATCAAAACTCTTGATTCGCTAAAGTTGTTTTTTTTATCAAGCACATGTGAACACAATCAGCCCCAAAGCAGGTTTGTTCTTCTTGTTTTATGCATGCACCCCACTTGTTTGTTTTGTTGTTATTTATTGATGGGCTTTCTCTGTTTTATTACTGGAGCAAATTTAATTAGAGCTGAAGGAATACAAATCAGTGTTCGCCAAATGCTATTTGGTCCTCTAATAAAGGACTCGGAGAGAGGAAGGAAGGAATTACAAACATGTTTTCAAGAGCTGGAGAGAGAATTGCTTTAGGAATGTGAGCCTTTTAACAAATTAATATAATGTTACAAACCAGGCTGGTGAAGTGAATGGATCCACTGAAAAGTGAAAGAAAGAACTGTTGATTTTTCAAGCTCAGATTACAGAATCCAAAAACTGAAATGGATAGAGGCTTCCCATTCAGACTAATGCCAAGGCAGGGTCAGAAGGAACAACAGTGAAAGACAGACTGAACTTCCATCCCAGATTGAGCCATAAACTGCACTTAGTTGTCACTTAGAAAATAGACAGATAGATAGATACTTTATTCGTCTCACAGAGAAATTCACAAAAAAATAAGATTAACATCCCAGAACTCCTTAATGTCAGTTTCATTTTATTCCTTATGGGATTTCTTTTATAGACAAACAGACACAGCCAGGCTTTCATCTAACACAGAGTATATGTACTGCCTCTTTCACAATGTTTCACTAATTAATATAATCATGTTTGTTTCTCTCCAGACATCTGGTTTACAAAATAAAGCACCTCCTTTTTCTGTCTTTTATTCCCTCTTGTTCTCCATCTAACCTGCGCCAGTTTATTTTCCTCTCTTCCCGTCCTTTAGCTTCCATTCTGCTCCCTCGCTTTACTTTTTTCATAACCTCTTTCACTGTGTCCCTCCTCTGCCTTGTTTTGTGCCTCTCTCCTCTTTTATTCTCTCACTTCCCCACTTTACTGCACTTCCTTCCCCCCTACACACAAACACACACCTTGACCTCAACGCCTTCCCTCCTTCTCCCAAAGGCCAGCTTTGTTTCTCGGTATTAATTGGCCCGGTCTTCCTTCTGCTTCATGGGTCCATTAATAAATTATTTCATGGCTGAGAGGTTAGCAGAGCTGCAGGTCTGGGCCAACAAGAATCTGCAGTACACTAACTGTGAGGAAGCACACAAACTGAAGTCCATTGCACCCACAAATAACCTGACATCTGACAGTGTCTATGCTGTTTTAAATGTATAATAGGAAAAAGCACTTCATTTATTTGCAGTAGTTAATGCAGTGCAACCTTTTACAAATTTTCTGGCAGAGAATACAGACTCTTGTAGCTTTATTTAATTAAAAATGCATTTATTTAATTCAGGCTGTTCTCATACACCTTTTATTGCTACACCTAAAAAAGTAGTGAAGTGAAGTTAATTCATATACTGTATATTCCACAAACATTTTTTTTTCATTATTAAATACATGTGATTGTAAACCAGAAAGTACAAGAGCGACAAATGATGCATATGAGAGGGGGTCGAAAAACTTTGGACTTTTGGACACTAGGTGGGGCTATGGAGGGGAGTGTATTGTGGCCGTTCAATGAATCTTATTACCTCCGCCAAGGAGGTTATGTTTTCACTGGGGTTTGTTTGTTTATTTGTTTGTATGTTTGTTGGTTTGTAAAATAACCCAAAAAGTTGTGGACAGATTTTGACGACATTTTCAGAGTTGGTCAGAAGTGGCCTAACTTAAAAACTGATTAATTTTTGGTGGCACCGATTCAAAGGCTCCACCAAAAATTAATCAGTTTTAAGTTAGGCCACTTCCGGCCAATCCTGAAAATTTCATCAAAAACAACAGACCCTGCAGTGTTTACATAGTTTAAAAGAGTTTCTGTAGTGTAAGAAATAAGAGATGAGTTGTACAATCCAACAGTGTGTCTTGTAATGTCCAGTGAACACTTCCTTGCAACACTTCATTTTTAATCTTTTTTTTTCTTTTCTCTCCATCTTCAGTGTACAATACTGCCACTCTCATTATGAGGATAGAAGGGAGAGTTTGGGGAGGATTTGCTTACCAACTCCCTTATTCCCAACTTGTTTTGGATGATAACAGAGTGTGTCTGAGACTGAGTGTGTTTGTATGTGAAGGCTGCACATCGCTCGATCAGGTCAGCTACAGAAACACACTATCCTTAGTTAAGTCTACAACAATCAGCCTGGAAAAAACATAAACAGCCCACCAGGAATTCTCCCAATCCTTCTGATAACCAATCTGTCGCTGCTGATCACTGTATTACATCCTGTACTAACATCCTGTCCCAACAGGAAATGCATGGCCCTGAGGTGACACTTCTAACTGTAAGTAAAGTGAGGACTCGCTGCCATTTTCATTGAGAACTGCTCATTCAATGATCTTCACACTTGGCTGGTGTATAGCTGGTGATGCCATGGAGTGCTTTACCAAAATTTGGTGCAATGTTGATAAACCTTGAAAAAGCAAGCAGCCATTGTTCTGCAGCAGAAGAGCATGTCAGACCGAGAATCATCGTGTACATCTCAGTTTTGCTGTTGGATGCTGGCAGTACCAATATTAAAAATGAACTTCCTAGGGACGGAGCAATCAGCATGCTACGGCCACAAGCCCCCGACAATGCTACAAGTTAGCTAACAGGAATCAAACAATAAGCCTTCACAAACGGTCACCACACTAATCAGTTATAAAGCCACTTATTGTTCAGTTCATGACATTCATTTAATGTTAAAAGTTTGGTAATTATTCCATGAGATATCTTTGCAGTTTAATGAGTCAGAACAAAGAAAATTCGCAAACTGGTCATGTAAAAAGGCGCGTTAATGATGCAATAATGTGCAATTGGATTTGTTGCCCCCCTTCTTGAAGAAAGAAAGAAAATTTATTTTCTTTATGCTGGATGAACCTCATTGGAACTAAAAAATTATAAAATAATTTCACAAAAGCTGAATTGATTTTGTATCAAAGTGGATGGGGGACTACATGGACTATGTGCTGCTTTTCTAAGCAGAGTCTTTCAGGTAACTCAACCAACTGGTTTATTCAGACTTAAGATCTGACTTATAGTCTGTTCTGATGCACGACTTTGGTACCAGACAAAGGTATTGATGGATTGACTGGTTTGATTGATTACTGCTTCCTGACCTTTTGTCTGAAAAGACTGAAGGAAGCAATAAGTGTGGAGTAAATACAGACCCACCGGGTATCTTTTCTGCTGGATCCTGAGCCAAAATGGGTCCTGATGTTGGTCAATACCAGCAAGCAGTGGTATGACTGCAGACAACAAGCCAAAAATGTTAAATAAATTTGCAGCATCCCACTGTGCCAGCCATGTTTTTAAGAGTAAGAGAAGGAAAAATATAATTTTGACAGAAAAAAAAATTCTTGTTTTCTTTTCTTCTCTTGTTTTTTCTTGTCAGGAAACATTTCAACATAACAGGTCTCATTTGTAGTCCAGCACTGGCATGCTGGCCCGAGCTACGCTGTGCAGAGATGGCTTTGCTTTCCATGCGGCCCTCACGTCAAGGCTTGGCTGTATTTGCAGCCGTGCTCCTCTGTGGATGACACCATTTCCAATTTATTAAGCCACGCTTTGTTTGAGAGGGTCTGCAAATTAAAGTGCCGGATTTAGTTTTTTTTCAGCCTCTTCCTACCCTCCATCTCTGAGTATCTTTGTCTACTCTTACACTGCAGAGTGCTGCAGCGAGCATGACTTTGTCTCTGATCCTTTAATATACAGGCGAGACCCTCAGCGCTCACCACTGAGTGTGTGTTTGTGTTCTGTCGGAGTCCTCTCTGCTTTGCCAAAGAAACTCTGCTCAACTGACTTCTTTCAATTCATTAGCTCCCCACCAGCATACCCTGCTAAAACAGACAGAAGCCCTGCTTGTTTACAGCGTGGCAACACACAACAGACTTAATAAACAAACTGATTCAGCAAATAAGTAGTATATCTTTGATATTCTGTGTATGCTCCACACCTTATGAATTGGATGTTCAACCAATAGAGCCACTTTGAACAATTTCTGGTTGAATTATGTTTTGGTCTTTCTCTTCCCCTCTCCTGCATGTTTCCTTGAAATTACTATTTCAGTGTTGCTGCTGTACTACTGTACAGAATTAGAATATTTAAAACATGGTATTTATGGTGTTAACTTACTTGTGAGAGTGCCTCAAAATATCACACACAGGACTTAACAAGACCAAGCCATACTAGTAGTGCTGTACTAGTGCTAATACAGATGTCGCACCTGTTGGTGTTTGGTAGCACTACACCATACACCATCCACCTCAACAGTAAATGCTCCAACAAAGTGCACAAGAAGTATGGTGATGTAGTTAAAAGAGCAAAAAGACACGCAAAAGGCAGGTAGGAGGGGAGGAGGATCAGTCCAACAAACACCAGCTTTAATCCAGAAGACTGCTATTCTTATTCTTATAGTTCTTTGCTAAACATAATTATAGTGGTTTTGTTTGCTAAACCAAAAATGAGGAAATGTTGAGTGAAATTCTAACGTCTTCTAGTAAAAGGAGAAGTGCCTGAACTAAAACAAAGCATGTATGCGTATGTGACAACATCACAAATAAGTATTTTAGTTCAGGCACTGTGAAGGCCACATAGGTGGGCACTGGGGGGTCCTTAGTAAACTATGATCACAGTCTGTTTACGGACAACTCCTGACTCAAATGAGAATAGTAACAGTGTAGCCCATCTTATTAAACGTCTGTTATTTTGAGAAATGGTCAATTTTGTGTCATTTACTGGCTGCACTTCTGTGCCCCATTCACTCCTGTTAAATGGATATCATCAAAACAAAGACTGTCAGTAATACTCCAAATGACTCTGAAGTGAAATGGATGAGTAAATGACAGTATTTTATTCCAGAAATAAGGTCCAGGTAAAAAACTGCACTTCCCCTTTAATATACTCACTAATACGTGGCTACACGCTGATGTTCAGCAGCAACAATGTTGATTGTGCAGGTTCTCAGTCATCCAGGTCGAGGTACAGTAAATCAAAAATAGCAAAAAAAAAAGAGTCAAAGGGACTTGCTTAAGGTTTGTTGAAGACATTTCACCTCTTATCTGACAACCTTCTTCAGTTTTGAACCCTTTTTTGCTCTTTTTGTTTTACCTTTTCATCATTTTTCGGTTAGCATGCTAACATTTGAATTATTGTTTCACACAAAGTAGCTTATAGCTGAGGCTGGATGAGTGAATTTTTAACCAATTGAAGGCACTGGAGTAAATGTGAGATGATTATCCATGTCAACATGGGCTTCATCCTCTCTGGAACATAAATGTCTGAAGTTTTATGACAATCTGTCCAAACATTGTTAAGATATTCCTCACTCAAACTGTCAAGCTCCTTGGTATCACTTTATTTTCAGCATCAAAACCACGACAGTTACACAACAGAGAATGACATTGTTAGGTTTAAAACTGCTTTGTTTGTGAATGAAAATGAAACTAAACATCTGACAATGGACATAAGCAGCTGAGGGGTGCCTTGTGTGGCGGTATCACACTCAGCCTTTGTATTTGACATACTGAGAATGAGAAAAGCCTGGATATTTCAGGTGATCTGGCTAAAAACAAAAACAAATATTTGCAGGTTCTGCTGTTGTAACAACAGAGCCATACATTAAATAAATGCATTTATGTTAGTAAAAGTTATATCACTGGGAAACTCAAAATAAACAACGTTATTTCCCCTATACTGGCAGGGATCTAGAACATATTGAAAGATTTATTGCTTTCTTCCACATTTTATACAGCATGCCCCTGTGCTTCAGGTAAGAATAATCTTTTTAATATCACCTCCAGCTCGTTTCACCTTCCCACCATTTCCCTCAATAAATTTGTACAATCCACCCAATTCAGAAACCCAAACAATCTGGTTCAAAGTTCCACAGAGAGCGAGAGAGAGGGGAGGCAATATAGAGAAAACATTAACTCAGCTATGTTTTGTTTCCTTGCTCTCAGTTGACAAAAAAACTTGTCTCCATCCAAAGAGAGTTAGACAAAGTCTTGCTGAACG
Source organism: Synanceia verrucosa (assembly GCA_029721515.1). NCBI lineage: Eukaryota > Metazoa > Chordata > Actinopteri > Perciformes > Synanceiidae > Synanceia > Synanceia verrucosa. Next base: position 11,112,129 of record CM056549.1, read on the forward strand.
CTGAGTATGCACAGTGCAAACAGAGCAGTCACCCAATTCCTCATCAGAGTGGAGCCTTTAGTGTCTTCACAGCAGGACTGTCCCTTAACCGTACAGCACAGGCTGCATTTTAGTAACATGGACAGAGCGGAGGAGGATGCCAGTGCCTCCCTATAAAATGTAAGTCAGGTTCAGCCAGCAGTGCTGCACCCTGGCAGAGGACATTTCACCTAATAAAGTTCAGAGAAAGGGAGACATGAAAGACAGAGAGGGATAGAGAGAAACAGAGAAACCATGAGGCCGAGAGAGAGCTGGCACTGTGGGAAAGAAAGCGTCAGACCTGAACATGAAAGGATTTAGAGAGAGAAATGAGAAAATAGGTTTGGGTTTAATCCAACGAGGCTCTTCTGTGTTATTAATCATGCCGGTTTTATGAAAGGTGATGATCTGGCGAAAATGTAGTTTCCTATCAGTTTTTACCAGATCTACTTTTTGTTTGCCCTGTGGTTGACTTTCTGCTTGTCACTAATGATATAACTCAGCTGTCGAACTTTCCCAACAACTTTACAATAACAGAGTTGAAAGATAAGCCAGTCAGTCACATTGGTGATTGCATTAACTGTTATCTAGCTGTTAACACCACTGGAGTGCAAACATACTTAGTGCGATGTTCTCTATCTGGACTGTGCTGATGCGAAATACATAGTTTATACTGATTGTGCCTGCTTTTTTGTGTGTGTGTGTGTATGAGCACATTTATGCAGAGGGTGTGCAAACATGGGAACAGATAAGCCGGCGATTCAGAGAGAGTGGGTATGAGATTAATTGGCCGGTAATAAAACCACTGGCTTAATTACTCATACAGATATTCAGCTTATCTTAAGCAGAAATCAGAGTACTGGAAAAATCTCCACAAGGTCAGCCATGTACCGAAGCAACTCTGCAGCTTGACTACATCCATCCAATCTGTCCGTCCGTCCGTCCGCTCACAGTTTGGACACACTGTGGGTCACAATTTATTTTAACACTTGCAGTTATCTATTAACAATATATTTTGTTTTAAGTTTCTGCTAATTAAGTGGAGTACAGCTTAATAGAAGAATTACTCCTAAATAAATTAAGAGAGTGCAAAATACTAGAGACCATTTTGTACTCGCATCTGGCCTCTGTCCCAGTTCCACTGATGTGATCTCAGCAGTCTACTGGGGGATTTATGTAAGAGTGTCCTGTGCAGCACTGCCAGTGCATCTGCATGTCAACTTAAATATTTAATACATTCTACTGAAGCGCACTTTGTATGATGGAGAGTTTAATGTCCATCATGTTTCAAAAAACAATTTCTGATGGATGACCAAGTTCAAAATCCTGTAAATGTAGAGGATCCTTCTTTCCATCATTCCCACTCATTCCCACATCATAGCTGATTAGTGGATTAAATGCAACCCTCACCACTCAGAACAAGAAATATTAGTCCTTTAACTGACATATTTGAGCAGTGCACCACGCCAAGGGTTGCGCCTCTCCTCATTGAGTGGCACTGCCCTCACTGGACAGTGTTCCTCACACCGGGTTCAGAGCTGTAATGCTGTAATGAGAATTTCAGCAAATATTACATAAAAATCATATGAACAGCAGTACCGTCCCTACCTTTAATAGAACATTCAATGAGATTCTAGAGACTTCTTTTAACATAAACTATCACTAAATAATAGCTGATATTCTCTCATGTCTGAAGTGGTACAAGCAACAGAAAGAGATAAGAGAGAATAAAAGGGAATGAAAAAATGACACATTTAGATATTTTCTAAAACATTGTGGATTAATGTACCTTTCAATGACTGTCCTGGTTTTCTATGGTTTTATTCAGTTGGGGGAAATGTAGTTTTGTGAAAGGATGAGCCAGTAGGTCAGTAGGTTTACTCACACACAGTAATGCCTTGGTGGTTCATTCTCTTTAAACAACCAAGTAATATCAAAGTAAACAATGTGTATACAAGTCATTTCTAACCATTTTAATATTGTAGCATATTTTAAAAATGTCTGAAAGTTGTAGCGAACATGACAAGAAAAGAGGGTCATAAGAGACGTTTCAGTTATTTCAGAGTAATTTAGATCAACAGTTTCTTGCTTTTGGCTCCAGGAAAGCTTCTCTGACCCAGAGAAAAGCTTGCATGTGAAAGAAGACTTTTCATGTTTTGCAGATCATTCTGTTCTTATGAATCAACCCAGTGCAATGTTTAATAAATTCAAAACAGCACTGCTCAACAGCAACCTTGGTCACCTTCACCTCGGACTGCTTTGTCTTCCATTGATTGCCAGCTGCTTTGAGCGCAGACATTGTTATAAGTGCAATACCTAAAACTGCAATACTTTGGAAAACTTGAGGTGGAACTTGGTCCATTTCATTTAAAAGTGTGGTCATTTTTGTGAAATTCAAGATCTAAGATCATATACACAGACTGCAGCACTCAGGGCATTTCAAAAATCTACAACCTCCTGCATAATTCCAGATTAACCTGGGATAACATTGACATGAATGTAAAATGGATTGGTATTGTCTTGTAAATCCAAATGTGATTAAACCTGCTTCCTGTACTGTGCCCGTTTTTGTCTCTGTTGTTCTTAGCCGGAGAGTTCCTGCTTGACCTTGCTTATGCGGCACAGACCAATCGATAGCAGTTATTATTACAGCAATGTGAGTCACTTTAATTCCAGCTAGAAGCCAAGGAGCATCAGTATTCATGAGGACGGGTCATACTCTTTGGTATTTTCCAATCTCAAATAAAACTGTGCTGATTATCTAACCCCTCCTCCATCTTCCATCTCCTTCCTTTCCAGTGTGTCACTCAACAATGGCTGAAAACAGAATTAAGCTTAACATGGACTTGTGGAAAAAAAAACTGTTATCTCATTATCAAATAAGACATCGGTGCCTCCCTTCACACTACGCCAAGACAATGCTAATTTACACAATACGCCAAGACAATGCTAATTTAGCAACCCCCACTAGTAAACAGATTGGCCTTCTAATTGGGAAAAAATAACATGAAACTAATTGATAATTAATTTCTGATCCAAACTCCAAAATTTCTAATAACTCCAGATTGTTGTACAGTCCAAAAGTTGAAATGAAATGAAAAAAAGATAAACATAATAATTTCCAAGCCACATTTGTTGCTGTTCAGCTTTTCAAAAATGACATTCGCTACAGAAAACAGCTGACTTTTCCAATTTGAAGAATCCACCACTGAAACAGCAATGCTTTTTGGTAATGGTAATGTTTAATGTTTAGGAGGCAGAATGTGAATTTAGTTTTGCATGTTGTCGTGCTAACATTTGCCACAAAAAAAAAAAATAAAATAAAAACTAAATGACAATTTAAGAGATCACTGAAGCTATTATATCTGATCCCCAGGGGGGGGTTAGGTCATCATAGCATCATTAGGATACAACGTTTTGCAACAATAAATATCTGTACAAAATGTGCCGATAAGTAGCTGAAATATTTACTGAATATTGGACATCTTTGACCTGATGGTGGCACAAGATTAGAAGAGGAGGAGAAGTTAGATGTAATGTGACGTTTTAAAGAAGTAGAGAGTTTGCACAAAAAGAAATTCAACACTTAGTATCATGTGTGGTGGCAGAATTCTAATCTTTCGCTTCTTAATTAAGCTGCAGACATGTTGGATAACCAAGATTATATCATTTCTGTTTAATATTTGAAACAAAATTACACCACAACCATGATTTATAGCTGTAATTTGTAGAAATCAGTGTTTAAATGCGTGATTCTAAGGCTTTCTGAGGTCAGTCTACTGGAATGTTTCAGGTTTCAAACACAGATAGACATAGTGAGTAACCGTTGGGACAGTTAGCTGTTACTGTTCATCAACAGAAATCACAGGCACTGCTTGTTCTCAAACTGAAATCAACCACTCATTCAAGGAGTACGCTGAAATACATAGCCTCTATTTGACTGTAACTGCTCTCAAAAGCATCACAGTCTCTCTAAATGTGCCTCTTAATCACTCAAAAGGTCAAACAATCCCAACTCTTCCAACCGAATATGTACATGATGAACATATGAAGATACACAAACATTACCTGCTTTCAATATCAGGCTGGAATAATAATTACAACAATGAAAGGAGTCATCTACTTGCTACTTTTTTGCTATGCTGACACTGAGATGACGTCTACAGCGCTTATTTCATTTATTGTGTTCCACCCCGTCTGTGTGTTTCCATGGTGATATCCAAATTTTTACCAGCAGGATATGAGAGAAAATGCTTATTTTCAATTGTATCTTATAAATAGTACATATATATTTATCATCATATAGAATACCGTCAGCAGTCAAACAGAAATCTGTGAAAGATGTGACCTTCGTTGGATATGCAGGTTGTTCAGAGTCCTTTATAGGAAATTGCTCTCATGAGAGCATGAAAGATTTATCCGAACAATTCAACATTTTATCTGCAGACTTCTGCCACTGAGGAAACATTTAAAGAAGCCACAGAAGAGCAGCGTTAGATGAATAATGTAAAGAGGACCGTCATAAGGATGTTGAATCCTTCCTCCATTCTAGACTCAGAGCATCTGAGATAAAGAACATAAGATCTCTGGTGGCTGAATATCAAACAAATGGAATTCACTCTTCAAGCATAACAGAGCATTTTTTTCAGTAAGTTTGTCTCTCCTTTGAGAGCAGTGCACATGTTAAGGTGTGTGTTTAACACAAAGCTCTCATCCATGAGATGCATGGCTTTCTCTGGAGGAAAGAATAGAACGGAGGTAAAGGAGGAAGAGGAAAGAAGTGAAGATCTAAAACGCTGCGCTGATTGCTGCTTTTAATAACACAAAACATAAGATCAAGGATTGATTTTAAAGGTCTTTCAATGTTTTTTAAAGCCCTAAATGGTCTTACCCCTTTTTACCTGAGCTCCTGTGTCGCCAGTCCCCCACCAGACCCCTTTTCCCTGGTGTTTCATGGATGAGCACACTGGAATCATGGACACTGTAGTTCTTTTACTGTTCCTATTTCACTGTTTTAAATTTATTGCCCTTATTTTAATCTATTTATTTATCTGCTTCATTTGTTTTATGTATTTTATGTGTACAGCAATTTGATCAACTGCTGTCGTCCTAAATGTGCTCTATAAATAAATTATGACTTGACTATTACTATAGTGGTTTGTCAGCTATAATGTGGTGACAAACACACTCCAGCACTAAATTAGAGTTACAGGGTGGTGCTTGATGTGCATGTTGGACAGGACTTTGACGATGCTGTCGTAACTATGAGAGGATATTGTATATCGCGATCAGATAGTCTGGCAGAAATCAAACAAGTTGCATTGTGAATGAATATTTTAATGATATGTTCGGTATTAACTCTTGTGCCAGAGGTTCATTAACAACAGTTCCTTTTTATGGTAATAGCAAGGAATCCATACAGCATTCAGTTTCCTTAAAAAAAGCATTTTCTATTGGAAATTAGTCACATATAAATGTATATTTGGGGCGTCTCTGAACTCAAGAACTTGAGCGCTGTGGCCGGTTGCAGAGATGCTTTGTGCACATGGATGTGCGTTGCTACTGGGTATAAGCATTCAAACGTGTTAGGGATTTATCAGAAGCAGAGCTCGGACCTATCAGTAATGAACCCGTGGTAATCTTTGAATCAACAGGCAAAGCAGCAAAGCCCTCCTTCCCTCCTCGTACAAGTGCGAGACGACTGGAGCCACAGGCTCAGTAAGAAATCCCACCTCCCCAGTGACAAAGACAACAAATGAAGGAGAACAGCGCAGCTCTGAACCATTCAGCCCAAACCCCTCCACCCTGCGCTCCGCTAAGAGGCAGCTCAGAGTAGAAAGCACACATTAATTAGACTTCTATCTGTACATCACTGCTTCGCTTAATCGAGAGGAGAGAGAGTGAAAAGAGAAGGGAAGAGGAGGGAGGCAGAGAAAAAGAAAAAAGAAAAGGCTACACTATTATTTCCTCTTGTTTTTAATAGTTCCCCGATTTAACTGTGCCTCATCAGAAAAAAAGGCAAGATATAAAGTAAGGGCTGACAGACAATTTATGTTTATTACTCACGATCAATCTAATTTTTTATTGTATGTTTATAATTCTATTACCTGTTTTTAGGTCATTGCATTTTACACAGGGTCCATATTACATTTAATGTAAAATGTTCTTCTTAATGACAGCAGTAAGAAGTAGGAGGCTGCTTTAGCAGTACATCATTAATGTGATAAAAAAATATGCTTTGACTTTAATATAATCAGGATTAATATAAAATCAGATATAAATGTGAGTGAGGACAAACTATTGGTGGAGCTTGTTCGTGTGATATATATATATACGTATATATATATATACGTATATATACGTATATATATGTATGTATATATACGTATATATACATACGTATATATACAGAGAGCAGCTTTGTGTCTCAGCTGGACTTTGCAGTTTGTTCTGAGAGGAGGAAGCTCTCTGCCAGAAGTCAAAGGTCAAAACTTACAACAAATGACTCCGGCAAAAATAGCTGAAAACCTGAGCTTCATGACAACTATCACTTTCTCCCAGCTCTCCAGACTGAAGCAAGTAAGTTAAACAGGAACAGCTTGTTACAAGAAGGTCAAAACCAGACAGGTTATTTATACATGTTGTATCTATTTCAGTCGGGATGGAACAGACATGGAAGTGATGGGAGAAAAACGACAAAAAGGATGACAGGGAAAGGCAAATAAAAAGGGAAGAAACAGAAAGCAATAGTGCAACGCATTTAGAGACGGTGATAATGTCGAGTGAGAAGATAATCGCGCGCCCTTGGAGTGTAAATGAGTTCCGATTACTGTATTTGTTGCGACGGTATGATTTTGTGGTGACATCCTACGCCGAGGTGCTGAAATATGAAAGCCATTGGTGTTAGTTCATTTACACACAGCTCACAAATTAGACACGCGTGAGCTGGCAGCCTCGGCAGTCAAGTCATTAGCGAGCAAGTGCTGAAATTTGTTTATCAATTTATTCATTCCTGAGGATTCTCATTAATTGCTGCGTATGCTGCATCTATGACACGTACGATCCCTCACATCCACTCGACATACGAAAATCATCTTTATCTTTATCTAAGTCAAAACTTTCTACCATGACATGTTGTTATGTTGTGCGTACTACTTACACACCTGTTAACACTTCACTGTAATTTCCCTGCTGTTGTGATGTTTAGTCACACACATCCTACCGAGACGTGATTTAGAATGAATATTTCATTTTGTACGATAATAAAAATGCTAAAGAAGCTTTGGTGATTAGACCCCATTGTGATGTGTGTATAAAGTGAGTAGGGATGTGGCGTTGGGGTCTAGACGCTAGTGGTTTGAAGGAAGCTGATGAAGATCTGATGAAGACCAGAGGTGATTGGGTGGAGGACGGTTGACTTGATTGGAAACACACAGCAGCAGACAGGAGAACAGTTTTAAAATATGACATCAATGATATGAGTGGCTCAGGAGGAACAAACCAGATTCTGCCATGATTACATGACGTGACACAATCAGCTGAGAGAGACAGACTGTGAATGAAAAGTGGACAGAGCGTCTTCCTGACTGAATGTCCATGAAGGCTTCATTTAATCTCTCTTGATGTGATTCAAATAATGATTTGTTTTATACCGTGAAATGTTTTTTTTTCTGGTTTCAAAGCAAAGTCTTGAGTCCACCATTGCAACCTGTGACTCAATCTCAATCCAGTGTATGATAGTTTTTTTGAAATGTATGTTCAGCTTCCACTCGTTACATGGATGCAGTCTTTGCAAAATAAACTTCCATTTTTACTTGAAACAACTTGGTTAGGTTTAGGTGACGAAAGTACTTCCATCCATCCATCCATTATCTACCGCTTATCCTCATAGGGCCGCGGGGGGGCTGGAGCCTATCCCAGCTGTCTTAGGGCGGAAGGCAGGGTACACCCTGGACAAGTCGCCACCTCATCACAGGACACATAGAGACAGACAACCACTCACACTCACATTCACACCTACGGTCAATTTAAATTAGCCAATTAACCTAATCCCCATGCATGTTTTTGGATGGTGGGAGGAAGCCGGAGTACCTGGAGAGAACCCACGCAGACACGGGGAGAACATGCAAACTCCACACAGAAAGGACCCGGGCCCAGGATTCGAACCAGGTACCTTCTTGCTGTAAGGCGACAGTGCTAACCACTACATCACCGTGCTGCCGACAAAAGTACTTATGTTTCAAATAAATTAACCTTGACTTCTGGCTTCACATGTGGGTCTCCTGGGCCAGTTACTGATTACATACAGTATGACTTGATTTCAAATTTATTTTACAAATTATACTGCATTACTCTATATAAATATAACTACAAACAACAGAGAGCAATCTGACGCTCAATCTGATGTTATCAAGATGTTTTTTCATCTTTGAACATGAGGATTACTGGGAAGTGTTGATTGATATTTATAGTGACTCTTATAAAAATGTTAGATGACTGATAGCAACAGCCAGTTAGCTCAGTTTAGCATTCAAATCTGCAAACAGCAGATTTAGACAACAATATCTTGCAGCACCCTTTCAGTGTCCATTCAGCTCGAATGGACAAACACAACATAACAAGTTGGTTTTATGGGGTTTAAGTGTCAGACTGTTTCTTGGCTGGGAGCAAAAATTTTGTAAAGTTTGTGCTGGTTGCCTGGCAACATCAAGCTGGCGACAAGGTTTCAGGAAGTTACAGCATAGGGCCAAGAAATAGTGTGACACATAAAGGCTATAAAACGGTATTTGTTCAGATTAATGTTGCGTTTGTTGATGAGCTTCAGAGGTGCTGGTAGGCAGATTATGTTGCATTAGGACCGAGTCAGGCTAGCTGTTTCCTGTGTCTGCATTTACGCTATTTTAAACTAGCTGGCTGCAGCTTCATGTTTAGTGCACAAACAAAAGAGTGATATTGAGCTTATCAGGGAAAAGAATACACGTATTATCAAAAAGTATAGTCCGTTTCATACAAGGGTAACACACCGTAATAACTTAACTTCTTTGTTTTCATTAATGTTTATTTATACCTTCCAGAGTCATTATTTCAAATATATTTTCCTCTAAAATACTTCAGTACATGACAGAAATATACAACACCCAGCACTGTTTGATACCCCCTCTCCCTTTTCTTCCCATTAAAAGGTGCATTTCACATATTTTGTTCCAAAATGGATCAATACAGACTGGAGTGTGACGTAAAACCTGACAGTCAGCATGTGTACTATTACTGTGACCAATGCACTGTTTCCTGAAATGTACTTAACGCATAGACAATGCTTGTCACAGTGAGTCACAATGGTCAGAGGAGTCCTAAAACAGTAATTTTTAAGACGTTTAAGGCTTATTCATTTGAAGCTGCTTGGTTTGATGCCACAGAACATGGCACAGAGATGTCATCATGTGTTGGCCAAATGTTATAAAGTCCATTTCAGTTACTTTTGGAGCTTTTTATAATTCCTTTTAGATAGAAGATACTTGATCTAACATCATATTGAACCATTTTTTGGGAAACCAGGTCAAGGGTCACAGCATTTTGTGGGAAAGGTCATTCTAGTCTGTATACCAGGACTAGAATAACCTCATTAAAGTAACATTACAGGGAAAGCATTACCCAGGAATGTTACCAGACACTGATTGTTTCCCACTTTTGAACCTGTGCCTCTGAGTATTACTGCTGCCAGGAGGAATACTGGATCTATTGCCACACAGTTGCTCAGTGTATTGGCAGCTTTTGCAGTTAAGGAGGGGACAGAAGCTGGGAGGGTCCAGCCAGTCTCTTGTTGGTCTGTTCAATCTGTTCACAACATGTAAAGACAGTACACAGTAGGTGGATGATTAACAGTCACTTTGTCATTCCAGTTGTTGTTATCTATATATGAATGTGTACATGTGCAGCTCTACAGGGGCTCAGTAAACACATGAATGAGCATGTTGCTAACAGGAAGTGGAAATGGCCAAGATGGTCACATTTAGAGATGCACCGATCAATCGGCCGCTGATTTAAAAAGCCGATTTTATATCCAATTGGCCCCAACTGGTGACCGGCCGATCACTGTCAAAATTTGCAGATTTTCCCCGAGCAAACTGACCCGCATGTGCATGCACCGCGCATGTGGGTCACGCACTGCGTATCAGCTCAGAGCAAAACAGCTAAAAACTAGCAAGACTCTGGAAGAAAACATGTCGGTGATATGGACTTATTTCACTGTGTGCCAGAGCGACCCAAAACAAGTTGTTTGTAATGCTTGCAAGTCAAAAGTCAGCCGTGGAGGATCAACGCCTAAGACATTTGGAACGACAAACTTAATACGCCACTTGGAAAAGAAGCACCCAGGCTTGTTAAGCAAATATAAGGATGACACTGCCGCTAAGAGGAGGGATGCAGCAGAGTCGCAGCAACCACAACAACCCTCCGCCATGGACTGAATGTTATGGTCAGTGTTGAAAATAAATCTGCTCAGGAGGCACCGTTGAAGGTTTTATTCTTGAAAAGGGGTGTTATGATAACATATAGCCTACCATTAGTTGTGGTTTTAATTGCATTTATATAAGCAAAAATGTTGTTTGGGAGAGGGCTACTTGTATTAAATTTGGGAAAGAGTACTCAAACCAAACAAATATGGTGTCTATTATATGATTATAATTTTTTAGTAGATAGAAAAACGTATCGGAAAAAACGGTTTTGACAGGTCAGACCTCCTTTAAAACCGGAAATCGGTATCGGCCAAGAATTTTGCAATCGGTGCATCTCTAGTCACATTTGGTAGATTGTGGTGAAACGATACAGACTTAAACTATGTAAGGGACTTGGAACAGAAACAGAAAAGACCTTTGAAATAATGTAACGTGTTGGAACAGGCAGAGAAACTGCTCAGGTCATTTTCGTGTTTTCGCGATTAATTAAAGTGGCAAACGTTTAGCTAGTTGTCTTTGGTTTCTCAAAATCATTTAAAAGTGGATTTGAAACGTTAATTGTAGAGTGGCCTTCAGTGTAGCTGTGAATACATTTTACTTTTAGAGCATGCTGACAGCCAGTCAGATCATTTCTGTTGTATGCTGACAGTCTGTTTGCTACCAAAGCATGTCACCTAGGACACATATTGTTATTATAGACAAAGGCTTTTTTTAAATTTTCATTTTATTGACATTTGTTATTTGAAGCATTGAGACTCTGTTACTTTCTACTCAAGCAATAAATATAACTTGAATTAAAAGTGATAATATCAGCAGGTGATTTTATTAAGGAAGATATATGCAAACCTCTCTTTGTTATTGGCCCCAGGTAAGGCATGAGCAAAATGAATGTTGCTACAGTTGTGATTACACTCTATGAAATGGCTAAACCACTATTAAAATGGTTTAGATCAAAACTCCCAAAAATATAGTTGCTTAATTTACATTCTTTAAAACTCATATTCCCCAATTGGAAGGTCATCTGCTGCGAATCAAGCAGTGATTATGATAACTCAGAATTGACTGTGGTGTGCCAGCATGGAGGAATTTTGTTGATTAGTTTTCTTTGGAAAAAAGTAACAAAACAAAAACAAATGTTGCTCCATCAAATAGGATGTATCAATGGATACAGTTACTTTCCTACGTTGCCATATTGCCACATATTTTAATACCTATTAGTAAAAACTGAAGTGTTTCTTCAGTAATCAACACACTGAGAATTGTAATGTTTAATGATGTGCGTTAGTTTTGATATTTTGTTTTTCAGGTGGGTGAAAAAAACGTGTGTCAGCTTACAGACAATAGAAATATTTCCACAGTATTCTGCTTGTTTATTTGCAGCTGTCACATGTCCAGATGCAATGAGGATGGCGGTATTGTTTCCCCTGTTACTACTGCTACTGACACACCAGGCAATGCCAGGAATGATTAGACAGTACGATAAAATGCCATGCACATCAATGCTTACAGGAAGAGTATGTAGGATGGTGGACAAAACTGATACTGCAGTCACTTTCAAATTACTGTTGAGCGGTGTCTCCCCTCTCCCTCTCCCCTGACTAGAGGTTGCCAGCTCAGCTGCAGGATCCAACAGGAACAGAAAGTGTTACAGTGAGTGAAAAGCAGACACCTTGGGCATCACCATGGACGCTTAGAAGGAGTGAAATGGGGGAGGGGAGGGCTGTGGAGGGCTGGGGGTAAAGTGAGTGGAGCTCTGGGTTGGGGGCTGCGGATCCGCGAGCACCAGGTGTCCATCTGCAGGTCCAAAATTTCAGCGTAACAGTGAATGAAAAGCAGCCACCTTGGGCATCATCATGGCGTTGGACAGGGGTATGTGGTGAGGAGTGCTGCTGCCCGTCCACTTTCAGCCGTCTCCATCTTTCAAAGGCATCTCCTATACAAATCCTTGTTTTATTTTGGACTTTGTCACAAAGTATTTTGGATTCATAACGAGGTCTTTTATGTTTCATAACGTTAGACGTTATTTATCCAACATGTTTGTAGCTGCAGCTGTGGTAACTAGAGCAGAGCTGGCAACCCGGATGCTGACACACTACTGACTTGGTGATTGGGAGATAGGTGGAGGGTGGTGCATCAGACCAAAACACAACATGACAACATCAACATCAGTTGAGGGCTGCAACTGGGCTTTTTAAATGAGAATATCCTGGTTAAACTACTGTTGTCAGTGATAAAAATATTTGAAATGAACATGACTTCTTAATGTCTGGTGACATATCATGGCCATTTTATGATTAATTTAAATAAATTTCTTACATATTGTACCTTTAATGTTATTTTCTAAAATGTATTTAGTACTAGATGGGTAACACTCTGACCCACAGTGTGCTGCTTTAGTGCGGAATAATGTTCATCATACTGTACAAGTTCCTATTAAAACCAACTGCCTTTTGGCCACGGTGGAACTGAAGGTGTTATAATGGATGCCTTAAAAAACAATCCTGTTTTGCTATGTTGTTTTTTTTTGGGGGGGGGGGGGAATGACAGGGGTATTTTGAGGATAGTGTAAAACAAACAACAACAAAAAAAACGGAAACATTTTCAGTTTAGCTTTAGAGTAAATAAGAGCAGAATGACCGAGCTACATTCTCATAAAAGCACGTAACTCAAATTACTTCTAAAATGGTTTGTATCAGTCAGGTACCACCAGCCATCAGGTGCACTCATTGAACCACAGTAGCACTTCTGATAACAGAGCTGTAGAGCTGATATAAATCGCCTACAGCAGTTTTTAAATGGAGTCTTTGTTTATAATGTCAGTGGAGCTTCACAGATTTTTCCAACATGCATTTATGCAGCTTTATATGAGGTAAAAGCTGATAACGATGCATTATGACATACAGTAGCAATAAGCAGACACCACCAATGCAGCTTAACATGAGAATAGCCAGACTGGGTCAAGTCAAATAGGCACATTGTTTCTGAATGTTATGTACTGATTATAAAATCAAAATACAATTTCTACAGCCCACAATAAAAAGAAAGCAAACAAGCGCAATGATCAACGTGACGTGACATAGACAGGAGTATATAAAGTGTTCACATGATTCACATGTACTGTAGTGCACATGGTCTGATCAGTTACTGGAGCAGGATGGCCTGTGAATGTGACGCTTTCTTGAGATAAGTGGAAACAAACACATTATCTACCCCATGAATGATTAAAATAGCTACAGAACTTTATGAGTGGTAATTAGTAAACCAAACTGACAAACGAAAAGAACCCATCAGGATGTGTTTCGGACGTTTTTCTGCGTCTTTAACACAATCATTAACTATTGTGTATAGATCTATAGATATGAGTATTGCTTAACTTTAACAATCATATCTACTTGATTATGAAAAAAATGTTTACAGTACAGACATTCAACGTTAATTTAACAATGACAGAATCTGATATGCAATCCACGCTGCACGCTCGCCAGATACTGATGTTCTTTTCCGGCTTTCCCTCGCGAGAAAGACGTGTACGGGAAATTCATACATGACATTCAATAACCTGAATTCCCTCCAGGCTCTTTTCTACCCTCACAGTTTCCTCTTCATTAAGAGACATGTCCTATAATTCTGTTTCTATGGTTGATGTATCTGAGTCATGACGTCCAGTGATGGGAAGTTCATGGTGAAGGAGAAGAAATGTGAAAGTTTCATGTACCATCCATGGAGACGTGTTTGATGCAGATGGCCTGGCTGTCATGTGTGTAAAGTTGAGGTTTCTATCCAGGCGGCTCGGGTCGTCCTTGCATTTCCCTCCTCACGTTCATTTTCAGGTTCTGGCTCACAAATCATTTTCTCTTCTTCTCATAAATATTAATATAATACTTTATTACCCATTGCCCATAATCCTTTGAACGCCATGAACGTAAAGCAAAATATCAAAAACATTGAGTAGGTCTGACAAATCGCAACATCACATAATAAGTAGAATAAAACCCAAAGGAACAGCAGAGGTTGTATAAATGTTGTGCTTCTTTAATTTCACTTTGTAAAGTCCTCCACTGTCCTATTTGTGTTTTAGTTTAAACTTTTTGTTATATTTAATATATATAGAGATAAATGTACACGTATAATCCGCACTGAGGTTCGTCTCTTGTGGCAAGCAGAGAGGCTACCAGGAGCGCACTTCTTTTTTCCTCTGTTTCTGGTTTGTCCTTTCCTCAGCATTCATTTATTTATTCGTTCATTCATTCATCACTTTTTTTTTCTTTCTTTGATGTCTCTTTGTCATTCAGTAGCTCCCGTTTGTCTCAAAGGTCGGGACGGAACGGAGAAAAAGAAGGACTCTCTCGCTCTCTTTCACTTTCTTCCTGGAATCCCCATTCCCTTGTTTTATTCCCTCAGGTCCTTTGTCATCTTTGGTAGAGTGTCTGACACTTTGGTGTGTCTGGGGAATAGGGTGAAGGGGCTGTTGGGGATTGCGGTTCGAGGGAGTGGAGATACATGAGGGGTGTACATATGGTTTAAGAAGGTTGATGAAGGGGAGGGAGAGATGACAAACTGACACGGTGACATGGTTTAAGTGAATCTTATCAGATTAATAGAAAGACAAAGGAGAGAATGAGATCACTAAGTAGTTTCACTTTAAATACAGTATGGGCATCAGTGAGTTATACTGAGCATGGGGGGGGTGTTCAAAGAAAGCAGAGGAGAGGAAACAAGACAAAGACTTAGTGTCTAAGTAGAATGGATGCATGAAGGACAGAAAGAGTGGAGAAGGACAGACAGTGAGGGACAGCTAAGTATAGGTGAGGACAGGGAGGAGGGTAGAGAGAGAAGTACAAGAGCGCGAGTCAGGGCAGTGTCTGCCACTACAGACAGGAAGTGCAGCAGGAAGTGCTCATCATCTGTAGAGGAGCAACATGAAGCAGGAGAGGCCAAAGGTCAGCCAGCTGGCCAATGGGAGCGAGTGAGATCCACCAATCAGAACTATGGAAACAGACAAAAAGAGAACAGAGTTGTTTTATTATTTTACAGACATACACACATAGACCTTACTGCCAGTTTCTACTCACTGCTATTACAACTACTGCTACTACCACTACTACTACTGCAGCTACTACTCACTCTCTTGGAATTTCTATGACTGCAGGTATGCTGAACAATCACAACAGCTTTTCACATTCTAGACATCAACTCATTTATAAAAACAGACGATGAGACGCTTGTCTGGCTATACAATTAATATAAAGACAAACATCCTTATCCAGGCATATTTATCCTCATGATAGACAGAGCAAATCCCCTGAGTATTAATTCATTATTATAAATTATTTTTTGGTTAATATTATGAAAAAAATATTTGCCTTTGACCCTAAGACAGCTGGGATAGGCTCCAGCCCCCCTGCGACCCTATGTGAGAATAAGCGGTAGAAAATGGATGGATAAAAAAAGATTTATACATGTAGCATGTTATAAACCCAGTATGTAATATGGCTTTAAATGCATTAAATTATTTTTTTAACAGATAATATTATTGTATGTAGTTTTAGAGATGGCAATATTGACCTTTCTAAAAAAAAAGGAAACCAGTTAGTGGTTAATTCTAAGATACATCTTATTTTCCTTTAAGTAGAGTATATCAACTATTGCTCTAAAGCTATAATTGGTGATGTTGGAGAGCTGGCAAGATTTGAAAGAGCAGACTCAGTCATTTCAGCAGAGCCCATCAGAAGTAACGCTGCATTTTCTCTGCCATCGTTCCCTACAGAACGGATTCTCTTGCTAACTCTGTATTTCTGCAGAGGGACAGAAGGGGGTGTGAGCATGACATGAAGGCATCTGATTGGCTCTTTCCATTCAGACTGAAAGGCAGGGATTGGTCAGAGTTTTTATAGTCCTGCAGCTGCCACAGATCTGATTCTTTTCCTTCCATTTTCTCAGGATGGAAGGAACATTTCACCACATATAACAAAAATGTTTCTGAACAGAATTACCAACTATAGCTTTAATAATACAGATTAGGTATTTCTTGTCCGGTTATTGGATTAATCGATGGACAAGAAATACTTATGCTGTATTAGTATTTCTTGTCGTCTATCTAATTCCATTCATTATATCTAATTAAACAATTAATCAATAGAATGATCAATGTAATACTCGATTACTGAAATAATCAATAGCTGCATCTCGACACTCAGCCCAGCTCCACATACAGTACATACCATAATATTTTCACACTTAACACCATCACTTCCTAGTCACGTGCCTCACAATGAAGCCACTCTCCCTCTCTGTGTGTTATAAACTGAGTTTCTCTGTGCTTGAACTTCATAGACTGGCTGGCTGTGTATGCATGTTAGTGTCCATTTTGCCCTTCAGGTTAACGTTGTTAGCTCTGTCAGCACTGTTAAAACCAATCTCTCTTATTTTTTTAAATGCCTACATGGTCATGCTCCTTCCCTGCTTTATGAATCTGCTGGTGTATCAGTTGAATCAACACACAGGCTTCAGTAAATGCTGTTGCATTGCATGACGCAAAATCGTTCATTTTTCCTCTGAAATGCACTGTATCACTATATACAGTATATATCAAATAAAAGGTGTAGACGTTACATGCAATTCCTTTGTTTGTCCCTTCTAAACTGCATTTAATAAATAACAGGCTAACCTTAATATTACGTTACCCACTGGCTAAATAGAGAACTACATGTATACATTTATCACTTTGGCCTGGGGCTGTCTTTAAGCCTGAGGCTGCCTGCAGACGCGGGTGTGTCAGAGTTAAGAGTTTTCATTTGTGCAACAAGAGGCATCATTTGAACAATATCAAACCTTGTTACCAGCGTTAAAAGCAGGAGGAGCATTGTAGAGAATCTGTTTTATGGTTTCACATGTAGAAAAGCATGAGGGACGACATAAAGAGCTGAAGGAAGGACGATGAGACACACAGAATAAAGAACGAGGGGGCGGTTGAGAAAACAAGTAAGAGAAACAGAAAGATTCACCGTTGGAATTCTACACTTTGTCATTACGGCTTTGAGATTTTAATGAGGAAAAACAAAAGTCACAATTGATGTCATCATCACTGATATACAATGGATTGTTGTCCTTCGAATTTTCCGCGACAGGCTGTTATTGTTTCGAAGACACAGTGCTCATTGTCTATATGCTGTGATCTGATTGTTCAGAAGCTTTTCACTGGTGAGATGAACTGCCGGCTGTATACATGAGATCATCTAACACTTCCTATTTATGCTCTTTTATATTATAACCTTACTGTCCCACACATTTTCTTTGTTTTCACATAAATACAATATACTCTTTCTTGGATACATTCCACTGCAAGAATACAGCAATACATTACACATGCATGCTGCTCAAAGTTTCATAAATAAAAAGTAGGAATTGTATTAAAAAAAATCAATATGATTTCATATCAAGGGTCCGTCCTCTAGGCAGAAAATCAATATTTCTAATAAAGCTTTGATCCGTACACACAGGTACACGCACACACTCCTGTAGTTTATGGGCAGCAGATTCAAGTGGAACATGATGTTTTACATCTCTGTCCATCTGTCTTTCCTTTAAGCTATCCTAATTCATGCTCTCTCTCTCTACACGCAAGCTTTTGTAAAGGAGCAGGACTGTTTATTTCAGTCATTGTGACCATGTGACATATATCTATACATCATGCATCTATCTGTTCTGTCATGGAATTAAAATGGAGTTAGAAAGATAATGGATTAACGTGGGCGTACACAATGAATCTACACGTGTGTGTATATGGTGGGTGGTTCAAGACAGTATGTCATAGTGCAGATAGTGCATTTTAAAGGCCATTTCAATCCACTCTCTTAAATTTGAGCCCCTAAATCTGCTTCTCTGTGCTGCAACCACAATAAAAAAAAAAATCAGTTCATCTGGTAATATCTAAATGATCAAGTCAGGCTGTCCTTGACCCGAGAAATTCTTTTGTTTAGCTGATTTGACAGATGTATAAAATGAGTTTCTCCACAAAGATTCACACTAAAAAAAATGACTCATCAACTTACAAAATCTTACTCAACTGAGACTTAAATGTCTGATTCATCGACTAATTGCTTAAGACGGGGCAGCCCGGATTCACATGTAGCAAAACACCCCAAAATGTGAGTGTCAATGCCCGTTAGATTAGTTTCAGTGAAAAAAGTGAATCCAGTAAAACGTAAAACCGTAAGAGACCAGCACACTTTCCAGCAGCTCCTCTGTGACGGTGCACTACTGATCCAGGTACAGCTCTGTGATTTATTATGCAGGCGGAGTTGCACCAAACATGTTAGAGGCAATCATCCTTCATCTGCAAAGGACCGCAGGACTCTGTTTGTCTCCTGTTTGTGCATATAGTTAACCTGAAGTAAATGTGCATGCATGTGAGTTTGAGAATGTACATAGACTGCGGTGTATTTGTGAGCATCCCTCTGTGTGTGTGTGTGTGTGTGTGTGTGTGTGTGTGTGTGTGTGTGTGTGTGTGTGCGCGTATCTGTGTTTATACAGACACTGAAAAACACTTGTGGGTGGATTCACATCTATGTGTGACAGTGAGTATGTGTGGGTTTATGTATGTGACACGTGATGCTGCAAGACTCACCTGTTCACCTATTCACCAACACACACACACGCACACAAGCACATACACACACACACACACACACACACACACACACACACACACACACACACACACACACACACACACACATTTACTTAAGTCACTTTTGGGGTATTTAGGCATTTTTACTTTGGGGACAAACTTGGATTTCTTAAAAACGTACCCTGAGCCTAACTACTACAACTAACCCCCTAACCCTAACCTCAATCTATCTTCTAATCTAAAAAAAAAAAAAAACACCTTAAAGACTTTCTCTCAAACTGCACGTGACTCTGTATTCAGTACACTCCAGAGGACATTCAGTGTAATTGCTGGTGTGTAATAAGGGAGTTTTCCTCTGAGTCATATTCCTTTTGATGTCATCATACCTGGCAAACACCAGCTGAGTTTAATCCTTCTCTGATGCTCATTTTATCTCACTAACTCCACGGTGGCAAAATCTATGCTCAAGACAGATGCATTTGTGTGTCTTTCGGTGGCAGAGACTCTTCAGTCGCCTGCCTGATAATTACCCATCTGTCTGCTGTTTCTGCCTGCACCAAACCTGCAGGACACACGTGTACACGTACACATGCACGTCCGCAGAGCTGAGCTCAAGAGCTTTCCTCTTCCTGTTTACACCTTCATCCATTATTCAGTCCATCCGCCAGCGTCTTTACATGCGCATATGTGCGAGATTGCACACATATGCAGACGTCGCACAACTGGGGGTTAGCGAAGGTAAAAGTGGGATGTCAATAATTCACTTGCTCATTTTGTGCTGTTTTGTGTTGTTTCCAAGGCTCTAAAGCTTCCATTGTAATACGTTTGTAGTTCTAACAGCAGAAAAAGCAACACCAAGCAGGTTCTCACCACATGTTGCTGAAGACAATGTAGATTATCAAAGTTCAATTCTTCCTTTTTACTCCCATTGCACCTATACTCAATCAGAAAATGATGCAACAAACGATATCAATTTTTAAACTTGCTAAACTAAACTAAAAATGGTTAAATAGCAAGAATATTTTTAAGTAAAAAAGTCCACTGTACAGTGGCTAACGTCAGAAAAGCATTAATTCTAACTAGCACGGTGACAGACATTACTATGGTCGGTTTGATTCTTGCTGCAGTTTCAAAGTGGCCCCTTTTCACTGAACAGTGATGTCAGTGAGCAATAAGAGAACAGTGCCAACTAGCTGTTGTTGTGCATGTCTGTGGACAGAGAGAGTGCAGTGAAGGCTATTATGAGAATTTAATGATGTTTATGCGCCTCTGCGTGTGTGTGTGTGTGTGTTTGCAGGCACGTCTTGGCTGGCAGGGGGCAGGGGGCAGCTCGTACTGAAGCTAAACTGCAGGCAGGTTTTAGTTTCACATTCTCTTTCTTCTTTTAGTCCTTCGACCTGTTTCTCTCTTCATCAAGTTGCCTCTCTCTTTCTCTCTCTCTCACACACACACACACACACACACACACACACACACACACACACACACACTTACGGTCACTCTCCATCTTTGACCTTTTTTCTATCTCTGCCTCCTCTCCACACCCTTACCCTTTAGGCTGTTTGAGTCTGTCTCCACACGCTTACATGGACATGCTCTCCCTGTTACTCACTTGTTGTTCTCTGTGGTTCACCCTTAAGGCAGAAACGACCATCACAAACAGTGTTTATAACTAGCAAAATAGTAATATGGTAATATTACTATTGATATGTGACTCGTTAACCACAACACCACACAGGCATTCCTTTCGTCACTCGTGCTTTGTTTGTCTAAATCTGTGTCATCATAGATTTTCCCTCTAAAGAGTAAATAGCAGACTGTTCTCAGTGTGTAGAGCTATAGGGATAATAAAGGGTAGATGGCCAAGAGAGAACAGAAGGTAAGAGGGAAAGAGACAGGATAAAATGAAGGTGGGTGTGGAGATGGCAGCAGTGGTGTGGTGTGGAAACTTAGAGGATGAGAAGATAGCAGTGAATGTGGAGTAAAATAAAGCAATAGCTGCAGAGGAGGGAGCGTAAATGACATCGCCTCCACGCCGGTGCCCCGTGGTGCCCACTTGTCATCGTACAGCCTCCACACCGACAACATTTTCTCTCCATGTTCCCACAGCTCCGAAGAAGTTTTGCTCACTTTCTCTTGTTCCTTTGAAAACAATGTCTCCATAGTAATCCCCTTCTCTGCTGCCCCTCAATTTATTTCTTTTCAGCTAAAATCAATTCAGTTCAACTCAGCTCTGTCTCAGCTGCACAGTAAGTGCGTTATTGGCATGTCTGCAGAAAATAACAAAAAGCTCTCAACATTTAAGAATCTTATTGCCTCAAATCCTTTAGTGCCTGCACGCGCAGATAAAGATAAATGTTGGGGAGGTTAATCACAGATGGCTCTTTGTGTATCCCTGGGTGTTTATGTCTATCTTACCTGTCTTACCTGCGCTGGCTACAGTGTTCTCCTGCTTGCACTTCCCTATGGTGATGGACACGTCGTCAATGGCGATATCCCCCTCGAAACTTTGGCCTCGGATGCCTTCAAACACAATCTGTTTAGGGAAGAGACAAAGAGACAGATGGATGCTGGGTGAGTATACCATATGTGATGCAGTATATGTGATGAGTCTAAAGCAGCACTTTGACTGAAATGAATAACTAATAATGTAATGACTACAGAGAATAATAATGAAACTGTCCAGTCTGTTTACATCTAAATAAAAATAAGTATGCTGATGAAATGCTAGATTGAACATAAAAGAGCTCAGACTGCTCCAATGAATCCATTAAATAGCACTGTCTATTAAAAACACATTATGCAGACACACTAATTAAACAAATTGCAGGTAGTAGTGTATGGAAGCTGTGTTCTCATCCCACAATCATTTATGGACCCAGAACAATAAAAGCAAACAGGACTCATCTGAAAACTTTACAGGTGACTTCCCCATGTTAGCCACCAGCCATCTGGTTTTGACTGACAGCCTAATTACTGTGGTGTACCAAGGCACCCAGCTAATCAAAAGCCAAGCGTAGTCTGTGAGGAATATGAGGAGGGAAAGAGCAAATAAACGAGGAAACTTAGTTGCTCCAAAATAACAACAGAAGCAGCTCTCACAACTGTAGCCGCTGCTGGCTTTAACTGCAGGCGTGTTTCATTTTAAATATGACAGCCCAAGTGCTTGCTGTGTGATCATTTCTGGAGGCTTTTCAATCCTGCAGTAATAATGGCTCATTTGATCTGTTAAGTGGTTTTCAACAGAAATGTGCTATGTGCACATATTGGTGTGTGGGCTTGCACATATAGTAATATTTTTTTACTATCTATGAGCCAACTAGCCCCTGAGCAAGGCACTTAACCCTCAAGTTATTGCAGACTGATTCAGGTTCAGGTGTCACTCTGAATGTGACACTGATGGAAAGAACTGCCCACATACAGTATATGCCTGCACACATATGTAAGAAGAGAGCGAGCAGGTGCATTCATGGAGAGGTGTCAAACATGCATGACTGGTCACACTTTAAGACCCCCATCTGTTAACACAAGTGTGCTTCACTAGAGTATCAACAGAGTATTTAACCCAATAAACAGGCAGAACAGAATCAAAGGTGGGTTCCATTAACCCACTTCTGACAAACTGAGGAGAACGGCCAACTCTGAATATGTGTTGAGTAACTGAAACACCCCAGTGCTGCCAGCTGTTTGCATTGAAGTCTATGGGAAAATGACCCTTTTCTCTCCTGCTGTATTACCTCTGTAAACACTATAAATACAAGTTGATGGTCTCAATGGTTAGTTTAAATAATGTTTTAATACATCAGGGTGTGGGTTTAATGAATTATGGTCAAATATATGGTGAAAATAACACACAAAGTTTTGGGGCGTGGCTACTGTGTGATTGACAGGTCTCTGCTGTCAATACATCCTGAAGACCAGCTGCATTGATGGTCTGAGCTCTCAGCTCATGTTTTCTCTTCACCATTCTTGGCACCATTTACT
The DNA here is from genome assembly GCA_029721515.1 of Synanceia verrucosa. Taxonomy (NCBI): domain Eukaryota; kingdom Metazoa; phylum Chordata; class Actinopteri; order Perciformes; family Synanceiidae; genus Synanceia; species Synanceia verrucosa. The sequence goes on from CM056549.1 coordinate 11,135,214, forward strand.
GGAAAATAATGTTATGTTGTGAGCCACAATTAGCATTCCAGTTAATATCACTGTTCACATGAATTATGGAGGTTCGTCACCAATCAAGTTAGTTCGCTAGTGCTAGCGTTAGCTGATAACATAGCGGTTGCTACGCTAATGGTCCTGGCGTAATCTCTCTATGTCTACCTTCCTGTCAGTGATAAAATGATCCTCCTCAAAGTAGTGTTACTGTACGTTGTGACGTTTGTTCCCATTTACTTTTTCATCATGAGTGTGGAGCTAATGTTTCCATCACATTAACACATGCAACACAGGTTAGCAGCCTGGCAATGGTACCGGTACCGTTAGCATAGCAACCGCTATGTTATTAGCTAACGCTAGCACTAGCAAGCTGTCTTGGTTAGAGACAAGCCTCAGTGTTTCTCTATATTTGGGTTTTACAGGGTTAAATGTCCCTCACCTCGCTAGACCAACTGTTATTTTACGGCTGAAGACGCACTCTAGTTTTTCTCCTACACAAGCGTGTACACAAGTAACCTAAATAATTTCCCTGTTGTTTTTCAGTCTGCGCATCGCACCGTCCTCCAAATAGAGAGCTCAATCAATTACATTCATAAAGGGGAGGGAAACACAACAGCCGTACCACCTCTTTTCCCAATTGCTTTCCAATTTTCTTCTTTGGATGAATAAATAAAATTATTAGGAGAACCTTGAAACTGATTGGACAAGGGAGAAAGAAAAGAAGTGCAGCAGCACAGGCTTGGATGGGTTTAGCTGGTCGGCTCATTTGTGCAAAAGTGTTATTTGATTCACCATGCAGAGGGTAGCAGTGAGTGGAAACTACAGGGTTGTAAAGGGAAGAGGATAATTGGTCAAAAGGCCACGGTCATCCAATTTAGAAACAGTGCTGTTTTCCTCCATGTGTGGCTGTGGTTAACATCTTGTTTTATTTATGCATTTTCTTCCTCAAGTCCTATTCTCAGTGTAAATTTGCGTCACTAGTAGAGCCAGCCCAGCACACTATCCCTGAGGCCAACAACTAACACACCTACAACAGCACTTCACTGGAGCTACGCCTGCTCCTGCAAGCACGTCCACATCAAACGAGCTCAAACACAACCACCAGATTGTTGTATAATTAGACATGAGGAGAAAAAATAATTGGTAGAAGGAAGCCCAGAGACACCGGCATTGACACACAAATGTGCAGAAGAACAGCACGAATAAACTGCCCTTCTACATAACAACACAATCACACACCGAGCGCAATCATGTTCTCTGAGATATCAAACAGACTGGCACAGCACAAAGCAACGCAATATGCTGCCGTGCGACACAGGACCACAACCCAGTGATTGTGTGGGTTTATTTTTCTGGAGAGGCTCAGGGAAACAGGTCTGCGCCCTTTCACTTCAGTGATTGGTGCTGACAGATCGAGCTGAAGTGAGAGCAGCCGGCGCCGGCAGTGCCTCACACTAAAACATCACTGCTGGGCACCGTGAGGTGAAGTACAGCTCAGAGTTTCTCAGCCATGGGAAAGGCTGCTTCATGTACTGTACAGTCACACAACAGGACCGATATTGTATTGATACATAAGTATAGAGGTCACAGTGTTTCTTTATTACTCTGAACTGAGTAGATCACAGGATTCTTTTCTAAAATTCAAATGAGAACTTGAGCAACTTTCTAAGTGTGAAGGGTCAGTGTGGGCTGTAAAAATGGTCTCATAGGCCATAAAAGGCTGCTGCTGTATCAAATGTGTCTGACATTAAACTATGGCATTTACCAAATACTCAAGAAGCATCACAGTGTTTTAGAGAGGCAGACGACAAAAAATATGAGTCGAATCCTTTCTTGTTATAGTGTGTGACACAGCTTGTGTGTGCGTGTGTGTAAGCCTGAACACTGTGTGTGTGTGTGTGTGTGTGTGTGTGTGTGTGTTAGTGTGAGTGTGTGACTGCAGGATCAAAGGGTGTCAGTTTGGAGTTGTGAATGTGTCGTTTTGTCGAGCCTTGTAACCTTTAATGTTCCCATTGATGTGCTGTCCATATACCAGAGGGGACACAGCCGAGAAAGTGTGTGTATGTGTGTGTGTGTGTGTGTGTGTGTGTGTGTGTGTGTCTGAGATGTGCAGAGGCAGCTTTGAAATACCGGTGCAGAAGAGAGTCAGTGCAGTGTGAGGCACACAAATGTGGGTTGGCCTGGTTTCCAACAAGCCCCCCAGGTACCAAACACTGCAAGGAACACAGATGGCCTCTGGGTAATCCCAGCGAGCTGGGACACAAATAATCCACCACAACATTTTACCTCTGTGTCAGTGCATTGATTTTAGTTGCACATGTAATTTGTGCTCTATCAGTTGGTCTCGGTGAAAAACCAGCTTAAAGGCCAATTCACTCTTATTATCTCAAAGGGGAAGTTCTGTTTTGTTTTTGTTTTTTGTTTTTTTTATAAATTGGACCTTATTTCTGAGATGAAATACTGCCATGTACTCACCCATTTCACTTTGGAGTCATTTGGAGTATTTCTGACAATATTTGGATTTGATGATATCCATTTAATTCACAGGAATGAATGGGGCACTGAAATGCAGCCAGTAAATGACACAAACTTGACCATTTCTCAAATAACAGACGTTTAATAAGATGAGCTACACTATTAGTACATGTAAGCGCATGTGACAACATCAAAAATAAGTGTTTTAGCTCAGGCACTGTGAAGGACACACAGGTGAGCACTAGGGGTCCTTAGTAAACTATAATACAGGAAGTAGAGTCTGTTTACATATTAAATTTTCTGAAGTTACGGACTCCGGACTCAAATGAGAATAGTAATAGTGCAGCCCATCTTATTAAATGTCTGTTATTTGAGAAATGGTCAAGTTTGTGTCATTTACTGGCTGCATTTCTGTGCCCCATTCACTCCTGTTAAATGGATATCATTGAATACAAATATTGTCAGAAATACTCCAGATGACTCTGAAGTGAAATGGGTGAGTAAATGACAGTATTTTATCCCAGAAATAAGGTCCAATTTCTAAAAAAAAACAGAACTTCCCCTTTAAATTTTTTGACAGAAACAGGATTTGGACTGGAGTGAGACAGACAGCGGTTCCATGGAACGATAAAAACATTTTGTAACAGATAATGTAATGTAACTTTTACTTCAGTGTACAAGTGTTTAGTTTTCCCTAAAGATTTAATGCCCAAATACCCAAATCAAGAGCAGAGAAGCTCAGTGGCAGTCCACATTTTCATGAATTTACAATCCACACAGAGGGTAATCACGGCCAGAAGGCAGTAAACAATTGAAATTCAAATTCTTCCTTATCTGTTGACTTTACCACTGTTTACAATAAAAGCCTTGTATTAATGCAAGCCATCGGCGGGGCTACATCTCTCTTGGAAAGGCAGGAAGGGAAGCTGTTCTCAAAGACATCATTACTTTTGTTGGACGGAGCACAAAGAGGGGAAATGCAGAGACGAGTGGCAGCACCTCAAAGGCCTTCGGTGCATGCAGTCAGTAAGCTGTGTTCTCCATGGACATGCTCTCAGCATGAAGCAGAAATGAAACAAGCATCAATATGCAGTCACTTCTGCACTCTGTGGAATCAAACATTAACTTCAAAAAGCAGTCCTCTGTGAATTCAACTGAATTAGACGGTCATGTGACTGTTGTTCAAACGGGGGATTTGAGGTGGCAGATAATGGACTCAAAAAGGTTGTCACAGTTTTACTTGGGAATTCAGGTTAATGGTTTCTTCAGTTGTAGACAGATTCCACCTCAAACTACAAATCACAGTACGCAATATCTGGAGTATTCAGCTCCAGTAGTAGCTGATGCTGGAAAGACAGCCAACATTAACACATCGCTATAGAGCCTCATTCATAAAAAGACAGTTAACGTGGTTTGAAACCACTTGGGGAGTCCTGGATTCACAACTTTCCTCCCAACCTGGAATGGACATTACCCAGCTTTGGTAAACAGGATTTTGCAACAGGAAATTAATGTAATAGCACTGTGAAAACCATCACAGTGCAATGAAACTTAAATGGGAGCTCTCCACTCATTAACTGTGCAAGTTCAAGTCAATTTACTGGTCAAAGACAGAACTACTCAGCCTTGAATGATGTTTTCTGTGGTTCTGAAGTCAAGTCTGAGAAAACAGCCCTGATGATGTCATAAATGTAAGCATACTGTATAATGGCTTGGTATAAAACTGAAAAGGTGTTTACCAGACAGGGAAGGTCTGATGGAAGACAAGGTGGAGTTGCATTAAAGGAAGTGTAGGATGAGCTTGATCTAGGATCAGGATATATACGCTGATAGCTTCTACTACATTGATTTTGGCCAATCATTTTTTCATCTATATCTCACCAGTGCCCTTATAACTTCATGGGATTGCAGTACTAAATCAAAGAAATACTGGCTTATTTTGGTTGTCACATAATTCTGTGTAATTCTATGATTTAGAAGTGATGTGTGAGTCACTAAAGCTGCAGCCTCTCTGTGAACAATGACTACCAGAGATTAAAGACACCCTGTGGACCTTTTAATAACTAGTAGCGCTATGGAACAACACTTGTTTTTATGAGTGGGTTCCTGTTTTGTTTGTATCCTGCACACGCAGAAGGAGGAACACCATTCTCATTTTGCCTTTATTTCATGCTCCTCCGCTGATGGACAGTTGGTAGAGTAACAAATCTGGTGACGTGTCAACAAAGACAAGATAGAAAAAAAGCAAGAAGGAAAAAGACTAGCAGATCAATGTAAACATCCATCCATCCATTGTCTACCGCTTATCCTCATAGGGTCGCAGGGGGGCTGGAGCCTATCCCAGCTGTCTTAGGGCAGAAGGCAGGGTAGACCCTGGACAAGTCGCCACCTCATCACAGGACACATAGAGACAGACAACCACTCACACCTACAGTCAATTTAAATTAGCCAATTAACCTAATCCCCATGCATGTTTTTGAATGGTGGGAGGAAGCCGGAGTACCCGGAGAGAATCCAAGTAGACGGGGAGAACATGCAAACTTCACACAGAAAGGCCCCGGTACCTTCTTGCTGTGAGGCAACAGTGCTAACCACTACACCACCGTGCCGCCCTCAATGTAAACAATGCACCATTAAAAACATTTTATAATTCCACTAATTTTAACACAACATAAACTTCTGCTCATTTCCAAGACAAACATCTCATATGAATGAGATCAATGAAAGCCGTGAATCACTTGTTACTTTTAGGTAATGTACACAGCAGAGGCTGCACTGCAGTATTCTGTCTCTACTCTATTAGAAGCAATGAATATGGTCAATGTTTGGAAACTGTTCCATTGCCAAAAGCTGCCAATGATTGCATCATTTACTGGTGAAAACAGAGCACTGCAAGCATCCAAAGGAGAATCCCTGGTCATCTCGAACAGTCGTCTCCTCCTCCATAAACATCATTATCAAGAGTCTGAGATGCAGCCAGCCACAACAATTGGCAAAATAAACTTAACAGAACCATTCTTTACAATTTCAACTTGCAGAAACGAAGCTAAACAGCACAACAGCACCAATTGCGTCAGGTAATTCCCATTGTCAACAGCAGACAGCTCAATCATTATTATCGATTGCAAGGCAACCGGCACTCCCAGGAGACAGAGAGCGATAGAGAGGGAGAATGAGAGACAGATAGACAACGAGGGAGCTGGATGAACAACAGCAACAGAGGCTGGTGGTGGGAGAGGCATGACAGCCGGAAGAGAGCAAGGAGGACGGGCCGAGCGAGAAAACTCAAGAGAAACAGACAGGTATGTAGTACAGAAAGAAATGGGGTTCACCCTTCTTATTTCATTTCGTCAGGCCCTTGGGGAGCTCAAGACATAACAGAAAGTAGTGAGAAAGAAGGAAAAGTGAGAGATGGGGAGACACAGAGCAACAAAGCCTGTTTATCAGCTCGCCTCCTCTGGCTGTTGCTGGGATCAAGGCTGCATGCTCTCTACATTATTTAACAACTCTATTTGTTACACCGCAGAGGTTTGTGTGTGTGTGAGAAAGAAAGTGTTAAACAGACAAAGATAACTGAAGAACTGCAATACCTTTTAAAGTTGTTGTAAAGGTAAAAATAAATACCGCAGGATGAATTTAAATGATTAAACAAAATAAATATTTAATGCGTTTTCTTGGTGAGCTCAGCTCATTGCTTCAACTCTCAACACCTGTATTCGAGAACATAGTTGGACAAGGATAATGAAATCAATTTGTTATCCATGCGTTGATGAACCGGGAAGTATGAAGAGCGAGAAACGTTGCGTAGGGAGGAGGTCAGGGTGGTTTGGTGATTTTTGCCCCAGGACGCTGGTGTGTGCTCCCCATTTCAAACCAGGAGTTGATCTATGTGTCACGTGACATCCACTTCATGACCATGAGCTCTTCCTCAACCCAACTAAATACTTTAGTTGCCTAAACCTAACCAAGTTGTTTTTTGTGAATTTTATTTTGAAAAGACAAGAGCAGAACATCACATGTGTATCACATCACTGCTGGACAAAAAAAGTCAATAATTATTCTGTAAGCCATCATACAAACCAACAAAGTATGAGACTATGTTGCACACACACACATAAACATGATGGATTGCATGCACAAATATGAGATCGAAGGAAGAACATTAATAACTACACTCATACACCTCTGTGATGGAGTGGACAAACGGTACAGTACATGTATGCACACGAGACAGACCAGACAAGGGACTAAGAGACAAGTGAAAAATAGTCATGTATGAGGCAACCTTCAGTTGCCAAGGAGACAACCCCTCTCTTGCATGCGTCCTTCCTCATTCATCCATCCTGCCTCCCCTAGCTTTGCCTGAGTCACAATACAAATGGGGAGATGAATATTTAGGACGCATTAAGTGCTTTATTGATGAGACAAACACATTCACATCTCATTCCCTCTTTCTGTGTCTCCAAAACACCTCCCACTTTACTCACAGACACATGTACAGTACACACGGCTCTCAGTCTTCCAAACCACTGCCAGCAGGTGATGGTGTCTGGACCAATTAATCAGCCTGCTTTAACACTGCATAGACACAGAGTGGAAAGGACATGGCTCTGCCTGGCGTCTGCCTCTCCTGGCACGATGTGTGTATTCACTGCATGTTTGTTGTGTGTGGGTTCTGCATGTGTTTTCATCATGTTTGAAGAACATACAGTATGTGTGTATATGATACCTTCACACCTTTCACGGATTATACATATTTTTCCCATTTGGTCCGTCGCTGTTTCTCATCCTACTATTTCTGTACCACACACACACACACACACACACACACACACACACACACACACACACACACAAAGCTTCAGGCTGCCTTCATGTGGGGGTATAAATAAATGCTGTAAACACACTATATGTATACTAAAGGTGATACTTTGAGAGGCTAAACAACATCTAGGCTGGGCAGACAGTTTTCATACTGGCTTTAGTTGAGGGCATCATATGAACATAAATAGTATGTTAAAAAAAAAAAATAGGTATCCTAACATACACATAGACACATATTTAAACACCACTATGGTGGCTAGTAAAGCAGAAAATAGTGCAATCATGATTGTAGTTTTTGTTATAGCGGCATGTCATTTTCTCATTTCATAGTGAATACATAATATGCTGATGAATGCTAGTGATTGGTTGGTGACAAACGTATTAAACCGTATTCTAAAATACTTGGACGTGATGATATAATGTATCGTGAACAACGTAGGGTGGGCCAGAAAATCAACAACAAACACAGAGCAGCAGCATGGTGCGTCCAAACTAACAGTCAGTTCATCTGCTCAGTGTGCAATGCAGCTTCTGCTTGGCAGTCAGTCTCAGTAGTAGTTAACAACAATACACCAGAAAAGTATTAAGTAAACAGAGTAAGTCCCACTAGTGGCTGTAGATCAAGATTTCAGACCCATTGGTTCAATAAGTGATGATGTAGCTAGCAGTGAACACCCCCAAAAACTGCAGCATGCTCTGGATGCACACAAGTACAGTCTAAGTGTATGGGAAACACTGAAGAGATGAATGAGTAATGAAATCCTGTATTAAAGGCTGGCGTATTGATAAGCACCAATGTTGCTGGCTCTTTAATCTGTTTAATCACATTACTGTGTGCTCTTTGTTGGGGAAGAGCTCCTAAATCTATACACACACACACACACACACACACACACAGAGCGAGGTCAGACAGGCTGCGCTGGAGACAGTGATGTAAACCAGGTGGAGTGAGGAGGATCACTCAGATTGAGGAAAACTAAGCTCATTACTGTAAGTGCAATAAGACAAGTAAAAAAGCCAATACCTTTGTCAGTACACCTGCTGATAAACCCTGCCAGCAGATTGTAGGCTTCACTAAGCATGATTACAAACAAGCCACAACTGAAGCTGCCTGCAGCTGTTGGGCTCAGTTTGACATGTATCTTACTTGTAAACTCATCTGCTGGTGGACACAAAGCCACCCGTCCTCTCTCTACCAGCGCTACCTGCAGACATTCAATCACAACAGCAGGAGGACAGACGACTGGATGAATGATACCCGCTGAGGTCTGTGTCCTTCATTCTTTATAAACTTCACTCAGGAATATTATTTATTTTATTTATATTTTTAATTTGTTACCAGCGAGATACGTATGAGTTTAATATAATGACTTTGCTGACTGTTGCTGCTCTAGAAACGACACGCTATATTTAAAATCTAAATAAATAGTTTTTTTTTTTATTGTTTTTCAAAAAGTTAACAACTCAACATAAAAGGATGATGCACAAAAAACAAAACAAAATGGTAACAAAAAAAAAACATGTATGTATTGCAGTTGCATAAGAGGAAAAAGAAAAAGATAAGTACATTATGATGGGCTATGTGGCAAATAGATACATGATGTGAAGTAGTAGAGGTCTATTACATCTGGGGTGCATCAGGAAAAGAGGGGAATTAAAGCCTATTTCTAATGTAGTCCATGAATGGCTTTCACATCAAAGTCATCTGAGGAGCCAGAAAATCTAAATAAATTCTAATCCTGTTTTGAATCTATTAGTTTTTTAAATAATATGTCAAAACCGATGGCAGTGTCAATATATAAACCAAACAATAAGAGTAGCAGTATCAATAAAATCCAAACATTACTCATCCCTAAATGACACAGAATTAACTACATGTGTAGGAGAACAAAGACTGTGCTGTATGTGTGTGAGGCAGTTTAAAACTTTTATCTAAGAGACTCGTTAACATGCAAATACGATAAAATCTGCAATATCCAACATCACAGAGGAGCCCTAAAACATACAGTGTGCCCACTGTTTCCGACTTAATTTTCCCTTTAATGGTGAAAGGAACATGGTGTTCCAAAGGCATAGTTAATGAAGAGCAAATGTAGCCCACAGCTAAGGCCTTCAGCCCACATTCATCATGGATTCAATTTCCCCCATGCACGCACAGAAAGTATCTGGAATCATTACAACACAACTAGCAGCCATCCCCTGCTCATAAATAAGCCTGTTAATTGACCTGTCATAGCTAATTGCTGCAGGGGATAGGAGACTAGTGTGTGTTTAAAAGAAAAAAGAGTTTGTCTGTATGTGTGTGCATCTAACGCAGTGTTTACGCATGGAAACGTGTAAAAATTATGCCAACAGGAGAGGGTGTGTGTGTTTTGGGGTGAAGATGGTATTTCCTGGGTGTGTTGAATTTGAGCCATTAGTCATCAGCTTTGAGATGGAGGGGGGGGGGGTAAAGCAGACCAGGGACAGAATCGACCCGACTGGTTCCCCAATCCCAGCACAGGGCCAGAGGAAAAGATAAGCAGAGAGAAAAACAGAAACAGAAAGAAATGGAGAAACACTCACAGGAGGACAGAGGCACACGAAACAAAACCCATCAGCGTTTTTTTTCGCCCTCCTCTCTATGGGGTTGTAAACTTACTGAGGAACAAACACACACAAACACACGCACGCACGCACGCACGCACACACACACACACACACACACAAACACACACACAAACAGAGAGGAAGCATCGTGTCCAGTCAGAAAGCAGGACTGAGCCATAAAGTTTACGTTGCCACATCCCAACAGGGAAGAGCTAACTGCAAGCGCAGCTGCCATCGGGCCGAAGGGACCTCAATGATGTGTCAACAGACAGTGCTCAAACGCAGCCGCCTCCTCTGTTATGTCTCCCACACAATTTCCCTCCGCTACTGGCTGAATGTGTGCAGTGAACTTAAAACTTAAACAAGGAAAAATGATCGTTCACTTCCAACAAGGGACCGCCGCACCCCAGCGAGCTTAAAGGGGAAGTGCCTTTTTTCACAAATTGGACCTTATTTCTGGGACAAAAAAACTGTCATTTACTCACCCATTTCACTTCGGAGTCATTTGGAGACGATCTTTGTTTTGGAAATATCCATTTAACAGGAGTGAATGGGGCCACGAAATGCAGCCAGTAAATGACACAAACCTGACCATTTCTCAAATAACAGATGTTTAATAAGATGGGCTACACTGTTACTATTCTCATTTGAGTCAGGAGTTGTCTGTAATTGAGAAAATTCAATCTGTAAACAGACTCTACTGGTGGGCACTAGGGGTCCTTAATAAACTATAGTAGCAGTCTATTTACAGATTTAATTTTTTCAAGTTACGGACAACACCTGACTCAAATGAGAAAAGTAACAGTGTAGCCCATCTTATTAAACGTCTGCTATTTGAGAAATGGTCAAGTTTGTGTCATTTACTGGCTGCATTTCTGTGCCCCATTCACTCCTGTTAAATGGATATCATCAAATCTAAAATCGTCAGAAATACTCAGAATGACTCCAAAGTGAAATGGGTGAGTAAATTGCAGTATTTTATACCAGAAATTTGTTCAATTTGTAAAGAACGGCACTTCTCCTTTAATTTGAGCTTGGTCAGACTTTTATGCAAAAGGCTCACATCGTCACATTAAATGGTAGTTTTGAAGGGAGCAACGTTAGTAAGTAAATATCTCAGCAAATCAGGTATGAAGGCCCAGGTGTGAGCATTAAGTGTTCTCTTACTGTCCAACCATATACACTTTCTTGCAGTACATCAGACTGCACCCGTGGTGCATTTGTGCAAGTCTAGCAACAACATCCTATATACACAGATCCTTCTTTCTCTCTCCTGATAGTGATTCTGACACCAAACTGAGGGCATTGTCTGACTTGAATTACTGGGATCATTCCAGTTTTTAGATGCTTGAATTATTCATCACTTCTCAGAGATCAACTTAACATACATATCCTGACATTCTTTTCAAAATTAAACACGTTATTTTCTATTTTATCAATCGTCTTACGTAGTGTTTCATATGCATGGTTTTGGGCTTTTTCAAATCTGTTGCTCTCCGTCCTGAGATCAGCACATTCTTGATGAAGCAAATAATCCTCTGGTTACCGTGTGGATCGGCCTGCTGCTGACATTCAGCAGAAAATGAGCTGAATGTTCACTCAAAGGCCCTCATTTATCAATACTCCCCTCTGTACCAAAAAGTCAAAACGTGTTACCCACATTTACTCAATAAACAAAAAATACACTACAGCCTCTCATTTAAAAGCTTGGGTTTAATTTATATTCATCATATTTTTGTATTGCCTTCATTAACACTACTATACCCACAAAACTGTGTGGCTTGCTAAATAATGATACTATATGGATTAAAGTGGGCTCACATCCAGTAAGTCAGGCGCTGGCAGGAGCAGATGCCTGCCAACAGAGAGCTTGAGTTCCTTTTCTTTTCTTCCGAAAACTTTCATTTATTTTGAATTCCCATAAATATTGTGCCTCCACTGAGAAACAGAAAAGAGGTTTTGGATATGTGTTAACTCTGACATCATTGCATATGACGTGACAATGATTCTGGGGGCTCAGAAGTATCTCTGAATTTCTCTGGTTCTTTGGAGATTTAAATGTCACTGTGGAGAGGTTCCTGTGAAAAAATAATCAAATTCAAGCCCAATTCTTCTGGAATTCCCCTGATTCCTAAAAGCCACCGGAGATAGAGTAAACCCCCTCCTGGTCTATCTAGACTGCAGCGGAAGTCTTCCTCTTGGGGAAAGACAGCAGAGAAAATATCTCAGAGATGAGAGAGATGACAGAATAAAGTAATATAGCGAACATAAAAGCATATAATTCCATTTTTTTTCCTTTCTCTTAGAGAAAGACAAAGCAGACCTGACAATGCTGCCGGCTCGTGGTGGGAATTAACCCTCCAGAGGGAAGCGCTGGAGGCTGATTTCAATTCGGAGGTTGAGGTCTTTCAATATGAAGGTACTCTGAACGGTTGACCGGATCACACGTTTAGGCCAAGTTATGCAACACATCTCAGCTGCTTGTGTGAGGAAAGTGCTACGACTGTCTTCAAGAAACACTAGCTCTGCCATGTTTCTCTATAACAACAGACATATTCCTAAACTATCATCCTGCATGTTTCAGAGCACAAGTACTTACTTCATTGTTGTATTGTATTGTTTTTTTTTTTTATAATTTCAGTTACCTGGAAGGGTCCATTGGGGCTGATGTCGAAGAATGCTTTCCTCCAGTCTGGGCCCTGATGACCAGACTTCGTCCACACCACCGAGTCCACAGAGGCGATGCTTCTTACTCTCAGAAGCACATTGAGAGTGCCTGTGAATAAAAAATATGCGCACACACACACACACAGCACCAATCATTAGAAACTGTCAGTGAAGTGTCAGTGAGCAAAGACTGAATGCTGAGTTCTGTTAAGATTATTGAAATCTAAGGGTGGAACATTTAAACGACAACTCACACATAATGACTTACATCCACCGAAACCGACGGATGTTTTAGCTTTGACAGTCAGAAGTGAGCACATATTGAGAGATAGAATAAATACTGTGGATGTACTGAACAAATAGGCAGCGATCTGAGTCGTGTCTCATCAGTTTGGATGCCTCAATCTTGCCCGTCACTGGCCTTATACTCATGTTTGTCCATCAAATGTATTAAAATGTGACAAACTAATGTTAGATAAGTATTCACAGTAAGAAAAGAAGCAGAAAGTGTATGAATGTGACCGCCGCTTTCATCCCTGTGAAACTCCTCCATGTCTGACAGCCGTGCAACAAGCTCTGTTCTTGTCATTGTCACTCGCATAAATTCTCCCATCACCGAATATCTAGCTGCTGTCAAGTTGTCCTCATTAAACCCCACACAGACAAGTGAGGATTTCTTTCTTTCCCCACAAAATCTAGGAGACCAAACTTTAAGCAACAGAACGCACTGCTAGACCAGCGCTGGAGCAACATCCAAATTGCCTTTAGGTCTGTAGGCAAACACATTTCTGTGCTGTGGACCTCACCTAATTCATATAGCAAGTGGAAACTGCATACTGTATGTATGTATGCTAGGGTGAAGATCTAAGGTGGGTGACATTTAGGTGGAAATGAAATGCATGAGGCACTTGGGTTGAGTGGTGATATGTGCTGAACTCTGAATTGACAGTCCAGTAGATTTTAGTAGTTTTATTTTTGTGCAATGGAGTGAAAGAATGGCAGCAAGGAGGGAGGAAGAGAGGAAGTCTGACAGCAATAAGGACGGAGAGGAGCTGGAGAGACATTGCAAGAAAACAAAGGTTTCCTTTAATCTACAGTATCTGCGTCACTGCAACGTGATGTTTGGTTTAACTCCTGAAAAAAAAAAACCAACATTTGTAAGTACTGTGGAAACATGACATAAAAATCAATTGTCTTGAACACTGAAAAACAAGCTAGAGAGACACCATTCGAGCTGTAAGGAAGTGATCCAAATACTCTTCCTCTCTCTCTCTTGGGTCTCTAAGGTGTGAGAGAACCATTCATCTTCTTAATGATCCTCAGCCAGCTCCTAATTGGACCATTAACCAACCACCAGTCTCTTAAACAAATACGCAGGCAGGGGGCACGGCTCCTGTGTGTTATACACTGTATATGTGCGTGCATGTGTGCACATACAGCACGAGAGTGCGCATAGATGCATGCTTGTGCATGAGCACAAATGTCTGTCATTCTGTTGTGTGTCTTTGGGCTAATGTTCCTCAAATCTGGAAATAAGCAGCAGACTGGCAGTAATTAACTTCCTACCAGAGGTGTGACTAAGATGTTTATGTGGGCAAACAGGGAAGTTAAATAACATGATGGGAGGGATCTGCATGTGGAAACGAGAAAGAAGCAGTGGCATGCAAACTCTCAACCATGTAATAAACATTAACATAAATTAGCCTTTGACCCTTTATAAAACGGACATTCCCAGTTCCCAGTCTAGATGTCCACTGATGTCTATGGACCTAAAACTGTCCACATCTTTGCTTTCAGAAGGCAAGATCATCATGTCACATTTGTCCGTTCAATATGAAACTGGATCCTGTGGCTAGTTAGCTTAGCTTACTTTAGCTTAGCATAAAGACATGTAAAACCTCTTGTCTTTATGCTAAGCTAAGGTAAGCTGAAGATAAGCTTAGCTTAACATTAAGACAACTAAAAGATCTTGTCATTATGCTACTCGTCTTTACGCTTAGCGTATTGAAACAACTAAAACCTCTTGTCATTATGCTAAGCTAAAGTAAGCATGAAGACATGAGATTTTACTCATCTTTATGCCAAGCTAAGGTAAGCATAAAGACAAGAGTTTTTACTCATCATTATGCTAAGCTTAAAGACAATAATTTTTACTTGTCTTTATGCTAAGCTTAAGGTAAGCTTAAAGACAAGAGTTTTTACTTGTCTTTATGCTAAACTTAAGGTAAGCTTAAAGACAAGAGTTTTTAGTTGTCTTTATGCTAAGCTTAAGGTAAGCTTAAAGACAAGAGTTTTTACTTGTCTTTATGCTAAACTTAAGGTAAGCTTAAAGACAAGAGTTTTTACTTGTCTTTATGCTAAGCTTAAGGTAAGCTTAAAAATAAGACTTTTTACTTGTATTTATGCTAAGCTTAAGGTAAGCGTAAAGACAAGAGCTTTTACTCATCATTATGCTAAGCTTAAGGTAAGCTTAAAGACAAGAGTTTTTACTCATCATTATGCTAAGCTTAAGGTAAGCGTAAAGACAAGAGTTTTTACTCATCATTATGCTAAGCTTAAGGTAAGCTTAAAGACAAGAGTTTTTACTCATCTTTATGCTAAGCTTAAGGTAAGCTTAAAGACAAGAGTTTTTACTTGTCTTTATGCTAAACTTAAGGTAAGCTTAAAGACAAGAGTTTTTACTTGTCTTTATGCTAAGCTTAAGGTAAGCTTAAAGACAAGAGTTTTTACTTGTCTTTATGCTAAACTTAAGGTAAGCTTAAAGACAAGAGTTTTTACTTGTCTTTATGCTAAGCTTAAGGTAAGCTTAAAAATAAGACTTTTTACTTGTATTTATGCTAAGCTTAAGGTAAGCGTAAAGACAAGAGCTTTTACTCATCATTATGCTAAGCTTAAGGTAAGCTTAAAGACAAGAGTTTTTACTCATCATTATGCTAAGCTTAAGGTAAGCGTAAAGACAAGAGTTTTTACTCATCATTATGCTAAGCTTAAGGTAAGCTTAAAGACAAGAGTTTTTACTCATCTTTATGCTAAGCTTAAGGTAAGCTTAAAGACAAGAGTTTTTACTCATCATTATGCTACATAAAGACAAGTAAAACCTCTTGTCATCATTATGGGGTTGGCAACAAACAGAGCCGTTGGTGCTCAGTTTGTCTGAATAAAACATCATGCATGTATCTCCTTTCAAAACCACAACCTGTCATTTGTATACTGTCACTAATGTTCATTAGAGGTGCAGGTCAGACAAGCTCTTTCCAGTCTTCATGCTTAGCTAAGCTAACTGGCTTCTTATTAAGCAGGTGTAGGTATTGATCATGTCATCTAACTCTCGGCAAGACAGCATAGAAATGTATTTTTCCAAAATATCAGACTCTTTCGTCGGGTTGTCTACAGTTTGGATGGCTCTCTGTGCACATTCTAACAACATAATGCTCATGGTCAAAGTGATGCCGTGATATTGCAGCTGAAATAGCCACATAAAGGAGTCACATGTCCATCACATTAAATCTGAAAGGGCACAGGCAGCACTGTAGAAAAATGGTTAATGCTGGTGTAGCCCACTTTCACCTGTTCAGCCCACTCTCTGTTTCTACCTTCACATATCTGAACCTCAATGTCTCCACCCATTCTCTCCCTCTCTCTCATCCTATCTCCATCACCATCACCACCTACACACCCAGCAGAGGGAAGAGGACTCTGATAAGCAGTGTATTGGACTGAGGTAAAGCAGAGTGTGTTGGCAAGAGTGTCAGAGGTACTGGTCGGTGGAATGGTGAGTGGATTGGACAGCACCACATATACACATACACACACACACACACACACACACACACACACACACACACACAGCTGTGCTTCAAGTTAAATGAGTTATGCTGACTTTCTTTTAATTATTAGAAACTGGCCTGCAATGGATCTTTGGAACCAAAAATCATTGTGTCACTTTGAGTCTCTACTTTGGCAGCTTATAATATAGTTCTGATGTTTTTCACAGCAATTTCCTTCTGGATTAATAAAAAGTTATATTATCTTATATCAATGTGTGCAACATACATATTGCAAAAGACTGTTTTATCTGCACTAAATGATCTTCCATGTCTCAGGCATTAATGTTCGACATGTCAATAAATAGCCAATCAGATGGAGGGCTACTGCACTAGATACATGAATTTGATTTCAGATTTTTTTTCATATGTTTCAACAATCCAAGTACGAAGGGACATTTTGTTATTAGTAGCAGAAAAAGGCATTAGGATGGCATTAATTGTCTATACAGTAGCTGTAGCCAGTTTTTTTTCTTTCAATAAAACCATATTGTTTGAATTGAAATCATGCTTTTCTTTATTTTTTCCCGTGCATAAGCTCCTCACTATCTCTGGTCTGTTAGCAATTAACCCACAGCAGAAAGAAATTATGTACTTTAGTAAGAAATATCATTATCACAGTACTCAACTTTATTGCACATTTTCCTAATCTCTGGCTTCTGCCACCAAATAACAGCAAGTAAAAGCATGTACTAACCATATTTATTAATTATGTATATCATTAATTATCCTAGGAGAGTTAAATCTAAAAGAATATAAACCCAAAAGTTCATAGGAAGACACTTTTTAAACAGTAAGTAGCATTAACACAACTAACCTCCTCTCCCACACAGACCTGTAAACACTCATGCAGCAAACTCATTAAAAGTCTTACTTAATAGTGTAATCCACAGCTGATGAACATACAACAAAAGCACAACATTTAAATAACCCCAAACTCTAATTTGCTTTCCACCACTCTCGAAATTAAAATAATCCAGTGATTCCAAATAAGCTTGCTAGTGGCACTCTGCAAGCCTGAGCCAGTCTAAAATACTACCCAACGCCAAAGGAAACTAATTAAATGTTGTTTATTGTTGCTGCCAGCGAGACCAAAGAGAAACACATTAAGGTGAACAACAAAGCATATCACATGGGAAGGTCTTTCTTTGCAGTGCTGTACTCCACACCTTCAAAAAGAGCACCATGCTTTGCAAAAAAATCCTCAAAAGACACTTCTACCTGCTTCATATTCACATAACCTCATGATTATAAAACTGCTAATGTATATGTGGGTCAGAAGAGAGCAACATTTCAACGGCATTTCTAAAAATGTCTTTGTGCTTAAGTGCTTAATGCTTTCAGCATATAAAGGTTTTTGAACATTTTACAGTACTTAAACAGTATATGATCGGGTATGTTAAAAGTAGAGTGCTTCAGCATTAAAGCACTAGCTCTTGCACGCTCTCACTACTTCTGAACATGAACAAGCTGATAGCCTCTTCTGCAGTGCTATGATCTACCTTTTTCACCCCCTCTCTCTGCCTCCTCATACTTGTTTGCTTGCACTTTAAAAACGTCCGTCTCCATCTCTCTGCTCTCTCCATCTCTTCATTAAGCCTCCCTTTTTCTTTCCAAGGCTGGCCCACCCCCGTCCTCCCCTCACTCTTCTCCTCTCGCTGACCCCCTCTGTCTTATCCTCATCTTGTCTCTTTTCGTCATTAAGAGCCACACTGTGTCTCCCTGGCAGGAGTGTGAGCTCTGCCAAGGTAAGGCAATTAAAGTGACAACAGATTGGAGTCGACTGGGAGAACAACAGAGTAAATTGAGGGAGGACTTGTGGCAGAGCTGGGCGTGACTGGTAAAAGAATGTACTAATCGTAAGTAAGCAGTGTGTGCGACTGATGTAGCATTGTCTTGTGTCATTGTTTTGCTGTGAAAGCAAACTGCACAACACAAATGCTGTAGCATCCACGAAGGATTACACATGAAGTAATTGAAATTATACAGAAATCTGTTGACAGAGACGGGGAGTAGTGAGAAAAAGAAATTGAAAACAATTCCTTGTGCCAATTAGGGATGGGAACCGTGATTATGATAATATCATGATATTTGAGTCAAGATGTAATCTTACTGCGATTTTGCTCAATATTACATTTTATTACCTTTTCTCACTTTCTAATTATGAAGTTTGTCAACGTCTGTTTTATCTAATAAGATACTGTTTCACTCTTCATCTCAGAGTTTTCCCACATTCACATTTCTCACATATCCTGAGGTCAGAGGTCAAGGGATGCTTGAAAATTTCCCCATCCGTGTGACAAATAAAGGATTATCTTATCTTAAAATGGCCATGACAATTTATTAACTGTCTTAGTTTCTATTTGCATATGATATCTTCAGTCTATTTTACCAGAATGACCCTGAAAGACAGGGAAGCGTCTCTGCCTTCCGACTGTCAGGAGGTGAAGAGTTTATATAAAAGATCAGTACTTGACATTCGTGAACAGAATTTCCAGCAAAATAACTATATTTTTTTCCAACCCTTAGTGCAGATGATATACCAAAGGTTAGAGAGCCAAACATTCAACCACATAATTTGAAAAGTAATGGGTAACCAGAAGGGAAGTAGTAATATCCTCTTTTTAGAGCCAGCAATAACAGATTTTTCAACACTCGGGGGGACAGGAATTACAAAGTTCACATCGAGCTAGCTGCAGAATAGTATTGCTTTTGCTTGGCAGGCAGTGCCATTGGCATTTCTTTCTTTCTTTCTTACAGAGTATACATTTCAAAAGGCTTCTGCAAAACAACGATGTAAGCCAGAGAGCTGTTGTCATTAACCAGGATATATGGCAATTTTCTCAGACGGTGCCTCCGTTATATTAAATAATGATCTGTACAGCAGCTTCACAATGGCTAATGGTTAACAGGTAGCATTTATGAGATTAAAAGTTAAGAAAACAGCTTTTAGTCATTATTACCTTTTTCTTTGACCACTCATTAAAAATGTTGATATATTGTCATTGACCTGTATTTATGTTTTCTCAGTCCAATTATGGATCAGATAACCAAAACAGGTTGAAAAAGTGGTGTTAGTTTGTCATTCTGGATAGTTATAAAAAGGATGTAAGTAACAGCATATACATTTTATGTCATTGTCAATATATAAAACATGCATATTTATCAGTATGCGTTGGCTGTATGATGAAATTCCAGCTATAAAATGAAAGAAATGAATTAAATGAATCAATCACTGGTCACTGGAATGCTTTTATGGTTCTGTATATTTCTGTGGGCGCATTTTCAAATGTGTGCAAATCTACGTCGATAGTCAATAGTCTCTCTAAAGTGTCACTCTCTGCCTGCGGGTGAGATGATTATATTCAAGTTTTCACTGGGTTTGATTTATAACTGAATACTAATGAGGCACTTCACACTCAAATCAGCGCAGCAATCAGGGGGAAAAGCGAACGAACCTGGGACCAGCCAACCAAAGGGTTCAGCCAATGGTCAATCAGACTAAGAGCTCACAGCCAAGCTAACGGCTGCATGAGGTTATAATTGAATGCTCACATCAGCATACTAACATGCTTACAAGTACAGTGCTACTAATGTGTGTGTATGTTTAGCACGTATATGCTCCCTGTGTATGTTTAGCATGTCAGCATGTAAACTTATGCCAATTAGCCAGACCAGATGATGGAGCTAGTGAGAGGATCAATCTCTTGGGACCATGAATGTTTGGACAAAATTTCATGGTGACAGAGAAAAATGTATCCCATGGAAATGTGTAAATAGCAACCCATCTAACAGATCATGTCACTGAACCACAAATGTCAACCCCATGATGGTTAAACCCCAGTACATTAGGGTCCATCCTGTGGGGACCATGGATGTAGACAACTTCATAATAATACAGTCAGATTGTTGCTTAGATAATTCAGTGCACATGGAGCGACAGATCAACAAGCATTCTGATAGCATGGCTAAAAACTATGTGAACTTGAAGTGAATGAGCTTCTCTATGTCATATTTAGCATATGTATATATTGCAAAACCTCCCACACAACAACAAAAAAATCTCATTTATACAGTATACATGTGTGCAGATGAGCATTGTGCCCCTCTGTAGACCATAACACCCTTAGGAGACGGGGCAGGTCAGAATGTTTCAGTGAAGCCTGCGTGCCTGAGCTATGGACACATAAATCAACACTGTATATGTACGTGTGTGTCCGTGAATACATGTAGGTGTGCATTCAGATATTTGAAACTTTTACTATATGTTATATATGGGAATCCATGCCTGTGTATACAGTATGCATGCGGGTGTGTGTCAGTGTGCGTGCAGGTGTGCAGGCTACAAGATGTATGCATTCTAGTTGTGTGACAGAGCATATTATGATGAACAGCTCCCCCAAATGACTGATTGTGTCTTGCCACCGCCATAAATCACACACCCACTGCCCCCTTCAGCCACCTCCACACACACACGCACGCACGCACGCACGCACGCACGCACACACACACACACACACACACACACACACACACTGAGACACAAGCAAAATACAAAGAGAACTTTGGAAACACCCCAACGCCCCTCTCTCTCTCTCTCTCTCTCTCTCTCTCTCTCTCTCTGTCTCACACACACACACACACACACACACACACTGAGACACAAGCAAAATACAAAGAGAACTTTGGAAACACCCCAACGCCCCTCTCTCTCTCTCTCTCTCTCTCTCTCTCTCTCTCTGTCTCACACACACACACACACACACACACACACACAAACACCTGTGTGTCCTGTCTGACAAGCTCTACAAGTGAGGGTCAAGTACAGGGTTCATCTTTTGACAGAAGCTCAGCGATATGAGAATGCTGATCGTATAGAGTGCCAGTGTATATGCATGTTTGTCGCTGTGTTTCTATATGTTTATAAACATTATTCTCTGTTGTAATACTCACCAATGTGCTTGCCCTTCATGTGGTAGTAGAAAGAGACGCAGTATGGGACTCTACCGGAGCCCTTGGGACCTCTGATTGATGTCACGTTAAAAAGAGGAGAAAGCAGACGAGCTTTGTCTCCCTGAACTCGAGGCCGTGATGCTTCAATGTACATGTAGTACCCTGAAACAAACAGGACAACACTCTATTGTCTCAAACGAAACACACAATTTAATGTAATTACTATGCAGAAGTGAACATGTGTAGAAAATGATGCCCTCACCTTCCTTGGTTCCACTGCGGTCCGTCTCAGGGCCGGTGTTCGCAGATCGTTTGGGATTCTGCGTCAGGTGGTTTTGCCTAGTCCAGTCGAAAACATCGCTCCGGTCTTGAGAGAAACCACAGATTCTGTTGTCCTCAAAACCACACACATGGTCTGGAGTGTGTGCAAGGAGGGAAAAAACAGGAGTGCAAGATAAATTAGATATATGACAATGGCAAGCAGGTGACATTACAAACTACAGGTGACATAATCTTCTGTTTTTCCCACTTTTACTGGAAAATGAATACTGAAAATATAGCTGTAAAATGACCTCTGCAATATGCACTTCAAATGTGAAGATCAGACAGCCATGTAATTACTGACAAAGTGACAGTAACAACGTAGGAGGCAGCGTGTATAAAGTGAAACTTAAAGTGGATTTTCTATATTATGCATATTCTGATGCATGACTCCCACATACAGAACATCTTAAGGGTAACTATGATTAGGTCGGGCTGAATCAAATGGAAAAAAAAAAGAAAAATATCTAACATAAAAGACAACTTTCTCAAAAGTATTCAAGATTTCTGACCAAACAAGGTACATGCCTGGAGATCTTCTGGAGGACAGCAAATATAGGTTCAAATATGATATTTGCTCACATTTTTTAGGCAGTAAAACAAGCACTGCTACTACGACTAAGCTAAAAAAGACAACAAATAACAACAACTTCTCTGCATAATAAATAAGTGTGGGAGGTGTATGTTTCTGGTAAGGCGTAGCTCTTTTTAAGAGGCATTTGTGAGAAACCCAGAAAGAATGAGTCTCATCATATCCATATCAGACGCATCTGCTCATAACAAACAATCTTTTCCGATCCATATGGAGTCAAGATTTTTGCTGTTTGATACTGCCACATACACTGGGAAGAGAAAAATATCTATATTTTGAGAACATCCTCAGCAGGGGAATTGCCATTATCCTTCATGCTGCTGTGTCTTGTTAAGCCAGATAGAGGGGTTTTTCTCTGTGGTGTTGTCCCCTTCATTAGCCCATCTGGAGGGTCCGGCCATTATCAGAGACTCGCCAAACAAAGGAAAATCAAGTAACAAGCGAGCACAACGACAGCTATCAAAGCCCATCCAAGCTGACAGATTCTGTGGAAGCTTCCTGGACGCTCGCACACTCCGCTGCAGATGCATATGGCTCACACTACCCACAAGGATGGCTTGTGTGTGCTTCTTTGTTTCAGGGAGCTAATCTATTACTATTCACACCCTGCTCCACTACATGCGCTCTTTTCAATTTGCACTGTTGTTCTCGCAGTCTGTTCCAATCTGCTGTTGTTTTAATTGCCTCATACTGGCGTAGCCAACTGCCACTCCTGCCAGAAAAATGCAGCATGTGTCTTAATGAAGAAAATAGACAAGATGCAATTGACTGAGAAAGAGGTAGAGAGCAGGAGTTTGTGTAAGAGAGAGAGAGAGAGAGAGAGAGAGAGAGAGAGAGAGATAAGGCTAACATTGATAAAAGGGAGGCATATATTTAAGTTTTAACTGTTTTAATATAGTTTTATCTTGTGACTTTTAAGTATTTTTTCCATAGGTTTTTAATGGATCACATTGCATTAACCAGTCTTTTTAATGCCATATTAAATACCACGGGTCTGCTTTCAGCCATGAGTTGCTTTCTCTGATCAAACCCTACTCTCCTCCCTAGCAACAAGATTTCATCAAGGCCATGGCTGGGTCATGACAAACTTTGCCTTGACAAACCTGTGTTGACATTCCTTGCAGCATACAGGCTAAATTAGCTCACATCAAAATTCAACCAGCCTTACTGACTTCACAACCCTGTCATCAATCAGACCACAACAAGAAGCTTAACGCTGTGAAAAAGTAGACATGTTGAAGAGCGGACGATGGTAGTTAAGACAGAAGTCTCACCTGAGGGCCTTGGGTAGGTGTAGGCTGTAAGACAATAATGATAATCACTCAGATATGCACGGTCCACTTATATCCACGTGTTATGATAATGACTACAGAAAATGATGTTTGATAAAAATTTTTTCAGTAACGACTCACGTTCTGAGTACTGTATGATTCGACTGACGTAGTCCCCGGTGGTGTAGGTCGTGACGGGTGCCAGTTGGACCTCGTAGGACAGAGGGATCCTCAGGTTTGATATGGTGTGGGACATCAGCACGCCCTTTTCTGGCTCCTTGCCCTTGAGGTCGATCTGATTCCACAGCACTTTCTGCTTGTTCTGGATTCATGCAGGTGGACACGAACACACAAGCAGGGAAGATGCAGATATGTTAAAATGTATTTTCCCAAATATACAAAAATAGATACATAGAAAAAAAGATGATAACCATACAGAACATGGTGTTGTTAGTACTATCACCACACTTACCATCCTCAACCTCATCTCTACCACTTCATATTGATATGCTCGGGCATTAAAACTCACCTACACCCAGCTCTGGCTATTTTAAAGACATATTTTTCCTGCTCATCTGATTGAAGCATGGCATGGACCACTGATCACCGATATGCATTTTGCATTTTAGAAGCAATTATAATTTATTCATACAAAGCCTATTCATCAATATATAAACATACTATTTCCATATCTGTGCCTCCCATTTCTGTTTATCATCAGTGACTTTGGCAGAGGCATACAGAAAGATCTGGGCATACAGCCAGTCAACATACCTCAAGACTTGGATTGTACCTATCTTGGACTGCTTGCATTTTGGATTGTTTGCATTTTAAACATCATCTTTTATCTAAAGCTAAGCAGCTGTCAAAAGAATAACTTGCAGCATCTCCTTCCAGAAAATACTTTGTAGGCCAGCAAAACCTGTTAGTCTCAATACAGAGGTGATGTCCAGCACCAACAACTGCTCTAAGCAAGCACAGATTTCTTTCACTGTACAACCTATCAATATTCAATCCCAAACCGCATTTAATTAATTGATTTGGCTGTGCATGACAGGAACAAGCATGAAAATAAAACTGATTGAAAAAACACATAAACATGTTCAAGCAGAAACCCATAAGACAAGCATGCACCTGGAAATGAGCAAAAGGAGGAGTTCTGTAGAAAGATTGTTGTAGTACAATCCAGATTTACCATCCATCTTGCTCCCACTGCCTTTTTATTCATACATCCATGACCTCTGCTCTTGGGTCTTGGGCATGAGCATGATTGGTTTGCGTGGCTCACTCCAAGGCATTACAGAGTCATTAAAAGTGCATAATCGGAGCAGACAGCAAGTAGACTGGGAGGAAATATTTGCTGAATTTGACAGAAAGTGTACTGGATTAGATTCACTGACTGCACCTTTAACTTGGGGGTGTTTTCATTTGTTAGCGCCACTTTTATAGAGGTATTGCTGTGTTATTCCACCCCCACAGAGAAGGATCCATTAGCTGTGTATCTGCCTCTGATCCCAGCTACTTAAAGACCTGACATTGAGCTCAATCTAATGCATTAGGTCATCAACTCCACCATAACACCTTAGTACACCCACAGCATGCCATTATCAGGTAATGCATGCAGCAGACGATTGTGTGTGTGTGTGTGTGTGTGTGTGTGTGTGTGTGTGTGTGTGTGTGTGTGTGTGCGCGTGTGTGTGTGTGTGTACGGTAAATGTCTATAGCGCAGAGCCATTACAATGAAAGTTCAATAGATATTCATATTCACCAAAAACAAGCAAATTAAAGGAATTATTATAACAATTTGTTTATTTTAATGTTGTGGGATAATTATGTAATTAAAACAAC
This sequence comes from Synanceia verrucosa, assembly GCA_029721515.1. NCBI lineage: Eukaryota > Metazoa > Chordata > Actinopteri > Perciformes > Synanceiidae > Synanceia > Synanceia verrucosa. The sequence continues at coordinate 11,160,581 of CM056549.1, forward strand.
AACAAAAAGTATCTATAACAAGGAAAAAGTTGCATGCTTCCTGTTTTGCTTCTGCTCAGCTCCTCCAATCCAAAGAGCAGTAGTTTGGCAGTTTGGTCATGGAGACGCTGATGAATCCCATAACTTGCCCTGTAATTGCTACAGTTCTGTATGCTCTGACAACGCCATGGCAAAATCTGCTTTTCCTCCTGTCTTTTGACACTCATGTTGAGCTGTGCTATTCCCATTGGATGTCTACTCACCACTACAAATTCAAAATTCAAAAATCATTCCTATTGACAAGACCATGGTGACTTCTGCCCAGGCTCCAAAAAATTTGGTATGACTCCAATTATTGTGCGAGTCCCATATGGCAGGCAGCCACAGCCCAATCCCTGTAAGTTTGTGCTGGGCAACACACTTGGAATAAAATCCTCCCTTCCTCACCAGGCCCCATGCCACTAATGGCTGTTAAATCTCCTTTTCCCAGTGCAAGTTTGGTGGCTCTTTCCATTCTTTAGTTTCTTCAACTTTTCACCCTCTTACCAGTCATGGAACTTACTTCTCAGACTTTGCACGGTAGCAGTTACCCTTAAATGTAGGAGAGGTTATCCAAATAATTCAAATCCACCAATCACTCAATCCAAACATAAAGCACATTTCTTCTTCTTCTTCTCTAATTCACATTCATTATTGTTAGGTCATATTCTCTTTCTCAGCAAACTTCTTTTTCTGGTTAGTATCAACAGCTAACTGGAAAGAAACTTAATAAAGAATGTTGTATAATAATAGGATACTACTGTATATCTTTCCATGAAAAGGCAGCAAAGCAACCTTTTGGTTTAAAAGACCATCACATCCAGGAAAGGTCAGAGATTTTGATTTCAGCCTTGAGTAAAGTCCTGGACCCCTCGATGCTAAATTCCTCATGGTGTTATCAGGTAAATGTGAAGTATTAGTGTCGATTGGAGCTTTTGAACAAATTTGGGTGGAACGATGTTCACGTGTCAATATGAGTATCTGTCTGCAATTGATTGAAATGTAAAGAAAGAATGATTGTTGGGAAAAAATAAAGCAAGCAATAAGAAAAATGTAGGGTTTCCATCCATTTTTGGAGCTAGTAAAGTAAAAGTCCTAAATGCATGTAAATGTTATGAGCAAACTATACTAGCAAAATGGTCTAGTTACATAATAAACTGATGACAAATCTGCAGTAACTGTGTGATGCTATCGTGTCAACATGGACCAAAACCTCTGAGGAGTTTCCAGCATCCTTGCTGAATCTATGCCACAAAAAATTCTGAAGGCAAAACTGGGTCCAAGCAGGTACCATGGTGTACCTGATATAGCTGATGAGTATACATATATATTATATTACCCTCTGTAATGTAGTGGAGTAGAAGTATAAAGTAACATATAATGGGTCTACTCAGGTAGACCCAAAGTACTAAAAATTGTCCTCAAGTAAAAGTACTTGCTGCCCACCACTGGGTGCATCACATCACTCTTGCTGGAATCTAATTTGCATCAACTACACGACAAAAAGTGTCATGGCCTTTTGTATTAAAATCAAACAGGCTGTGGATGCAAGCAGAGTGGAACATACTGGATGACGTTTACTAATGTAGTCCCCAGCACTGGTATTAATCCTAGTACTGGATGACAGGCTCTTTCATTGATGGTGCACTTCTGTTGTCATAGTGAATCAGCACTGCTCAGATATTTACTCACTTTATGCCATAAATGACTGCATTAACTCATACATTGTCATACAGTGTATAATATTTTGCATGGTAGCGGCGACATAATAAAACGCATTGTGCCCTTTTAACACCCATTTATGCTCACATTCATCCATACAAACATTTACACACCGCTCATACGGCATATGCATAATTATGTGAAATATCGCAGGAAAGAAAAGCTATGCTCATGTAATATGCATAGCGTGTGTGTTCGCAGGGAAAGAGGTGTGAATAATGCTGAGGAGTCTGCGCTTTACAAGTAAGTAGAATGTGCTTCTTCATGAGTGTGTGTACACACACACCTGTTTTGGTCCTGGTTACAGTGGGTGGGATACAGATGACAGGAAAAAAATATGAAATGGACTAAACGTGCACAAACACACACCGGATCAAAGAGGTGCTGAAGTGTAACGCAGAGGAATTCAGCTGCAGGTAAAAGACACCTTTCACTAAGTCGGTGGACAAAACGTGTGTGTGTTTGCATGTGTGTGTGTGTCTGTGTGTCAGAGAAAGATATACAGCCTGTAGAGAAAGGATCAACACAAGGAGACAGCCAAAAGTGACCGGAGTGAGTGACTGACATATTCAAAGAGGCAGAGAAGTCAGCCAGTGTTTTCAGTGCTGCCTCTCCATCAGGCTGTCAACAAAGAGACAACAAGAGTGATGTGAGTGAGAGAGAATTAATACATTAAGGACTGTGAAGTTTATGTTTCTATTATCTTCTATTAAAGGATCTCTTTCATGCCAGCAGTTCACTGATATTAAGTGTGTGCACGTGGATCATCTGTGCACTGTGTGAGCATCTATGCTTGCATAGACCCACTGAAGGTGCTTTCCTTGTGGTCTTCTTGTCTGTTAATATGCAAGTATAGCTGCATAACCCGGGCTGGTTATGTACATAAATGATTCATACATTTGATTTAATGTACAACTTGAAATCATCATGAATATTCTTAATTTCTCATATATATGGTAATGGGGACGTGTGTTTGCGAAGGAGTGTTTGCGTGTGCTGAGTGAACTTGCAGTGCAGTGAAGATCTGAGGCCAGGTCAGCTGCTAACACACACACAACATAACACAAAAGCTGGAGGCAGAAGAGGGACTGAAAGAGAGATGAGATGGAAAGATTGAGAGAAGAGAGGAGAAAGGTGTGAAGAGTGAAAAATAAAGAGATAAGGAAAGCACAATGTGGATGAAGAACAACGCAAAAATGAAGAAGAAGTGAGAAATTTGGGATTAAAACAAGCAAACGCATGTAAATACAGCGAAATTTATTAGACCACCACCCAGTGTGGTTCACCACCGCTGCCCTAAATTAACAGTACTGCTGATTACCTCAACATTTTTTATGTTTATGTAATGGTGAATGCACCAGAATGTGCAAGCTCTTTAATCAAAATGATATCATTAGTGCTAAAATATAATTATTGTTGTTATCCATGCATTTCCAAATTTACAAAAAAAAAACCAACAAAGCACATTATTATTTTTGACTGAGACTCCAAATTCCAGTTACTGTCATTTCTGAATAGAAAAAATGTGTTTTACTGGTTGTTTGTTATTCTTGATTAATTTCTGGCTTCTCAAATTTGGGTTTAAAAATGTGAATTCAGTTTAAATTCCTCACTAAAGCTCTTCATGATGCTGGAGGCTCTTTGAGACTAACAGGACGGGTGATTTAACAAATGTGTTATGTGTGCACTGTACATACTGGCATCTGCAGTATTTGTCTACTGCAAAATGTGCATGCTGTGTACAGGTTTATATTGCATGTTTCATTATTTCAAAGGCACTATAGTGTAACCCAGTAGGTACAAAACAAACAAAGAACTTTATTGTAAGCATCAGATTCACATGGAGTAAGCTAAATTATTACCAGTCACCCAGGCCATGTATGATATAAGCATCAATTACTTATAAAATTATGTATGTATTCAATTATTAAACAAATGTTGGAAGGGGTCACTAAAAATGTTTGTGACTGTGAGTTTAGATGGATCACAAGATGAATTTTAGCAAAAGTGAGACAGCATATAAAGTGAAGGGAATGAGGTGATTATGATGATGATGATGATAATTCTCCAGGTGAGACGAGAAGGCAGACAAAAAAACGTAGTTATTGCTCAGGGCACACAGTGTTTGTTGAGTTCAGAGTTCATTTTATTCTCTTTATTTATAGATTTATTATTGGCCAATGACGCTTGTTCTGTTCAAACAATGTTCATTTTCTTTTATTTTTACACTGATACATCAATACTGACTGGTCCACTGTTGTCTGATGTTAACAGATTTTCTGTAGAAGACAGGTCACCTAAGAGTCATCTTCCATATAAACCTTCCTTGTGTAGTGTTGTCAATATGTGAACAAATCAAAGCTTTACTCCTAAACTGAGTAAATGTTAATGCAGTATGCTATTTACGCAATGCTCCTCCAAATGCACGCATATGTGAGATGTGCACTGCATTAATTAACAAGGTCCAAGGGGTGGAGATTGGGGTGGAGAAAAAGTTCGCAAGGATATCTAAATGAAACAAGGAGGGCCCGTCAGCTCACAGGAAAACCCCCTGCAGAGAGAATGAAGCTAAATTAAGAAGTGTAAATGGGGATTTCACAACCTGGCAACAAGAGTGAAGCATGTAGTCTGCCACACAGACATGGCTTTACACGCAGATAAATATGTGTATCAGAGGCCGTTCTTATATACTGTACATACAGTGACAGGGACCCACTAACTCATGTTAGAAACTCGGCCGCTTGGACATATTCAGTGCGTATGAGCAAAGGTTAAAGAGAAGTGAGTCATTTTTTATTCCCCTCTGTCTACACATCCCCCCCAAAGACCCCCTACAGCATTTTGTATGTGCTAAAAAGATAGAGTGTCAAGGCGTTAAGGGGATGAGCTGGATATGGTGTTGCAGAAATAGATGGGTTGTGAAATTGAGATGGTATTACATTTGAATGTTCTCATACTCTATTTAATAGTCGAGAGGACCAGTGAGATTCGCTGTTTTTCTTTAATTTGCATCTTATTTCTCTCTTTCGCACTCTCGCTCGCTATCACCCTCTGATTTTCCTTTTTTTTTTGCCACTCTCTAATGCACACGTAAAAATATGCAGGTAAAATCCTTGAAATTAAATTAAAGTTTAACAACATTTAAGAAGTCCTAAAGTGCCACTTAATGCAACTCATTATTTTAACACTGTCAGCATAACAACTTGCAAAGACTATTTATCAGCTCTGCTATTTCAGTTGCCACGGTTCAGCCAGCATTAAATGCCACTAAGTCTGCACTTATAACACAATACCTCAGAGCAGAAGAAAAACTGGGGGGAAGGAAAGCGAAAGAGAGAGAGCGAGAGAGAGGAGCAAAGCAAGGAAGACTGAAAGATGGCAAAGAAAGACGATGAGCTGGGAAAAAAAAGGAGATGCTGTGTGTGAAAGGTATTGGTAGATGGATAGAGGGCAAAAGGAGAGGGAACAAGAGCGAGGTTGGATGAAAGTTGGAGCTGAGGCATGCAATCAAACGTGCATCTCAGGAAGGCCAGTGCTCATTTTCTGTCTCCCTGTAGAGTCTTACTTAATGAGGTAAGCAGCCAAGTCCTAAAGTAGGAGGAGAATTAGCTATTCATCCGCACAAAAGCAAGCTGGCAGACCCTGCATTCCCTCTGATAGCCATGCACACACATCTACCCTCAGCCAGTTGTGTATAATTCACTATTATCCTTCCTGTCTTCTGACTCAAGGCCAGTAATCTATGAATAGATGTTCTTAACAAAACAAGAGGGTGGCCTGAGGTCGCTCTCCTATTTTGTGGATAAAGGTTGCCAACTTCATCCAGGGCCCCGCTCAGAGGGCTCCAGAACTGTTTATATGACGGGTTTGGTTGGAGTGAGTGGTAAAGTTGGTGAGTTTCTGGAGGATAAAAACCTATGAAACAGTCAGAATAATGGTCAGTTTCGACACTGTGTTTACTGGTAACGGAACAACAAGTGTCTATGCTACATATGTCATATAAAATGTAAATAACCTGTGCATGTCTTGCTTGAAATGTACATTAAGGTCCAAAGTGGCAGCTCTGGACTGTATGAAAAGAGGTCACAGCTTTAACAGTCGCTCATGTACAGTATCGTGTTGCAGAGGTAGCTGCAGGAAAGAGCATGCTAACCCGTTATCCAGTTATCTGACCAGTTTGAACAGTTAAATCCAATAAATAAACTATCAAAACGCAAGTGTTAATGTTATTTTGAGCAAGATAATTATAAATTCAAGTTTGTGACTGCAAAACTTAGTTAACACCCCTTACAGGGTTGTGAAAATGAAGTCACGTCAAGCTAAAACACAAAAATACTCTTAACTGTCTCTAGGCTGGATTCTTGCTGAGATGAGAGATGTTGGCAGTGGTGGGCTTGTCTTCACTGTTATTTTCTGTCTGGCACTCAAAGCCAGAATCTTAGAGTGAGAGCAAAGTAATTTAATGTGGAAAGTTTGAAAAGACTGTAAGGCATTGTGACCCTAGTTCTGTGAACACAGGGAAAAACCCAGAAGGCGCTGTTTAGAGCTGGTCATATTCAAATCTATGGCAGCTGGGAAGTGGAAAATGAAGTGTTTAATAGGACTGAGTGATGAGAGCAGGTAGTCAGGGGTAAAAAAACAAAAACAAAAACAGAGGAACAGGACTCTAACTGTATATACATATTTTTTTTTTAAAATGTCCCAGTTAGATGACGAGATTATCAAAAGAAAAGAAAACATAAAATGCAAATATTTGTTTCATTATATTTCTTTGATCCATAGCAAGAGTTGCGTTTGCTTTCTTTTCTATCCACGTTGTTTTACTGAAGTCATTTATAGATGTGCTCAATGCAAGAGGACTTTGTTTACTGCAAGCAGCGGTCCTCTCGGAAAAGACAACTTTTGCATGCATGAGAACATGAAATCTGGGTAGAAATTGCATCAGAATGATCTGATTATAATAACAAACTGGGTTTGTGGTGGTAAATAACCAGAATTGTGGAGAGGGGAGGAGGAGGGGAAGGAAGTGGCTGAGGCTTTGTTGTAATTCAGTGCAGGACTCCATTTATTGACTTCACATGTCTGACACTCCCTGAGCTCATAAAGCCCCATGTTGACTTAGCATACACACAAACTTCACTATATACATACACCTGCCTGTTCAAATCAAGCACAGTACATGAAAGTGTGCATGCATACATGTTTGCAATATGCCTGTATCTGCATGTGCAACTGTGCTTTCACACACCCAGTATACCGGCAAGTATCTGTGTCGTGTTACTTTACCTTTTGCACATTAATCCAGTAGCCTATGATACGATCCGTGGCCTGAGGATCTTTCTGCGTCCATTGCAGGTTGTACGAGTAGTTGTTTCCTTTTAGAATTCGCACTGGGTTGGGTGTGTCGAAATAGAACTCGACATTGTAGGGTTGTGCTGTGGGATATAAGGGGAAAAGAAAAATGAATATGACTATAAGCTGGATGGACAGATGATTAACAGATAGATAACTGCCTAATCGCTGCTCACTCACCAGAGACATTGAATGTGCATGTTGACGTCCCGGCATTATTGCTGACTCGGCACTCATAAGAGCCGTTGTTGGTGTTTTCCAACTTAAACTTCAGCTCTGGCGTCTCCTTCAGGTCCGGCATGGGCATGCGGATCAGGTTGCCGTTACGGAACCAGCGGATGTCCGTTAGGCGCGACGGGTTTGACCGCAGGACCGTACACCTCAGGGTCACCATCTGACTGTTCCTAGAGCGCATATCCTGGAAGACAGGGTCCAGTATGGGAGGATCTGCAGAGACAAGAGATTTAGGCCTTTCAAAATACTAATTGAACTTTATAGACATTGTTTAGCCTGTCACATCAATCAATGTCATTGTATAAAGTGCACGAGTGAAATCACGTTGAGTTTCCGCATGTAATCTGTTTTGAAATCACTATGTTCTTCACTTACATGCTAATATGTATATTTATATATGTATGTATGTATGACTTTGACATTAACCATGGCGATGTGGTGTATCCATTAAAAAAAGACTAATTGTTTTCCATTTTCAAAACTATTTTCCATCATAAAGGAGAGAGATAAACTGAAGCAGAATGGGTTGAGAAGGATGTGTGATTTTAAAGACATGGACAACGAAAAATGGACTCTTACACTGAACATACATCAGCACCATCCATGTCTAATTTTACCCTGCATTATCGTTTTGTTCTCTGCGGTAAATTTCCTCACAGCATCAGAAAACATTAGTTTTGACAAATTATCTGACACTGAGAAACTCTTACTGCCACAGGGGATGAGGCATCTCCATGAGGCGCGGTGCCATCAAGTCTGCTGCTAACCTATCCTAACCAGCCGTAATTAACCTGTCAGCATCGAAGCACGGCTCCACGGTTAATGACTGACTAGCTGTTGCTGCCCTGGGGTCAGCCAAGACACAAAGCAGCCAAATGACTCCGACACAAATCACCAGGCAGCTAGTTCACCCCTGGCTAATCATGGAGATAATAGACACAATGCTAATGGTGGTATTGCCGTACTAACAGTGATGAGATCTGGTGTTGAGGCCCCTCGAGGTGACGCAGCACGACTCGAGCTCCTTATGAATCACGTTTATCAGACACAGATGTGTAATTACAGTCTAATCTGTGTTATGCCTGTAATTTAGACGGACAGGGCCACGGATGATGAGCTACAGTGAGGAAATAGAGAGGCAAAGAAGCAGAGACAGACGGGAAGATAACATGAGAAGCAGACAGAGAACACATGAGAACCAACCAGCAGTGAAGAAAGTAACATTCACACAGGATCAAAAGTGACAAATTATTTTGATGTTAAAACAGCTGAAATCATGGTTATTAACCAGCAGCGTTGATTTCTTTAAAACAAACTTAAATTCTATTTTGGTATCATTGGTATGTTTTAGGGCGGTGGTTAGCACTGTCGCCTCACAGAAAGAAGGTACCGGGTTTGATTTCAGGCCCCGGGGCCTTTCTGTGTGGAGTTTGCATGTTCTCCCTGTGTCTGCGTGGATTCTCTCCAAGTACTCCGGCCTCCTCCCACCATCCAAAAACATGCATGGGGATTAGGTTAATTGGCTAATTTAAATTGACCGTAGGTGTGAATGTGAGTGTGAGTGGTTGTCTGTCTCTATGTGTCCTGTGATGAGGTGGAGACTTGTCCAGGGTGTACCCTGTCTTTCACCCTAAGACAGCTGAGATAGGCTCCAGCCCCCCTGCGACCCTATGCGGATAAGTGGTAGATAATGGATGGATGGATGGTATGTTTCATGGCATTTACTTTTTAAAATATTTTTTATTGCCTTTTTAAATTATATTGTGTAATAACCAACATGTATCTTAGCCTTTTTATTTCACATTAGTCTCAAATTATTCTACAGTACACATACATTCGTCAGTCATCTTTAAAGTTCTTTGACTTGCACTAAGCCGTTTGAAAGACGCTAATCATTCTACTCCTATTTAATACTAATTATTCTATCTTTTTAGATTTACATAGTAAAACATTCATTTTAACCCAACAAACTGTGACCCATGACATAGTTAACACTACAGGGATAGGCGCTGGTACACACATCAAAACCAAATCTTTGTTTTGTATTTACAATTCTATGCTTGCACTGCGAGTCAGAGCAACAGAAGTACGCACCTGCATGCTAAAATGACTGGAACCACCTTAACATTGAACTTCTCAGCTTCTGTGTTGTTTTTAGTCTTGACTGCCAACATGTGGACGCAACATACATACGTATACGCTTTGTCTCAGCTGGAGACTCTAAACTGTCATTCACTGCTGTGTGTCCAGTCATGATTATGTCCTCTGACCTCTTGAAATGACGGAGTCGTCCTGCAGCCACAACACAACCATGTGACGGAGCTGAGGAATGGGTGAGAGTCAAAGGTCGTATTGCAATCCTATGGACTGATTAGTGTCTGGTCACATACCTTGCTCCAGCTTATAGACACACACTTGCATACTGATAGCTATCTGACTTTGGAAACAGGTGGCAAGGGGAAAGAAAAGCAGACAAACAGTGAAGTGATGGTGACAGAAGTAGGGAGGAGGGAGAGAAAATAGAGAAGCTGTGCTGTGAGCGGTTTATAAATCATTACAGCTCCAGTAGAATTTGGCAGACAAGTTATTACAACCCCCTAAAGTATTAATTTCAACAATTATGTAAGTTTCACCGAAGTAGGTTTTGCTTTTTCCCCTTAATTTATAACCATTTTTTAAAATTCTCTGAAGCACTGTTTTTGCATTTATTTGCAACACATTTGGGACTCAAAGCACCACACTGCAATGTTTCATAGTCAGACGACCATGATACACGTAAACGCACCACCGCTATCCATCTTACCAAATGCAAAATGGATTACATCCAGGAATGCAACACTGACCAAGCCAAACATTTATGAAACACAAAGAGAAAATCAATTTACATGAGGCTGAGAGAGGGGTGAGGTGAACGGAGGAGTGAAGTGGTGACGAAGGGAGAGAGAAACAGCTCTTAAAGAAGAAGACAATGAGGAAGACAAATGATAGGGAAAGTGTGGTGTGAAAGTGAGAGAAGTCAATGATTGAGTATGCGAGGTGGCGTGACAGTGAGAGAATGCAGGATGCAGAAAAGGGAATGACAAGACAGAGAGAGAGGTCCTCTCTCATGGCCAGCAGTTAGCTGATTGATGATGATGAGAATGGCAATGAGGAAGAACAGCCACCTCTCTAGGACGGAAAGTGGTGAAGTAAAGAAGGGATACGAGGTGAAAAGAGGGAGAGGGAGAGGCACCAGTGGCAAGAATCTGCACATCCACTCAATTATATCTGCCATAAAAAATGATGCCGTCCTTCCCTCACATCGATCAACGGGAAAGAGGCAAAACAAACATGGTAAAATAAACAAATGGAGTAAAATGTGAGCGGGACATAAAGAGGGTCAGTGGGAGAAGAAAGATCTGTTTTTAGACACTTTTCTTGGCTGCAGCTCAACACTTACATCTCCTCTTTTATGGTGTTTCGATTTCTGTTCTCTTTTTTCCCCTTTCCATCCTTCTAACCTCCCAATCGCTCGCCATCCCAAACCCTGTTTCTATGTCCCTCTCTCAATCCTGCTCATGTATCTGTCTCATCTCTCTGTATCTTTCTCTGTCCAGAGTGGGGAGGCCACCTGGTCCATTAATCAGACTTGGCCAGTGTGGACAGCAGAGCTCACAGTGTCGCCCTTCCGCCCCGCCTGCATTAGCGAGCCCTGTAAATCCTTCTTGAAGACGAGACGAGAGGAGACTGAATTGGTTGTGTTTTCATCAATTATGTCAGAGTGGGAAATTGGTCCAGCTAAGCCAAGTACTCTCAGAATGAACACGTAGTAGAAGCAAATATTTTTTCTTACTGATTCAATAATAAAACTTACAGTGTCTGATTTTGTCTCACTTGCAGTTCTGCTTGATTTGCAACCAGAAAATGCAATGAATCTTTCAAAAATGAGCACATTAAAAATGTAAAATTCATCTATCCAGATTGGCTGTGAAAAAAATGCATTAATGTTAAGACTAAAGGTGGCACTTAAAATTCAAATCAAGTCAAAAGTTGCTTGATGAATCCAGACTCTCTTCGAGTCATTGGTTGTTTTATGTTTTTTAGCGCTTTCTTTTCTTTAATCGTCAGTTTTTTCTGATATTTTGTATATTTCATCACTTCATCAACAATGGTAGCCTTTTAACTTGAGGATGCTGAAAAGAATTTCACACTAAATTGCTAATAACATAAATTGACTGAATTAAACCGAGCACTTACCACCGCAATGATACACTGTTGTGCTTCAGCCTAAATGTTACATTGGTGACTGATCTAATAACATTTTAAACTAATGAATAATTTAAGTGTGTCTTTAAACTACAAATCTGGTTGTTGTTTTTTTTCTAACTTATTAAAACCTCACAGACACAGGTGCACAGATGAGTTCCTGTGTTCACTGGGGTTTATCTATTTGTTTGTTGGTTTGCAAAGTAACTCAAAAAGTTGTGGACAGTTTTTGACGAATTATCAGGAAGTAGCCTAACTTAAAACTGATTCATTTTTCGGCTTCATTTTTGGATCCGATTCAATGGCACCACCAAAAATGAATCAGTTTTAAGTTAGGCTACTTCCTGATAATTCGTCAAAAACTGTCCACAACTTTTTGAGTTACTTTGCAAACCAATGGCACCACCAAAAATGAATCAGTTTTAAGTTAGGCCACTTCCGGCTAATCCTGACAATTCGCAAAAAACCGTTCATAACTTTTTGAGTTACTTTGCAAACCAGCAAACCAACAAACCAACAAGCCCTGGTGAAAACATAACCTCCTTGGCGGTGGGGGTAACTTTAAAGAAAAAAAAAAGCCGCTTCCGCCTTGGTGGAGGTCTGTACTCTGAGTGCTTTTCTAGTTGAAAATAAGAAGGTGGTGTCATGGCGAAGCTCAGGCTTAATCAATTACCCTTTGTAAGGATTAATTTCTGAAGGTTATTATATTGGATTTTACCCACTGGTTACAGAGTGCATCCACTTTACAGATCCTGGGACTTTGTGACAAAATAAAAAATGTAAACAGCAATGGAAAGGAGGAAAAGTGCTCAAAACATATGCAGCTTTGGGTGACAGATGACTGATGTATGGTTTGAGATAAATGACCATGCCTTATGTATGCTCATATAAATTGTCAGTTTCCATAAAAAACTAACTCAATTTGTCACGTTAGGCTCTTAGTCTCAATAGTCACTGCTTGGTAGCTGTGAGTGCCAGCGATTCAAGCATTGTGGAGGTAAGTAAAAGTAGGTAACCTCATGGGAAGGCAGACGGTATTGAAATGATGTGTTACTTTAGCAAGACAGATTCCACTCCTTCCTCAAAGTCTGTCCTCCGGGAGATTTATACTGACAGTCCCCACTGGAGTGCTCACAAGGGGAGTGGGTAGGTTTAGAGAAAACAGCCTTGAAGCCATGGAGGTGTGTCCTCGTTTCCTTTTTACACTCTTTACATTACCATATATTTCCTTATCTGTCTTTAGGGGACACCGATTCAAGCTAAGAGGAAATATTACGCCATTACTGAGTGTGGGCCAAAAGAAAAGTGCAATATTTTAATGGTATTATTTCATATTACCATAGCAACAAAGAAAAGGTTTTTATAGTCTATGGAGGTATATGCAAAGAACTCTAGTCAAAGACTGATCGTCTGTCACACAGAGCTTTCATGCTTTCACTGAGAGCGACGCCTACGAAACATTTCCTGTCTACTGGTACGACCATTACTGTAAATATCCTCTTCATGTTTTACTACGCTCTGTTTAGTGTACTGCAGATATTACTGCTACTATTACTGTTTGCTGCTGACCCAGTGATCATTAAAGTGTCATATTATCCCGTCATATCTTAGAGGGAGATGAGATGTAACCTACAAGTACTCAACAAGTAAACCCAGCCTGCTGCTGCTACATCTAGACAATAAATAATAATTTAATAGACAATATTAGTATGTTTTTGTGGGTTCTTGGGTGAACAGAATCTGATCACACTTACAGTGCACATTGAGCTGGACCTGAGCCTCCCTGCGTTTGATGTTAAGCCCGTTGTATGGAGCAGTCTGGCACCGGTACGACCCCATCATGTCCCGGCTTACATTCTTCAGTCTCAAGCGGCCATCAGGCGTCTCCATCACGGTTGTCCCCGAAGGCATCAGCAGGTCCTTTTCCACCCGTGACCACAGTACAGGTGGACGTGGTTTGCCATCGACCACCAAGCACACCAGATCAACGTTACCTCCCTCTCGCACACTGACCGCCTGACCTCCTGGTGGCACAGACAGCACTGGAGGAGAGACTGGAGAAAAGGAAAACAAGATTTTATCCTTTCAATGCTACATAATGGAAAAAAAACATAAATATCTATTAGAAAAGAGTGACTTTTGTTTTACAGTTATAAAAACTGCTGCAATAAAGGAAAACAGTCACTTTACAAACTAACAAAAGGAAATCTCATGGAGTATAAGAAAGTGTCAGATGAGTATATCATATCAGCATAAACAATATATAAAATAAACACAGGATAAAATGTTATAACATAATTCGAGAGGAGGGCATGACTTCAAAATTACAGATGGTGCGAACAGAAACTGGATGACAGACGGAGAATAAAAAGGAAAGAAATAAACGGACATTTACAAGGCTAATTTTATTGGACAATGAAACATCGGGACATTAAAAAAGATTACAGCTCAGTAATTAAGTGCTAACATTATGACTGGCCATGCATGAGAAATCACACACAGAGACACACAGTCTTCAAATAACTTGACAGTGATTGTGTTCAGAATCATCATAGTCATCTTAAATAATGAATTCTCAAACATGCCTTGAATGATATATTTGTTCCTTGAACAAAACGCATCTTACAAAGCTCTAAACGTCATATTTACCACAAATACACGTTTTCCAGTGATGCTACTGATCAGCAGTTACATGCACGCACTTAATTTACAGTATGGCTCATTTGAATTTGTCTTTTTTTTGTGGTTTGAATGCAGAGAAATGTCTTGCCCCATTAAAAGGGCTTTTTTACTGAGCTATTTCCTGGATGAGTTTGCGAGAAACTCATGGAAAATTGTCTGACAGAGGTAAGAAATAAAAAAAAAAAGAAAAGAAAACTCACCACTGTTCTGAGAGATGTTGACATCCACACGGAGCTCCGGCACCCTGCCGCCTGGGAAGTTCGCCACACAGCTGTAGGTAGCCAAGTCTCTGAACTTCATGTCCACAATCTCCAGGCTACTGGTGCCAGGTGCCATGTCTGGGTCACTGCGCAGCAAGATCAGGCTATCAGAGTTGAAGACAGGAGCGCCGTTCTTGTACCAGGTGTAGTTGACCTTGTCCTGTGGGGTGGCATCAACGTGACACGACAGCTTGAGGTCCCGACCCATCTGGATGGTCTCGCTGTCCTTGTTGGAGTCTGGGGTAATCTGGAAGGTCAGGTTGCTCATCGCTGTGAGTGGTGGTGGCGGGTGAAGAAGAGGAGAGAACAAAGGGTTAAATAGAGGCTACAACGTCAGGTCTGGAAAACACTGAATGTAAGACTGTTTCAAATGGTCAAATCAACGAAGAATTTGGGATTTGTCTTTGTTAACATACATACAACTAATCTGGACAATCTTTTGCTTACAGCCTGAATGTTTAGCGGGTCAAGCTGTGGACTAGCTATTATTTGTATGTAGTGAGGACATTACTGTACAATAAACATATCACCCAAATTCAAGCATTTTCAAAATGTTTGTAATAGTATTGATAATGGTTCTCTCCTGTTTGCTACACTGCAAAAAAACATTTTTAACAGACAGAAAAGGTTCTTGCCAAATTATTAAAAACAGCATTTAAATCTTGACTCTTGTAGCAACTTCATGTAGCATTAAAGCTAAAAGAAAGTTTAATTGATGACTTATGTATGAGAGGTGCTTGGCACTGATGAAAATGAGTCCTTATTATACAGTATTTATTAATCTCTTACCCTTTACATAACTTGTCTTATTTTGAAATTTTTGTCTATTATTGTGACAACGCGTATTCACGTGAAGTTTCTTATAGTTTGTTGAATAAAAATTAAGTGGTGAAGGAGGGGACAAATGGCTAACGTGATTATTGTACATGATTGTATTTTGAATATGATATTGAATAAGTAACCTCCTTTTAAGTTCCAGTCTGTGATGTTTTCAGTAAATCATACTCATTTGTATTATGCACCTACTCTGGAAAAGAGTTTGCTTCTTGAGGACAAATAATAAACTATCTATCTGATGGAGAAGGGGGGAATGATTTTGTGAGCGTGAGGCATAAAGAGGGGGCAGCGTGACAAAAAGAAACTGAAGGAAAAAAAAGGAAATTGAAGGAGAAAGAGAGAGAGAAGAAGTAAATTGTGAAGGGAGAGAGACAAAAGCAGCCAGATAGAGAATAAAATAACAGGGGAGGGGGAGAAGGAGGTGGAGGAGGGGGGGGGAAACAAAATCAAGGACAAAGAGTAACTCTCACACTGTCACATTTAATTTTCAGTTTCAAAAGCTGCGTTTCCTCAACAGATTTCCATGTTGAATACAAAACAGCTCTTGTGTTTCCAAACTAAGGGGAGAGACAGGAGGCAAGGAGGAGAGGAGAGCTTAAACTCCTCCTTTAAACTCCTCTCGAGCTTGTTAACAACATGCTTGGGTGGAGCCGTGGATATGGAGCAGTGACCATATGTTTAACATGATCCTGCAGCTTTACCTGGCTTTTCCTGAGGCAGTGTTGCAACATTGCAGCCTTGTCGTCTGCAGACTTCTATCTCTACGCACTCACTAGACACAAATGTGTGTGTGTGTGTGTGTGTGTGTGTGTGTGTGTGTCTCATTCGCCGTCTTGCCACCTGTGCTTGTGTGATGATGCGTTCAGGACCATTAAGCTAACAGGAGAAACCCATCCAGCATACGCTTTCTACAGTGTTAACTAACAGAAGAGACTGTCGCTAATTGTTTCCACTCCAGTCTAACTAATTGGAGTGAATAAAGATGATTAAAGGGACTAAAAATAGCCGGAGGGGAAGGGAGAATGGAAATGCTTCTTGTTTTAATGGCAGGGGAATTAGAAAAAGAGCAATACTTAACCCGCCTATTCTAACGAGATTCACATCAGCTCGCTCTAATGATGGATCAACTGCTTGCGTGTTACACCCCACACACACACACACACACACACACACACACACACACACACAAATGAACACATTTGCTCATATAAGTTACAGTTGATGAATAAAGCTAGCAAGGACTGGACAGATGGCACTTTTTATTTTCAGCCAGGGAAATCATTTTAGATTTAAATACTTGATTGAAATAGACAAAACGGTAAAAATAAAAAATACAGTCTGTTTAATAAAATATTTTCAAGAATATGAATAAGATATTTATCGAGTGTGTGAGTGTGCGTATTTGTGAAAAAAAAAAATTCAAGAAATCTGTTAAAGTGTCATTACTTTAAATGTCCCCTCTGCTTTCAAAAGAAAACATATGGCATGATGAGAAAATAAATGTGAACAAATTATTTCTAGTTTCAAAGTTTGTACAAACCTAGATGAACACAGCATAAATTATGTTTGGACAGATCACTGTGCATCCAAATCAGCAGCTGGGCATAAATAATGCACACATACTGTACATACTACAAATCTCAAAACACTCCTGTTCATAACAAATGTCCCACAAATGTTACTTACTCCTGACAATGATGTTGACGTTTTTGCGTGCGGGGTTGCCCACATTGTTGACAGCCGTGCAGTTGTAGAAACCTGCGTCAGCTGGTGTGACTGCCCGTAAAATCAGCGTGGGCCCTCGAACTTGTGCGCTGAGGGGAAGGGGGCTCGGGTAGCGCGACCATGTTACAGTGGGGAGGGGGAAACCTGCCGTCACCTCGCAGGTTAGGAGCACATCCTGCCCGGGATCAACCACCACCGTGTCGTTCACTGACAGCCGGATCATTGGGGGAGCTGAAGAGGGGAGGAAGAAGAAAGGATTCTCTGTGGTTATGTAGAACAGTGGTTGTTTTCCTCATGATTTGCAACAGTTGTACAAGATTGGTGGTTTACTGACACCTACAGATGTTGTAAATGACGTTAACTGTCTCTGTGTGCCTGTAATACACTACATAGACTCAAATGAAGGTCTCCTAGTGGGATTGCAGCATGGTTACAGGTTTTTGCAAGCGAGTGATGATACTGTTTAAAAGTAAGAATGGAAGTCTGTGTAATTTTTGTCATGTAATCACACAGAGAAAATTCCCACTTGCTCCTTGGATACTGAATGAAGCTCTGCTGGTCTTCAAATATTACAGCTACTATTTTCCTACTTTATCATGTACTCACTTGGCATCCTAAGGAGCCCCTCTAGATCCCTAGGAGAGTTTTTTTTTTTGATCTCGTGGGAACAAGACATGTATCTCGTTCCCTCGAGTTACGTAACTCATACGAACGGAAGTTACTGAAGACAGCAATCACTTTTTGGTAGGGGAAATATTGATTATGATCACATTTACAGTAATATCAGCCTGTGAAAACGACTGAGTGGACTCTAACAAATATCATCCCCATCAACTTTTCAGTGACAGTATAATGAAGAGTCATAAATGCAAAAGTGATCTATATTCTTGAGGTAATGAGATACATGAGATAAAAAAAAAAAAATTCCTAGGGCTCTAGAGGGGCTCCGTCGTATCCAACTCAATGTATCCAAATGAGGAAATCTATGGGACCTGAGGACCGGACACATGCAGGTATAAATGAATCTTGAGCAGCAATGAACTCCCAAATGCACAGAAACACTTATGGATATTTCAAGGGAGGGGAATACAGTTGTCTTTAGAGGATCACCACTTCACTGAGTAAATCCCAAGACCCACAGACAAAACGTGACCTCCAACTAAACTCTGCAAACAACAGCCGTTTACAAATTAGTTCTGACTGCAAATATGATGCAGTGTAAATAAGTGTAAATATCCTGTATGTGCACTAATGCATTAATGTGAGGGTGTGTGATTTTCCAGCCTTTTCTTAGTGCCTTAAGCCTTGTTCACACTACACAACTTTTTATTATTATTATTATTATTATTGTTATCGACTCTCCGTGCTGATCACACTATGTGACTCTCTAGTGACTGGTTGGGAGTCTTGGGGTGTTCACACTACAAGACTCTCCATCGGCCGACTGTCCTCCCTCTTGCTAATTCCTGGTCAAATGAACCACTTGTTTTCTACACGTGATAATTTGAACACTAAAAAACAAAGAGCGGCTCATTTGACCAGGAATTTGCGAGAGGAGGCTGGACTGCAGTCAATGTGCAAACTTTTGATTGCAAACATGGATGCAGAGCAGAATACAGCCCTCCAGGTTGTTTGTGTGCTATCATGTAGTGAAAGAACAAAAAGAGAAAAGTTGTTGTTGTTGCTGCATTTCGCAGCAACCCCCATGTCTGCTCTCATTGGTTGTAGCTCTTTTTACGTCAGCATGACGCGACTGGATATTTGGCAGACTCGATATTCAGTTTTTGTTTTGTTGGTGACTTTCGTTGAGGCTATCGACAAGTGTCTGACTGGCGTCTTTGAGGTGTTCACGCAGACAACTGCCTCAGCCTGATCTGAAATCGTGTATTGTGAACAAGGCATTACTAAACACAAAAACCAAGGTAGGTCACGTTTTGCTCCCAATCTATACTCTTAGGTCACCCAAATGTGACCCAAGCCACCGCATCATTTCCCTATGACTGACCTAACAGGAAAAGTACAGGATGATCTAAAATGCAACTGCAGAGGAGCAGGAAAAAACTGTTTCCAGACAGAGATCGATTGAACACCAGCAGTTTTAAAACAGAAAAAAGGGCAAAGCAGTGAGAGCGAGGGGCACACACACACAGTACATGGTCCATAACTGATCAGCTGACGAGCAAAGAGAAAGTAAAAGGCTGGACTGAAGCAGAAGAAGGCTAAAAGGAAAGAAAGGGGTATTAATCATCTAAAAGGGGTTTGGGGAGAGGAGGGGAAGAAAAACCACTACAGTGGCAACGAAACCCGAATTCTGGATAAACACCTGGATAAATAAATGGTATACAGTGTGAACTGTCTGCACAATTACCAAAGACAGAAAGGAAATGAAAACGCAGATTTTAATTTGATAGTCGGATGCTCTTTCAGCCTTAGCATGTCTTTAAGACATCCACTGATACACTGTACAGCACACATACTGTACAGGAGCAGACAGAGCTGTCAGGAAATAATAAATACCATGTGTGCCAGCTGATGGCACAGTTGCATCAATTAGGCTGATGATGTCTCAGGATGAACTTTTTCATTGTGTTGATGAAACACTGTGCAGCTAGCATGCATCTACTGTACATCTCATCTGCCAAGTGTAATAAATCCAGTATAGGACGTCCTCTATATGATGACAGATGTGCACAGGTTGCTCAGAACAACTGTAGCAAATGACGTGCTAGCTTAGCACATGTATGGTAGAAAATATTATTTTGCTAACCAGCTATCATTCCTCCATCCAACACAGGCTCAAGGGCTTGCTTAACTTGCTTAACAGTTTTTTTTTTTTCATATACAGAATAAAATGTTATGTGAAAGAGTGTTTTACATACCCACAGAACATGGCAACCCAAGCTAGCTTACTGTTAGTGTTTCAGTGTAAACTTGCCTAAAAGCCTCCTTTAGCTCGTTTTAGCTTTACGTTATGGTTCAACTCAATTTCCAGCAAATGCAGTCACTCATTTTCAGAAAAGAAATTGTGATAAAAAAAAAAAACACAAGCTACATGCTGCATGTGCTGTATTACATAGTCAAAATTAGCACCTAGCATGAGCTAACATTAGCAGCTAATGCTCCAGGTGTGTGATTCATCAGGTGACCAGTCCCATGACTCCAATGGAGTGATGATGTTGCTCTCTGCTTGCTGAATATTTTGTTTAGCTAACATGTTATTAAGTTTATAAGATGAGTTCAGCCTTCAGTCTTCACAATAATGTTATCTGCCAGTTTGTTTCTGAGTTGTGCTGTAAATCAGGTAGTTCTGTCTGGCAAAAGGAAAAAAAAAAATCTTTGTCATGAAAACACAAAAGCTCAAAAGTGATTTTATCAAATAGTTTATTTTAGATTTTTATCCCGAATCTGGCTGACATATATTTAAGTGCACACCTCGTCTATTTGTCCATGTTTAACTATTACATAATAAAACTACCCCTGACAAATGGCAGTGTAAAACTTAATCAAATGATTGCTTTGTGGCATATTATGCCCATGATGAGTCTGTGTGCTGTCAAAAAAAAAAACTCTTCGTAAAGCAAGGCTCTCAATACTTCACTGTAACTGTAATTTAAAGAGCAAAGTATTAAAGTAAAAGTACTCTTGCAGATGTTCCCTCTGTTATTGTTATATCAATATTATAATGGTTATATATTAACATTACTTATCCATTAGAGTAAAAGAAGGATTTTAGTTTATTCTGTCAGATTGCATATAATGCTTATTTGCATTAATGATTATTCTGCTGATTTTTTAATTTTTTTTTAATTGATCAATTGATTGTTGATTGTTGAACCCTAAAAAATAAATTAAAATAATTAAAAGGGAACTCTTGAGATCCTCATTTGTGAAGCAGGAACCATGATTTTGCATTAAAAATGGCTAAAATGATCAAAGTAGCTGCCGAATAATTGCATGTCCATCAACTCAACGGATTAATTGTTTCAGCTGTATTTGCATAAACTGCTGGGTAGTTTAATTGATTACAAAATGTCATACTTTTTGGGCACTTCTTATGAAAAAAACAGTAAAACTGAGTACTTTCTAAAGCATTCAAAATGCTTCACATCATCGTAGGTAGCAATCTAAATGTGCAACATTTTGTAATAGTCCTTTGCATATCTGACCATGGGGTGTAAATGGGGTGACAGGAGGCTAGCATTCAGAGAAATGAGCTTGTGACCAAAATGTCACCTGTTAAATCCCTCGAGTGGCTACAAAAATGTTTCTGGTGGAGTAATGTAGAGAGGTCTCCCCCTCCCTCATCAAATGCAGTAAAAACACCCTGGGGCAAAGCAGTCAAGCTCCAGTTTCTGGAGCTGCTTCACTGACCACGAGTTACTAATCTGTGCTTGTACTGTTCAGCTCTCTGGTGCGAATTTTGTGTCTTTGTGTGCAACTCTGCCTCTCTGTGTAAGTATTTGGACAAGTTATAGCAGAAAAAAAGAAAAACAAGGTCATTGCATTGTGTTTAAAATGTGCTCAGTCAACCTGTCTCTTTGAATTGTGTATATATTTTCTGTTACGCAGCCTCCTCACATGGCATGGTAATGTTTGTTTTACTATAGCAGCTCTGTAACACATCGTGCAGCAGGTGATAACTCTGTATTGTTTAGCATAAGAAGACATAATGATGCATCCTGTGTTATGAACATTAAAGGGTCATTTTGGAGATAGAATAAAAGCACGTTTTTGAACGTACTGCATAAATTTCTCCAGCTAGTCTGTATACATATCCATTCATTTGCCAGGTATACACTCCTTGTTTGGAAAATGTATCTCCTCTGATACAAAGGAGACAGAGCTACAGTGGCAAACAACTCCTTCATTGCCAATGTGAATTTATTCCAATTGGACGGATGGAAAAAGACGAAAGAGGCTTACGTTCTCTAATAGGTTTAGATGCTTGTAGAAAATAAACAAATGCACACAGCCAGAACCAGGTGGGAATTATCTGCATAAGCTGTCTATTGCCTTTGGCAATACTTTTGATGCAGTGTCTGGAGAAATAAAAGGACAATGATAATATTGTACGCCGCCACGTCATCTCTTATGATTATTAGCACTTAAAAAGTCAGTATTTAGTTGTAGAGATGAAGTTTTCACTCTTGAAATGTAACATTCAAACTAGCCCCATGATACAGAAATGATTTGGTTTAAGCTTATTTTTTTTCCATCACAGCACTCGCAGTGTGTGTGTGTGTGTGTGTGTGTGTGTGTGTGTGTGTGTGTGTGTGCGTGTGTGTGTCCTGACAGGTATTGAGTTTTGGGTTTCTGCAGTCAGCAGATAGGGGGGAAGTTGAAAGGTCAGCTGCTGATCCTCCATGAAAACAGGTGCGAGACGGTCAAAGTCTCTGATCTACACACCTTCTTTCTCCAGATTATTTTATTGGCTTTTTGGCTTTATTTTGAAGGATGTACGATTAGTACAGTCATGAAAGGTTGGTGGGGTGACGTGATCTCACATAATTTTGCAATGTGCATAATTTGTAATGTGATATTTTCATTAAATGTACACATGAACGTGTGTGCATTTTTAATGATTTGAATATTTGCAGTTGAGAATTTTAGATTCTTTTAAATGACCCTCAAAGACACGGAGGAGGAGAATCCAGGCTTTTATCGACCTGAGAGGGAGTTAATCCCCAGTGAAGAGCGACCCCACAGAGTACAGAAAACAATTCATTCCTCTAACAGACATCATGCAGTACATCCTCTCATCTAATCTCTTTTTTTAACAGATTGCAATCACCGTAATGAAAGAGGTGCACGGAGGCTCAACAAACTAGTTTACCGATTTGTGTTTCTACTAACAGAAGAGAACACACACACACACACAGACTCACAGTCTCTTACATGGGTGACAAAAATGTATGAGCAAAAACACACTAATGGGACATCTCTTTAGCTAACCTCGCCAGTGATGGCTCTCAAGCTGACAAAACATTTCACTGGTGTAGCAACTGCAATCAGCACATAAATAGCACTGTCCACATCCATTGTATCAAATTACGATGCAAGGAAAGTGAACCCCTGTAGAGCTTTCCAAGTACTCAGCAAACCTCCATGGAAACTGTTGTCTGTTTGTTCAATACAATTAGTAAAATACACTGTAGCATCAGGGCAACAGGGGATGCATTAGAGCCATGTACACTGTCATAATTCATTATACTTGCATTTCAAGGTCCAATAATCAAAGAGAGTACATATGTGCTGCGCTACATGCACTGTAATTGTGAGCATTCAAATGAACAAATGAATAAATAGCTAAAGAACAAAAACAAAAAAAACAGAAAAGGCCAAAAACTACGATTCCAGAAAGTCTGAGAAGAAGACGGAACACTATAGGTGAGGCAAGGAGGGAGGAACTGAGGATTTGAGAATTATAGCTTCAATTTCCCGGGGATGCGTGGGTGACAGTAACGGTGGGATCAGCCAGCGCTCTTCCCAAAGTAATGGGATTTATGTGCAGCACAGCGGTTTACAACCAGGTAACAAATGCCTCTCTCCACCACAGTCACACTCTCTGTCGTCTTTTCCCTCTGTCAGTTTGTCACCTCTGTATCTTCAGTATCGCTCTCTCTTCTCTACATTCCCTTGTCTCTATACCTGGCTTTCATTCTCTCTGCATTTCTTGTTCACTGCATTCCCACTCTGGCTCACTTTTCTCTCATACTGCCACGCTCTACGGCCTGCTTCAGATTTGTAGGATTGACTTAATCTATGAGGTAAAGGCAGATGGGTTATTAGGCTGGCAGGAATCTATTGGAATATAAAAGAGTAAAGATTAAGATAAGAGCTGCACGCTGAAATGTGCTGTATGTTTGTATTTCGTATGCAGGCACAACAGGCGTCACATGTCAGTCAAAAATATGGTGTTCGTTGATCCCTGGTGCCAAATGTTCCAGGTGTAGATTTGGAAAATGGCAGACAAAATACCCTGAAGCAAGGTGAGGGGATAAACCTGAGGAGATTTTATGTGCACTGTGCACAACACGAAATTCTGACCTTCAGGTATTATATTTATTTAGGAATGATATGTAGTTTATGTTCAACATAAAAATGAGGACAAACTTTAATTGTGTCATGAAATGAAACCATAACAATCATAAAAACAAATACTATCAGAGAGCTGGAAAAAGGAGACAATATAATTTATAATTTATTGACAGTAAAAGCACAGATGTTATTAATCATTACTAACAACTGTGATTTTAGGTTTGGTTAAAAAAAGAGATGTATGTACTGTATGTAGAAAAGTAATGTATTTGAAGGAAGAATGTGCGTACTGCAACTGGTATCTCACATATGCACAGTGCCAGTCATCGGTATGAATGGATGTAATTATGAGAGTGAAGCAGAGCACTGCTGACAAGAGTCTGCAGGCTCACTTGTGCAATTAAAGCAAAATGCTGTGAAACTGCAAAGGTCAAAAGAAGATGGAGAGGCCACAGAAGTGAACTTCTGAGATTCTTAAAGCCCCTTCCCAGTAACCTCTCAAAAAAATGATCAAAGCAGTCTTACAAGCAAATTGATTCTGGCCAGTGGTGAGGCTGTATATCACCCACCCTGATCCCCCGACTGGACTGGATTTGAAATGAGTGGAGGAACATCCTGGTGGAGACGTTTAGAGACTCAACAATGTAATAGTTCCTGTCTGCAGGAGGCCTTTACATCCAGGCAGCCCAGACACACTTCTGTTGAGCATATAACTAAAAGACATTTGTATGGATTAAGCCAAAAATCTGAAATACAAACAAAAGTGAAGTATCGTAACGCATGAGCAGACAACAGTGTTGAGTAAATCAACACTTTTAGATTGGGTAGGTGTGTCTTTTTTGTGTTTCTCTAATTTTTCTGTTTTATTTCCTGACTCTCTCTCCTCCACATGACCACCCTCAGACCTGGATTACAGCCTCACATAAAAGTGAGCGCACAGATGTCCTGCCGCAGAGCTTTCACAGTGCTAAGGGTTATTGCAGATTGCCCATCGATCCCCAACATTTCAGGGGGGAATTCACACGCAATAGGATCTGCCACCTATCGATCTCATCATATATATTACACACTTGTACGACTGTCGTATTACCATGAAGGTGTACTCTAGTAAGAGTTACAGTAATCAATAAAAGACTCAATCAACTCTCCCATTGTTCAGATTTACAGATCGCTCAGAGGTTGTCATCAGCTTTAAATCTTGGTGTGTGTGTTTGTGTTTCATTTGTCCAGCATATGCCACCAACATTATTAAGGACGGGAAATTATCTTTTTTTTTTTTTTTTTTTTTTGATTCTGCATTTTGTTCCTTTTAATTCAACCGAGCAGGAGAAAAAAAGTCTTCAGCGTTTCCAAATTATCACCTTAATTAATGCAGACAGCTGCATAAAAAAGGTTCATCAAAGGCACAGCTCTTAACTGTCAGAAAGTCTCTGCAACTGTAACCTGATAATTAGTAATTAATATGACAATTCTATGAAGCCACTTTTTTTCTTTTCTCATGTGGAGCATCTCTTTTTCATTGCACTACTTCACTACAGTGATTATTTATTGTGCAGATAACTGACTGTATTATGATTTTAACACATACGTACCTCCAGAAGAGGTATATTAGTGCACATGTGAATCCAGATTAATAATTTACTTTATGGTTTGTTTTTAGCTTCAAATGAACTCAGTAAAATAGAACATTATATGCGGTGGTGATATTCAGCCTTTAGCTTTGGCTGACAGGGGAAATGATTTCTGTGTTCCTGGCTGATGTGAAGATTGTTTTTCACAGCTCAATATACAGCAGTTGTTTGTGAGGCATGCCATTGCAACTGACTGGTTCATTTATGACTTTTTAATATTTATCTCCTCCTCATTTTATAACAAACAATATGTGACAAAATCCAAAGTTCACACTCAGTTATGGTGGAAGTCAATCTAAATGCAATCTCGTATTGTACTCCATCCATCCACACGCCCAGGCCTTGTTCCATTACCCCCTCCACCCCTGAGCTACACCACTTTAAATAACACGACAAGCTCCGGAGCATAGCTCCCATGTTCTTTTTATGAGAGGCAGGGGGGAAGAGGATTTGGTCGCTGTCAGCAGTTAGTGGAGGGCAGAAGCCCCGTACTCAAATCCCAGGCTGGGATTATGATATAAAAATCAATCAATCACTGTGTCCCTGCGTGGTGAATCGGCGGCGATGGCGTGACCTAGTTGGATGAATCTAATCTAAGCGGTGAGTGACGCCACAAGGACAAAAAGGAGCTCAGCGGGGAATAACAAAATCCACGCTCATTAGATAAATATTATGGAGGATAAAAACAAAGCAGCAGTTTGTTTTCCTCTTTTACAATCTCTTCTGTCCTTCTGGCTCCCTCCCACTCTTTGCCCTCTGTTTTATCATCTCTGCTCTCTATTTGTAATTTTCTTTCTATCCCCATCTCTCTCGCTCATCTTTTCTGAATTTGATGATTTTCTGAGCTAACATCATCATGTTTACACTTGTCTGAAGGGCGGTGTTATTTGTCTCCTGTAGCTGGATTCATTTTAAAGCCTGTATTACTTTATTCCCACGTTACCTGCTCGCCTCTTCATATTGTCTTTATATTGAGTGTTGTGGCTAAAATGTGTTCCAACACCAGAAACACACCAAGCAGCAGCACAGAGCTGCCATGCAAAGTCTAAGGTGGGGATAATTTCACTTTTGACTGTGAATCGCTGCCAGAGAATACTGGCCAGTACACAATCCTGTGACTCATGTGACATGTTTACCTACATTCACTGGCCACTTCCAGTGTTGTGCGTTCAGAGATGCTATTCAACAGGTCATCTTCACCATGTCTACGTACCTGAATGCACTGAGTCACTGCCATGTAATTGGCTAATTGGATATTTGCATTAACGAGCAGATGAACAAGTGTTGAAATATATATTACAACACATGAACATGCCTCCTAGCCACAGAAACATAATAAGGATGCCGCATTTTTGTGGATTTACTGTATTCATATACAGTTTTTCACATTGACAGGACAATGTTTAGTGTGATGGAGTATATTTTATTCTGGTTGATAACTTGGGGTTTATTTCAAACACACACACACACAGAAAAACAGACTAAGCAGTGTGTCTCCCATCACTCCGTGACGCTGTGAGGTCCAGACAGATTGGCTGTTCTGGCAAGCCTCTGCGTCTGTATGCCAGCACCAGACAGACATTTATTGTTATGGCGGCTGTGTTTGTGTACGTGTGTGTGTTTCTGTGTATGTGTGTGTTGACTGAGCCGTGGGGGCACAATTGATCTCAGCCACAGGAGTCCAAGAGGGGAGGACAGGAAGACAGAGGGGGTGAGAGTGAAGCACACCCATCACATACAACTAGAGCATTAAGACTTGTTTGTTTTTCCTCCCCGCCGGTTCATTTTGAACAACACTTGTGTGACTGTTTTACAAAGAGCCTTTGTAAAGTAGGACATGCTGCAGCTAATGCACTCTCCTGTTACTGCTTAGTCTTACACATTTTGTGTGCTGTATATTCAAAACCGTTAAAAGCATGTCTCTTCTAATCCTAAGCCACTGTTTATCACTTCTGTGCTGTCTAATTGACAGCGTGTCGCATTCACCTGAGGCTGATTCATTAGCGTCTCTCATTTTTCCGGAGTGTCCATCTGTCTCATTCACTCTCACTTTTTCATTTCCTCCTCTTCTCTTCTCCAGCTGCCAGACTCTGTTTCCTCTCCTCTTAACTTTATCACGGTTTCTTTCCTTTTTTATCTTCCCCACCTTCAGCTCACTTCAGAAGACTCCTGGGAACATTTATCTCTTATCTGAAAGAGGCCTTATTGCCCAATTGATAACCTCTCCTTCAGAGCAAAGCCTGTAAATAAAAAGTAGAAGTCATGGAGACTTGTGGCCTTCACAAAAAAAAAAAAAAAAATCTTTTTAGTAACAAGATATTCATCCATATAAAAAGATAATCTATTTTTATGTTCTTAAAACATTTATGCATTAGCTTTTACAACTTTACAACAGCCCTTAATGAACAACATTGTGATATTGGAAGTATCGGCCAACCTGGAGAGTATTTATTATATTCATATAAAATAAATGTCTTTTCTGCATCACATTCAGAGCTCCAATATGAGCAATATCTTTTGGCAACATCTATCATACACACACAAATACAAATACATCATAAAATACTGTATAAGTTAATGAGGCTTGAAGTGCTAACAGAGGCTAACAGGCTGTTTACAGACATAGTGCAAAGGTACCGGCTGTAGCTTCATATTTATGTAGTTTGACGTTCCCAAAGTGTTTCGGTCAAAAGGCTGCTTTAAGTACCTAAAAGCCTCATTTTAGCTGTAGCAAGCATCACAACTTTGCTGTATCCACATTTTCAGTGCATATCTCTCTGACTGAGAGAAACACCAGATTAAGATAAGAAGCCCTGAACAGTCCTCACAGCTTTAAAAGGTGTTTCCCAAAATCTGACAACAAGGACATTCCAAATGAATACATGGTACTAAAAAGAATTAAATATAACTGACGATAAGTTTGAAAAACACTTGTAAAGCACTTCTATATGCACATTTTGCCATCATAAATTCAGACTAGTGAAGAGGAAGAAGAAAGGGAGATAAACACAACAGAAGAAGCAGGGTGGTGTTCCCTTGTGGTGTATCAGTCTGACTGTCACAAACAAGACAGGACTGTCAACGGCAACAATGTTGTCGTCAGTAAGAGTCGCTGAGCGGTGGCGTGGAGATGGACAGAGCGGTGTGGAGTAAATTGGAGATAACAGAGAGTGTGACAACTGCATTACAGCTGACGGCCCTGAGAGGAGCTCTCAGCCACGAAGAAACAAGACAGACAATATGGCAGTCTGGAGACAGAGACACTGAGGGCAGATCTGAGCACAAAGTCAAAGGGTAGAGGTAAAACTAAGCGAAAGAGAGAGAGAGAGAGAGAGAGAGAGAGAGAGAGAGAGAGAGAGATTAAAGGAAGTGAGAGGATGAAAGGAGAATACTGCTCAAGTAAAAACAGGAGACATTTTAACAATGAGAGACAGACAGCAAGAGATTCCTGAGCCAAGAGACAACAAGCATGTAGGGAAAAGTCAGATGAGATGGCAGAATCAAAGAACGAGAGAGAGAGAGAGAGAGAGAGAGAGAGAGAGAGATGGAAAGCGTTGCGAAGCCATGTGTACGTCTACTCTGTGTTTGTCTCCGGAGTGTTCTCAAAGAGGAAACTTACATGTGGCGTTTGTGAGCCTGAAGGTGACCGACTTGTCTTCGATGTTGCACACATTGCGGACGGACACCTGGCACTTGTAATCAGCAAAGTCCTTCGGTCTGAGGTTTTTCAGCTTCAGCACCTTGGTCTCACCCTGGATGGGATGAAACATACACAACTACAATATCATGCATCAGTATAAATATATGAGACACATATAAGCATTAATCTAAAGATAAAACAAATACAACCACATTCCCACTGCATAACACATAAAGCTCAGTCTTTTTTAAACTGGGTTGTAATCTTGTGTAAAAGTCACTTTAATTTTTGATGAGCCGTACTGTGATAAACAGGGTCAAAGACACACTTAGATAAGCCCGTGCGCACACACACACACACACACACACACACACACACACACACACACACACACACATACTGTGCCTGTATGTCTGACATGCCCTGATTAACAACTGAAGCATCTCAAATCTACATATAGAGTAATATGAATGATGAATTTCAGATGGCTTTCACACGACACCATTAGGAAAATGAGAGTGATCTCATTGTCAGGGCAAAAATAAAAAAGCTAAATCCATCCATCCATTTTCTTCTGTTTATCCGGGGTCAGGTGGCGGGGGCAGCAGCTTAAACAGGGAAGCCCAGACTTCCCTCTCCCCGTCCAGCTCTTCTGGGGGGATCTCGAGACGTTCCCAGGCTAGCTGAGAAACATAGTCTCTCCACCGTGTCCTGGGTCTTCCCCGGGGTCTCCTCCCAGTGGGACATACCTGAGCCAACCTCATCTGGCTCCTCTCAATGTGGAGGAGCAGCAGCTCTACTCTGAGCCCCTATCGGATGACCGAGTTTCTCACCCTATCTCAAAGGGAGAGCCCGGACACCCTGCAGAGGAAACTCATTTCGGCCGCTTTTATCCATGATCTTGTTCCTTCTGTCACAACCCACAGCTCGTGACCATAGGTGAGGGGAGGATCATAGATTGTCCAGTAAATAGAGAGCTTTGCCTTTTGGCTCGGCTCCTTCTTCACCACGACAGACCCATACAGAGTCCACATCACTGCAGTCGCTGCACCAGTTCACCTGTCATTCTCTCACTTCATCCATCCTTTCTCTGAGTGTTCATAAAAGACCACTCCAGTAGCTTTCTCTGAGCCTCTTGTGTCAACATACTCACTGACTTGGACATACAAAATCTGTCACACGTCTCTTTAAACCTCTCTGACAATCTTTCAGATAAAGACTTTACGTCTGACCTGTGTGTCTGCTGTAGTGTGTAATGGGCCAAACTGTTGCAGGTAGCCCCGGGAGGAGCTCTGCAGGCTGGCTAATTGAACTCGAGGGGCGCTGCTTTGTGGCTGACTGACGCTTTGATAAGTGGAGAAAAAGGGAGCAGTTGTGCTAACGATTGGTAGATGTTTCACTTTTAACGTTACAAGAGAAAAGGTTTTTGGGATGAGGACCATGCTTGGCGAGCGAGACAAAATATCAAATAGCCAGTTTGGCTGGGGTTGATAGACTTCCTCAAATCAAATAAAGAGCAGAGATGAACCACTAATGTTCAACCAACTCTGATGTAGCGTCCAGCCTCACTCTACATAGTCAGTAGATGTGTTTTACTGAACATGGCATTTCCTAGAGTAACTTGGTCACAAGCCAATGTGCTTTAACAGTGTTCATGTAAACCCTTAAAGGAATAGTTTGGGTCTTTTAAAGTGAGGTTGTATGAGGAACCTATCCTTTGTCAGTGTATTACCAGTGGGAAATGGTGGTCGGCACACCTACAGCCTGGTTAGACAGGCAGGAGTCACCACACAGAACCAAAAACAACGTACCGCTGTGAATGGGTTAGGCAGCAAAATATGTTAGCCACTGAAATGAAAAAAAACTCAATATCTGTTTTAGACTCCATTGAAAATAAACAGTAATTTAGTTTGTTTGTGTTATAGAGTGACTTTGCGACTTAGCTCAAACTCATCAAAGTCACAAAAAAAACACAAACTATCTTATTGAGACAACGAAAGATGAGCAATCCTGTGCACTGCGAGGTATTTTTTTTCCCAATGGACTCTGTTGACTTTGGACAGAGCATAGATGGATACCGTGGTATTACATCCCAAATCTAATCCTAGTTAATAAAATAATTATATTGTAAAATTTGCCAACTATTTTGATTTGAGGAATTAAAATGAAAAAAATAAATTCTCTGAACTTGGTGAATATTTCATGGTTTGTTTATCGTTCTATGACAGTAAACTGAGTATCTCTGATTTGTGGACAGAACATTTGAGGAAGTCATCTTTGGCTTTTGGGAAACACTGATAAACATTTTTTTGACATTTCACAAACCGAACAACTAATGGATTAATCACTTCTGTTTCAAGTGAATGGAGGATTTTGTGCAGCACTTCTTGAAGAGGAGAGCAGACCATGGTGGAGTGGTGGTAAACCCGACTGTGTGTCGGCACCGTGCATGTGCTCTGGTGTACCTGAGTGTAAAGCGGTTCGTAGATGTCCACCCCGTTGTCCTTGCTCTGTTCGATGAGCACGTTCCCACGTTTCCAGATGAATCGTGCTGGAGGGTTGGAGTTGACGGTGCAGCGCAGGAACACCGTCTTCTCCTGGTAGTAACTGCCACGCACATCACTGATGGTCTGGTGCACCGTCAGAACAGGCGTGTCAAGGTCTGCGACACACAGCAAAGGAAGAAAAAATATTAAAAAATAAAAATGAAGAGTCATGTATTGCTGCAGGGGGAGAATATTGGTTATTACACCCTAGAAGCTTGCTCGTTAAGGCCCTCAGAAATAAACAGCGAGGAAACCACAGGGTACAGTCTCACATTATTCAGAGCATGCATAGTTAAAATAACCTTCAGTTTGTGTGATTTTATCGCCTTTCTGTGCAAAACATTGGCAATATTTTGTGCGGCAGGGATGGGATTTGGTAACTGGGACACAACTGTAAATGAGGGCAAACAAGTGCTGTTTGTTGGCTGAATTGCCCACCCACGCTGACCAAAAGCGTCCAAACAGTTGCCTATTGATCATGGCTTCTAACGAGCACAAATGTCCAAACAATCTGTGTGTTTTGCCAGTTCGCTCTCTGGCTGTGACGCTCTCACACATTATTATTTTTATTTTTTTTTTTTAGCATATTTGCCATTTTTTTATCTTTTTCTCCATCCTCCTTCCAACTTGCCTCGTTTCCCTGCACATTTTCTTCATGGGAGTGTCATCTCCCTTTTCCTCCAGTGGATAGCATTTCAGCTGCTGTCACAAGCGTGGAGGCTGCTCTCCCCTGGTTTCTGCCATCTCTCCAAAACTCACTGCCACTTTCACTCCTCATCACCGTCCCTCCCTCTCGATCCCCTCCTCCTCGCTCCTTGCCTCTATCTCTTACAGGGCAGAGTTGTGAGTGTGCGTGTGCCCGTGTAATCCCGATTCTTTGCAGCCCAATTGGAATGATGCGGACTTCAAACATCATGGAAACAATTTCTGCCAGCAGCAGGGTAGCCTTTTCCCCTCCTTTTCCTGCCTTTCTATTTCACCGCTCTCCTTCCCTGCTCTTCTTCGCCCCCGTCCCTCACTTCCTTTCTCCTGTGACGAACCTGCTGCACCCCATCAAGAAGGCATGGCGCACGCCACAGAAAAGGTGAGCTGCGAGTGCAGCGACTACGTTCTTCCCTTCGGGGATCCCATGTGATGGAGTAAGGAATTTGTATTTAATATACGTTTGGATGAAGCGTTTCAGAGAAACAATGTGTGGATAAGCATGCATGGTTTTTGAGTGCCGTTGAAAAGGGCACAAGTGTCACACACATGCATACACATCACATCTGGATTTGGTTTGTGTGCAGCCTCAGCACAGAGTCAGAGATCTTTTGTGGTTTGAAGGTTACAGCTCCGGAAAAAGGCTGGCACATAAACACACAGAGGCAACTTGAACTTGTTCATGTGGTTTTTGTGACTTGATTTTTGTGAAATTGCGTGAGACTACAGCTTTCTTTTTCAAACGAAAGGTGAGGCACAAGGGCGCGGAAAGACACACCAAATTGTAGGGTACGTGATATGAAACTATCTTGCATGCCTTGAAGCGAAGTAAAGTGTGCAAACCTTGGCTGAATGTGACGGGAGAGAAGGACGAGCCAGAATGGGAACGCCACTGACACTGTTACACAAACACATGTGACTACAGATGTTTCATCAAATCATCTTCACACAAAAAGAATCTAAGCTGCAGAATTTGCTGAAGGGCTTTATAACGTAAACTTTCTATGTATTATGTGTATGAGTATCGTGACTGTTGACTTGTGCTAATAATTAAGCAATATACTGAATCTAATTAAACCAGCTTCATGCACCGCTGCTGTATGTTAAAAACAGAGACATGGTTTTTGAAAACAATTTAGTAAAATTGAACAATAAGCAACAGTCTAGCCTGGCCGTAGTCCTTCGTAATCTTCCGTTCAATTATCATTTCCCTACATATTACGTCTGGGTTTGATCCCCTTGGACTCGATTTCTCAGGATGAGTTCCATCCTGGCCAATCAGTGAATGATGGGGGATGGGGGGGAGGTGGGTGTTAAGGATGATGTTGAACATATGCACAGCATTTGCGTTGTGGTCTAACTGGTTGTAGTTTGGCAACAATGGCGGCGGCGACTGAAGTGAAGGAAGCCTTTCAATCTGTTTTGGCTAGGCTCCCAAATATTCAGCAACTGACGTTGGAGCAAGAGGAATGTTTAACCAGTTTTATTGCTGGCAAAGATGTCGTGGCTTTACTTCTCAAGGAGTTCGGGAAAAGTCTTATTTTTCAGTTAGCACTGTTAGTAGCGAGGAGTTGGCTAGCGTGAATGCTAGCGGCGCATCACATACGTCACCGTCAAACGTTAGCGATTCAGTAAAATCAGATCCAATCGTTTCAATCTTCAACAGAGTTCACACCTCCCGTCTGAAATCAGTTCTCAATGGAGGAATGCCAGACCCTCTGTACGATGGCACGAGGGTTTGGTAAGACCAGGCTAGCAATAGTCATTATTTACCACTTAAGCATTTAAAAAAAAAACATTGTGAGCTTTATATACTGTCTGACCTGGCTAAGCTGCTTACTCTAATCCAGTCGAGTAATTTTTGTGTCTCTGTTATTTGAGGTTTTTTAAGACTGTTTTCTGAGTGCTCACCTGTTCCCATTCCTTTTCACCTCCCCATGGACGCTCAAATTTTATAAAAGGACAACCCACAGGTTGCAGCAAAAGGCCCAGCAGGAAGTTATAAACACAGAGGGACCGACGGCTTCTCTAAAAGCCTCGACTGTCAACAGGCTATCAGAGTCAGGCCGCATCAAACAGATCTGTCCTCTCGGTTAGGAGCAAGCATATTTTTATTGTAATATAGTTTTATTATCTTTTGGTTCTTCTCTCTGCACTACATTTGTATGTTTATGTGTCATGCACCAAGATACCAAGTTAAATTCTATGTCTGTGCAAACTTACTTGGCAATAAACTTGTTTCTGACTCTTCATGATTTTTCACAGATCATTTGCAGCACACGAGGAATCCTAGCTGACTAATGCCCCGGTAGTAGTAGTAGCAGTGTGTGTGTGTGTGTGTGTGTGTGTGAGTGATCTACTGTCATTCTGTCTGTTTTGTGACACTATGAATGTGGAGAAAGTGGGAAGTGACAGATTGATGCAGAAGACAGACACAGATAAAGACAAGAAGACATCACATCACTTTAAAAGGACAAACACTGTGGAGTCACTCAGAAGTCCACATTGGATGCTCATACATTGGACAAAAATTTTATTGATACCAAAAACCTGAAAATATAATTCACTCATACTGCTAGTATGTTTCTTGTTGCCGTTATATTTAAAAATCCATGGATAAAATGACACTTCTGCAGCCTTTTTGTTGCACATGACAATTATGTTGGTAAAGCTTTTGCAGTCCAAGCTCCCAGGGTGAGTCTAACTTTGTTTGGGCCCTTAAGTAAATAGAGACACAAGATGAAACTGCAAGTGTACAGAAACACAATATGAAACTTTAATGAAGCTTCTGATTTCCCCAACGTCTTGCCTTTTCACACAGCTTAGATCAATTGCACGGCGCTGCTTTTGTTAGCCACAGCTTTTAATGCGCAGCACATCTTGTGCCTTAAAATGTCTGGCATTGTTTTCCACACAGACGACCACACAGCGGTGCAGACACAGACATATTTTGGTTCTCCCTCAGAGTGTGGCCTTGTGCTACACGTGGACAAAGCCTAAAATCAAATGTATAAAGTTACACCTGCCTTCTCCAGCCCAATAAGCTACTAAGAATACCTGACGATGATACCTGTTTCATGTCTGAACATGTTGCCCTGGTTACTATCCTGATGATTTGAGGGTATTAAGGGAGTCTTTCAATCAAAAACTATTTTATGCTACTTTTCTCGCTTCCTTGACTGAAAATATCAATTTAACAGTGACTGTATTGTATTTAGATTATTACAGAAATATGTCTTCACCATTTCTTGCCTACTTTTAATTAAGGTCACATACTAAAAAATGATTTGTAGCAGCAAGTAACCAGTAGTCTTTTCACTTATTGACTTTTAGTGTGCAGCGATTGTACAGATTTTCCTTCAGGGGGTGTTTGCACTTTACTATATAGTTGTTAGCTTTGACAGAGGCTGGAAGGATGTGGTATAAAAATAACAGCGCAACACACAATGAAAGTCACACACTGAAATCTACAAGGTCACAGGTAACGAGTCCACCTTAGTAACCAAGGCTATCTGAATCATTGGATGCTATTTTCAACACAGACTCTGCTGCAGTTTTAGCTCTTTAACGTTGACAACTGTAAACACCTCAGGTAAACTTCGAGAAATTTGTCTTTGCTTCATTTAAAATTGCTTGATAAAGAAAATAAGAAAAACGGCACATGTCCAGCTGTCTTATCTGGTCGACACAAATTAATTCAAGAGGTTTCAACACTGTGAGGCCAGCTGCCTCTTAATGAAATCCCTTTATTATTAGAGACAAACACTGTCAAGTATTTCACTTCTATTTGCTCAGAATATTCTCAGCTCCCAGTTCATCTCAACTGCATAATAATTTTATAATATAAAACGAAGCAGGAAAGCCTCTCATAGAGCAGCATGAGCTTCACAATTACCAATTTGTTGGAGGAATTCCCTGAAGGGTTTAGACAGAGACAATTTTGGTCAGGTATTCCAATTATGTTTGCTATTGAAAATGATGTTTGTTGTTTCGATATGAATTGCAGGGCACACTAACTAGCAGAAAGAAGCACTGTTGTACGGACTTTATTTGCTTGTTATCCGAAGGAGCAGATTATCAGGATTGTGATCAGAATTACAAAATGCAGACCTTAAGAGCTTATCTCATGTCTTTTAAAATGGATTCATAACCCTGTTCCAAACCTCTTAACCCTGAAAGATTCAGCCTTGAATGACAATGTGGGAGAAAGGCATTGATTTAATACCAACAGCTATATGTATGTACAATATATTTATACAGTCCCTTTATACACTTATACATTTGCATGTTATCAGTTGGTTACAATCACACCACAAAAAAATGCCCTGAAATAACCAGGGTAACCATAGAGACGATAGAAACAGAGAGTTACTCCGAGGCAATCCATCTGAGCGGTCAGGGTTGACCGAGTGTGTTTTTGTAACAAGTTGACCTCTGCTGGGTGCTTTCCCCCGCAGGAGGACGCCCTGGACTCCAAATCCTCTTTGATTTCCAATTACATGTCCTGTACTCTAATAGCTCTCCAGGAGTAGACGGCCATTAGGGGACCAAAGAGAAGATGACAGGCTCAATTGAGTGTGAGTGTGCAATGGAGGAGAATAAGGTGTGCTGTGTGGGTGAGTGAGGATAGCTTAATTTAGTATATTCTGACACCAAGCAGGTATCATGTTTACCATGAATTCATTGTGTTAATTTAACACATTTGCCAATCAGCACATAACACTGAGTAGGCTACAGCTGAGGATGAGGAGAATAAAACATAAAATATTGGACTAATTTCTAGATGATGCTAAATGAAAAATGAGAGGATCAGCAAAGTTATTGCTGTTCATCCTGAGGAGGTACATAACTGTCTGAACTGAAGCTCATGGAAAATCCAGACAAAAGATGTTGAGATAGTTCAGGCTGGACCAAAGAGGTGGACTGACCCGTTGAAAATGTGCAAAGGCATTTCTGACCAAATTGAATTGGATGTGATTGGATTCCAGTAAATCACAAAGATTCATCATCCATTGTCAGTCATTAACTTTGAATGATGACACGTCAAAATCTACCCAAAGGACACAAAGTACCTATTTTTCCTCACTGCCACAGAATGTTGCACTCTAGAATTTCCCTGGTGATCTATCTATCTATCTATCTATCTATCTATCTATCTATCTGTCTGTCTATCTATCTATCTATCTGTGCATACTACAATATTCTTAGTATATTATCAGCTTTTTTGAGCAGTGATGGTAAAAGAACAACAGCTCACTGATGTTCAATACATTCATAAATATCATTAAAGATAAATCTAGCTTTTGTGACCACGACAACAAAGGCAGTGTTTTCTGATGGTTAACTACTGTATGTGATGGACGGCTGGATATGAATAAAAACTGGCACATAACAGTTGAAAATATTGAGTTCATCCAGAGGAAAACAGCTAAAAATCAGTTTCTATGGACAACAAGTCCAAACATATTTCAGTCTACAGTAATAAGCGATCATCACACTAACTACTGAACCAACCAACTCTATTTCTTCTCCACACACACACACACACACACACACACACACACACGCACACGCACACACAAACACAATCTTATAGGCCATCCACCACACAAACACACATGCATGCACCAACCACACAGCATGAGCACACAGAGAGGCACAAACAGAAGCAGGCTTACTGTTTGATCCAGCTCGGCGTCTCGTCAATTATTCAGCATTCTGCTCATAGACATCGCCTTAAAGAGGACATAAAACATGCACGAGGCCCACATTTGGAAATAACGAGAACATTGCCTGTATTTAACATGCAATGTTGAGAAGTAAAGATTGATTTAGGCAGATTTTCTCTGCTCAAAAATAATTGTACAAAGTCTTTTGCATTTCTCACTCTCATAATCATGGGTTTGTTTCTCTCTGTCTTTGATCAAGTTAGACATTAGCCAAAAAACAAATGGAAGACAGAATGAGCGATGAAACTTAGATGAGATTTCCAGCATTATTGATATCTTTGCAATAAGAGGAACTGCACAAATTATTGGTGCAATGAACAACAGTGATGCAATTTGTCTGCACTGACCCCTCATAAAAAAAAGATTTTAAGTTATTTTATAGCAAAAAATGAATAGATAAAGGACAAGAGCAAAAATGATGATAGGAGAGGACAGAGAAAACATGAACACAGGTGGTGACATGAAATGACAGACAGAGAAGAATGAAAATGAAAAAGCAGGAAGAGAGTGGCAAAAAAATGAAATATGCACTGAATGGATTCCAGCCAGAAAATGAGAGTGAATATCTGAGTGAATGAAGCCCCAATTCTAATAATAATGACTAATAATGAATGTTTGTCAAAATGGGTTCGATACATGCAGACATAGAGAACACATATTTTTGGCACGGAGCACACTGTCTATTTTAGTCCAAAATCTTCAGCTGAAAACTGAGCAGAAGACTCTTCACTTCAGGCTGAAATTTAATTTTCCTGACAATTAAGAAAATTATAAAGAGCACTGCAGTCCACCTGTGAATACACAGCAGCATCTTGTGTTACAGGTTTAACAGCACGCTACTGGAGCCTGTGTTAAGAGAAATTACACAATAAGATATGCCCCGAACTAACGCTTGTGATTTTGCAGAAAATGGTGCATTTCCGTTATGCCAGCACCTTATGTACAAGCCTTAATTATGCTTTTGTCAGCGAAGAGCCTGGCTAATGGTATTAAACATTCATGATGGTGTGACTCTATTATTTTAGGCCATAAAAAGACTAATTTGGCCACGGTTATTTACCCTCAGTGTGACGGTGGAGTGGCAGCACAGAGGGTGTTAAGGGATAAAGGCATAGTTCACTCGCTCAGCCTGTGGGTAAAAACAACACATATACACAAAACACACATGAAAACGCGCATGCTGTTATGCAATAATGTCCCACACATCCGGACATATAACTATGCAATAAGTATGCGCTCCCCGACAGAGCACACACACACAAACTCCTCATGAATCTCAGTTCGCTCACTGCAGCCCCTGAGGGTGAAAACAAGAAAGTCCTTCCGTTGCCCTGTAATTGTCTTCTGAAGCGATCCATGGGGAGCGGGAGTGGATAAAGGATGCCCTTCTTATTTCTTCTGTGGTCATACGGACGCCTGGGTCACGATCTAATGGCTAGGATCCACGCAACACTGTTGTGATGCCAGATTTAAGAAAAACAGCATGATGACACCCAGAGTCATGTGCTCCTTAAAGGTGCCATGCAGTTTCTCTTTTACACTCAAGTCAATACCCTCCCACACGCACACACACACACACACACACACACACACGCTTCATACACTGCTTTCTCAGTCATCTGATTGACTTTCGTTCACCTTAAATCAAACCAAATCAAACTTTATTTAAATGGCACTTTTCATACTTTGTGCAGTTCAAAGTGCCTCACAAAGGTTAAAAACAACAATGGAAAAAATACGAGCAAAATAAAATAAAACCCACCCCACTCTGAATAAGTTTATATACACACACACACACACACACACACACACAAACACGCACGCAGCTCACTTGGTTTGCTGTATATTTAATCAGCTTTGTGGCATGCAGAGTCTTGCGGCGCACAGCAATAGAACAAATGAAAAACAGACAGATACTTTCTCTCTCTCTCACACACACACACACACACACACACACACACACACACACACACACACACACAGTGCTATAGGCTGTAGCTGTCCTTAGACTGATCAAATTGCTTGTGTTTTATTGTGTTGTGTTGTAGGACGAGCGACAGATTCAGGGGCAATCTGCGCGACGCCGTTATTAAAACAACTCTACGCCACTTCTGGGGATTTCCCCCTCAGATACTGAAGTGCCGTTCTGGCACACCTTCACTTTCATTGTGAAGAAATAAAATAATAAGAGCTGGAAAACAGAGAATGCACCCATCTCATCATCACAAGGTTTGTCACTTTCACACACAATGTAAAACTAAATTAAACATTACATACATGCTAAAGAATTTGTGGAGAGGAAATGGAGGCAGTGTATCACATTACTTTAAATCACTTTCTAGCATTCCTTGTAGAGAGCAGAAAGTCACTGTGGGTTTTACAAGCAGAGTTGCTGTGGTATTTTGAGATTTATTGTATTGTATAACTACCAGAGTCATGAGCTCACTGCACAAAGTTGTGGAAGTTGCAGGAAAGCAGAGGACAAGGACACTGATCTGCTGTTAACTCTCAGGTAGGTAGTGGGTGGATCGTGGCTTGTCTGGTGAGTTTATCCTCTGAGGCCATTTACTGATCATATATCTGTCCATCATCTGAGATTCCACTTAGTATTTTCACTTAGTTTATTTCTATGTGTTTATTCTCAGGGACAATGTACACTGATTAACATCCCTGTGAGTGTGCAAGTGTCACTCACTTTTCTTTGGCTAGATAAATTGTTAGGGCTGTTTCTACAAGGTATATTTATGTTAAAGGTCACATTTGAAAAACTCAGGGGACAATATGACCAAAATAATTGAATGTGAAAGTCCTGTCAGTCTTCTGGTATTATGATGTGTGCGATAATTTAAAAATATAAAGAAAGAGGCTCAGTGATGGTCAGTGGATATCACCTAAATAGTTTGGGGATACAAATA